>WOAB01000067.1:0-1200000 GCA_027886185.1 Rheum nobile | reverse complement strand
TTCAGTAATTCGATCATATAAATAAAGTAGTCAAACCTCTCTCATTCTTCACGCATTCACAAAGAGAAGTTTTCCGAGTGCAGTGAAAAGTTTGTGCCGTGTTCTTTGAAGAAGAACGAAGTAAGTTGCTTGCTTGTTACTTGGTTAGGTTGAACTAGGTAGAGAGTCTTATAGTGTGTCTAAGACTTGAATCTGTGTGTTCTACTCTAGTTGATTGTAACCGAAGTTTTAATACAAGAAGTAGACTTTGAAATCCTCTTGCAAAAGAGGTAGTAGGTTTTATCCTGGATAACTAGTTGGTTATCAAAGGTTCTCACTCTAAGGAACTTGTCTTGAATTCGCTATTGTTACTTATTCCGCTGCTTAGGAACTGAACTCTCAGTTCCCTTGTTTAACTAACAACGTATGATCCTACAATTGGTATCAGAGCAGGCGCTCTAGATTTGTGTTAGTTTACAGATTTCAAGATGTCTACCTCAAGTGAATTCAGTCTGGGAATCTCCATCAACAAGCCTCACATCCGCAAGAAAGGAGAATAAGAATGGTGGCAAAGAAGCATGGAAAACCACATTCAAACCATAGACTATCAATGCTGGCGCGTGATAGAAAATGGTGATGGAGTCATTCCTAAGGACTTAACTGAAGACCAATGGAAGCCTGATTACTACGTCATCAAGGAGAAAAACGCTAAAGCTCGTCAACTCATCCTCAATGGGCTGACCAGAGAAGATATGGACAAGGTGATAGGAATCCCAACTACTAAAGGGATTTGGACCGCTTTGAAGGAAATGCATGAAGGCAGTGAAGAACTAAAACAAAGCAGGAAGTTCGCCCTAGAAGGAGAGTACCACACCTTCGAAATGCTTGAAACCGAGGACATATCTCAGTACTATTCTCGTTTCACAAGGCTCGTCACAAAACTCACCACCGCCGGTGTAGAACTTGACGAATGGTCCAAATCTCTTGTCATCATCAACGGTCTCAACTCAAAGTTCAGCCTCATCAAAAGAGTTCTGAAGACTACTCCTGGAATTCAGGCTCTCCCCCTGACTCAAATCATAGGGAAACTTGAAGTCGACGAAAGAGAAACATCAAAGTCGAGTTCTGCCAAGAAGATGGAAAAGGGAATTGCCTTAAAAATCTCAAAGGCTTTTTCAAGATTAGAAATGGAAGAATAAAACTCTGATCTTGAGGATGAAGAAGACGAGATGACCTCCTTAGTCACAAAGCATATCAGAAAGCACTTCATCAAAGGAAAGTTCAAGAAGAATTTCCAAAAGAAGGACCTATCTGAATATCAATGCTATCAATGCAAGGAAAGAGGACATTTGGCAAGAAACTGTCCTAAGAACTCCAACGACAATGACAAAACTCAGCACAAGAAGGCTCTTTTCGCTACCTTTGGAGATGACTCAGAAGACTCTGAAGGAGAACAAGAGACAAAGGGAACTACCAGAGGAAGATGTCTAATGGCCAAAGAAGATTCAACAGAATCGGACGACTCTGAGGTATCCTCTTCTGACTTTACTAAGTCTCTTCTTGAATATGACAAAAAACAACTAGTCAAAATTATTAAGAAACTTGGAAAGGAAACTAGTTCCCTACAAGAGAAACTGGAGGAATATGAAGATGAAATTTCTTGCTTAACTACTGAAAATTCTGTCTGGAGTAAGAAATTAGATGAAGCTGAAAAATTGTTAGCTAATCCCCTAAGAAAGTGTGAGTCTTGCAAAAATATTAAAACTGAACGCATGCATGCTGATATTCCCTCAGTTCCCCCCACAGATACTGAAAAAAGGACTTCCATCTTGCTTAATGAAATCGTGCATAAACTTGATCATCTCACTCACTCTATAAATAAGAAAACTGTGAATCAAACTGTTTTTGTTAAGCAACGACATGGTCTTGGTTATACTGGTAAAAGCGATTCTGAGGAATCATGCTCTGCTGAAAATGAGAAAATAAGAAAGGAACTGGCTGAGAAAAATGAGCTCCTCAGTGGAGCACTGCAAAACTCACGTGATAAAGCCCAGTTCCTAGAGGAGAAGGTAAAAGTGCTTGAACAAAAGCCCAAAGAGAACCAAACCTGGTTCAATGGTCAAAATGCTCACAAGATGTACGTTTCCCAAGCCCAGGGAATTAAAGTTAAGAATATCAACTTTGAGCAAAGAAAACAGGAAAGACCCTTCCGACCTGGTAAAGGTAAGTATGGTCATGTAGTTTATAATCGTTTTTGATGGCATTGTGGTAAAAATGGTCACACGTGTCATGATTGCATCCATAAGAAGAAACAAATGCAAGCAAATGCTAAGAAAAGGAACCAGAAAATAAACAACAAGAAAAGGACACACACTATTACTGATTTGAATGATCCATACTACTTTGCTCCTTCTTCTAACCCACTGACAAGATATCAACCTAATTCACCCAGAAAAGCTATGCTTAGCTGGGTTCCAAAAGTTTGAGTTCCCTTGTGCAGGACGAAGTACGACAACAAGATCAATGGTACATCGACAGTGGATGCTCGTGCCATATGACTGAAAATAATAAGAAAATGTCGTCACTTCAGCAACACCGAGGAGGAACTATCTCCTTCGGAGACAAGAGAAAGGGAACAATCTGCGGAACTGGAAGCGTGAATCTCACAGATCACATTAAGGTAAGTAATGTTAACCTTGTTGAAAATTTGGGTTTTGATCTAATAAGTGTGTCACAGCTGTGTGATCAAGGGGGCAATGAGGTTCGCTTTACCTCAAAGGAATGTTTTGTTGAAGATAGACAGGGAACTGTGATACTAAAAGGAAAAAGGTTCAATAATGTTTACATCATTGATCCTAAGTTCGTTCCCAAAGAAAAGTTGTGTCTCTCTTCCATTGATGATCAAACAAATCTCTGGCATCAACGACTTGGTCATGCAAGCATTAAGCTCATCCAGAAGCTGCATCAAAAGGAACTAGTACGTGGTCTTCCCAAAATCAACGCTGAAAAGTCAGAAACTTGTTCTGACTGTGCCCAAGGGAAACATGTTCGTAGTTCATTCAAATCCAAAACACTGGTTAGCTCCTCCAAACCTCTTGAACTCATTCACATGGATCTTTGCGGTCCTATGCGCGTTCAAAGCTTTGGTGGCAACAGGTATATTCTTGTCCTTGTGGATGACTTCTCAAGATTTACTTGGACTCTATTTATAAAATCAAAGAGTGAAGTCTTTGATAGGTTTAGTGAGCTTGTTCCCTTGCTTGAGAAATCCTTAAATGTATCTCTTCGAGCCATTCGTTCTGATCATGGAACTGAGTTCGAAAATAGAGACTTTCTAACATTTTGCAGGGCACATGGAAGTGATCACAACTTCTCAGCTCCCTACACTCCACAACAGAACGGAGTTGTTGAAAGAAAGAACAGAACGCTGGAGGATATGGCCCGCACTATGCTCATCTCCAGTGAGCTCCCTCAGATCTTCTGGGCAGAAGCCGTCAATGCAGCGTGCTACATTCTAAATCGGGCTATGCTACGCCCCATCCTTGAGAAGACCTCATATGAGCTCCTTCGCGGACGAGTTCCCAACATCGCCCATCTGCGTGTTTTTGGATGCAAGTGTTTTGTCCACAGTAACGGAAAGGACAATCTGGGCAAATTTGATCCACAAAGTGATGAAGGGATCTTCATCGGATATGCATCAAACAACAAAGCTTACAAAGTCTTCAACAAACGGACTAAAAAGGTAGAAGAAAGCATTCATGTTATTTTCAATGAAAAACTGCCTCCAAAGTCTGTGCAGGATCCCTTAGTTCCCTCCGAAGATCCATTTCAACGCCCACTAGAAGACTCCGATGATGAAGCCCCTTCACAACCAAAGTCTTATCCCTCCCAGGCTAATCATCATCAATCGAGTCCTATGATTGAGCCCAAGGAATCAATGTCCACGGAGAGCTCCCCAACTCCACCCACTCAACAAGACAATGTGGTCGATCTTGGAAAAAGAAGGAAAGAGGAGGATTTGGAGTAATACCCTTTGCACTTGAAAAGATATGGAGAATGATTCTCGTGGTTACTCCCCTCCTACCTATATAGCGACTTCAGCAAAGTTACCTTATCGCTCCCTTGTACTGTTCCAAAAAAAAAAAAAAAAAAACAAAAACTGGAACACTCCAAGGTACACAAAGAGGCGACCAATGGATCCTTCTTCTACTGGAGGCTTGTAACCTACACAAGGAGTAGTTTGTGTTACAAGAAGGTGTTGGTTGGGTCAAGGTTAGACGTGAGATGGAAGCTGGTGTGGAGGAAGAAGAGTCTGAAGGTGCAGACTCTGAGGGGGAACAAAAGGTGGAATCTGATTTGAGGAATGACCGTGAGAAGTTTGTCTCGCGCAATATCTCTGTTGGCAGAACAACAAAGGCGTCTTACGGAGTAAGTGAATGCCTAAATTGCTATTCATATTTCAGCTCTCTCTGCAGGCACCAGTGGTGCTTGATTCGTCTTTCTCTGGCTAACCAATCCCTCTTTTGTTCCCAGCACATCTTCCCCTACTACTTTGCTTTTCTTTGCTTATGTTTCATGTGTTTGCAATGATTGGCATGTTAATCATATGTGTTACATGTGCTCATTTTGTTGTTGTCTTTACATGCAGTCTATGTTTGTGCGTTTCAATCTAATGCAAAAGGAGTTATTTTGCTTATCATGCTGTGGTATTTTTCTCTCTATCTCTTTACTTATGTTTTTTATGATGCCAAAAGGGGGAAAATGACAGGTAGCTTTGGTTAAGAGGGAACAGAACATGGTTTCATATGTTGCTGAGTTGAGGGGGAACTAATACTGCCTTAGTGGGAAGACTTTCTCTCCATAACTGTCTTTATCTCGTACGTGTATGCTTTATTGTCAAGGGTGTTTGTCACCATCAAAAAGGGGGAATTTGTTGAATTCCTTGGGTTTTGATGGTAACAAACATTCAACAAATCTGGGTACTAAGTGTTTCAGGAACAAAGACAGTTATCTCAGGGAACCATTGCAGCAAAGGATCGCAGAGGGAACAAAGCTCTGTTCATGTGCTTTGTTACCTCTCAAGGAACTGTAGTGACGAACAAGATCAAAGCTGTGAATGGAAGGAAGAAATCCAGCGTGACGATTATGGAAACAAATCAAAGGAGATCACGCGGTCAAGGATGGAAGACTTTGGCTGCAAGGACTATGCCGATCGAGAAGATATGGAGAGAGAAGAAGCCCGATTGTTTTATCTTAGGAAATCTTTCCTAAGATAAGATAATTGGAGAGAGGGGATTATATCTTATCCGGTTATATTAATTTAAGAAATCTTTTCTTTAATTAATATAGACGGTTGGGATATTATTTCTTCAATCAATTAATATCATCTTGTTACCAAGTTTAGGAAGATAGGATTATCTTGTTACAATTAGGGTTTTGCCGAGTTGTATTTAATAGAAGTATGGATTCTTTTCTATGTAACCACGACGAGCAAAAAGAAGAACTGAGAGCGTTCAGTTGAGAAGAAAAAGAGAGTGAAGTGTTTGTAAGTCTTTGAGGGTTGAGTTTGATTCATCGTTGTAGAAGAGGTTTCATCTAGGTGGGAAGTCTAGAGGTTGAAGTCCAGGATACAAGTGTAATCGAACAAGAAATCAATAAGACAAGTAGACGCTTCAAAATCCTCTCAAGCGGAAGCTTGAAGGTAGTGGTTTTTCCTTGAGAAGCTAGTTTTGCTAATCAGGGTTTCCACTATATATCGTGAGTTCGTTCTGTTATCTTTCTTGCTATTTAAATCCGCTGTGCCTTCTGTGGGAACAAAGCTTTTGTTCCCTAAGACGTAACTCTAACGATCCAACACTTCCTAATTTTATTTATATGGGTGCGTACTTTCTTGAGTGTTTGCTTGGTTCCCTACATCAAATGTGCCCATATTTTCCTAGTTCCGTGTCATTCGCTGAGGAAAGGAACTGAGTATGCCGCCACAACGACCAAATATTTTGAATCCTGCAACTCTGACAGAGTCCACTTCTCGAGATGCATAAATAATTCTAGCCGTTTCTCAGCCGATTTTGAAGCTTGAGTTGATTTGACTGATCTAATGCTATCTTTATGAGGATCATTATGGATATTATCTTGGGTGCAGATCTTATGGCCGTTGGAGAGTTATTATGCTCCCTTATTTGATCAAGATGTGGAAAGATATTATTTGATCCCGATTTGGCCGTTGGGTGAGAATTATAAAAGGCAAACAGAGCAGACAAATTTCGGCACCGCCTCTGATATTCTCTCTGCTCTCCCAAGATTTCTGCTTCCCTCCTCTAAATTCTCTCTCTCACCCCAAACACTCTCCATGGAACCCAAAGCACCCCAGTAAACAGATGAAGAAATAGCCCTCATTGAGGAACTTCGCAAGAAGAAGGCCACTTCTTCATCCTCGCAGGTGGCTTCCCCGCCAAAGGCACTCCCTATTGTACCCCCACCTGCGGTGGATCTCTCTGAGCCGATGATCTCCCCGGAGAAGGCACCAAGCCTCTCGGCCTCTTCAGAGCATACACTCTCTCGGCCGAACTCCCCTGCTCCGACAAAAGAGGACTCTCATCACTCCTCTCCCTCTCAGAAGAGTCCCCCCATTGATGTGGACCTCATACCGATGCCGACCCCCTCTATTCCGAAGCCAGGCGACTCGCAATCTGTCGCCGGTCGAGTAAAGCGCCGCGCCGCTAAGGGTGGTTCCGGCGTCCCCTCCCTCAAACTTGAGGAAACGCCTCTGGCAAAAAAAAAGTCAGGTTCTCCCCATCCTCCAAAGGAAAGCAGCCGCTGTCTTCATCCCCGACTCGCTCCTCCACCAAGACGCCAAAGTTGGAGGCTTCTCTGGCCTCCAGGAACGTTCTGGAGCCCCTCATCGTCGGAAAGGAGTTCTGGACCTCCTCCGATGACGAGAGTGTCATTGCTTCTCACTCCAACCTTCAACTTCAGGGTTGGGATTCTCTAGTTCCCTCTCCGTTCGCTATGAATGAGGACTTGGTGCGCCTCTTTTATCAGAATCTGTAGTTTGTGTCTGCAAAGGAGGACCAGCCTGCTCATGATGCTCTTCTTACCTGGGGTGGTAAGCTTTTTCCTATCTCTACTGCGGTGATAGGCACTGTGCTCGGTCTGGAGACTGGTGAAGGTTTTGGAGTAATATTCAAGAGGAACTGGCCCAGCAAAAGAAAGGCGGCCATCCTCCGTACCGTGTTTGATGGAACTGCTTCTCCCAAAGGTACCCTCTTTACCAAACAACTGATCCTTGACCGCAAAATTCTCCATACCTTCCTCATCAAAAACATCACCCCTCGCCAAGAAAAGCGTGATACTGTTGCCGTCTCTGATGCTGTACTGTTGGAGAAACTCATCTTGGGAGAACCCATCGATCTCTCTCGCATCATCTTGGCCCATATGCAACTCTGCAAGGCCCACACTACCCATGCTCTCCCCTACCCAAATGTCATTAAGCAACTCCTCTCCAGCCTTGGTCTCTATCCTGCTGATATCCCAGAGACCCACTTCTCTCACATCCTCACCATGACTACAGTGCGACGCCTTGCCAAGAAGGCTCATATTGATGAGGTGTCTGAGGCTGAAGATTTTGAGGAGAAAATGCTGCCTGGACAATCTGATCCGCGTCTGGTTCCAGATACTCATGTGTTGCTCAACAGCCTGGCTCATATTGAGCATGCCTTGATCACTGGCTTTGACAAGGTTGCTACTGATGTGGAGAAAGGGAACCATGACACCCATGAGATGGTAGTGGAACTGTGGAAGTGCACTGGGGACCTCACCAAGGAAATTCGGAGGTTGGTTGAAGACAAGATTGCAGAGGACAGGGCACACAGGGCCAAGGGCCAGGAGTAGCTAAGGACAATGTTCTGCTCCCTTCTCAGATGACACGGAACTTATAGTTCCCTTAGGATCACACTTCCATATCTTGATCCCTTTTTTTGTGTCTCTGAGTGTTTCTATTTTGTTTGTTGCAATGCTTATGTAGTTCCTGCCCTTTAATATTTCATGAACTTATTTTGTGCTCCTTGCTCTGTTTATAATCTGCTTTCAATCTTTATTACGGTGCCATTTCTCTAGAGTTCAACATTACCTTGATTATCTCTCTAAATTCTATGTGCTATTCATCTAACTGATTCTTTTCGATGATGTCCAAAGGGGGAATGAACTTGGCAATCTGGAACTAATAGGCTAAAAGGAAATCTGATCTGGTTGTTTCATTAAAGGGGAACTAAGGAACTAGATCTGGTGTTAAGGGGGAATATGCAATTCACTAATGATCATTCTACATCTAGCTATGTTCTGTCTTCTCATTACATATAATTCATACCTATTTCGATATGCCAGTTCTACAGGTTTGTCATCATCAAAAAGGGGGAAATTGTTAGGAAGTGAACTTTTTGGGAACTTCAGTTCCCTACCCTAGTTCCCTTCCTCAGTTTTCCTAGTTTTGATACTGACAAACACCTTTGCTATTAATATTTCCATTAGTGTGACAAACAGGGAACTTTGGACGAGGAACGCATGGAACAGAGCTTTTGACGCCAGTCGTGGGAACTGGCGGAAGGAACTGAAGCTTGCTGGCGCCAGAAACACTTGGATAATTCTGTGAAGGCGGCGGCGAGCTGATTTAGGGTAGATCTTGGTTAGAGAGAGAACTTCAAGATCCTATCGGGTTTCCATATATTTAGGAGCGTAAAAGAATATCTTTTATGGAAACAAAACATGTAAAATCGGTAGAGATAATATTTGGTAACAAATGTTATCTTTAACGATTTCTTTTTGATTATTTTATTTGTATGATTTTGTTATTGAAGATTTGCTTCCTTCAGTAATTCGATCATATAAATAAAGTAGTCAAACCTCTCTCATTCTTCACGCATTCACAAAGAGAAGTTTTCCGAGTGCAGTGAAAAGTTTGTGCCGTGTTCTTTGAAGAAGAACGAAGTAAGTTGCTTTGTTGTTACTTGGTTAGGTTGAACTAGGTAGAGAGTCTTATAGTGTGTCTGAGACTTGAATCTGTGTGTTCTACTCTAGTTGATTGTAACCGAAGTTTTAATACAAGAAGTAGACTTTGAAATCCTCTTGCAAAAGAGGTAGTGGGTTTTATCCTGGATAACTAGTTGGTTATCAAAGGTTGCCACTCTAAGGAACTTGTCTTGAATTCACTATTGTTACTTATTCCGCTGCTTAGGAACTGAACTCTCAGTTCCCTTGTTTAACTTACAACGTACGATCCTACAGCTTCTCCCACAGTTTTAGGTTCTTGTAGAGAGAGAAAAGCATTGAAAGCACAAAAAATATGTAAAGAAGAACGAGTGTTGTGAGGAGTTCCCTTTCTGTAGTCTGTGAAGATTTGATGGACGGGATGAGCCCACTTCTGTTGGTAGTTTCTGGTTTGTAGATTGTTGATGTCAAACTCCTCAGAGTCATCATTACCATTAGTAGAGCTTTTACCACCATTTCCTACAGTATCATGACCCCCTTCATTGTTTTCTTCAATAGCTAGGCTTTCCTCAGAGGATTCCACTGAGTCAGGACTAGGGCACTGTTCCCCCTGAGGAACCGGAGAAGATTCAGATGATTGAGCACCTTCATTTGTTATTGATGGATCATCTTGAGTGTCTTGATCAGACTGGTCCCCATCACCAATACTGTTTTCCACAAGCTGAAAGCAATCATCTCCAGATGAACCAGTGTTTGAGGGAACACTTGCTGATTGTTCTTGCACATTGTTACCAGCCATAACAGATTCATCGAAAACTACATGAATGCTTTCCTCTACCTTTCTAGTTCTCTTGTTGAACACTTTATAGGCCTTGCTATGAAGAGAATATCCTACAAAGGTTCCTTCATCACTTCTGGGATCAAACTTGCCAAGAGAATCCTTCCCATTGTTGTGGACGAAGCACTTGCAACCAAACGTGCGCAGATGAGACACATTAGGCTTTCTTCCCCTTAGAAGTTCATAGGATGTCTTGTTCAAGAGAGGACGAATGGTTGCTCTGTTCAGAACATAGCAAGCAGCGTTCAAGGCTTCGGCCCAGAAACTCATAGGAAGACCACTTGAGATAAGGAGGGTACGCATCATGTCTTTTAGAGTTCTGTTCTTCCTTTCCACAACACCGTTTTGCTGCGGCGTTCTTGGTGCTGAGAAGTTGTGATTGATACCTTTGTTCCTGCAGAGGGATAGAAACTGAGAGTTCTCAAATTTTGTCCCATGATTAGTGCGGATAGACCCCAGAGATTGTCATGTGCTTCTTTCAACCGACTTGAGCCAGGAATCAAATTCAGCGAACACTTCATCCTTTGATGACAGAAAGAGGGTCTATGTGTACCTGGAATAGTCATCCATAATAACAAAGACATAGGCAATCCCTCCACGGCTCCTTGTGCACATCGGCCCACAAAGATCCATGTGGATTAGTTCCAGTGGACGAGTGGTACTTACCTCCTTCTTTGTCTTGAAGAAAGACCTGACCTGTTTGCCTTTGGTGCAAGCATCACAAACTCCATTTCTCATTGCTTCGATCTTAGGAAGACCGTTCACCAGTTCTTGTCTATGAAGTTTGGATAGGAGTTGAAGGCTTGCATGTCCGAACCGTTTATGCCATAGATCTGTTGTCCCAGCAATGGATGACAGACATAGTTCCCTCTCAGGGATGAAAGCAGGATCAACCGTATATACGTTGTTGTCGCAGATACCTTTGAGTAAGACCTTCGCCGTACTTATACACTCAACGTAACAATCATCAGTAGTAAAGACTACCCTATTTTTCTTGTTTTGACATAGTTGAGCCACACTAAAGAGATCAAATTTGAGATTGTTCACAAGTGTCACATTATTCACAGTAATATGTTTAGAGAGCCTTACCTTACCGATACCACAAACTTCTCCCTTGCTCTTGTTTCCAAAGGTTATTGAGCCTCCGGAGGTTTGTTGAAGTGATGTGAACCAACCTCTGTCCCCTGTCATGTGACTTGAGCAAGCACTGTCGAAGTACCAGGAACCTTTCCTTGCTTTAGCCTCAGTTCCCTGAAGACAGCCTTCTGATTTATTAGAGCCTTCAATGCTCATCAAACAGATGCCCTTTGAATGAGATGATTCTTTACCATCTGAGTTGGAGTCGCCCCATGTAGCGATCATTGCTTGCCCCCCTTCACGGGCTTGAGGAATACCTACCTTCCTCTTGAAGCAGTTTTTGGCAAAATGTCATTTGTTCTGACAGTGGTAACAAACGACATCCTTCATGTCTCTGTTCCCTTCGGAGGAACTCGATATGCCTTTTTTTCGAGACCATATCTTCTTCATAGCTCTAGTGATGAGAGCTACATCTTCATCACCGTCCTCATCTTCATCTTCGACTTGAGATAAATCAAAGGCACGTTCCACCTTTAAGGCAATGCTCTTAGCCTTCTCTTCTCCTTTCTTGTTCATCTTGTGATTGTAGACAGACGCGTTGCTTTCAAGCTTCGCAACAACCTCATCCATAGTGAGAGTCTTGACATCAGTCTGGGAGTAGAGAGCAAGAGCAATGGCATCCCACTGAGAGTTGAGGCCTTGCATGAAATGATGAGTGAACTTCCAGTCTGGCATTTCTTCATCAAGGAACTCAAGTTGGCCTACGGTCCCCTGTAACCTGGAGTAGAATTCCTGAATATGTTCATCCTTTCCCTGAGAGATTTGATCGTACTCCTTCATCAAGGAAAGAATCATGTTCTTCTTAGCATCTTCATTTCCATGATGAAGACGTTTTAGAGCATCCCAGATCTCCTTGGCAGTCTTGTAGCCAATAATCTTCTTGAGATCTGAGGGGAGTAGAGCCATGTGGAGGATCTTCTTGGCTCTGTTGTTCTTCTCCAGTTTCTTCCAGTCTTCATCAGTGTAGTCAACCCTTGGCTTTGGCTTCATAGCATCTTTGTCATTCGGAATAGCTATAGGGCCAACTTCAATGATTCACCATATCTGTCTGTCGAGGGAACATATATGGGACTCGATTTGCTCCACCCACCAATCATATTCTCCAGCCTTCAGAATCGGAGGCTTCCAGAATGAATCTCCAATGGCATTGCTTGACGACATCTTTCCTGCAAAGTCTACAACGAAAACAATCTAGAGCACCAGGCTCTGATACCAATTGTTGGATCGTTAGAGTTACATTTGAGGGAACAAAGACTTTGTTCCCACAGAAGGTGCAGAGGAATAATATAGCAAGAAAGATAAGAGACGAACTCACGATGTATAGTGGAAACCCTAATTAGCGAACTAGCTAATCAAAGAAAAACCACTACCTTCAAGCTTCTCGCTTGAGAGGATTTTGAAGTGTCTACTTGTCTTATTGATTTCTTGTTCGATTACACTTGTAGCATGGACTCCAAACCCTAGAATACCCACCTAAGTTTGAATCACTTCTACAACGATGAATCCGAACTCAACCCTCAAAGACTCACAAACAACTTCACTCTCTTTTCTTCTCAGTCAATCTCTCTCAGTTCGTCGTCGTCTTTTGTCGTACATAGAAATGAATCCACACTCCTATTAAATACAACACGGCTAAACCCTAATCGTAACAAGATAAAATCTTTCTAAACTTGGTAACAAGAAGATCTAAAATTGTTTGGAAGAATAATATCTTAACCGCTTACATTATCTAAGGAAAGAATTCCAAAGATAATATAATCGGCTGAAGATAATAATCTTCTCTCTCCAAATATCTTATCTTAGGAAAGATTTCCTAAGATAAAACTTTCGGATTTCTCTCTCCACATCTTCTCTTCGGTGAGATCCTTCCAGCCGAAATCTCTTATCCTTGACCGCGTGATCTTCCATGATTGTTTCCATAATCTTCACGCTGGATATCTTCCTTCCATTCGCAGCTTGAGCGTTGTTCGTCTTTGATGTTCCTTGAGAGGTAACAAAGCATGTGGAGAACGCTTTGTTCCCTCTGTAATCCTTTGCTGCAATGGTTCCCTGTAACAACTGTCTTGTTCCTGAAACACTTAGTTACCAGATTAGTTGAATGTTTGTGACCATCAAAACCTAAGGAATTCAACAAGACTTCACCTTCTTAGCAACAATGATAATTTCCAACGATTCTTCAGAGAAAATCTTCACTTCTTCATCTTATTTTCTTGTATGGGAACTATGCTTTGCAGTAATCGGGATTTCTGACGTCTTCAGTTCCCTTGGTAAGAAAAAAAAAATTCCACTTCTTTTCCTTTCCTTTCCTTTTTTTTAAGATTGCAGCAGACATCGATTAATTTCCAGTTCCATTCCATCAATGTGCATCAACAATATGCAATAGCCGAAACAGCAGTCATCGTAATTCCTTGGACACAAAGCTGAGGCTGGTTTGGGTACATTTATGTTTAGGACAAGCTGAATGCACACAAGAGTACGTATCCAAATAACAAGAACGTGGAGGGCATTTTGACAGTACAATAATTGTTCCCAATTGTGGACTAAAACAAGAGAAAGGATCATAGGGAACTCTTAAAGTAGTCAGTCAAGGGACAGTCTTAAGTCAATCATCATTTCGGCTTATAATGAGGGTGCAAATAGATCAAATTGACTTTTATAAGTTTAGAAAAGAGATGTTCATGCCACAAATTCACAAAAATGTTACCCATGAATCTAAGCAATAAATCTAGTCAATGACTTACAATTAAAAAATTATGAATAAAACTAGAATCAGAACATGACAAGCAAATCATACATAGTTCCCGAAGGATTATAATAATATATATTCTAAACAACAATCAAGGGAACTAGATAGGGAAGTGAAATCGCTAGTTGAAAGAATTTATTCAAAGGAGTAAAATTAGGTTCTCAAATGGTTCTCGATTCAATGCTTTGGTGCAAATGTCAATAATTCGGACCTCTACTCTACAATGATTCATAGCAATGAGTTGTTTTTCAACATTATGCCTAATATATCGAGAAAAGATGCCTATTATAAAAAATGCTTAGTCCTAACATGAGGAACTGAATACTACACATAGCTAAAGGCATTAGTAACACAAACATTATAAGAATAGTGTCAAAGGAACATACCTTGACCACCTAGTTGTTGCTCCAACCATAGGACTTGGGAACAGTAAGCAGTTGAGGTGACGAATTTCCTCATTTACGTCAGTTCCCCCTGAATCATTGACTTCTGATACTTGTAGTTCCGTTGATATTATCACTGGGAACTAACGTCACCAACTTGTGACTCTCGATCATTTCTCTCAACATTGGAATTCCCTTCATTGTTTCTGCCCCTCCAAAACAATTTCCTTTAACAAAGGATTTATTTCCTCTGTTATTCCTCTGAAGTGAGATGAGCGTAAAAAATCTTCAATTCTTCGTCCCAATCATTAATTCTCAATCTGTAGGGAACTAGGCATCTCACTTCAACCTGCAATTCAATTAAGACTTATGCACCCAAACAAGCTTGGCTTTTCTGGGTTTGTGGGAATGAGAGTTCTTTTGCTCTTGCAGGTTAGCTGGGTAATACACATGACCACCAATCTTAGCATTCAAGTTTCTTTTCCTATGACTTTCTTCAATTTATCTTTTCTTATAAATGCAATCATGAATATAATGACCATTTTTACCACAATGCCAGCAAACACGATTATACACAACATGACCATGTTTTCCACGACCAGGTCTAAAGGGATTCTCCATTTTTCTTCGTTGAAAGTCAAATCCTTTACCTGAGTTCCCTTGGGCTTGGTTAACATACATGTGATGAGCATTCTGACCATGAAACCAATCCTTTACTTTTGTGGGTCCCTGTTCAAGAACCTTAACCTTTTCTTCAAGAAATTGTTTTTTATCACGACAAGTTTGAAGAGCTTTATCAAGAATGTCATTTTTCTCAGCTAGTTCCCTAGACAGTTTTTCTTTAGCAGAAGAGCAACTATCATCAGAATCCTCATCACCATATCCAATTCCATATCTAGATTTAACAAAGACAGTTTGATTAACAGTTTTTTCATTAATAGAAGTAGTCAACACATCAAGCTTATCTATGATCTCAACAAGCAAATCATTTTCTGGAGTAAGGGAACTCTGACAATTCTTAGCATGCTTAAGTTCCTTTTCAAGCACAACACAATTGTCATGGGAAACGCTAGACGTTATTGCAAAATCTTTAAGATGTGCTAGTTCCTTTTCAAGAGCAGTACAATTATCACATGAAACATGATAAACGTTAGACATGCTTGTAGAATCTTTAAGTTGTGCTAGTTCCTTTTCAAGAGCAGTACAATTATCACATGAAACATGGGAAATATTAGACATGCTTTCAGATTTTTCAAGTTTTTCACTCCAAATAACATTTTCAGCGATTAAGCAAGAAATAACATCCTCATGTTCATCAATTTTCTCTTGAAGGGAACTGCTCTCTTCACACAACTTTTTGACTAGATGAACAAGATGTTTCTTATCATACTTAAGGAGAGATTCAAAGAATTCAGTTTTACTTGCCTCAATATCTTCAATTCTGTTGGATTCCTCCTTTGTCATCAGACAGTTCCCTTCAACGGAACTTTCTATATCAGATTCGTCATCCGATTCATCTCCCCACACAACAACAAAAGCCTTCTTCTTTATGCTTCTTTTGTCATGTTTTGGCTCATTGGGACCGTTCTTTGCCATGTGTCCCTTTTCCTTGCATTGATGATTCCCTAGCTTCAGCAAGTAGGATAACAAGTCGAGATTCCGAGAGTTGGTTCTTCATTTCGACTCATCCTGTTAAACCTGAGAGTAACACACAAATCTAGAGCACCTGCTCTGATACCAATTGTAGGATCCTAGATGTTAGTAATCAAAGGGAACTGAGGCTTCAGAGAAGTTCAGTTCCTTAGCAGCGGAATATAATCAAATAACAGATTCAAGACAGATTCCTTAGAGTGAGAACCTTTGATAACCAACTAGTTATCCAAGATAAAACCCACTACATTTCTTTCAAAAGGATTTCAAAGTCTACTTCTTTTATTCAAGCTTCGATTACAATCAACTAGAGTAGAACACACAGATTAAAGACTTAAGACACACTTAAGACTCTCTACCTAGTTCGACCTAATCAAGCACTCAAAAGCAAGAGACTTACACAGTTCTTTTCACAAGAACAAGCACGATTTCTCTTCACGTTCAACTCTGTATGAATGCGTTAGAGATGAGAGAGTTTTGATTACATTATTTAAACATTTCATCCATGTAGAATAGGATCTACAGTTGGCTGATTTGCACAAATAAAATAACCAAAAGAACTAAAAAAAGATAATATTTGTTACCAAATAATATCTTTCTTGATTTTACATCTTTTTGTTTGCATATAATATATTCAATTATTCTCCTAAATATATGGAAACAAGGATATCTAAAATCTTCTCTCCTAAGCTAAAAGATCTACCCTAAACAGCTATCACGCTTGATATCTCTTCCAGTTAGCGTGGTATTGAAGTATCGTTGCTCCTGAGTTCCAATGCCAGTTCCCAACACTGACTTCTTTGTCTCTGTTCTTCATCTCCTGAACCTGAGTTCCCTGTTCAACTACACATATGGAAATATTAGTAGCAAAGTGTTTGTCATCGTCAAAATTAGGAAAACTGAAGAAGGGAACTTGCAAGGGAACTAGAGTTCCTAAAAGTTCACTTCCTAACAGTTAGCTCACCAGTTGTAAGTCTGTTAGTGTAATACATAAGTATTTTGCATCTAATAGCTAGTTACTTCGTATAATATATGTTTATGTCATTTCAGTAGAAAGCATGATTAATTCTTATATGTTATTAATTGTGGTTGGTACTTGTATAGTCGTTTCATTAAATTAAATGTCAAGTACATACAGGTGAAGGCCCGGGCACATCGGGGAGATTCTTAGAAGCTAACACCAGCGGGGAATTGAAATAATGTATAAACTCGATTCACATTTTAGAGTACTGTGTGTAGGAACAATGTACAATTAGGGACTTGTTCCCTTAAAGTCTTGAACTTTCTCGTGGACGTAAATATAGACTATGGTACACCAAAGGATCAATCAACATCAACAATAACCGGATATGATTTGAATCACATGAAAGCTTTGTGAAATCAATATCTTGCCCCTTGTATAGCGTTAAGGAATCCATGAAGTTTGAAATGAGATAAGAAAAACAAACCAATTACAATCAAGGCTATTGATTAGAATTGAACTATAGGGAATGTGTTTATGGAGTATATATTTGTATAGTTATGATCATACGAGAGATCTGGTCAACCAAACCAATTCTATCTCATAAGCATCCTCTATATAGGCACAAGGGAACTTCCTAGCAGTTAAAGGAAGTTAAGGGAACTTATGGAGATTACCAAAACGGCTACCAACTGTTAACAGCGATGGATACCAACTTAGGAAAGTCTTCCCAACAGTTTCCATCAAGTACAAGGATGTTACAATAATGGTTATGATGGTTACACCGTTGGTTATGACAACAACTACAAACACATGGGAAACGTGCTTAAAAGATTAACCGGTCATGAAATACATTGCATCAAGGGCAGAGTTCCCAATCTTAGGGAACTTTGCATCCTTAACACTCAGAGTTCCCTTTCAAGGAAACTTTGCAGGCATAACTCTCTTTCAAGGGAACTTTGCTTAAGTCCACAGTTCCATGTTTTTCAAAGTTTCCTTAACTCTGCCTTTCACATGTAACATATCATTTTCTCTCCCTCCGGAACTCAACTCCACTTACAACGGTGCACTCCACATTCCAGAACTTGTGTTATAGTGAAGCAAAGTTCCCATAGCGCCGTATGAATCCCGACAACACTAAATGAAACTGATTTCACGAAAATCACCAACACTAGGTGTGTGGGGTTTGTTTTCGACCTTAATTGCCTTGTTTTTGGATTTAGAGAATTTTTTGTTTTTTCGTACGTGTTATAAGTTTTAATTTTCGTTTTGGATTGTTTGTAATGAATCCAATTACGCTAAGCAAATTTACTTGTTTTCTTATAATTGTTTAGATTGATTTTATGGAGTTGATATGCAATTCAGTTTTTGTCAGAGCTAGCCTTTTTGTGATTGGGATCGATTCATACAGTGGTTATTATCATATAAATAATTACCTTAGGAAGTATTATCCAATAAATGTTATGCATATCTTATCTTTCCCATGTTGATATATGTGGTCAATCATATCTGTAGGATATTGTTATAGATTAAATTGACCACATCGTTTGGAGATTATTCTCTCCCTTGTAACCATACCCTTGCTTGTGCATAATAATATCGTTGAGAAAATAGTCATAATTATCCTTGTGATTATATGGTATCAGAGCAAGCTTTTTTCCACTTAAAACCTCACAAAATATTCTGCCTATGTCTACCACTGGCAGCACCAACACCATCGGCCAACTTCTCTTGGGTGCCACCTTTACCTCCCGATCAACTTTCAAATACCTTTGGTCAAAATCATACTCGACCATAACAATTTCTCACTGTGGTGAAACACCGTTCTTGCCTCTCTCCAGGATATTGACTTGGAAGACTCGATGATGCCGTCCAACTTGCTTCCTGAATTCAAACCTCATGTTGTTGGCATCACAACCGCTTCAGAACCTAATGAATTCTAAGGATCTTCATTCTGGTTCAAGGAAAGTCATCCACCAGGGCTTCGTGTTGATCAAGACTAGGCTAGCCGTCAAACTAGTCACAAGAATGGTTCATTTCATGGATTTTTAGGGTTTGTGAATGAAAGAAGATAAAAAGAGATAGGAAATTTGGACCTATTAGATATGACACACCAATAGATTCAAAAATAAGGTTCGTTGATCCACCACGAATTGTACGCACCTAGGTTTCACAACGGTTTTGGATATGACTCACCAAAACCGAGTAAGTTGACATGGATATGACACCAAGGCAAAACACTCAAGGACCGGAAGCTCGGAGTTAACTCAAGAAACTCAATGTTCTATATTTCAATTAATCAAAGCTTGAGGTTAAATGAAAAACAACACAACATATAAATAGCCAAAATGTTTCAACCAAAAACCCTAATCTCTAGCAAAACCCTAATTGTTTGAAACGTCTCTTCCCCTACTCCGTTAGGCCTGAAATTTGGACACAATATAGATATGTCCAAGAGCTCAAACATATCCAAAATTCAGTCCAAATCCTCAAGTAAATAAGAATTGGTCCGTTGATCCAGATCGGGCCATGCATATTGAATTCTTCAATGCCACGGCTAGGATTGATGGGCTTGACTTCTGCGATCCCTTTTTCACTTATGTTGGAACCTTGTCTTTCCCTCTGGTTTTGATGATGATAAACACCATTAGGTTTTATGGTTTTCATTGTTCCTATGAGTTTCAGGTTTTATGAAAGAATTAGGGAACAATGAAGAAGAGAAAGCAAGGGATTGCTAATGAACGTTGTGAACACATGGAATTGTTACGCGGAAGAAAATTGAAGAATGAAGCATGCGTATATTTCATATAAGGAAACTTTTATACATGGAAACATCATTTAAGGAACAATGCAGAATGCATGAATTGCCAATTGTTACCAGGTGAAGACCGCTACATATGGAAACCATATTTGAAGATCTACTTGGAGAGAGAAGAGCTAAGTAGCGTGTCTTAGGAAAGTTTTTACATGCAAACTATGTGATCATGAGCTGAATTATTTAGTAGGAAAGCAAATCTTACATCATTACCTTGTATACAAACCGATAGATGTTTTAGGTATTTGGTAAGAAGATCTTTGCTACCACTATATATAGATGAGTTTACCTTAGGGAAAGGTATCTCAACCATCACTAAGGAACCATACTGAAGAGCTATTGCAGTTGAGATCCAAGGTTCAAGGCAAGGTACGAACTAGTGTTGTGAGTACTTGCTTAGAGTCTTTATTGTGTTCTTGTGTTGTTACTAGTTGATTGCACTCAAAGTCTAAAAACCTAGGATCTGTGTGAGAATAGGTGGAATGAAGACTTGTGAGATTGTACAACTTATTAATAATACAAGTACACGTTTTGAAATCCTTCTAGGGTAACACCTAGAGGTAGAGGTTTTCTCTTTTCAACTAATTGGTTGATAGAGTTTCCTCTCTAAGGAACTGTCTTACTGTTACTACTTAATCTCTGTTATTTCCGCTACCTAGGGAACAGTTTCACCGTTCCCTGTCTAACACACTACGATTCAACAATTGGTATTAGAGCAGGTTCACTCTAGATTGTGTGTTCTTTTCAGATTCACAGCTAACAATGTCTTCAACTCATGAAGTCGGGATTGGGAACAACAAACCACCGTTCCTGCCTATCGGTGGAAAGTTTCAACACTGGAAGGACCTTTTCACCGATTGGATGAAGAGTAACGACTACCAATGCTGGAGAGTCATTGAAGTTGGTGATGAGAAAGTTGTTGAAGAAGTACTCAAAGGAACAACACCTTGGAGTCAAGATGATTTCAGAATCATGGAGAAAAACTCTAAGGCTCGCATGTTCATCAACAACGCCCTTAATGTTAAAGATACTTCAAAGTTACAGTCTTGTGCAACCGCTAAAGACATGTGGGATGCTTTGTAACAGATTTACATGGGAAGTTCCGATCTTAGAGAGATTGATCGCTTTCAAGCTAAGAAAGACTTCTATAACTTCTCCATGATTGATGGTGAGTTCGTTTCCTCTTACCAATCTAGATTTGAGGAAATTATGGCTCGACTTGTTTCTCATGAGGTCAAGGATGAAGAAATTCTTCCCAAGGAGAAAGTTATCTTCATCATTGATGGACTTCCTCCAAGGCATAAGATGACCAAAGCTATTCTCAAAGAAAATCCCAAAACTCTCTCTCTTACACTTCATGAAGTGTTTGGAAAAATAAAAAATACGATGAAGAAGACAAGTATGTGAAACCTAAAGGCATAGCCTTGATGGTTGAAAAGGCTGTCAAGATGATAAAAGACAACAAAGACGAAAACTTGGATGGTATAGATCCAGAAACTGCTCTTCTCACTAAGGTTATGCGTTCCCTCTATCGAAAGGGCATATCATTCAGGAATGATGGGAACAATGGTGAGAAACGTGATCTCAAGGATGTTACATGCTACAATTGCAAAGACAAGGGTCACTATGCTAACAAGTGTCCTAAAGGGAACAACTCAGACAACACCAATGGTGACAATACTGGGAACGACAAGAAGAAAGCTTTCGTTGCTGTCTGGGGTGATGAGTGTGCCAACTCTGATGATGACGAGCCAGAGGCATGGGGGAACAACAGAATGTGTGCAATGACTCTGAAGTTATCAAGTGAAGAACAAGAGGTAGATCCTAAAACTTTCTTTGAATCTCTTGTCAATTTTGATAAAAAGTCATTGATTTCACTTATCAAAAGCATGTATAATGAGAACCTTAAAACTCAAAATGACTTGAGTAATGCTGAGGATAAATGCATTGAATTGAATGAATCTCTATCTAAAATTGCTAGTTCATCTGTTGTTCCTTGTGTTAAATGTGATGCTACTCGCAATGAACTTGATCCTTCTAAGACAGAGAGGGAACTGTCTCAGATGAAAGCTCAGATTAACAAGATTCACTCTATTCTAGTTGAGCAAAAGCTTAAGGAGGAAGAGATTACCTTTGTTGAGTCCAAGTATGGTGTAGGGTACAAAGGTGAAAAACAAGAGAGTGAGGAATATGAGTTAACCATTCCTGGGCTTAGATAATTGAAGGATAGGGATCTCCAGAACACCAAGGATAGGAACATGTACCTAGAAGAGCGTGTGAAAACTTTGGAGAATGGGTTGAATGCAAACCAATCTTGGTACATAGGTCAATCTGCCCATAAAATGTATCTCATACAATCTCAGGGAAACCTACCTAGTACACCTGACCCAGTTAGAGCCAAACAACATAGGATTCCCGTTCCCAACCGTAAGTACACCTTGGGGGATTATCATAAGATATGTTGGCATTGTGGGAACAACGGCCATGTTGTGAAAAACTGTGCTAAGAAGCAAAAGTTCACCGACGAGCACACTCAGCGAAGGAACAGTAGAAGTAACAATGTTGATTTGAATGATTATAATGCATCTCCTGATATGTGCCATGCTAAGCCTAGAGAATATCATTTTGTTTCTAAACGACCAGGTAAAGCTAAGCTTGCATGGGTTGCTAAATACTAACTCTCTCAATGCAGGATGAAGTGAGGGGGAACACCAGGTGGTTCATCGATAGCGCGTGCTCATGCCATATGACAGGAAATAGAGATCATCTTACCTCACTTCAACAACACTCTAGGGAAACTGTTTCCCATGGAGATAAACGATGCATATAGATAGTGGGAACAGGAAAAGCTGCTTTGAACTCAAACATCAAGATAAAAGAGGTTAGTTTGGTTCATCAACTTGGTTTCAATTTGTTAAGTGTAACTCAACTATGTGATCAAGGAGACAACGAGACTGTCTTCACGTCTCAAGATTGCTACGTAAGGAATAGAAAAAACAAGGAAATCATGTTGAAGGGTGTCTGATTCAATAATGTGTACACTGTTGACACAACATTCAAGCCTTCAAGGGAACTGCGATTTGCGTCCCTAGCTGAAGAGATGGAACTATGGCATATAAGCCTTCAAACAGATGGTGAACACAAGGAACACCATTCGTGCTGGTGTTGGGCCAAACAATAACCCCAGACCGAATTTGGGGAATGCCGCGAATCCATTGGATGAGAACGAGTCTGTTTCTCACAACAATCTTGTGGGCAGTGACCAAGTTCTGGTCGACGTTCCAGTGGTATTCGATGATGTGGCAATTGAGGCTATTCGGGGGATTGTGATGCAAGCAGTCACCGATATTATGCGACCAATCGCGTCTCAGGCACAGCGTGTGCCAATTCCTCCTGTGGTTCCTAGATTCGAGGAGCCAGCTGTCCATGTACCCCATGAGGATGCGGTCAGGAACAGAGGCAATTATGGTCGAGCACTGAAGGCCATTAGCTCTATGAGGCCTGACGGCTATGATGGGAAGGGAGAGCCAGTCAGAGTGGCATATTGGTTCTCGCACATGGAACGACTATTCAGAAACGTCGAGTGCACTGAAGTGGAGAAGGTGCACATTGCTTTCCTTCAACTGAAGGAGGTGGCTAGTGAATGGTGGGAAAGCACCGGTCTAGCTGATCACATTGGGTTGAACTGGGGAATGTTTAAGGCAAAGATGACTGATCGATTCTTTTCTCGAGCTATGAGGGAAGAGAAGCATAAGTAGTTTCTCTATCCGAGGACGGATGGATTGAAAGTGACTGAGCTTGCGGCCAAGTTCAATCACCTGTTGCAGTACGCTAGGCCGGAAGTGTCCAGTGATAAGCAGAAAATCTGGCATTTCCACGAGTGGATGAATCCAGACATCAAGCCACTGATGGTACGTCACGGATGCTCTACTCTGGAGCAGTACGTGGATGCAGCTTATAAGTTGGAGGTGGCTCTGGAGGAGTCGGCTAAGAAGCACAATCGCCAGAGACTGGCACAGAGCCAGACTCAGGCAAGTGGGTTCAAGCGACCCGCGCCGCCGTCAAACTTTGCCAAATCTGGCCGGGCGAGAATGAAGATGACTCATGGAGGGTCTACGCAACGTTCGGGTCAGGGCAAGAATCCGATCCAGTGCTACAACTGTGGTACACCCGGGCACAAGAGCAATGAGTGTCCGAAGGAGAGGAGGACGTGTTTTGGTTGCGGGAAGGAGGGGCACTTGTAGACTTTTTATCCGCAAAGAAGGCAGAAAGGAGCTGAGTCACAACAAGGGTCCGTTAGTCATAACAACCGACCTAGATTCAGACCAGTGGAGGCTCCTAGCCCTTCGGCGCAGACAACTGCGCAGAACAAGGGAAAAGCTCCAACTGCTTCAGGAGGTCAAGGTCAGCGACTCTACGAGATGCGTGAGGCTGATGGACCAAATGCTCCTACTGCTCAAGGTACTCTATACCTCCATTCTATTTCTGTGTGTATACTTTTTTATTCGGGTGCTACTCATTCTTTCATCTCGGAAAGTTGCGTAAGTAAGCTAGGTTTAGTATGCAATGAGGCTTGTGAGCCTTTCATAGTCAATCTTCCCAATGGTGAACATTTAGTAGGATCCAAGCGTCTGTCAGAATTTCCGATTACTATTCAGGGTAGGAAGTTCGAAGCAGATTTGATCTGTATAGCCATGGCTCCATACGACATTATTCTCGGTATGGATTGTCTGACGCGTCATGGAGCGGTGATCGATTTCAGTTCAAGGACTGTGACAGTTTCATTCGGGGGCCAGTTTGTATGCAAGTTCAAGGGTCGAAATGACGCTGATAACGGCAAGCTCATCAATGCGATGGCTGTGTGTAAGCTACTTCGACAAGGATGTGTCGGGTACTTATGCTATTTGGATAAACCCAAGGAAGATGAGCCGTCAGTTCTTGATATTCCGATCATTCGCGAATTTCCGGATGTCTTTTCGACGGAGATTCCCGGTTTACCCCCGAATCGTAACGTGGAGTTTACCATTGATCTCGAGCCTGGTACCGCGCCAATCTCCAAGGCACCGTACCGGATGGCTCCAGCTGAGATGCAAGAGTTGAAGAAACAACTCGAGGACCTTCTTGAGAAAGGATATATAAGGCCGAGTGCATCACCTTGGGGCGCCCCGGTTTTGTTCGTCAAAAAGAAGGATGGATCGTTCCGACTTTGTATCGACTATCGAGAGTTGAATAAAGTCACGATCAAGAATAAGTATCCATTGCCGAGGATTGATGATCTGTTGGATCAATTGCAAGGAGCAAAAGTCTTTTCCAAGATCGATCTGAGATCTGGTTACCACCAGCTCAGGATTTGTGAGGAAGACATTTCGAGGACTGCGTTCCGGATGAGGTATGGCCACTATGAGTTCATAGTCATGCCATTTGGCCTTACTAATGCTCCGGCGGTCTTCATGGATCTGATGCATCGATGTTTCCACCAATACCTGGATAAGTTCGTGGTGGTCTTCATCGACGATATTTTGATCTATTCCCCGAGTGAGGAGGCTCACGAGGAACATCTTCGGATCACCTTGTCAGTCCTTAGACAGAATCAGTTGTATGCAAAGTTGTCTAAGTGTGACTTCTGGATCAAAGAAGTGGCTTTCTTAGGCCATATGATCAATGAGAATGGGGTTATGGTTGATCCCCAGAAGATTGAAGTAGTAGCCGACTGGAAGCGGCCTCAGAATGTGAAGGAGGTGCGCAGTTTCTTAGGACTTGCGGGATATTATAGACGGTTCGTGGAGGGATTTTCTAAGATCGCTCTACCTATGACCGGTTTGCTCCGCAAAGTCCACAAGAAGTTTGTCTGGGATGACAAGTGCGATGCCAGTTTTCAAAAACTGAAGAAGTGTCTGACCTCTACACCAGTGTTAGCGCTACCAGAAGGAACTGATGGTTATGTGGTCTATAGTGATGCTTCAAAGAATGGGTTAGGGTGCATACTGATGCAGAAAGGAAAAGTTATTGCGTACGCATCTCGATAATTGAAAACCTAGGAGGCAAACTATCTGACGCATGATCTGGAGTTAGCAGCTGTTGTATTTGCGTTGAAGATTTGGAGGCACTATCTCTATGGTGTGAGGTGCCAAGTCTTCACCGATCATAAGAGTCTCAAGTGCGTGTTCACTCAGAAGGAGCTGAATATGAAACAACGTCGCTGGTTAGAGCTACTCAAAGACTATGACATCGAGTTGCTCTATCATCCGGGCAAGGCTAATATAGTAGCCGATGCATTAAGCCGGAAGACGTCGCACGAGACTATAGTGGCTCTACTCACTGCTCAGACCAAGATGAACCAAGGGTTGTGCGAGATTGAAGTCTTGTACGATCAACGTCGAGGATACCTGAGTATGCTAGAGATTCAAGCTACGCTACTTGATCAAATCAGGGAAAAGCAGGTTGACGACGTGGTCTTGGTAAAGCTAAGCAGTGAAGTGATGGACGGGAAAGCTCCCGGATTCATGATTCAGGAGGATGGATCACTCTGGTTTCAGGACCGGATTTGTGTGCCTAACGTTGATGGTCTTTGCCAGTTGGTGATGAAGGAGGCCCATTCGTCAGCTTATTCTATACATCCAGGCTCTAGTAAGATGTACAAGGACCTCAGAAAGAAATTATGGTGGCCCAACATGAAGTGGGATGTAGCGGAATTTGTGGAGAAATGCTTGACCTGTCAAAAAGTCAAGATAGAAAACCGTAGACCAAGTGGTGAATTGCTACCTCTTCTAGTGCCAGAGTGGAAATGGGAGGACATTGCTATGGATTTCGTCACAGGGCTGCCAAAGACTCAAAGTCAAAAGGATGTTAGGAAATGGAACTCTGGAACCTTAGTTCCCCTGTGAGTTCCTTTTCTCAGTTTCTCTACATTTAAAGATGACAAATATTTTGATACTAATGTTTTTTCTCAAAGATGTGCCTTAAGGAACCACAGGACAAACATCGAAGGCATGAAAGAAAAATAGGACAAGAGAACCAAGGAGCAAGCCAAAGGAAGGAACCCAGGTGTGTCCAAAAATACAACATGTGATGTTGCGCTTTCCGAGAAATCTGGGAACACCTACCTCGGACAAGAGAAAGTTGAAAATGACTTGTGCGAAGCTTCCAAAGTCTGCCATTGTCCAGAGCAAAACAACAAGACGCCTAGAACACATAACCTCGGACAGAGAAAGGCGAAAGCGACTTGTCATGGAACCTGTCGCTATCCAGAAGACAGTTCCAAAGTGCCCAGCTTGTCGAACCTCGGAAGAAGGAAGTTGGAGAACGACTTGGCTGAAGCAGTTGACCAACTAAAGAAGGATTCTGAGCTGCCTAGGTTGTTGTTACATGTCAAAGATAGCGAGAATCAAGGATCACCACACATCCTAGGGCAAGCTCGCTCTGTGGGAACGAAGAGAAGATCAAGCTGCGAAGAATCCACTATAAAAGGAAGACTAACTCAAAGGTTATCTTCAAGCACTGAAATACAAATCACACACGATAGCAAACATCAAAGTGTGAATCTTCAAACAAGCTTATCAAAGCAAACCGAGATCAAGAGGAACCAGTCAAGGAATCGAAGAGTTGTGTGCTAAGTTCCTGTGACTGTAAGTGAGATAGTTCCTAGGTGCTAAGGTCTGTTTCTTGGATTGATTATTGATTGTGTTAAGTTATCTAGGATTACCTAACTGTGTGTAAGGTAAAGAAACTGTGTGTTTGTTCCTAGGATAAGCTGTAACCAAAAGAGATAAGAAATCAAGAAGTAGACCTTGAAATCATTTCAAAAGAAAGGTAGTGGTTTTTATCCTGGATTGCTAGCTGGCAATCAAAGGTTTCCACTATAAGGAACTTGTTCATTTGTGCTTGATTGTTTAAATTCCGCTGCGAAGGGAACTGAGAATTGCTATTCTTAGTTTCTTAGTTATTTGTCTAACAATCTCGATCCTATAATTGGTATCAGAGCGGGAAAAGTTCTAGATCTTTGTTAAGTTTGCAGATCATGTCTCAACCAAGCAAGTTTGAGCTCGGAATCTCCACCAACAAGCCACATCTCCGAAAGAAAGGAGAAGAAACATGGTGGGAAAAGTGCATGGAAAGCCACATCAAGACCAACGACTACCAATGCTGGAGGATAGTCGAAAATGGAGATGGCTATGTCGATCTTACCATGAAGGAAGAAGACTGGAAACCAGAATACTATGTCATCATGGAAAAGAATGCCAAGGCCAAGCAGTTCATCCTCAATGGACTGGACAGAGAAGACATGGACAAGGTCATAGGCATCAAGACGGCAAATGAGATGTGGAAGGCCCTCAAGGATATGCATGAAGAAAGTGATGAACTAAAGCAAAGTAGAAAGTTTGCTTTGGAAGGAGAATACCACACCTTCAAAATGATGGAAACTGAGACCATCTCAGAGTATTACTCCCGCTTCAACAGACTGGTTGGAAAGCTAACAGCGGCGGGAGTCGACCTTGATGAAGTTTCCAAGTCCCTGGTGGTCATCAATGGACTCAACTCCAAATTCACCCTTCTCAAGGGAATCATGAAGAACACTCCAGGCATCCAATCTCTTCCCTTGACTCAAGTCATAGGTAAACTGGAGGTTTAAGACGGAGAACATACCAAAGCCAATACCGACAAGAAACTGGAGAAAGGAATTGCTCTCAAGATCTCCAAAGCCTTCTCAAGGCTTGAAATGGAGCAAGAGAACTCAGACCAAGAAGAAGAAGAGGACGAACTAACAGCCCTCTTCACAAAGAACATCAAAAAATTCTTTGTGAAGGGAAGGTTCCAAAAGGGTAATTCCTCCTACAATGGACCAATAAGAGATCTCAAGAAAGTCTCCTGTTATGAGTGTAAAGACAAGGGATACTACACTAAGAACTGTCCTAACAAGGAAGATTCCAAGGAACATGAAAGACCTCAGAGAAAGAAGGCTCTCGTAGCCTCATAGGGAGAAGACTCAGATGAGGAACTGGATCTGAGTGGTTTCTCCGGAGGAAGATGTCTCATGGCAAAAGGAGATTCAAGTGACTCAGAAGACCTTGAGGTAATTTCTGACGATTTCCTAAAAACTCTAGTTGATTGTGATAAGAAACAACTTCTTAAGATCATAAAGAAACTAGGAAAGAAAACCAGTTCCCTTCAACAAAAACTTGATGATTGTGAAGATGAAATTGCTTGCTTGACTGTTGAGAATTCTGTTTGGAGTAAGAAACTTGATGAAACTGAGAGAGATCTAGCTGAAACCCATTCCAAACTCATTGATATTAGAAATGTGCATGCTAGTCACCTTAAGATCTGTAAATCTTGTGATGAAACTAGCATAGATTCTGTCAAAGTTCCCTTGCATGATAACCTACCTGGAAATGACATGTTTCAATCTATAATTGATAGGTTAGACATCCTCACAGACTCCATAAATGAAAAAACTATAAATCAAACTGTTTTTGTGAGACAACATCATGGAATAGGATATGTCAATAACAAAGGGAACAATGATGCTGAAGATGAAAAAGCTAGGCGAGAACTTGTTGAGATGAATGAGAACCTCAGTACTGCTCTTGCCACTTCTCGTGATAGGAATCAATTCCTATCAGAAAAGATCATGGTTCTTGAGAACAAGGATGAGGTTGCCAAACGTCTTAATGAAAGCTCTTGACAGGCTTAAAGTCGTATGCCTAATCAAAGAAATCCTAAAGTACCTACTAAATAGAGTATAGCAAGCAAGTCAGGATCAAACCCAAGGGAATCAGGTTATCAATTCTTGTGTTTTTCAAGTCACCAACTAGGAACTAGGGGGGGGGGGGGGGGGTTGTAGTATTTTGAACCAAGTAAATAAAGCAAGAAAACAAAGTAAAGGATGTGAATATGATATGAGGAAGGCGCCACACTTGACAAAGATCCACACAAAAAGAGATATGGTTGATCACTGAATTCTATTATTCTCAAGTTCTTATCTTTCCTTTAGTTGTTCTTATCCCGATCATAGGTAACTATTAGTTCTACCAGTCCTAATAGTAATTATTACTACATCAAATCCGAAAACCTTCAAGACTTAATAAAGCAATAGCATTCAACCAAGGATTCAACAAGATACATGCAATAGAAACAACCCGTTACTATAACATGCAATTAACTCTCTCTCACGATGAACACTCGCAACCCGCTTATGTAAATCCTGTTTGCTACTAGATATGCAACCCGAACACGAAATCACAAGTCCTAGCTATATGGATAATATCAATAAACCTAGGTGATCAGTCTAGATAAACCAATAAGATTGAATAAACATCCAAGCGCAAGAGAATTAATACAATTAGATAGGAAATCGAACAAGAGTAGAAAACTCACAACCAATCAATTGAAGGCTTCAAAACGTCAAGTGCAACAATGGAGTTTTAGTTCTCCATAGGGTTCGTGAGAGCAAAAACGTAGAAAGGTGGCAACTAGGGTTAAAGAATAGATTTTCTCTAAAAGAGTCTTAAACTTAACTTAAATACTAAGGAAATAATAAGGAAATAAAGAAAAGAAAATAACAAACTTGGAAACAAAGTTTCAGAAATAAAATAAAAGGAAATAAGAAATCTCGGAAATAAATCCGGAAAAGGGTCTTCAGCGCGTCTCCACCGCGGGTGCGGTGATACCCACCGTAGGGTGCGGTGATACACATCGCAGGGTGCGGTATCACCGCCGGTGCGGTGATACCCACCTCAAAATATGAGCGCAATCCCTCTCGGATTGCGCTCATATTTTGAGGACTTGTAGTAGACTTCAGTATCTAACTCCTCGAATTGGAATCACTCCATTTGGACATCTGAGTAGAGAGAACGAACCATTTGAATTCAGCCCACTGTTCTGCTACTCTTCAATGCACTTCAAACCTCTGTAAATCCCATGATTTCTTCACTTCTAGTCTCTAACTCTCAACTCCACAATTGTGCTCTAAATCCATCCAAATGGCACCTCAAAACTAGTAACAACCCCTAAAAATACACTATAAAATAGTGTCGATCAAATCCCCTATGCTTAAACCTTGCTCGTCCTCGAGTAAGCTAAAGTCAACCTACTCCTTCAATCAATCCCCAAGGTTTCAGGAAGCATAGAAAAATCAATCCCTCCAAGAATTTCACCTAACAATAAACTCCAGGTACCAACACAATAAGCACAGCACAACACAACATACAATAATACAACACCACACACCAAAGCTAAAAGGAAAGCAGAGTACTTCCCCCAAGCTTATCCCGAACACCATAGAGTGAATAAAATCTAATCCTAATCTCCCATCTATCTTCTTATGCCTCCCAGAGTGACCTATCCGAATCCTCCTTATATCACCTCTTCTTATGTCATCATGCCAGGTAAAATGATGATTCCTAAAAATCACTCTTCTTCTTTTCACTCATTTTGCCAAGGCGCCCTTTCGGGTTTTCACCAAGCCACTCATTTAATTTTTCAATAGATGTGCTCACATATACTCACATCACTCTTGACCAATTATTACCCCAGCCTAATGCTGGTCCAAGCCACCTGCTTATTGCATAGGCCGCCCTTTCGGGTTTTCGACCTATCCCAGGATTTCTATTTTAGCCTTTTTTCAAATTTTTGGCTCTTTTTGTTTTTTGTTTTTTTTCTTCTCAACGACTTAGCAAGTATAGAACACTCCCCCATACTTAAACATTGCATTGTCCTCAATGTAATGAAAGACAAAAGAATAGAAGCACAGGGAAGAGCAAAAAATAACTCACAGACGCCGCTGAGTTGGCTTGAAGACGTACGTTGTTGCTGGCGGTAAAACAATGAACGCTCAAGTCTCTGGTGTTGCGCGGGATCTTCTTAATAAATAATCTTCTCCTACCGTGCAACCAAAAGGAAACCACTTTGGTGAATAGTGGTATATCAAAGATGTCGGGGTTGCACGGCCTTCAACGAACACATGGTGGAGCCCAGATGTAATCGTGATGGGGGCTCTAGTGTTCCTTCTCCTCAGCTGTCAATTGTAGGGCCATCATCGTTGCCAAAAATATGTGGGGCTAATGTTTCCTCCTTGACAACATGATGCGCACCTTCTCCATGGGGAACTCGGACAGCTGGCCTTCGTAGAGCTTTTTTTCGATTTTTTTTTTTCCGATTTTTTTTTATCCCCGTTTAAGGTTTTTTCGGATATTATTTAGTGCAGGGAAAAAGAAGACTTACAATGGTGTGGGAAACACCTTCTTCAATTCGCATATGGTCTCCTCCCTGTAGGTTAGTCGGAAACAAAAAAAAACAAAAACAAAGCAAGAACACACTAAAAACAAATGCAAAAACAAAGAATGGAAAACAAAGAAAGAAAAACATACCTCGGGTTGCATCCCGGACAGCGTCTTAGTTATTGTCATGGCTTGACTTGGTATTCTCCCACTTAACTTGGGTTGCTCAAAGCAATTGAACTCTTGGGGTCTATATCAGGGGGATGCCTCTTTGTATATTCCATGTCGAGCTTGACCCTCGTCCTCCTGCACTTCATGATGGGTGGACTGCTGTTCATATCAATGAATGCACTTGCCATCTTTAGGAACGGTCTACCCAACATCTCAGGGGCTGCATGCTTATCCTGCCTCGTATCCAGCATGTAAAAATCCGTCATTTGTACCAAGGCCGCCTTCTTGTACTTCCCCTTTGATTTCTTCTTGATCTTGCGTAGCACCCCTAAAAATTCTGTTCAGCGAGGGATGATGTTCGCCAGCGTGACCAAGGGAACGGTTTTTGCGCAGTCACTAAAGGTTTCAAATAAATTTTTGTCGTTCTCCACCATTCTGGTGTCCTTCAGAGCCTTAGGGAAGGGTGTAGCGGGGTGCAGCGAGACAAGCGGGAAGGAGTTTAGATGCACATACTCATCATAGGCAGCTTGAGGGTCGGGGGCTGCCGGGGCGTTTTCGAGAGGGACGGGCGTCGCAAGATCATTTCCACAATCGCGGATCTCCTCCTCTTGGTCGCTGAATTCCTCCAGTCCCAAAAAATATTCTTCCTTAGAAAGCACCTTGCGGTCCCAAATATCGTCTAGAAGGCCCAACTCCTTGAGTGAACCGCTGGCGTGGTCAGATTCCACCGCGGGTGCGGTCATGTTCGCAGAGGAATTCTCGAAAAATCCCACAACGCCTCCGCGGATGCGGTGAAGATGCAGGACTCTCAGTTTGTTCCGCTGCTGGGTGCGGTGAGAGTGGCGCGGGGTACGGTCGGTCTTCTAGAGTCCCACCGTGGGTGCGGTCCGCCTGCCGCAGGTGCGGTGAACTCGATAGAGAGTTCTCGCCTTCTGTGTCATCCTCTTCAGCACTAGGAGCGATGTTCAGCTGCTTACCACTTCTAAGCATCACGGCACTAACATTTTCTCTCGGGTTAACTACCGTTTGAGACGGTAGAAGTCCCAAAATCTTTGCATCGGTCTTTGTGATAGCTTCATCCATTTGTCTCATCTGCTTTTCTAGATTCTTGATGCTTGACTCCCTAGTTTCAACACTAGTGCTGAAATATTTATCCAGAGCTTGGAGCATATCTTCAGTTGACATGGAGGAACTAGGATTGGACACTGGCGGGCTATGCTCATAGGCCGGATTGTACTGATGTGGAGCACCCTGCTGGTAGACCGATTATGGCTCCGGGTAGAACTCCAGGTAGTCATGACCATATGGAGGGTATTGTTGGTACCCATAGCTCGAATTGGGGTGATCTCTCCACCTTGGAGTGTATGCGTAGGAGTATGGGTCATATCGCGGCTCTCCCCAGAAATCCATATCTGTATCAAAATCAAAAAAGAAAAAACAAAAATCAGTAGCACGGGTGTGGACCGTAAGAGAGGTCCATACCAAAGTTGGTAACAAATAAAAACACAAAAACAGAAATTTTGACTCCCCGGCAACGGCGCCAAATTTGACAGGCTTAAAGTCGTATGCCTAATCAAAGAAATCCTAAAGTACCTACTAAATAGAGTATAGCAAGCAAGTCAGGGTCGAATCCAAGGGAATCAGGTTATCAATTCTTGTGTTTTTCAAGTCACCAACTAGGAACTAGGGGGGGGGGGGTTGTAGTATTTCGAACCAAGTAAATAAAGCAAGAAAACAAAGTAAAGGATGTGAATATGATATGAGGAAGGCGCCACACTTGACAAAGATCCACACAACAAGAGATATGGTTGATCACTAAATTCTATTATTCTCAAGTTCTTATCTTTCCTTTAGTTGTTCTTATCCCGATCATAGGTAACTATTAGTTCTACCAGCCCTAATAGTAATTATTACTAAATCAAATCTGAAAACCTTCAAGACTCAATAAAGCAATAGCATTCAACCAATGATTCAACAAGATACATGCAATAGAAACAACCCGTTACTATAACATGCAATTAACTCTCTCTCGCGATGAACACTCGCAACCCGCTTATGTAAATTGTGTTTGCTACTAGATATGCAACCCGAACCCGAAATCACAAGTCCTAGCTATATGGATAATATCAATAAACCTAGGTGATCAGTCTAGATAAACCAATAAGATTCAATCAACATTCAAGCGCAAGAGAATTAATACAACTAGATAGGAAATCGAACAAGAGTAGAAAACTCACAACCAATCAATTGAAGGCTTCAAAACGTCAAGTGCAACAATGGAGTTTTAGTTCTCCATAGGGTTCGTGAGAGCAAAAACGTAGAAATGTGGCAACTAGGGTTAAAGAATTGATTTTCTTTAAAAGAGTCTTAAACTTAACTTAAATACTAAGGAAATAATAAGGAAATAAAGAAAAGAAAATAACAAACTTGGAAACAAAGTTTCAGAAATAAAATAAAAGGAAATAAGAAATCTCGGAAATAAATCCGGAAAAGGGTCTTCAGCGCGTCTCCACCGCGGGTGCGGTGTTACCCACCGCGGGGTGCGGTGGTCTTCCAGAATCTAGATCCTCGCTTCTGTTGTGCTCGCCGCGGGTGCGGCCATCCTACCGCGGGGTGCGGTGGCGACGACTTCTCCAGCTTCTGCGACACTTCCGTAAAAATGCCATAACGTTTTATTCCCAACTCGGATTGAGCTCATATTTTGAGGACTTGTAGTAGACTTCAATATCTAACTCCGCGAATTGGAATCACTCCATTTGGACATCTGAGTAGAGAGAACAAACCATTTGAATTCAGCCCACTGTTCTTCTACTCTTCAATGCACCTCAAACCTCTGTAAATCCCATGATTTCTTCACTTCTAGTCTCTAACTCTCAACTCCACAATTGTGCTCTAAATCCATCCAAATGGCACCTCAAAACTGATAACAACCCCTAGAAATACACTATAAAATAGTGCCGATCAACTCTCAAAGTCCTAAGAGGGAACCTAAGGGAAAAGAAAAAATGGTTCCTGAAGACCAATGGTTCACTAATTCCTTTGCTCACAAAAGGTATGTTGATATGGCTCATAGTAAGGTTAGAAACAATGTTGATTTTAATAAAAGAAAAACTGAAAAACCTTTTAGGCCAGGAAAAGGAAATTATGGACATGTTGTTTACAATCGCTTATGTTATTACTGTGGTAAAAATGGTCATTACAACACTGACTGTCCTAAGAAAAGGAACTTTGAAAATGAGAAAAGAGCTTATTACCACGAAAGGAACCAGTTCCCTGGTCATTCACAGACTCGCAATGCTAATCCCCCCAGTAAAGCCAAGCTTCGCTGGGTTCAAAAGTCTTAGTTCCCTTGTGTGCAGAAATGAGAGAGGCAACCTCGACTATGGTACATTGACAGTGGTTGCTCATGCCATATGACCGGAAGAAGAAATCAGATGACCTCTCTTCAACCCATCCAAGGAGGAAACATCTCCTTTGAAGACAAAAGCAAAGGGAAAATTTGTGGAATAGGAACTGTGAATCTAAATGACCACATTAAGGTAAATAAAGTTCACCTTGTTGATAATCTTGGCTTTGATCTAATTAGTGTGTCACAGCTGTGTGATCAAGGAGACAATGAAGTTAGATTCAAGTCAAGTGAATGCACTGTCCTAGACCCCTCGGGACAAATCATCTTAAAAGGCAAAAGATTCAACAATGTGTACATTGTTGACCCATCATATGCTCCCAAGGAGAAACTCTGCCTTTCAACCGTGAATGATCAAACAGAATTATGGCATCAACGCCTTGGTCATGCTAGCACCAAACTGATCCACAAGCTACACTCAAAGGAACTAGTCTGAGGCCTTCCAAAGATAAGTAGTATATCTTCGGAACCATGCTCAGATTGCGTTAAAGGGAAACAAGCAAGGAGTTCCTTCAAGTCCAAAATCATGGTAAGTTTCTCAAGGCCCCTTGAACTCATCCACATGGATCTATGTGGACCCATGAGAGTTTAAAGCCTAGGAGGAAACAGATATATCTTTGTTCTTGTCGATGATTTCTCTCGCTTCACTTGGACTATCTTCATAAAATCTAAGAGTGAAGTCATTGACCGCTTTAAAGATTTGGTTCCTTTGTTAGAAAAATCTCTCGATTGCTCACTCAATTCTATTCGGTCTAACCATGGTACCGAATTCGAAAATGGAGAATTTCTAACCTTTTGCAGTGAGCATGGTATTGATCATAACTTTTCTGCACCATACACTCCTCAACAGAATGGAGTAGTAGAAAGGAAGAACAGAACTTTAGAAGACATGGCTCGAACTATGCTAATCTCAAGTGGACTCCCTCAATCATTCTGGGCTGAGGCAATCAACACAGCTTGCTACATCATCAATCGAGCCATGCTTCGCCCAATCACAAAGAAAACACCCCATGAACTCCTAAGAGGAAGAGTTCCCAACATCTCACATCTGAGGGTGTTCGGATGTCAGTGCTTTGTGCACAACAATGGGAAGGACAATCTTGGAAAATTCGACCCAAGAAGTGATGAAGGAATCTTCATTGGATATGCCTCACGCAGCAAGGCATACAAAGTCTTCAACAAAAGGACTAAAAAGGTAGAAGAAAGTGTTCATGTTATTTTTAATGAAAAATCACTTGGAAGAATTGTGCAGAACACTACCACTCCCTTTGAAGATATGTTCCCCAAGTCACCTCAAGAAGATCCAGATGAAGATGTCACTCCACCCGGTTCCTTCCCTGCTGCACAGAATCCCCCACTGGCTCCTCCACCAGTTCCCATGGATAATGAACAACAATCCATTTCTGGGAACCATGGACATGATGACAATATCTGTGGAGACATCAACGATTCATCCTCTCACATGATCTTCAATGGAGAAGGTGATCCCAACCAGGAAGCTGAAGCTGAATGCTCAACTCAAAATGTCTCCACATCAAATGCTCTAGCTCCCAACAGAGAAAGAAGAACCATCAAGCCTCCAGTCAGGTTCAAACATCTAACCTTCTCTGCCTTCAATGCCTTTCTGTCTATTGTGGAACCAAAGAACATAGGTGAGGCACTGAAGGATGCAGACTGGATCCAAGCTATGCAAGAAGAGCTTCATCAGTTTGAAAGGAATAAATTATGGCATCTAGTTCCCCGCCCCAAGGACAAACATATCATAGGAACTAGATGGGTTTTCAGAAATAAGCTAGATGATACAGGAGCTGTAATAAGGAACAAAGCAAGGCTTGTTGCTCAAGGATACAATCAACAAGAAGGCATCGACTATGATGAAACCTTTGCTCCAGTGGCAAGGATTGAAGCGATAAGGCTGTTGATTTCTTTCACATCACACAAAGGGTTCAAACTGTTCCAAATGGATGTAAAGACTGCCTTCCTCAATGGAATCCTTCAAGAGGAAGTCTATGTCAAGCAACCACTTGGCTTTGAAGACGATGATCATCCCGACCATGTCTACTTTCTACATAAAGCATTGTATGGCCTCAAGCAAGCTCCCGGAGCTTGGTATGATCGTCTTGCCCAGTTCCTACTCTCAAATGGCTACAGGCGTGGAGTCATTGATAAGACTCTCTTCATCCTAGAAGAAGAAGGTAACATCTTAGTGGTTCAAATTTATGTCGATGATATCATTTTTGGTTCCACTAACCTGTCCCTTGTAGACAAGTTCAAAGACTTGATGAGCAGTGAATTTGAAATGAGCCTAATTGGGGAACTCACTTTCTTCCTCGGATTGAAAATCACTCAAAAAAAAGATGGTATACAAATTCACCAACAGAAGTATGTCAGGGAACTACTGAAAAAGTTCAAAATGGATTCATGCAAACCTCTCTCAACTCCTATCTCCACCATTGCTCATTTGGACAAGGATCAATCGAGTCCTCTTATGGAAGAGAAACTCTATAGAGGTATGATAGGTTCTCTCGTGTATCTAACCGCTAGTCGCCCAGACATTGTGTTTGTTGTAGGCTTGTGTGCTAGGTTTCAATCCTATCCAAGAGAAACACACTTAGCTGTTGTAAAAAGGATACTCCGATATCTCAAGGGAACTGATTCACTCTGCATTTGGTACCCTAAAGAATGTCCCTTTGAGCTGATGGGTTTCACTGATGCGGATTATGCTAGATACTTGGTGGATAGGAAGAGTACCTCTGGAATGGCACAGTTCCTAGGCCCTTGCCTTGTGTCATGGGGCTCAAAGAACCAAGTCTCAGTCTCTCTCTCCACCACAGAATCCGAGTACATCACTGCTGCCTCCTATTGTTCCCAACTCCTCTGGCTAAAGCAATAACTCGCGGATTTCGATATGTCTTATGGTCCTCTCACTATTCTTTGTGATAATACCAGTGCTATAAACATTTCTAAGAATCTTGTTCATCATACTAGGACCAAGCATATAGATATAAGACATCATTTTCTTAGAGATCATGTTGAAAAGGGGAACATCATTATGAAATTTTGTAGAACTGAAGATCAGGTTGCAGACATATTCACCAAAGCTTTGAATAGAGTTCCCTTCGAGAACCTTAGATTAGAACTGGGAATGATTCCTATAACCTAGCAGTGACTTTAGTTTAGAGGTTTCTCTCCAGTTCCCTTGATTGCCTAGTTTATATCTTTTACTTGTTAAGTCTTGATGTCTCTGTGTTATATCTCTTGCCACAAACCCTCGTTTCCATAATGGTTTCTTAAAAAGGCTTCGATAAATTTTCATCAGTTCGCGCCCTTTGGTCCTCATTATTCTTTCAACTTCTCCATTGTTCAAGTTTCTTTGATGGCCCAAAAGTCACAATCTGATCATATTCTAACCCAATAATACAAGCCGAAATGATGAGTGTGTACTATGACCCTCCTTGCCTCATTGCTCATTTTAATTCCCTATGATCCATCTCTTAACCCTCTCTGGGAATTATTGTGCAATGCGATAAATGACCTCCTTGATTCTTTATATGGGAACGTACTTTTCAGTTCCATGTTTTTAAACCCACATCAAAGTTCTCATATATCCCTCTAGCACACTGAATATATCGCCAGAAAGGAACCAGGATGTAATGATCTCCAAACGGCTAGTTCAAAAACTTGAATCTCCCAAGACGACATTTATGGCAACTTTTCAGAGATCAGACATGTCTCGTCAGTCGGCAGAGCTTCCTTCTCTGAATGGGTAAAGTTTAAATTTCTTTTGACCGTTCACAAAAGCTGCAAGCTGCTTCAATGCTCAAGATCTTCCATAATCTCCTCAACGGCCAGATCCTTCCCAACAGTCCCTTCAGCTCTCAACAGGTTTTAAAAAAGGGGGTCATGTTGATCGAAGCATTACACCAGACTTGCCTTCTCCATTTCCTCTGATTTTCTATCTCTCTCTCAAAAACACAAAACCTAGCTCCTCAAAAATGGCTGACAAGAACCCTAACCCTAACTTGATCCAAGACGAAGAAGAAGCTGCCCTTCTCAAGGCCTTCAGAGAAAAGAAGGCCGCCTCGTCTACCCAGCCCATTATTGACACCACCTCTCAAAATCCCCAACCTGAGAAGAAAATTGAGGAGAAAACTAAGGCAAAAGCTTAGGAGAAAGTGAAGGAAATCACTCATGCATCGACATCGGCTACAAAATCTGTCTCGGAAGGAGGATCCCATGACTCCTCCCCAGATAAGACCACCCAGGAGATCCTCAGCCCAGAGCCCTCACCTGCTAGCCTCAAGTCTAAACCCATCTCCAAACCTGGTCCCTCTGTTGCCACAAGGCTGAAACAACGAAAAAGAAGTTCTCAAGCTTTGGTTCCCTATGACCCTCCATCCAAAGAGCAGAAACCCTCAGAAAGAACCAAATCCCTCACCCTCTCCTCTTCCTCGCTCGGGCAAGTCTCCTCCTCCTTCTCCAAGAGGAAGATTCTTAAGCCACTCATCATCGGCAAGGAGTTCTGGACCCAAACTCTCGAAGAAGAAGATGAGGAACTGTTCAGCGAAGCCCTCAGTGAGTTTCATTCTCTACTACAATACCAAAGATGGGATGAGCTCTTGGTCGAGCCCTTCTCCGCCTCTGATGAAGTAGTCCGTCTGTTCTATCAATCTCTCACCTTTGTGCCCGCAAAAGATAACTCTCCCTGCAACGACGCCATATTCCAGTGGAAGGGAACCATGTATCCCATGTCCCCCAACCTCATCGCGTCTGCCCTTGAGATCGAGTCCAGATCTGGTTTTGACATACTGCATCAGAAAAAGACGTGGCCCAAAGGAAAGGGTTACAAGCCCAAGGGTGAAGTGGTGAGGAAACTCTACGACAGCGACTACCCCTCAACCCTGCAAACTAAGGATCTCTCAATCGCCAACAAGATTCTGCATTTCTGGATCATACGAAACCTAGTTCCCAGGCAAGAGCACTAGAATACAGTTCTCATCACGGATGCTATCCTCATGGATAAAGTGTTGTCTGGTGCACAAGTTGATCTCCCCCGCATAGTGTTGGCTCACATGCAGTTCTGCAAGTCCCATGAATCTCATGCCCTGCCCTTTTCCCATCTCATCAAAAATCTTATCTCCCTACTTCACCAGTACCCAGATGATTTGTCTGAAACTGTCTACAGCAAGCTTCTCACCATGACCACTGTCCGGAAACTCAAGACAAAAGATCCCCAAATCCCTCTCTCTGACCCTCAGGAAGAACCGCCCAAAGCCAAGGCCATTTCACAGGCCCCTTCAAGTTCCCTACCACCGCTCAACCCCTCTTAAGACTCCTCTGCGATCCTCTCTGCTCTGGATCGTATTGAAAAGGCCATCACGGGAGGCTCGACTGTCCTCACGGTTGCTCTCCGTGATCAAGTAAATGAGTTGGGAAAGATGAGCACTGCAGTCTCAAGTCTGGTGGAGGTACTACAGAAAACATGGGAAGATGCAACCGGCGCAAATCAGGCCACGGGCCAAAATGAAGGAACTGACGACAACAAGGCTGACGAAGAGGAGGCCACTGCTCTGCCATAGGAACGCTTTTCCTGATTCCAAGTGTTGTAACCTCACAGTGTGCTAGTAGATTCCCTAGGATCCTACTACCCTCTTCTATCCTTTTGTTGTCCTCTTTAAAGGTTGCTTATATTGTTGTCTTTGTAGGTTATTTTGTGATGCTTCGTGGTTTGTCTTCCTCTGAACAATGTTAAGATTTTATTAAGTTTAATGACTACTTTTGGCTACGTCTCTATGAATGATTTGTCTTTGCCTCAAATTTCTATTATGGTTTCTGTTATGGGTTTGACGCAATTGTTTATTTCCTTTGATATTTTGTTCTTAACATGTCAACTGATCTTTTCGATGATGTCAAAAGGAGGAAGAAGGATAGGAACCTTGAACTTTGGAAACTACTGGGCCAATAGGAACTCTGAACTCGTTCTACTTCTAAGGGGGAATTCGAATAAACTCGTTCATCTGCTTAGGGGGAATTTGCAACCATTGAATGTTCTCTCATTATTTTACAACGTTGTAAATCCCTTAAATTCAACTGGTCTCATGAAATTCAAAGTCCTATTATGTTGCCAGGTTCCTTGTATTTGTCATCATCAAAAACGGGGAAATTGGTATGTTAGGAAATGGAACTCTGGAACCTTAGTTCCCCTACGAGTTCCTTTCCTCAGTTTCTCTACTTTTGAAGATGACAAATATTTTGATACTAATGTTTTATCTCAAAGATGTGCCTTAGGAACCACAGGACATACATCGAAGGCATGAAAGCAAAATAGGACAAGAGAACCAAGGAGCAAGCCAAAGGAAGGAACCCAGGTGTGCCCAGAAATACAACATGTGATGTTGCTCTTTCCGAGAAATCTGGGAACACCTACCTCGGACAAGAGAAAGTTGAAAACGACTTGTGCGAAGCTTCCAAAGTCTACCATTGTCCAGAGCAAAACAACAAGACGCCTAGAACACATAACCTCGGACAGAGAAAGGTGAAAGCGACTTGTCATGGAACTTGTCGCTATCCAGAAGACAGTTCCAAAGTGCCCAGCTTGTCGAACCTCGGAAGAAGGAAGTTAGAGAACGACTTGGCTGAAGCAGTTGACCAACTAAAGAAGGATTATGAGCTGCCTAGGTTGTTGTTACATGTCAAAGATAGCGTGAATCAAGGATCACCACACATCCTAGGGCAAGCTCGCTCTGTGGGAACCAAGAGAAGATCAAGTTGCGAAGAATCCACTATAAAAGGAAGACTAACTCAAAGGTTATCTTCAAGCACTGAAATACGAATCACACACAATAGCAAACATCAAAGTGTGAATCTTCAAACAAGCTCATCAAAGCAAACCGAGATCAAGAGGAACCAGTCAAGGAATCGAAGAGCTGAGTGCTAAGTTCATGTGACTGTAAGTGAGATAGTTCCTAGGTGCTAAGGTCTATTTCTTGGATTGATTATTGATTGTGTTAAGTTATCTAGGATTACCTAACTGTGTGTAAGGTAAAGAAACTGTGTGTTTGTTCCTAGGATAAGCTGTAACCAAAAGAGATAAGAAATCAAGAAGTAGACCTTGAAATCCTTTCAAAAGAAAGGTAGTGGTTTTTATCCTGGATTGCTAGTTGGCAATCAAAGGTTTCCACTATAAGGAACTTGTTCATTTGTGCTTGATTGTTTAAATTCCGCTGCGAAGGGAACTGAGAATTGCTATTCTTAGTTCCTTAGTTATTTGTCTAACAATCTCGATCCTATAATTGACAGGCTCACGAAGAGTGCTCACTTCGTGGCTATCAAGTCAACATGGGGAACCCAGAAGCTATCGAAAGTGTTCCTACACGAGATTGTCCGTTTGCATGGTACACTAAAGACCATTGTATCGGATCGTGATGGTCGATTCATGTCGAGATTATGGAAGGAACTCCACAAGGCCATGGGAACCGAGTTGAGGTTCAGTACTGCGTTTCATCCTCAAATGGATGGACAGTCTGAGAGGACCATCCAGACATTGGAAGATATGATGAGAGCTTGCGTACTTGATCGTCCGACTAGCTGGGAGAACAGCCTATGTCTGATTGAGTTCACGTATAACAATAGCTGGCATGCTACCATTAAGATGGCTCCATTCGAGGCTTTATACGGTCGGAAGTGCAGATCTCCGATTTGTTGGGATGAGAATGCCGACAAGGTTCTGCTCGGACCAGAGTTAGTCGAAAGGTCTGCCTCGGACATTACGTTAATCAGACAGAGGATGTTGACAGCTCAGAGTCGACAGAAGTCCTACGCAGATCTGAAGCGCAGGAATGTCGAGTTCGAGGTTGGTGACAAGGTGTTTGTCAGGGTGTTGCCATCCAAGGGTGTGTTCAGGTTCGACAAGTGTGGGAAGCTTAACCCTCGCTACGTGGGACCGTTTGAGATCCTTGACAGGGTAGGGTCTAGCATATCGTTTGGCATTGCCGCCGTCGGCACATCCAGTGCATAACGTGTTCCACATGTCCTTGTTGAGAAAGTACATGCCAGATGCGTCTTATGTGCTGAGTTTTGAAGACATCGAGATTCAGGTAAATGGTACCTACGAAGAGATACTTGTGCGTATTCTCGAGCGTCGCGAGAAGCAATTGCGGAACAAGGTAGTACCATTAGTACGGATTCTTTGGTCCAAGGCTGGATCTGAAGAGGTTACTTGGGAAACCTGGGAGACTGAAGAGGATATGCTTAGCCGTTTTCCCGAGTTGTTTTCGGCCTAGTTTCGGGGTCGAAACCTTTTTAAGGGGGTAGTGTTGTAACGCCTCATTTTTTTGGTTTTCGGACAAGTTTCGGGGTCGAAACTTCTTTTTATGGGGAAGTGATGTAATACCCCTCAATCTTTAGTAAGGGTATTTGGGTAATTTCCTCAACCCTCATTCTGTAATCGTGTCGCTTTCAGAGAAGTTCGGATTTCTGTAACGTGTTTAATCTCTGTAATTTTTCCCTGAGTGGTATAAATTACATTCGATGTATTTTCGAGGCTTAGAATATTTGTTTGGGTACAAATATATAATTTCCGGGGTTTAAACCCATGCCAAGCCTTTCCCCGAGCAAACAGACGCGGAAAGGGCAATTTCGCGACCGCGGCAGCAATTCCGCGACCGCGGAAAAATGGCTCTCAGAAGAGTTGGGCACAGGAATATTCCGCGACCGCGGAAATGGTTCCGCGACCGCGGAAAACTCCAACACACCAACGTCGCGTCGTCTGCAGAGTCTCGTCGTCCATGCCGTCGTTGATCGTCTGACTCGCCGTTGATCTGGGCAGGGAGGGATCCTCCTTTGGGATATAAAAGGAGGTCGATTTGGGAGGTTTAGGGGCACCCAAATATGAGATCCCTCTCACTCTCTCTCTCTCGTTTTCCATAGTCGCCGGAGTTTCGAGCTCTCGCCGGAAATCTTTGAAGTGTCGCTGGAGGCCTCGCCGGGAGTAGTAGCAGCCTTGGAGTGGTGCATTGGAGGCGCAAGGAAGGCTGGAGTTGAAGCCCTCACGAACCAAGCCCTCTCGCATCGTCACTGGTGAGTTTTCTCCCCTCGGAGTCGCCGGAGTTCATGGCCGCGACCGCGGACATGAACTGCCGCGACCGCGGCAGTGACAAGGTCGGCCGCGTCCGTGGCCGCTGTCATGACACTCGCGGTGGCCTTGTCCTTGACGGCCGCGACCGCGGATTGCTCTGGCAATCGCGATCGTGGCCTTGGGCATGTCGGTCTCGGTCGGGACCTTTGTTCTTTCGATTTCATTCATTCCTTCTTAGATTCGTATCATTTTATTGTCGAATCTAACCTAGGGTTTCGTTATGGGTCATCGTCGTAGGAATCTGTAATCCGTTTTCCGTTCCCGTTTCGGACCCAGAAACCCGTCGTCGTTCAATCGTTCATTAGACCAAGGCAAGTGGCGGTTCGCTCTTGCCTATCATTCCATATTTCCATTAATTATCAATTGTTTAATTGTTAATTAAATTGGGATGAACTATTGTTTTTATTTGGGAACAGATTTTATAAATGATACGATTAAGAAAGTGATATTATATAGGTTGTATATACTGCTAGAAACAATGCTATTATATATATATTATTGCCATAATGGTATTGATGTGGACTATTGTGTGATTTTAACTGTTTAGTTAGAACGAGTATTCGTAGGAACGCTATGTACCTTGCGAGGTCTAGTCGTTTCTTTATAACTGGTACTAGGAGGATTTTTCCCTAGTACTCTCTCTGGTCATGACTGTACCCTTACTCAAGGTAGGTGCACAACAGCTGGTGCCGCCATTCGGAATTTATTCTCTTCGATATCTCTCGCGATGAGATGATATATCTTAAAAGCTTGTAACGTAAATGTACGCTTTATCACTAAAACAAGATAAGTGTCGTTATGCACATAATTAATGAACCTTGGGCGAGAAGTACAACTTGGAACCTCGTCTGGACTTCGATTAGAGTAAGTCATCCTTCCAAATCTGAATTCACATTATGCGGTAAGGTTGGTCGTGGACCCAAATGGTCAAGTCTTTTTAAACGCTTGTGTGAAATTATAATGTTCCCGAACACTTGTCATACCTTCCGATAAGACTCAATCTCTTGGAGTCTTCTCTTCATACGTTTCCGATAAGACTCGATCTTTAGGAGTCTTCTCTTGATCTTTCTATTTTGTATCCTTCCGTAGAAGTATTGAGGTTTACTATCGTCGTCGGCTTTCATTCGAGAAGCGATGGGTCTAACCTAATACGACTACCTTAGAACCTTTCTGTTTTACCCTTGTATAGTCTTTCATTAGACTAACCAACCGGTTATTTTTCCCTTGCATGGTTGGCTGGTGTCATCCGTCTCATACGGCACATCAGGTAGACTTCCGTTCCGTGAAGGCTAGAATTTGACGATGAAGGCAGATGACGTTTTAAGAGTTTTTATCCAGGTTGAAGATCCTAGGCGGGTGATCGCTTCGATCAAGACTCTTATGTTATTTATTTAAAAGACTTCCGTTGTATTAAACATATTCTGTATTTCTGTTGTATTTGGGATTTACGGATGTAATTCTAAGACTTTGGTTTAAAATAAAAATTATGATATTTCATTTTATCATTGTATTTTATGATTTGTATGAATGGTTAAGCCTTGGGTGGCTTCGGATGTGAAATCTGAGGTTACTGGCGGTAATACTTTCAAGGAAATATTTGGGGGTGTTACACTATTACAGTTGAGATCGAAGGTTCAAGGCAAGGTACGAACTAGTGTTGTGAGTACTTGCTTATAGTCTTTATTGTGTTCTTGTGTTGTGACTAGTTGATTGCACTCAAAGTCTAGAAACCTAGGATCTGTGTGAGAATAGGTGGAGAGAAGACTAGTGAGATTGTACAACTTATTGATAATACAAGTACACATTTTGAAATCCTTCCAGGGTAACACCTAGAGGTAGAGGTTTTCTCTTTTCAACTGATTGGTTGATAGAGTTTTCTCTCTAAGGAACTGTCTTACTATTACTACTGAATCTCTATTATTTCCGCTGCCCAGGGAACAGTTTTACCGTTCCCTGTCTAACACACTACGATTCAACAACTTCCCTCAGACATGTAGGGTTCCATAGACTCCTTGGCATCCCTACTGAACAGGGGCTAAGGCTTGTGCAAGTCAAGTGATGTGGGTCGTCGTCTTGATCATGGCTCCTTTCTCTCGGGCTTGTCGGCGTCGCTAGCATGGCGCTCTTGGTGCTTTCTCCATGCACTTCTCCTCCAATTGGCTTCATACTTGGTAGGGGTTCCTCAAATGATCCCTTTGGATGATTGGAACTGGAAGGGCTTGAGTTGGATGAAGTTGGCTCAGTGGTCTTGAGAAACCCTAACTTGAAGCACCTCGGCGGCCGCGTAGTCACCCTTCTAGGCTTGGCTCATCCCTTGGCCTGGTCAAGCAGCTTGATGGGAGTCGGATCACATCATCCTCCCCTTCTTTGAAAGGATTCAACCCCGAATCCGTGCAGCCTATACCAAAGAAGATCAAATAGCACGGAATTGCAAAGGCTCCTAGGTAGCCGAATCCTCCTAGCCTAGACATGACTTCTTTTATCCTCCTGGAAGGCACAATTATGAATTTGAGGGGACTCCCCTTCTTAACATGCATCCTCTTTCCTAGAGTTCTATTTGGATAAATAGCATGTGAGAAACTAGATAGAACTCTAAGGACACATGAAACATGAACATGAACATGAAAATCTAGCATGTGTGTCCTAACACTTATTAACATAAGAAAGTTTTTAAGTGAGAAAATGCCCTCATTCCTTGGAGATTGTTGGATCAAGGTCACACTTGAGGAATTAGGGCTTCTCGACCCATGAAACATCTCGTGGGGCATCATCACTTACCGTCTTGGTTTCTTCCTTTCGCCTCATTCTTTCGCCTTCCTCCTTGCCTCCTTCACTTCCTCTAAGCTATGCCTCCATGTTGTACATGACATCACATTTAGCCACATGGTTTAGGTTGAGTCGACCTTCATGGATAACATTGAGATAAAATTTCCATGGTGTCCCCAATATAAGGTCAAAGGTGTTCATGGGCATCATCACAAAAGTGGCCTCGTCCGTTTAGGCTCCCAAGCTAAAGCTTACATCCACCTTTCTATCCACCTTGATTTGATGACCATCATTCACCCAACCGATCATGATTGCCAGCCACTAGAGTTGCGTCTCAAGCCTTAGATTTTTAACCACGTCCTCTGAGATCATGTTTTGGTCACTGCCACTATCGACTATGGGCAAAAAGGGTTGTTCATGGCCAGCTATGAGGCACAAGTGGTAGAAGCTTTATTCCCTTTGGTCGTAGTCCATCGTGTAAGCCTTCGCCACGGGAATTTATGGTAGTGGTCGGGCTAAGTCAATTAGGGGTGGCATGTCAAAGACCTCTTCTTCAAACATGGGAGGCATACCTTGAAGCTCTTCATCATATTTGGGCTCCATGGATCCATAATCCTCAAATTTGGGGTCGTAGGGCTCTTCCTTCACCTTAGAGATCATAAAACATTCTCCAATAGAGGCGGTGGCATGTACTTCCTTTTCTTCCTTCTCGTGGTGTTCCTCTTTCTCAACCACCGCCTCTTTCTCGTCCTGGGACTCATATTCATCGTAGACATTCAACAATACTTGTCGTCTATTATGGCAATTACGTGCAAAGTGGCCTCGCCCCATACATTTGAAGCATCTAAGGTCTCTAGCCCTTGGTTCTTCTTCTCCTCATGTCCTATGGCGGGGTGTATCTTTCTTTGGAAAGGCCTTGTCTGGATCACTCTTAGCCTATGGGCGACTTGAGGGTAGGTTTGAAGTCGTAGGGTTTGAGCCTCACGTCCTTGTATTGCCACTAGTTTTCTTCTTTTGCAAGTTTTGGTACACTTTCATAGCATAGTGCAACACATCTTCAAGTTGAATATCAGGGCAAAATCTCTACATCTCCACATGGGCATTAACATCAACATTTAACCCTCCAATAAACTTAGAAATAACATACTTTTCGGGGAATTGAACTCCAGATTGGTACACTAGTTGTCTAAGTTCCTTGTAAAACTCCTTCGGGGTTCTAGCGCCTTGTTTCACCTTCTCCAACCTGATTTGGACCTTATCAAGATCGTCCTCGAGGACAAATCAGAACCTAATGGCAGATTTGAGCTCTTCCCATGCCGAGATAGGGTGATAGTTATTGTGGGCCCTTTCATCTTTCTCCTCTTTCCACCAAGAGTAGGCGAAATCCGTGAAGTGGATGGTAGCGATAGCTACCCTTTGGGCATCATTGTAACCATAATAGTCAAATATGGCCTCGGCCTTGGACTCCTAATCTAGATAAGCCTCCACGTCGGACATTCCCGCAAAGGGTTGAACGGAGAGATTCACATTGGGGCGTTGTTGGGGTTGCGGCTGCATATCTTCTCCCATGTCATAGCCAAACCCTCTATCATCAACAATTTGGCCCCTTGGCTGGACATCTCTCATTATTGCCCTCTCACGAAAGTCTCTAGGCCCATTAGGTACTCGCCTTGGTTGAATCATGGGCCCGGTGGCTACGGGAAAGGGTCGTCGCCGTATTCCCTCAAAGATAGGGCGTGTTGGCGGCGCTTGGAATCTCATGGGCGGCCTGCGGTGTTGGTCATGAGCAAAGGGGTTGCCCAACTCTTCTTCTTCGTCGCCAAGATGATGGTTCGGTGGTGCTTGAACCCTAGCTCCTCCCCTTGGTGCGATGGGCCGGCCTCATATGGGTCATCTTGCAACTCCATGTTCTCCCGAACAAAGGCGGACCTTTCTTCTTGAGAAGGCTCTCTCCTAATCTCTCTTAGACGTGGCTCCATCCTCTCCTCTAAGGTCCCAATGACTTCAAGTTGTTGTCTCTCTAGTAGTGCCGAGAGATCGTCCAAAGTGAACATTCTTGGCTCTACTCGAGTAGGTTCCATCGTTTCCTTCCCTAGTTTTCTCGTGACATATCTTGTCTCAAGAATGATGATAAAACAATCTAACTAACACTTAATCAAAGAAAACAAACTGATTATGTTAAAGAAATAAAAAAAAAATTCTATCTTAACAAGAAAGATTCTATCTTGACAAATAAAGATTCTATCATTTAGGGCAAGAAAGTACCTTTTCTTGGATCACACTTCTCTCCTCTAGGCTGGCCGTGATCTTCTAGCATTTCTCTAAAAACCTTAACTTGGTCCTAGGGTTAGTGCAATCAAGAGGATATCTCACAATCGCAAGAAAAGGACAATGCAAGTTCTTAAAATCAAACACAAGTTGTGCTCGACTAGGGTTAGGTCCACGACTGACTTAGGATAGAAAAGATTAGCACCAAAAGCAAGATCTTAACAAGCAAGATATATCGAGATAAAATAAAGTTTAAGATAGACTTAAATCAGTTAAATAATCTAGAATCTTACTAACAAGAAGGACTTTCTTGCTTTATTGGGCTTTCTCAAGATAAATAGCTAATAGTAAAGGTCCCTTTGGGCTTTATCAAACAATAGCAAGGGTCCCTCTTTACTTTTTTTTTTGTACACAACTTAGGGTTCCACCCATAGGTCTCGGTCTTTGGCCCTTTATTTGTACACAAGTTTGTTGGAAAAAGATTTAGAAAGAAAAGATAAGATTTGGTCCAAACAGATAACAAAAATCTTAACTACCTAAAGATATAAGAAATTCTATAACTAAATCTTATCTAAGTTTAAAAAGCAAAATAAAATCTATCTTAAGGTGCAAGTAAAAACAAGATGAGATTTTTTGGTTGGGGTGGGGATTTGGCAAGGCTTAGGGACAGTGGCAAGGCGTGGCGTGCAAGACACCTAGGGCGCAAGGGCGGGTGCCATTTGGCTCAGCGCGCAAGGCGCCCTTCTTCTCTCTCCCTTTTCGAGGCTGTCTAGGGTAGATTCCTAAGGATTTCTAGGGCTTCTCACGGCAGGCCCCTCACATGATTACGCTTACAAGGTAGGTTGATTCGCACTTGATGATGCACAACTCTATGGGTCTCGTCTTAGGGCTCAAGGCAACTATCGGGCTCCCTTGATGGGGTTCTTTCAAAGGGTTTTCTCTCAAGATATTTTGGATGCTCTCAAGGCTATTCTCACACAAAAATTCATACTCAAGGTTGGGCACAAAACTAGGGCAAGAACGGCAAGGCTTGATGAACACACAATCTTAAGTTTGAGATTAAGACAAGCAATGGTTTAGACTTTTACCTTGATCAAGCTCTGATACCAAATGATGCATTTCTGCATAAGGATCTTCATTCTGGTTCAAGGAAAGTCGTCCACCAGGGCTTCGTGTTGATCAAGACTCGGTTGGTCGTCGAACTAGCCACAAGAATGGTTCTTTTGTGGATTTTTAGGGTTTATGAATGCAAGAAGATAAAAGGGAAAGACAATTTGAATCTATTGGATATGACATACCAATAGATGCAAAAAAAAGTTTCGTTGATCCACCACGGATATTACGCCTAGGTTTCACAACGATTTTGGATATGACTCACCAAACCAAGTAAGTTGACTTGGATATGACTCACCAAGGCAAAACAATCAAGGACTAGAAGCTCAGAGTTAATTCAAGAAACTCAATGTTCTGTATTTCAATTAATCAAAGCTTGAGTTAAAATGAAAAACAACACAAGATATAAATAGCCAAAATGTTTCAACCAAAAACCCTAATCTCTAGAAAACCCTAATTGTTTTTTGAAATGTCTCTTCACCTACTCCGTTGGGCCTGAAATTTGGATGCATGCTAGATACGTCCAAGAGTTCAAACATATCCAAAATTCAGCCCAAATTCTCAAGTAAATCAGAATTGGTCCTTTGAGCTAGATCGGGCCCCGCATGCTAAATTCTCTAGTGTCGCGGCTGGGCTTGATGAGCTTGACTTCTCCGAGCCCTTTTTCACATCCATCGGCCATGTGCGGTTCCATAGACTCATTGGCATCCCTACTAAACAGAGGCTAAGGCTTGTGCGAGCCAAGTGATGTGAGTCGTCGTCTTGACCATGGCTCCTTTCTCTCGGGCTTGCCGATATTGCTAGCATGACGGTCTTGGTGCTTTCTCCAGGCACTTCTCTTCCAACTAGCTTCATACTTGGTAAGGGTTCCTCAAATGAGCCCTTTGGATGATTGGAAGTGGAAAGGCTTGAGTTGGATGAAGTTGGCTTGGTGATCTTGAGAGAAACCCTAACTTGAAGCACGTAGACACCCTCGTAGGCATGGATCGTCCCTTGGCCTCGTCATGCATGCAGCTTGATGGGAGCCCGGATCACATCACCTAACTCAAACTTTTTTTTCTTGGCGTCATCGTGATCGATTCATCCTCCTTTGGCTCCGATAAACTCTTAATGAGTGTGCCTACAAAGCTTGATCGCACCTTTTGGGATCATAATCAGGCTTGTTGTATGGCCCTCAAAACTCAACATCAATATCTGATGAAAGGCTCGTTGAGTCGTTGTCCATATAGGAGTACTTCGAGCAAAAAAGTATCATTGCTAACTCCCTCTTTGAGAACCTTCATTATGTCTCCAATGAATATCTCGAAAGTCATATTCTCAATGAACTTGACAGCTCCTAGGTCTGTTTGTGACTGCCTTTATGATAAAAACAGAGGTTGTTCATATTGATGAACTGTTGGCCTTCTACTTCAAGAGGATGAATGAATTTCTTTTGAAGTTTGTCTTCATGCACAATCTTCTATCTCGCCGACACCACTTACCGACCTCCACCATATGTGCATCGTCTACTAATGTTGCATACAATTGCAACTCGTCACCTCCACCGCACAATCGCTCCTCTTCCAATAGACAACAACCTATCTTTTGTCAACTCCCTAGGCCCATCCCACATACATCATTAATGTCAGATTTGTGGGAAAACGGGGCATCATGTTGTTGACTGCCTCAACCAGAACAATCATGCTAATTTTTTGCTCAACGGTTCTCTCCACGCCCTGCTGAAAGGTCCGCTAATTATGCTTCTTAGTTTGCCATCCTGGATGTGTTTTCTTGCTGTAACATGGCTGATGTAAAGCCATTGCCAAACCCTTGAGTGCTCGCCTTCGTAAAGCATGTACTCTTACTGATGATGCTTGTCTCTATCATTAGGTTGTCGTGGCCGTCCAGTTGTGTGTAAATCAGGTTTTCAGTTTATGAACTCTTCTACGAAGGATCGTTGGAAGACTGCCAAACGCGTTCTTCGGTATTTGAAGGGCACATTGACCATGGTCTTCTGCTTCGTTCGTGTCTATAAGCCTAGTTGTGTGCTTATTAAAAGCGGATAAGCACGCAATGGATATATATCCTTGTTTGTGCGTAGTAATATCATTAACAAAATCCTCAGTATCATCCTTCTGATTATATGAAGTTAATATATAGTTTGTGGTGAACTTTAGTAAACATCTTCTAGGTCTTGGTTTTGTGCAAAAGTATTCCTCATTTAAGTATTTCTAAAGAATACGTACACTTTTTTTTAGCAGACGTACATACTTATTATTACGGGCGAGATCTTTTTCTGAAAATTAATACTTGAAGTTTTCCAATTTGGTGAAACATTGATATTTCTGAAAATTTGTGGTAATGTATCACCTTATAATGAGCAATTGGTGTTGTAAGCCTTACCTTCCCACGTTAAAAGTTATGAGAAAATAATAGTATAAGTTTATGAGTCATTTAAGTCATCGTTAATTGATTTTGAATAAAAAAATCATAAATTTATGTGTTAGAGTTTTATGTGTTAGAGTTTTATGTGTGTGTTGCCGTATGTGTACTAAAATATTATTATAATATATGAATATTTAATAAATGGGAAATTTTCGTTGGTATCCTAAGTTTAGGGTTATTTATTTTGGTATCTTATGATTATTATTTTTTCGGTTGGTGTTCCTAAGGTTTTATGTTTGTTCGCTTTGTAACCATGTTTTTCCATATTCATAATCTTCTGGTTCGAAATGATCAAATCCAAGCCCACCATTGTGTTCTTCGTCCTCAAATTAATAGGATCTGACTTCAAAAATACTTAGATTCATATCCAACCCATCTCGATTTGAAATTCTAAGGCCGAAAATGGATTGTTGCTTCAGACTTCAAGTCGAGATGCTTCGGATATGGATTTGGGTGTTTTAGAGGTCAAATCCTACTAATTTGAAGGTGAAGAACACAATGTTAAGCTTGGATTTGATCAATTTGAACCGAAAGAGTATGAATAAGAATAATTGTTTTTTTTACAAAGCAAACAAACATAAAATCTTAACAGCACTATCCGGAAAAAAAAATCACAGAACACCATTAAAAATAATTTTAAATTCAGAAGCACCAACAAATATTTATCTTAATAAATTATTAATTACTACACTTTCATGTCATGATCCATTTACATTTTTCACCTTCAACCAAGAATAGTGAAACTATGGTTTTACAAAAGAGGTTATAAAGTAAGCAGAGTAAAAACAAAGGCCTTGTGCCCCTCCGGGGGTGGTTTAGTGGTAAGGGGTATGGGGAAAGTTCGAAGGTCCCGTGATCGATCCCTGCCTCCTCTCCTTCACTTGGATTTGGGGTCAAATCTCACCGTGCTGCTTTTCACTGAGTCGAGCCAATCGGTGTAAGCCGGCTTATCTGATTCGTGATTCTTGTCGGTTGGGTCACGAATCGGGAATTTATCGTTTTCGGTGGATTCCCCTTTCAAAAAAAAGAAAAAAAAAAGGTCTTGTACACATAACACAAGTGTAGTTTTGAGTAATTTTTTTTTTGGTCGAAAGTTTTGAGTAATTAAATTAGTAGGACACAATTTGTTGGTAGAAAAATGAGTAGCACACAATTGGGCAGTGGTGCACGTGCTACTGATCCTGGGGACTCTCCCCATCCCCCACAACGTACTCTAGCTCTCTTCTTCGTCGTCTTCGTCTTCTTCAACTTTAATTAGTTTCTCTTTTATTTCTTCTTCCTCCCTTCTATTGTATTTCTCTCTCTGTCTCTTGTCTGTTCCCATTTTTCTTTCTCTCTCAGCATTCATGGCGTTCTAAAAGCTACAAATCCAGTGACAGGTCAAACATCATCGATCAATCTCCTCCTCCATTAGTCTCGCATACACTAGTACTACCACGCTCGATCCAGTACGTGGATCCGACGACGATACTTTCTAAGCATGGTGATGGACGGCATAATCAGAGCCGCCGGCACCAGCAACAGCGGCGCTGCGGCGGCCGCCGTCGACGACGACTTCATAGGAGACGGGATGCAATGCACCAACCACCCCTACAGGAGCAACGCCGCCTCCAGCGGCGGGATCTGCGCCTTGTGCCTCCAGGAGAAGCTTGGGAAACTCGTCTCCTCTTCCTTCTTCAATGCCGCCGCCTCCTCCTCCTCTTCTCCTCCTTCCTTCAGATCTGACCCCTCCGCCGCCGCTAACGCCGCCTCCCTCTCCCTCACCCTCGCCCTCCGCCCTGCCGCCGCCGCTTCTTCGTCGTCCTCGACCAACGTTCGCCATCGCGAGAATCAAGGCTACGGCTATTCATCCACAAACCAGCAGACCTCCACCGCCAGGCGGGCCCGCATTCCCTTCCTCTTGCCCCACAAGAAGAAAAAAGCCGTGCCGGATTACTCCCCGTCAAACCTCGTGCTCAAGCGGAGCAAATCCGCAGTCGCCCCTCGCCGCCGTACCTCCGCTGGAGAAGACTACGGCAACGGAAACCAGAAGCGAGGGGGCTTTTGGTCGTTTCTCTACCATTCCAAGTCGAAACCAGACAAGACGTCATCCTCTAGCTCTTCCTCCGCCAGAGACCTGAAACCGGCATCTCAAACCGCTTCCGCGCCGCCGCTGCCGCCGGCGTTGGAGGCGGCGGTGCAGCCTCTCCCGGCCAGGAAGCCGCATAGGGCGGAGTACGTTGTGGTGGTGGACGAGAGCGTCGACAGCCCCAACAGCGGAAGCAGCAACAATGCGACGTCGTTTGGGAGGAAAGTTTCCAGATCCAGATCCGTGGGATGCGGGAGCCGGAGCTTCTCCGGCGACTTCTTCGAGCGGATCTCGACCGGATTCGGAGACTGCACGCTCCGGCGCGTGGAGTCCCAGCGGGAGGGGAAGCGCTGCTCCTCCGGCGACGTCATGAAGGAGAAGGTCCGTTGCGCAGGGATTTTCGGAGGGTTTATGATGACGCCGTCGTCGTCGTCGTACTGGATATCGGCAGGGGAGGAGCACCATCACCACGTGAACGGAAAGGAGTCGGCGGCGGCGGTGCACGGGCGGAGCCGGAGCTGGGGATGGGCGCTGGCGAGTCCGATGAGGGCGCTGGGGAAGCCCTCGCCCTCTTCTTCTTCGACTAGGGTTTTGAAATCTTCGGCGAGTAAGAGCAACGCCACTCCCAATCTGGCTGCAATTCCTTCCCTGTTAACTGCCAGAGGATGATCGAGGCCATGATTCTAGACGAAGATGGAAAAATGCACAGTTTGCAAAATTAATACTGCTATCATCCACTCTTCAATTCTTTCTTTCTGTGTTTACTTTTTGTGTTTACTTTTTGTGGATGATATGTAATAGCTTGGATTACTTATGATTATGATTTTCACTCTTAATATTTGATGAAAATTATTGAATGATTAATCTTGTTTCTAGTTTTTGAATCCATGATATATATATATATGATGAATCAGTAGAGTGGATGCAGTGAATAATGTGGATTCGTGGATTCTTGTGTGGGAGAGAGTGATTGTAGTGGAAGAAGACATGTAAAGTATATATGTTCAAAAAGCTCAAAGCTGAATTAGAGCTGCAAAATCTTGTTCTCAAATTTAAGATTTCTTGTCTTTGTAGGGAGAGATCCTCTTCTTTTTTTTTTACTTTCAATCAAAAGTTATATCAGTATCAGTGGATCAGTGCCCTTTCTTTTCTCACTTCTTTTCCTTTTTTTCTTTTCTCTCTGCTACAGCATTAAAATTGGAATTTAGTGGGTTGGGTTTGAGGGCATGGCTGGAGAGTGTACAAGTGGCTGAAGCCTTTAAATGTGTTTTTTTTTTTTTTTATGAGGTAAGAATTAGGCGAAACCTAGCTATGGTGTGAGGTTCGACTTAAAACATTCAAAAGGATGAGAATTTTCGGTTCTTGGTTGGATTCTAAGACAGTTCTCGGGATTGAGAACTTTAAATGTGTTCTTAAATTGTCAGATAGTTGGGAAGCAGCCAGCTATAGAGAATTAATTACCTGTCCACTCATCAAATTTTACCTAGCTTCATACTAGCTTTTTCTCATTTAACCCTTGATTTAATACATACAAATCATGAATAAGCTTACCTCCAATGTGAGGAAAGCTCCCTCCCTCCTCTGTGAGGGTTTTCCCTCCTATGTGAGGGTTACCGCCTCCTTTCTTCCTTCCTGCTATATACCCGCCTCCACCTCCACCTCCTTGCCACCTCCCCATTGTCGCTCCTCTCCACCTCTTCTCTTCCTCCTCGCCACCAGTTCGCTGCCTCCACCGCTCCTTCTCTGCTCTTCTTTGTACAGGTTCTCCCGCCTCTTCTCCGGTCACCGCTGTTGTCCAGATCTTGGCGTGGTCTTTGTCTGCTCCTCTTGTACAGTCGTCGCCTCCGTTCGTCCTTCATGTTTCTGTTCTTGGCGTGGTCTTTCCCTCGCCGTAGTCGCCTCCCTCCTTCGGTCGCCGAGATCCACCGCCGCTCTGCATGCTCCGGTCACCGCTGCCTTTGGTGGATTTGCTCTGGTCACCGCTGCCTCTCCTACCTCTCCAATTGCATGTTTGCAAATCCAGATCTTAGGGTTCCCTATGCTCTTTGTCTGCTGGCCGATTGGAGCGAATTTTGTTGGCTAAAGTTGGGCGTTGTCTCTAATTTCTGTATTTTAATTTTCCTGATTTCCTTTTGTGCTTTCCTTAGTTGTTTTAGTTTTCTGGCTGTTGTTGCTGGTTATTTTGGGGGTTTTTGTGTCTGCTTTGGTTGCCCTTTCTATTTTCTTTTGTTTTTTCGATTCTCTTCTGTTGGCTCTGTTGTCCAGTGGTCTCTTCCTCAATCTGATGGATTCACTGCAATGCTTGGGAGTAAATCTTTAAAACCAGATTTTGTTGTGAATCCATTGGACGATGAGGCTCTGGTTTGGAGCTTGTGGTCAGTCAGGAGTTCCTTAATTTCTCATCTGGATGCCTTTTCTGGTTTGGAGCCTGTTGTTTTTTCTTGTTTGCGTCTGTTGTCCTTGCCTTTGTCTGGCAATGGTAGTTGTACTGATCTGATGCCTTTAGGCATGTAACCTTTTCTTATTAATAATATTTAGTCCTTTTCTTAAAAAAAAATACATACAAATCATGGCTAATAAATTGACAGCAGATTTTGGACTGAAGATAAATTTGGATTTATTTACTTTGGTGTGGTATCTACTATCTATGATCATCGGCAAAATATAAAACCAAATTGTAGACAGTTTGGACAAAGCTAAACTAAGTCAAATAGTCAAATTTGTTTGCATCTTTCTTTTGTTCATATATATGTAGCTCAAATGGCATAACTTTTATGAGTTGCATGTGTTTGGTTGTGGATTTGCATTTTAATTTACTCCTCTTTGTTTAGAACTGACCATAGATAATTAATAAAACAAACTAGGTAGCAATGTGTTGAGTGCACATGTTTGATGAGTGGGCTAGTCTAATGCAACTATATACATAGAGATCAAGGGACTAGTTGTCCATGTTAAATTATGTTGACAAAATCCCTTTTATACCTACATTTATTTAGATTAATCTACTGTCTTATTTGTTCCTTCCCCTATAAAAATTTTCCCCAACATTTTTTAATCTGTTTGAGGGAACATCATTAGTAGACTAATCGGGTTTCTTAATACCATATCATGTTCACAGATCCATGTCTTTTCATATTACATATAAAAGTTTTGATTGATTCTAGCATTTATGGGACTCTTTTTTATAAGGGTCAATTATCGAAAATCACTCGTTGAATAGGTCATATTGCCCAAAACCATCCATTTAATTCGATATTATCGAAAATCACCCGGGTCTCATATGCCGTTCACGAAACGCCACCCCACCCCAGGTTCCGTCAAAAAATCTTCAACGCTCGTCCCTACACGCGCCTGTTTCTTTTAGCCTTTTCTTTTAACTGATTTTATTTTAACTGTGAACCCTATTTTCTTTCTTTTAATGTATAATTCACCATTTGGGGCAAATGGTGTTTCGTCCCCGACATTCAACAACTGCCAACCCGACGAAGAGGAGCAATCGCCGCACGTCCACTCGAAGGAGCTGCCGATATAGTAGTACTGGTTGTGGTCGTATTTGGTGAGGACTCTGACGAGATTTTCGATGACAAAAACGGTGTCGTCGTCGCCGAGGATGATCCAGCGCACGTGGACATTACGTCTCTGAATTCAGAGCAGCTCTGCAAGAAATTTACCATGGGGTAAAGAAACAACCAATTAAGCTTAACAGTTGCACCAATCCAAAAAAAAAGCACTCACACGATCTCTGTACGCCATTGATAGATCGAGACGAACCTCCAAATTGATAGAGAATCTCAGAGTCTGGATCAAGCAAGAGATATACACCGGTTCAAATCCCCACCGCCATTGTTGGTAACAGCGATTCCGAGGCGGCGGGACTCGGCAATTTCGACGTCGACGCCCATCCGATTCGAATTAGGGTTTTGGAGTTAGGCATGACATTCGAATTCGAGATCTGTATGAAGAAGGGAGAATTATAGAAATTAAAAACAGAGTAGGAAGAATTCGACCAAAGAAAGAGAGAGTAGGAAGATTGTGAAGGTGGAAGAGAGGATTGAGCGGGATTTGGATTCCGAGTTGGAGAGGAGATCTGAGAACGATTAGAAGGTGGAAGATGAGGATATCCGACTCGATTAGAGAGTAGGAAGATTATTGCTGATACCCAAATTTTTTTTTACCTTAAATTAAACATTTACCAAAGTAATAAAATAAGGGGAAAACATTTAAAGGAAAAATTATTTAACCGCGTGTCCACTCGCCAATCGCCGTGCGTTGACGATTTTTTGACGGAACCTGGGGTGGGGTGGCATTTCGTTAACGGCATATGAGACCCGGATGGTTTCCGGTAATATCGAATTAAATGGGTGATTTTGGATAATATGACATATTCAACGGGTAGTTTTCGATAATTGACCCTTTTTTTAATCCATACAATATACTATGCTGTGATTTTATTAAAGATTTGGTATTGGAGTTGAGTTTACAATCAATAATATCCTAATACTAGAGTTCTTGTACGTAATATTTTTCGTATTCAAATTCTAGTACTGCGCAAATCACCTTTGTAATATTAATAATTCTATACTTCAACTTTTCGATTAAGCCAATTTACAACAATATCTTAGGTCAGTCTGGGTTGTGGAATCACTGGAATGTGGATGAATTTGGTTATTTGAGAGTTGCCTATCATAACACTTTTTTTTTATCATTTATCACACTCCTATTCATGTTAACTTACCAAACTACCCATACAAAAAATAACAACTGCAATTCAAATCTTTTTTATTTTTATTTTTTGGTGAAAGACTGCAATTCAAATCTATGAAACTCTTCACCTGTATTGGCATATATATCCTCCGCCCGGCCGCCCCCAGGACTTGATTAATGTTCTTTCCCCGGTTTAGCAATATGATTCCTTTTACGTTTTGTCTCCCCAGACAGTGGTGGCTAGAGATAAGATACTTTATTTCAGTTTCCAAGCGAAATCCCCTTCAATTTGAAGATATCGGCCAGCTGTTACTATGGTATTAAGGGTACCATTATACTCATTTAGAAAAAAAAAAATTTGATGTCAGAAAATTTGTAAAAATCAATGTAATAATAACAAGTGCATGATACTCATTTTTTTATTCAAACAAAAAATCTGACATTTTTTAAATTTTTATTTTTTAAAATACTTATGATATTCAAGTCCGTTCCCACCAAAGATGATCTAAACCCTAATCAAGTACATAAATCCTACAATCCTAACCATTCACAATCACTATCTGTGCGAAATGAGATTAGGCTTAGCTTTTAGTTAATTAGAGGACTGTTTTCAATCAAAACACATCCACCGGAAGAATGAACAAGTGCTCCACTCACTGACCATTAAATTAAGGCCAATGGAATAATAAGGGATAAAATCAATGCAAATTAGTGATTATTGAGGAATAATGAGAGCTTTAGAATTATTCAACATAGAGAAACGATAAGGAGGAGGCTGCGAAGACGAAGCGGAGCAGGGCGATCTCAAAGTGGGCGCATTTTTCCAGCCGTCTACAACTCGAAGATAGAGAGGAGATGAGAGTGGGAGAAGGGATGACGTACAAACAAAGGGTATTTTTGATATAAAACAAAAATATGTGATGTGAGTTAGAACAGGGTGTGATGATAGGCTATTATGAGGATTTAATGTCAAAAAAATTGTTTACCATAGTTTTAATTTGACATTTACATGTCCACTTTCACTTCTTTTTAATTTTCTCATATTTTATACTGTAAGAAGATAATTAGGTTGAATTATAGTGGTATCATGATCGAACATAACTTATTTAAATGTAAAATAATTATTATCGTGTAAAATGAGAATCATGCACATATAAGCAAAAATTTACGCACATACAAGTAAAAATTTATGCATTTTTTAAACACATGCACATATAGCAAATTTTTTTGTAGTTTTAGAATGATCACAAGATTTTGCTTCCATGTGCGTAACGTTTTTACTGTGTGAGCGTGAATTTGTACACATTCGAAATGTGCATAAATTTTTGTTTATATGTGCATGAGTTTTAAAAGTGCATAAGTTTTTACATGTATGTGCAAAAGTTTTTGCTTGTATGTATATCATGCTCATTTTACACGGCAATAATCATTTTCACTTGATCAATGCCCAAATATAAATACTAATCATTGATTGGATAGTCAAATCTCACTAACTCAACTAGACGGTGATGACATTCATGACCATAAGTGTTGAATTCCTTGGTTTTGATGGTAACAAACATTCAACTAATATGGTGATTAAGTGTTTCAGGATCAAACAAAGATGTCACAGGGAACGATTGACAGTGTAGTAATGCGGAGGGAACAAAGAGTTTCATAAACGCTTTGTTACCTCTAAAGGAACATCAGTGTCGTAACAAACATCAAGCTGCGATTATCATAAGGAAATCAAGCATGAAGATAATCTTTGAAGATCATGCGGTTGGAAAAGAAAAGTTGGTTTGATCACGCCAACTAGAAGATTTGGAGAGAGAAGATTTTATCGTATCTCGATTATATAATTTTAGGAGATCTTTCCTTAGATAATATAGGTTGAGATACTATCTTATTGAGTCAAAATAATATCTTCTTGTTACTGAAAATAGTGAGTGAGATTTTATTTGTTAGTAAGATTTTCGGATTGTATAAATAGAAGTGAGCGATTCATTTCTTGAGTATGATTCCTGAACATTTCATTAAGAGAAAAAGAAAAGTGAAGTGTCTATAAGTCTTAGAAGAGTGAGCTCGTGTTCATCGTTGTATAAGAGATTCAAAACTAGGTGGGAAGTCTAGGGTTTGAAGTCCAAGCTACAAGTGTAACCGATCAAGAAATCAATAAGACAAGTAGACTTTTCAAAATCCTCTCAAGCGAGAAGCTTGAAGGTAGTGGTTTTTCCCTTGTTAGTTATTTGACTAATTGGGATTTCCACTATACATCGTGAGTTCTAAATACTTTCTTTATTGCTTTAATATTCCATTGCACCTTATGTGGGAACAAAGCATTTGTTTCCTCAGACGTAACACTAATGATCCAACAATTGGTATCAGAGCTTGGTCTCTAGATTATTTTTCGTTAAGACTTTGCAATAAAGATGTCGTCAAGCAATGCTATCGGTGATTCATTCTGGAAACCTCCAATTCTGAAGGCTGGAGAATACGACTGGTGGGTCGAGCAAATCGAGTCTTATATTTGTTCCCTTGATGGTCAAATATGGAAAATCATTAAAGTTGGTCATATCCCAATCCCAAATGAAAAGGATGCTACAAAGCCAAAAGCAAGGGCTTACGATGATGCTGACTGGAAAAAGCTGGAGAAGAACAGTAGGGCGAAGAAGATCCTTCATATGGCTTTGCTCCCTGCTGATCTTAAGAAGGTCATTGGCTACAAAACAGCTAAGGAGATCTGGGATGCTTTGAAGCGTCTCCATGAACGAAATGAGGATGTAAAAAAGAATCGTATCCTTGCCCTGATGAAGGAATATGACCAAATCTCCCAAGAAAAAGGTGAACACATTCAAGACTTTTACTCCCGTTTCCAGGGAGTAGTTGGCCAACTGGAGTTCCTTGGTGAAACGCTTCCAGACTGGAAGCTCACTCATCACTTCATGCAAGGTCTCAATCCTCAGTGGGATGCGATTGCTCTTGCTCTCTACTCCCAGACTGATGTCAAAACTCTCACTATGGAAGAGGTTGTTTCCAAGCTTGAAAGCAACGCCTCTGTCCATAACTACAAGATAAGCCGAAGAGGAGCTGAGAAGGCTCAAAGCATTGCTCTAAAAGTTGAATGAGCCTTTGACTTGTCTCAAGTTGAAGATGAAGATGAAGATGAGGATGGAGACGAATATGTTGCTCTCATCACTAGAGAAATGAAGAGAATATGATCCCGAGGCAAAGGCATCCTGTTAGGAAACAGAACTCAGGAACTTCAGTTCCCAGAAGAGTTCATTTCCTCAGTTTCTCTACTTTTGAAGATGACAAATATTTTGATACTAATGTTTTATCTCAAAGATGTGTGTTAAGGAACCACATGACAATTGTCGAAACCATGGAAGCAAAACAAGACAAAAGAACCAAGCAGCAAGCCAAAGGAACCCAGTTGTGCCCAGAAATGCAACACGTGATCTTGCGTTTCCCGAGAAATCTGGGAACACCAAACCTCGGACAAAAGGAGGTGAAAGCGACTTGAGCAAAGCTTCTAAAAGCATGCCACCATCCAAGAGCAAGACTCCAAGATGCCTAGAACGATGAACCTCGGACAAAGGTACTGAAAGCGACAACTCATAGAGATGTCACCATCCAGAGGACAGTTCCAAAGTGCCGAGCTTGTTGAACCTCGGACGAAAGGAGTTGGACAACGACTTGGCAGACTTGTCAGAAGTAGTTGACCAACCTATGTAGATTCTGAGCTGCCTAGGTTGTTGTTACATGTCAAAGATAGCGTGAATCAAGGATCACCACACATCCTAGGGCAAGCTCGCTCTATGGGAACCAAGAGCAGATCCAACCTCGAGCATCCACTATATAAGGAAGATAAGCTCCGTTGTTATCTTCAAGCATTGAGATAGAATTACACTCCATAGCAAATATCAAAGTGTGAAGCTTCAAACAAGATCATCAAATCAGAACAAGATCAAGAGGAACCAGTCAAGGAATCGAAGAGTTGTGTGCTAAGTTCCTGTGACTGTAAGTGAGTTAGTTCCTTGGTGCTAAGGGCTGCTTCTTGGATTGATTATAATTTGTGTTAAGTTATCTAGGATTGTCTAACTGTGTGTAAGGCAAAGAAACTGTGTGTTTGTTCCTAGGATAAGCTGTAACCAAAGAGATAAGAAATCAAGAAGTAGACCTTGAAATCCTTTCGAAAGAAAGGTAGTGGTTTTTATCCTAGATTGCTAGTTGGCAATCGAAGGTTTCCACTATAAGGAACTTGTTCATTTATTTGATTGTTTATTTCCGCTGCGAAGGGAATTGGAATCAGTATTCTCAGTTCCTTTGTTATTAATCTAACAATCACGATCCTACAATTGGTATCAGAGCAGGAAAAGTTCTAGATCTTTGTTACGTTTGCAGATCATGTGTCAGCCAAGCAAGTTTGAGCTCAGAATCTCCACCAACAAGCCACATCTCCGAAAGAAGGGAGAAGAAACATGGTGGGAAAAGTGCATGGAAAGCCACATCAAGACCAACGACTACCAATGCTGGAGGATAGTAAAAAATGGAGATGGCTATGTCGATCTCACAATGAAGGAAGAAGACTGGAAACCTGAGCACTATGTCATCATGGAAAAGAATGCCAAGGCCAGGCAGTTCATCCTCAATGGACTGGACAGAGAAGACATGGACAAAGTCATAGGCATCAAGACGACAAAGGAGATGTGGAAGGCACTCAAGGATATGCATGAAGGAAGTGACGAACTGAAGCAAAGCAGAAAGTTTGCTTTGGAAGGAGAATACCACACCTTCAAAATGATGGAAACCGAAACCATCTCAGAATACTATTCTCCCTTCAACAGACTGATTGGAAAGCTAACAGCCGCTGATGTCAACCTCGATGAAGTTTCCAAGTCACTGGTGGTCATCAATGGACTCAATTCTAAGTTCACCCTCATCAAGGAAATCATGAAGAACACCCCAGGCATCCAATCGCTTCCCTTGACTCATATCATAGGGAAACTGGAGGTTGAAGAAGGAGAACACAACAAAGCCAATGCCAACAAGAAATTAGAGAAAGGAATTGCCCTCAAGATCTCCAAAGCCTTCTCAAGACTTGAGATGGAGCAGGAGAACTCAGACCTAGAAGAAGAGGAGGACGAACTTACAGCTCTCTTCACAAAGAATATCAAAAAATTCTTTGTGAAATGAAGGTTCCAAAAAGGCAGTTCCTCTCACAATGGATCAAGGAGAGATCTCAAAGAAGTCTCCTATTATGAGTGCAAAGAAAAGGGACACTACGCTAAGAACTGTCCCAACAAGGAAGACTCCAAAGAAGATGAAAGACCTCAGAGGAAGAAGGCTCTTGTGGCCTCATGGGGAGAAGACTCAGATGAGGATCTGGATCTGAGTGGTTTCTCTGGAGGAAGATGTCTCATGGCAAAAGGAGATTCAAGCGACTTAGAAGACCTTGAGTAAAGCCAAGCTTCACTGGGTTCAGAAAACTTAGTTTTCTTATGTGCAGAAAGAAGAGAGGCAACCTCAACTATGGTACATTGACAGTGGTTGCTCATGCCATATGACCGGAAGAAGAAATCAAATGACCTCTCTTCAACCTCTCCAAGGAGGGAACATCTCTTTCGGAGACAAAAGCAAAGGAAAAATCTATGGAATAGGAACTGTAAAACTCAATGATCACATTAAGGTAAACACAGTTCATCTTGTTGATAATCTTGGTTTTGATCTAATAAGTGTGTCACAGTTGTGTGATCAAGGAGACAATGAAGTTAGATTCAGATCAAATGAATGCACGGTCCTTGACTCCTCGGGACAAATAATCCTAAAAGGTAAGAGGTTCAACAATGTGTATATTGTTGACCCATCCTTTGTTCCCAAGGAGAAACTCTGTCTTTCAACTGTGAATGATCAAGCGGACTTGTGGCATTAACGTATTGGTCATGCTAGCACCAAACTAATTCAAAAGCTACACTAAAAAGTGCTAGTCAGAGGGCTTCCAAAGCTAAGTGGCACATCTACGGAACTGTGCTCAGACTGTGTAAAAGGAAAACAAGCTCGAAGTTCCTTCAAGTCCAAAAACATGGTAAGTTCCTCAAGGCCCCTTGAACTCATCCACATGGATCTTTGTGGACCCATGAGAGTTCAAAGCCTAGGAGGAAACAAGTATATATTTGTCCTTGTTGATGATTTCTCTCGTTTCACTTGGACAATTTTCATAAAATCTAAGAGTGAAGTCATTGGACGATTTAAGGATCTGGTTCCCATATTAGAAAAGTCTCTTGATTGCTCCATTAACTTTATTCGTTCTGACCATGGTACCGAGTTCGAAAATGGAGAATTTCTAACCTTTTGCAGTGAGCATGGTATTGATCACAACTTCTCTGCACCATACACTCCTCAACAAAATGGAGTAGTTGAAAGGAAGAATAGAACCTTGGAAGACATGGCTCGAACTATGCTCATCTCAAGCGGACTCTCTCAATCATTTTGGACTGAAGCAATCAACACAGCCTGCTACATCATCAATCGAGCTATGCTTCGCCCAATCACAGAGAAGACACCCTATGAACTTCTAAGAGGAAGAGTTCCCAACATTTCACATCTTAGGGTGTTCGGATGCAAGTGCTTTATGCACAACAATGGAAAGGACAATCTTGGAAAATTTGACCCAAGGAGTGATGAAGGGATCTTCATTGGATATGCATCAAGTAGCAAGGCCTACAAGATCTTCAACAAAAGGACCAAAAAGGTAGAAGAAAGTGTTCATGTTATTTTTAATGAAAAATCACTTGGTAGAAATGTGCAGAACACCATCAGTTCCTTTGAAGATCCATTTCCCAAATCTCCTCAAGAAGATCCAAATGAAGACATCACACCACCCAGTTCCTTCCCTGCTGCACAAAATCCCCCACTTGTTCCTCCACCAGTTCCCATGGATAATCAACAATAATCCATTTCTGGGAACCATGAACATGAAGACAAAACTTGTGGAGATATCAATGATTCATCTTCTCACATGTTCTTCAATGGAAAAGGTGATCCCAACATAGAAGTAGAAGCTGAGTGTTCAAATCAAAATGTCTCCACATCAAATGCTCTAGCTCTCAATAGAGAAAGAAGAACCATCAAGCCTCCAGTCAGGTTCAAACATCTAACCTTCTTTGCTTTTAATGCTTTCCTGTCTATTATGGAACCAAAGAATATAGGTGAAGCACTGAAGGATGTAGACTGGATCCAAGCCATGCAAGAAAAACTTCATCAGTTTGAAAGGAATAAAGTGTGGCATCTAGTTCCCCGTCCCAAGGATAAGCATATCATAGGAACTAGATGGGTCTTCAGGAACAAGCTAGATGATTCAGGAGCTGTGATTAGGAACAAAGCAAGACTTGTTGCTCAGGGATACAATCAATAAGAAGGCATCGACTATGATGAAACCTATGCTCCGGTGGCAAGGATTGAAGCAATAAGACTGTTGATTGCATTCGCATCACACAAAGGGATCAAACTATTCCAAATGGATGTAAAGACTGCCTTTCTCAATGGCATTCTTCAAGAGGAAGTATATGTCAAGCAACCACCCGGTTTCGAAGACGATGATCATCTAGACCATGTCTACTTCCTAGACAAAGCATTGTATGGTCTCAAGCAAGGCCCCCAGAGCTTGGTATGATCGTCTTGCCCAGTTCTGTTAGGAAACGGAACTCTGGAACTTAGGTTCCCCTGAGAGTTCCGTTCCTCAGTTTCTCTACTTTTGAAGATGACAAATATTATGATACTAATGTTTTATCTCAAAGATGTATTTTAAGGAAACACAGGAAATTACCTAAGGCAGGAAAGCCAAACAGAACAAGGGAACCAAAGGAACAAGACAGCTGAAGGAATCCAGAGGAACCTAGGTGTGCCCAGAAATAGAGCTTGCGACATTGCGATTCCCGAGAAATCTGGGGACACACAACCTCGGACAAAAGGTGTCGAAAACGACTTGTCCGAAGCTTCCAAAAGTCTGCCAAGGTCCAAGAGCTAAAGAACAAGATGCCTAGAGAACCTCTACCTCGGACAGAGACGATGAAAGCGACAGCACATGAAGACGTCGCTGTCCAACAGACGGTTCCCAAGCGGTCAGCTTACTCAACCTCGGACGAAAGCGTTTTGACAACGACACCACAAGGCTCGTCTGAGGTAGTTGACCAACCAAGAGAGATTCTGAGCTGCCTAGGTTGTTTGCACATGCCAAGAACAACGTGGATCAAGGAGAACCACTAATCCTAGGGCAAGCTCAATCCGTGGGAACCAAGAGAGGATCGAGCTGCGAAGAATCCTCTATAAAAGGAAGACTAACCCAAGGGTTATCTAAATGCACTAAAACAAGAACTCACACTCATTAGCAAATATCTAGTGTGAACCTCAAAACAAAGATCATCAAAGCAAACCGAGATCAAGAGAAACCAGTCAAGGAAGAAGAGCTGAGTGCTAAGTTCCTGTGACTGTAAGTGATAGTTCCTAGGTACGAAAGTCTGTTTCTTGGATTGATTATTGATTGTGTTAAGTTATCTAGGATTGTCTAACTGTGTGTAAGGCAAAGGAACTGTGTGTTCGTTCCTAGGATAAGCTGTAACCAAAAGAGATAAGAAATCAAGAAGTAGACTTTGAAATCCTTTCGAAAGAAAGGTAGTGGTTTTTATCCTGGATTGCTAGTTGGCAATCAAAGGTTTCCACTATAAGGAACTTGTTATTTGTTTGATTGTTTATCTTCCGCTACGAAAGGAACTAAGAATCGTTATTCTGAGTTCCTTAAGCTTTTATCTAACAATCACGATCCTACAATTGGTATCAGAGCAGGAAACGCTCTAGATCTTTGTTAAGTTTGCAGATCATGTCTCAACCAAGCAAGTTTGAGCTCGGAATCTCCACCAACAAGCCACATATCCGAAAGAAAGGAGAAGAAACATGGTGGGAAAAGTGCATGGAAAGCCACATCAAGACCAACGACTATCAATGCTGGAGGATAGTCGAAAATGGAGATGGCCACGTCGATCTTACCATGAAGGAAGAAGATTGGAAACCAGAACACTATGTCATCATGGAGAAGAATGCCAAGGCCAGGCAGTTCATCCTCAATGGATTGGACATAGAAGACATGGACAAGGTCATAGGCATCAAGACGGCGAAGGAAATGTGGAAAGCTCTCAAGGAGATGCATGAAGGAAGTGAGGAACTAAAGCAAAGCAGAAAGTTTGCTTTGGAAGGAGAATACCACACCTTCAAAATGATGGAAACTGAGACCATCTCAGAGTACTACTCCCGCTTCAACAGATTGATTGGAAAGTTGACAGCGGCGGGAGTCGATCTTGATGAAGTCTCCAAGTCCCTAGTGATCATCAATGGACTCAACTCCAAATTCACCCTTCTGAAGGGAATCATGAAGAACACTCCAGGCATCCAATCCCTTCCCTTGACACAAATCATAGGGAAACTGGAGGTTGAAGAAGGAGAGCACACCAAAGCCAATACCGACAAGAAACTGGAGAAAGGAATTGCCCTCAAGATCTCCAAAGCCTTCTCTAGGCTCGAGATGGAGGAAGAGAACTCAGATCTTGAAGAAGAGGAGGACGAACTAACAACCCTCTTCACAAAGAACATCAAAAAATTCTTTGTGAAGGGAAGGTTCTAAAAGGACAGTTCCTCTCACAATGGACCAAGAAGAGATCTCAAGGAAGTTTCCTGTTACGAGTGCAAGGAGAAGGGACACTACGCTAAGAACTGTCCCAACAAAGAAGAGTCCAAGGAAGAGGAAATACCTCAAAGAAAGAAGGCTCTCGTAGCCTCATGGGGAGAAGACTCAGATGAGGAACTGGATCTCAGTGGCTTCTATGGAGGAAAATGTCTCATGGCAAAAGGAGACTCAAGCGACTCAGAAGACCTTGAGGTAACTTCTGACGATCTCTTTAAATCCCTAGTTGATTGTGATAAGAAACAACTTCTTAAGATCATAAAGAAACTAGGAAAGGAAACCAGTTCCCTTCAACAGAAACTAGATGATTGTGAAGATGAAATTGCTTGCTTGACTGTTGAGAATTCTGTTTGGAGTAAGAAACTTGATGAAACTGAGAAAGACCTAGCTGAAACTCACTCCAAACTCATTGATATTAGGAATGTGCATACTAGTCACCTTAAAACCTGCAAATCTTGTGATAAAACTAGCATAAATTCTGTCAAAGTTCCCTTGCATGCTAATCCACCTGGAAATGACATGCTTCAATCCATAATGGATAGGTTAGACATTCTCACTAATTCCATTAATGAAAAAACGATAAATCAAACTGTTTTTGTGAGACAACGACATGGAATAAGATATGTCAATAATAAAGGGAACAATGATGCTGAAGAAGAAAAGGCTAGGCGAGAACTTGTTGAGATGAATGAGAACCTCAGTATTGCTCTGGCCACTTCTCGTGATAGGAATCAATTCCTATCAGAGAAGATCATGGTCCTTGAGAACAAGGCTGAGGTTGCCAAACGTCTCAATGAAGGTTCTCAAAGTCCTAAGAAAGAACCAAAGGGAAAAGAAAAGATGGTTCCTGAAAACCAATGGTTCACCAATTCCTTTGCTCACAAAAAATATATTGACATGGCCCATAGCAAGGTTAGAAACAATGTTGATTTTAACAAAAGGAAAACTGAAAAACCTTTTAGGCTAGGAAAAGGAAAATATGGACATGTTGTTTATAATCGTTTGTGTACCTACTGTGGTAAGAATGGTCATTACAACACTGATTGTGCTAAGAAAAGGAACTTTGAAAAGGAGAAAAGTACTCATTACCATGAAAGGAACCAGTTCCCTGGTTATTCACAGACTCAGAATGCTAATCCCCCCGTAAAGCCAAGCTTCGCTGGGTTCAGAAATCTTAGTTCCCTTGTGTGCAGAAAGAAGAGAGACAACCCCAACTATGGTACATTGACAGTGGTTGCTCATGCCATATGACCGGAAGAAGAAATCAAATGACCTCTCTTCAACTTCTCCAAGGAGGGAACATATCCTTTGGAGACAAAAGCAAAGGGAAAATCTGTGGAATAGGAACTGTGAAACTCAACGATCACATTCAGGTAAACAAAGTTCACCTTGTTGATAGTCTTGGTTTTGATCTAATAAGTGTGTCACAGCTGTGTGATCAAGGAGACAATGAAGTCAGATTTAGATCAAACGAATGCTCAGTTCTTGACTCCTCGGGACAAATCATCCTAAAAGGAAAGAGATTCAACAATGTTTACATTGTTGATCCATCCTTTGTCCCCAAGGAGAAACTGTGTCTCTCAACCGTGAATGACCAAGCTGAGTTGTGGCACCAACGCCTCGGTCATGCTAGCACTAAGCTGATTCAAAAGCTACACTCAAAGGAACTAGTCAGAGGATTGCCAAAGCTGAGTGGCACATCTAAGGAACCATGCTCTGACTGTGTAAAAGGAAAACAGGCTCGTAGTTCCTTCAAATCCAAAAACATGGTAAGCACCTCAAGGCCTCTTGAGCTCATCCACATGGATCTTTGTGGACCCATGAGAGTTCAAAGCCTAGGAGGAAACAGGTATATTTTTGTTATTATCGATGACTTCTCTCGCTTTACTTGGACCATTTTCATTAAATCTAAAAGTAAAGTCATTGATCGCTTTAAAGACCTGGTTCCCTTGTTAGAAAAATCCCTTGATTGTTCACTTAATGCTATTCGGTCTGACCATGGTACCGAATTCGAAAATGGAGAATTTCTAACCTTTTGCAGTGAGCATGGCATTGATCACAACTTCTCTGCACCATACACTCCTCAACAGAATGGAGTAGTGGAGAGAAAGAATAGGACCTTGGAAGACATGGCTCGAACTATGTTGATCTCAAGTGGACTCTCCCAATCCTTTTGGGCTGAGGCGATCAACACAACATGCTACATCATCAATAGAGCCATGCTTCGCCCTATCACAGAGAAGACACCCTATGAACTCCTAAGAGGAAGAGTTCCCAACATTTCTCATGTAAGGGTGTTCGGATGCAAGTGCTTTGTGCACAACAATGGGAAGGACAATCTTGGCAAGTTCAACCCAAGAAGTGATGAAGGAATCTTCATTGGATATGCCTCAGGCAGCAAGGCATACAAGGTCCTCAACAAAAGGACCAAAAAGGTAGAAGAAAGTGTTCATGTTATTTTTAATGAAAAATCACTTGGAAATATTGTGCAAAACACCACCAGTTCCTTCGAAGACCCATTTCCCAAGTTATCATGAAGATCCAGATGAAGATGTCACTCCTCCCAGTTCCTGCCCTGCTGAACGGAACCCTCCAATGGCTTCTCCACCAGTTCTAATGGATAATGAATAACAATCCATTTCTGGGAACCATGAGCATGACGACAACATCTGTGGAGACCTCAATGATTCATCTTCCCACATGTTCTTCAATGGAGAAGGTGACCCCAACCAGGAAGCTGAATGCTCAACTCAGAATGTCTCCACATCAAATACTTTGGCTTCCAACAGAGAAAGAAGAGTCGTCAAGCCTCCAGTCAGGTACGAACATCTAACTTTCTTTGCCTTTAATGCCTTTTTGTCTATTGTGGAACCAAAGAACATAGGTGAGGCACTGAAGGATGCGGACTGGATCCAAGCCATGCAAGAAGAGCTTCATCAATTTGAAAGGAACAAAGTCTGTCATCTGGTTCCTCGCCCCAAGGATAAGCACATCATAGGAACCATATGGGTTTTCAGAAACAAGCTAGATGATACAGGAACTGTGATAAGGAACAAAGCAAGACTTGTGGCTCAAGGATATAATCAACAAGAAGGAATTGACTATGATGAAACCTATGCTCCAGTGGCAAGGATCGAAGCGATAAGATTGTTGATTGCCTTCGCATCTCACAAAGGGTTCAAGCTGTTCCAAATGGATGTAAAGACAACCTTCCTTAATGGAATTCTTCAAGAAGAAGTCTATGTCAAGCAACCTCCTGGTTTTGAAGACGACGATCATCCAGATCATGTCTACTTTCTAGACAAGGCACTCTATGGCCTCAAGCAAGCTCCCAGAGCTTGGTATGATCGTCTTGCCCAGTTCCTACTCTCAAATGGCTACAGGCGTGGAGTTATTGATAAGACTCTATTCATCCTAGAAGAAGAAGGTAACATCTTAGTGGTTCAAATCTATGTTGATGATATCATTTTTGGTTCCACTAACCTGTCCCTTGTAGACAAGTTCAAAGACTTGATGAACAGTGAATTTGAAATGAGTTTAATTGGGGAACTCACATTCTTCCTCGGATTACAAATCACTCAAAAGGAAGATGGTATTCAAATCCACCAATAGAAGTATGTCAGGGAACTACTGAAGAAGTTCAAAATGGAATCATGCAAGCCTCTCTCCACTCCCATATCCACCATTGCCCATCTGGATAAGGACCACTCGAGTCCTCTAGTGGAGGAGAAGCTCTATAGAGGTATGATAGGCTCACTCATGTACCTAACCGCTAGTCGACCAGACATTGTCTTTGCTATTGGCTTGTGTGCTAGGTTCCAATCTTGTGTGCTAGGAACTCCCATATCATTTTTATTTCTATCAACCGCTAGTCGACCATTCATTCAACACTTAAACACTTGTTCTTGTTCACAAGTCTCAAGATCCAAGCCAAGAATCCTCTTCCAAGAGGATTCCTTGGCCCTCTCTTGCCTCGGCCAAACCAAAGGCCAAATACTCCACGTTCTCAAGCTCCCTTCCCACCACCTTCCATCAAGAGCTCAAGATCCCTTGAAGGTGCCCTCAAGAACACCTTGAAGTCACTTTGAAGCCAAGGAGAACGAAGCCCTCTTCACTTAGTCACGATCGAAGCAATCCAGGAAGAAGAGCCTTGTCTTGGAGGTTCCATTCTCATCAGTTGGGATCTGACAGGTATGAAGTGTAATGATGGCCTGCAACTGCTTGGGAAGTGTTGTGTGCAATTAGGTTTGGAGTGATGGACGCGTGATGTTTGATGGGCTCGATACTTTGTGGCCTTTGATGTATTTGGACATAATCTCTCTCAAGATTTAATTTTGGAAGGAGAAAATCTGGCTGTGGTCTTTGGAAAAGATGGAAGGAGAAGATATTGTGTGTTATCTTTGGCAACCAAAGAGATCTGCTAGGGATCTATAAATTCGGCGTCTCCAAGGTAATTCTTCTTCACCACTTCTAATTGCTTCTCATGTCTCCAACTCTCTTGCCTTCTCTCTCTCGTCTCTCCCAAAGCTCCACAAATGGCCTTCACATCGAACATCCCCATTGAAGGCGTCGAGGTTCTTCAAACCGTCCTTCGCAAAATTTATACGATGGGAACCGACCCCTTCATTCTCGATGCCATTGCGCAAGCCACCCCCTCCACCTCCTCTCTTGAAGCCCCCAACCCTCCACAAACAGCCACCGCCTCAATCCTGGTCTTGCAACCCGCCTCATCTTCACCTACCAATCTCACAATGGTACCCTACATTGCCCTCAAATCACCTTCACCACCTCATGCCCCCCGCAAACCCTACCCCTAACCCTAACCCAGTCGCCCCCACTGCCGTCTCCTCCAACGACAAGGAGGAGGTACATTCTTCTCCCACACACCCTACCCAACCTAAGACGGACACAAAGGAGTGTCTCAGCGACGCCACAACGGCGACGCCGACTGCGATGGAGATTCATGCTGCCACCACGGCCCAAATCAAAGGGGTTGTGCGTAATCTAGAGAAGGAATTGGTTGATGATGAGGCTGACGCATTGCCGCCGAGGGGGCTCAAGTTCTCTGGTAGGATCAAAATGGGGTGTCCTCCCAAACGCAAGGCCAAGGCCCAAGCTCAAGCCGCCAAGGCAATTCCAGTGAGCTCCGACGACGAGTCTGAGCAAGTATCTGAGCGCAAACCCAAGCGCGCCAAGGTGTATGCGACTCCTATTCACAAGAGCCAACGTCACCAAGGGGAGAAATCCAAGGTGAAGGCTCGGTTGGAAGAGGTGAAGGAATGGGTCAGTTCCTTGGGCCATGCTTAGTTTCATGGGGGTTGAAAAGGAAAATGTCTCCAAGAATCATGTACAACACTCACGTTGTACTCAACTCCTATGGCTCAAGCAATAACTCAGTGACTATGGTATTCTTCTTGACTATGTTTCCATTCTTTGTGACAATACTAGTGCTATAAATGTCTCCAAGAATCATGTACAACACTCACGTACCATGCATATTGAGATAAGACATCACTTCTTACGTGATTGTGTGGAGAAAGGGTTGGTTTCCATGGATATCTGTGGATCCAAGGATCAAATCGCTGACATTTTCACCAAGGCACTCAATAGGGAACCCTTTGAACAGTTTCGCATGGAACTTGGTATGATATCTCTTAGCTAATTGTCTACATGTTTTGTTCCCTCGATGATTGGCTAAAATACTTGGTAAATTGTTGTAGTGTAAGTGTCGTGTCTTGATTTGCAATCTTTCCCTTGATCATTGTATGAATAACATGCTTAGCTTCTTGCTTGCACTTCTCTTATTTGCAAATTTCTTACATGATCATCTATGCTTTCATAATAACACTTGGAATAGCTTTCTTTCGTCCCAAAAGAGTCAATTTGATGCATTGATCCCTCATTATAAGCCCAAATGATTGTTGACTCTATAGCTTACCCAAGCCATCATGCTTGATGCTCCCTATGAGCCCCTCTAATTATCCACAACTGGGAGCCTCTCTTTAATGATTCAACATTATTAAAAATTCTCGTATATTTTTTGTGTAATGGTCTTTGTACCTTCTCTGGCAACGTTACCCTCACATCACACCCTTCTACTTTTCGGAAAGTCGAGAAAACGGATCATCGCCTCTATGGTATGTGGTTGGTGATGAGAATGGAACCTCCAATGCAAGGCTCTTCTTCCCGGGGTAGCTCGACCGTGACTAAGCAAGGGGGACTTCATTCTCCTTGGGTTTGGCTGGCCTCTTAAGGCTCTTGGGAGAGACTCAAGGCGGGAGCAAAGGGGGAACGCCGAGGGAACGCCGAGGGAATGCCGAGGGGAACGAAGGTTGGCCGAGGGGGAACAAAGGTGGCCGCGGAGGGGCGTGAGGCCGGCCGAAGCTAAACTTGGTTGGCGGCGCGCGGAAAAGAAGCCAAGGTAACCTCTCTTAGAGATTCCTTGGCAGGCGTGACCTTGGATCTAGCTTATTGAATGATTTAATTGAGAGAATGTGAGAGATTGAGAGGAAGAAGGAGAGATTTGAATGCTTGGGGTTGTAAGAAGTAAGTGTGAGCCTTGGGGAGGTATTCCTCTAACCCAAGCGAAATATTTCACTTCTATAATTTTCAACCAGGTTTACAAGGCATCCAAGAGTGGCTTAAATAGTCTAGGGTTTTAAGTGGACTAGGAGCCCATGTGCAAATGGGTCCACATGCCCAAAATGGAAAGACACTTACATAATTAATTGACTAAAAGGGAAAGGGGGTAAAATCCTTAAAAGGCTTGGATAGAGGCGGGCACTTGAATGTCTTGGAATCGAAGCATCGGTGCCTTGGTGTGGCACGGTCGACGCTTGAGTGTCGTGACATTGAAGCGTCAGCGCCTTGGTGGTCAAGTCCTTGGCTCCTCCACGGTGAGGCACAAGAGTAGGCGCGGACCTTGGGCTGGAGGCTCATTGTTGATGGAAGTCAAGGGAGGTTGGCATTCATCACCTTGGGTTGGAGGCTCATTATTGATGGAAGTCAAGTGATGAGTCCGGGTGATGGATGCCAACCTCCTTTGACTTCCATCAACAATGAGCCTCCAGCCCAAGGTTCGCGCCTACTCTTGTGCCTCACCGTGGAGGAGCCAAGGCCTTGACCACCAAGGTGCCGACGCTTCAATGTCACGACACTCAAGCGTCGACCATGCCACACCAAGGCACCGATGCTTCGATTCTAAGACATTCAAGCGCCCACCTCTATCCAAGGCTTTTATCCCCTTTCCCTTTTAGTCAATTAATTATGTAAGTGTCTTTCCATTTTGGGCGTGTGGACCCATTTGCACATGGGCTCCTAGTCCACTTAAAACCCTAGGCTATTTAAGCCACTCTTGGCTGCCTTGTAAACTTGGTTGAAGATTATATAAGTGGTATATTTCCCTTGGGTTAGAGAAATACCTCCCCAAGCCCTCCACTTACTTCTATCAACCCCAAGCAATCAAAACTCTTCCATTTCTCCTTTCACTCAAATCATTCAACATTTAAACACTTGTACTTGTTCCCAAATCTCAAGATCCAAGCCAAGAATCCTCTTCCAAGATGATTTATTGGCCCTCTCTTGCCTCGGCCAAACCGAGGCCAAATACTCCACGTTCTCAAGCTCCCTTCCCACCACCTTCCATCAAGAGATCAAGATCCCTTGAAGGTGTCCTCAAGAACACCTTGAAGTCACTTTGAAGCCAAGGAGAAGGAAGCCGTCTTCACTTAGTCACGGTCGAAGCAATCCGGGAAAAAGAGCCTTGTCTTGGAGGTTCCATTCTCATCAATTGGTATCAAGAGCCAAAGACTAAGTTAAGCCCCCTTTCTTCTCTTTCAATCTCAGTTTTTATGTTCATTTTCTTCTTGTTTGCATGATTTTTTTTTCTTTGATGACTTCGTGTTCAGTTTTTATGCTCCATTTCTTTCTTGTTTGAATGATTTTTTTCTTGTTTCCATGATGACTTTGTGTTCAGTTTTTATGCTCCATTTTCTTCTTGTTTGCATGATTGTTTTTCTTGTTTGCATGATGAATTTGTCTTTATTTTAGTGGTCTTTTATTCCCCTCCCAAAACCGCCCCCAAAAACCACATAAAAACTCGCCGCCGCCCACCACCGCCGTCGACCTCCGCGCCACCGCCCCTGCCACCTTCCCACCACCCACCACCACCCTACAGCCGTCCACCCCTTCCCTTGGCCGCCCATGTACTTGTTAGCTCCCATTTGAATCTCCCTTGCATGTGACTTGTTGATTTTGGAAGCGACCACACCCACTTTCTCTCTTTTGCTTTTTGGCTCACTTACCCTATTTGGGTAAAGGCCAAATTTGTACCTTGGCTGATTGGTTTGGGGTAGAGAGCTAGGAAGCTTCCCTTGTGGGCCTCTAAAAAGGGTAGAAACTTAAGTGGCAAGAAGACAACCCTCTCTTCATCTTGTCTCAAGCTTTGTCCCACCCCAAAAAGGGACATTGCCAATCCAAACAAACCCTTGTTGCCACCCCTCTCCAAACTCAAACACAAGTGTTATGACCCACTCGTCTTTTCCCCACACAAAGGCCTTCACATTTCGGCCTCACTCATCCAAGTATTTGAAAAAGCCTAAAGAAAGTCAAGAGGCCAAGAAAAGGCAAAAGGCCCGAATTCAAAAAAAGAAAAAGGTAGAAAATTTTTCATTGCGGTTGGGCCACAACCATTTCGTGGGATCTCCCACCTCCACTTGGAAACTTGGGCCACTAAGCCCACCCCCCATGTTCCTCTAGTCTCTTGTCACTTCTATTCTCCTCTTCCTTGGCCTATAGGACAATCGACTTTCCCTCATGTCCAAGCTCATCACTCTAGTTTCGAAGTTGGACTTTACTCCTTAGCCTAAGTGATACAATTTGGCATAGATTGCAAGTGTCTCGGCCCCACAGAAGTTCTCAAGTCACATGCTCTTCCCCGACTTGCCCTCTTTGTTTGAGCCTTCATTGTTGCATTACTTGATTGCCTAGGCTTAGCTTGCTCTTTCATTATTCGTGTGATTGCCTTGGTTGCCTAGAACTTTGATTTGCTTGCCTTATTACTTGTATTGCTTTGATTAGATTGTCTTAGGCCTAAGGTATTCATATTTTCTTGAGTATGCATTGCTTTGTGTGCTTGGGACTTTTTACTTGGTTTGCCTATTTCTTGTGCTAGGTGAGTCCCCATGGCCAAGCCATATTGGCCTTATTCCGGTCGGCCGCTGCCGGGCTGGTGCCCCCGGAGCCACACTCGTGACCCAATGCCCTTGTATGGGGATCCTTATCCAAGCGCCGTCCCTAGGCCTACAGCCGATTATGAGTTCAGCCGCCACTATGATGAGGAAGACCCATATGGTGAGTATCTTGAGACCTTTGAAGAGGAGGCTTGGGCGGATGTGAACCACCGGGGATATGATCGCACCCGAACACAGCCCCGGCGCCCGCTCGACCGCCATAACCCGGATTGGCTGTCGTATCCCCACGCCAACCGTCACACGAGTCCTTTGCGGCTAGACTAGCCAAAGAGAGCAGCGCCAAGGAAGTTGTCGGCCGCCATGATGAAGCCACCGCCGAGGTCTTGCGCATCGCCCTCTGCCGAGAGAAGGAGTGTGTCAAGGCCATCGATGCCCAGATGGCCGCCCTGTAGCACCACTTGGCCGCCTTCCTCCCCGTGCCCGCGGAGCCTACAACTTCCATGGAGGCCCTCCGGCTTTTACTCTCACCGCGGGCCACCGTGACGAGACCATCGCCGAGGCCGAGCGGCGCCGAGAAGGGAAGGTCATGGCCGCCGAGGAGTAGCTAGCAGCGGAGGCCATCGTTCACCGGATGGCCGCCATGGGGCCCCCCTTGGCCATCATCCCCACCACTTCCCCGCCGACTACTCCGACCTTGGTGCCACTTCCCATGGTGCCCCTCCTTCTCAGCACCTCCTCGCGTGGCCCGGCTGACCTCCACCTTACGACTTTGGCACGTGAGGAGCCCAACGAGCTTCTTGACGCTCGGTCACCACCGGGCCATCATCCGCCTGACCATACTGAGGATGTGCCTTGTGACCGGTAACCAGCCACCGCAGCCGAGGAGACACGCACCGCCAAGGCCCACCTCAAGGCCTTCGGGTCTCCACTGCCACCTGGCATGCCCACCCCGGAGCGACCCCCACCTCCTCCTTGGTGCCACGCCCTTGCCTCACCACCAAGGAGGGCGGTGCCTTGGAGCCCACCCGGCTAGTCGCGCCCTTGGATCAATCGCGACTTGGTTGGCCGCTGCCCATCGCCGCGAGCGGTCCCTTGTCGCCTATTGGCGGTTGCCCATCCCCATGGAGGCCAGTGCCCCATGACTGCCCCACCGACGGAGGCTTGTGCCTTGATACCGCCTTGGCCGGCGCCATTATTACTCTCAACACCTCACACCCAAGTAGAGGCCTCCATCTCCGGCCACACCTCGGCGCTCGTTTTGGCTCGTCGCCACCACTTTCTGCCGGTAACTCCTGATCGGCGCCTTTGTTCTCCTCTGGGGCCTCCCCTTGGCCGCCCCACCATAGGTGTTGGCTTGCTCCCGCCTTGGTCGGTGCCCTCGTTGCCGCTCGGGGCCTCACCCTTGCCCCTTTTACCAAGGAGGTCGGCGCCTCATCCATTACCCACCCAAGGAGCTATCCCTCCACGACCACCATACGGCTCTTGTAGTCGTGCAGATACACGTCTCTCTTGGCCGGTGACATATCCGTAGGATGGCCTTTGTGGAGCATCATCCTTTTGATGGCTGGTACAAGAAGGACTGAGACAAGATCGTCAACATCTTGTCTCCGAGGTATGTGCTACCCTCTCCTTGTCATGTTCACACTTTGATGATTTCCATTCCTATGTCTTCACATGCCCCCGAGACCCTCCTTAGTCCCCTCTTACCGGCGTGTTCCACTTTGGGTGACCTTGTGGGACATTCTTGGGATGATGTTTTCCTTATCTAAGAGGGTGAGCTTTGTGTCCTTAGGGCCTCCTTTAGGAATTTGCTGATTACGGATGCCAATGAGTGTCGTAGATAGTTTGGGAACACAATTCCCATGGCCACTTTTGAGGTTTATGTCTTTGGGTCTACACTTGCCTCTCTCTTGCCTAGGTCCCACCCTTCCAATCCTTACACACACATATCTCATCCATCCACCCCTTGGGAAGACCTAGCCTTGGTCTTTCTAACCGGATTGGCCACGCTTAAGAAGGGGAGGGATTCCATTGGTGTGTTAGGAGAAAACCCCCTTAGGATGGATCATGGCCTTCCTTGTGGCACTACACTCCTTGCACCCGGATTCGATACCCTTACCTTTGACCACGGGGTACTCTTACCTGGAATCCCTCGTGCTATTGTGTTGGCTTGGGACCCTAGCTTTGTGGGTCATTTTTTGAAGATTTGGTGGCTGAATTTTGGGAAGAGCTTTACCCTTGACACTAGTGGCCACCTCCAGCCCGCAACCTTGCTTAGAGCCATCCCTAGGACCCCACCACACCGTTGGATGACCTTTCTTTGTCTTGTTGAGTTTGCTTGTCCTAGAACATTAGCGCATCTTTCAGCCCGGCGCCGCTCCAAGCCCCACCCACGCATGTGGCTCACCCATGAACCCTCCCATCTTGTTGTGCCCAAGGAGCCGCCCGACGGCTCTCGTATGCTCGTGCTTCTTTGTGTTAGTGACGGTCTCCCTCACTCCACCTTCACCTTCTCCTTTAAGAAGGGGAGACGCGCCACCACACTTTCTCCACATCCTGGACTTCCTACACACTCAAAGTAGGGACGCTTTGAAGCTAAGAAGGGGATAGTGATGAGTCCCGGTGATGGATGCCAACCTCCCTTGACTTCCATCAACAATGAACCTCCAGCCCAAGGTCCGCGCTTACTCTTGTGCCTCACCGTAGAGGAGCCAAGGCCTGACCACCAAGGCGTCGATGATGTAATGTCACGACACTCAAGCGTCGACCATGCCACACCAAGGCACCGATGCTTCGATTCCAAGACATTCAAACGCCTGCCCCTATCCATGGCTTTTATCCCCTTTCCCTTTTAGTCAATTAATTATGTACGTGTCTTTCCATTTTGGGCGTGTGGACCCATTTGGACATGGGCTCCTAGTCCACTTAAAACCCTAGAATATTTAAGCCACCCTTGGCTGCCTTATTAACTTGTTTGAAGATTATAGAAGTGGAATATTTCCCTTGGGTTAGAGGAATACCTCCCCAAGGCCTCTACTTACTTCTATCAACCCCAAGCAATCAAAACTCTTCCATTTCTCCTTTCACTCAAATCATTCAACACTTAAACACATGTTCTTGTTCCCAAGTCTCAAGATCCAAGCCAAGAATCCTCTTCCAAGAGGATTCCTTGGCCCTCTCTTGCCTCGGCCAAACCGAAGGCCAAATATTCCACGTTCTCAAGCTCCCTTCCCACCACCTTCCATCAAGAGCTCAAGATCCCTTGAAGGTGCCCTCAAGAACACCTTGAAGTCACTTTGAAGCCAAGGAGAAGGAATCCCTAATCAATTAGTCAAGATCGAAGCAATCCAAGAAGAAAAGCCTTGTCTTGGAGGTTCCATTCTCATCAGTTGGGATCTGATAGGTATGAAGTGTAATGATGGCATGCAACTGCTTGGGAAGTGTTGTGTGCATTTAGGTTTGAAGTGAAGAACGCGTGATGTTTGATGGGCTCGAGACTTTGTGGGCTTTGATGTATTTGGACAGAATCTCTCTCAAGATTTTAATTTGGAAGGAGAAAATTTGGCTGTGATCTTTGGAAAAGATGAAAGGAGAAGATATTGTGTGTTATCTTTGGCAACCAAAGAGATCTGTTGGGGATCTATAAATTTGGTGTCTCCAAGGTAATTCTTCTTCACCGCTTCTAATTGCTTCTCATGTCTTCAACTCTTTTGCCTTCTCTCTCTCTCATCTCTACCAAAGCTCCACAAATGGCCTTCCCATCCAACATCCCCATTGAAGGCGTCGAGGTTCTTCAAACCCTCCTTCACAAACTCTCTAAGATGGGAATCGACCCCTTCATTCTCGCTGCCATCGCGCAAGCCACCCCCTCCACCTCCTCTCTCGAAGCCCCCAACCCTCCACAAACATCCACCGCCTTAATCCTGGTCTCGTAACCCCCCTCGCCTTCACCTACCAATATCACAATGGTACCATACATTGCCCCCAAATCACCTTCACCACCTCATGCCCCCCACAAACCCTACCCCTAACCCTAACCCAGTCGTCCCCACTATCGTCTCCTCCAACGACAAGGAGGAGGTACATTCTTCTCTCACACACCCTACCCAACCTAAGACGGAGACAAAGGAGTGTCTCAGCGACGCTACAACGACGATGCCGACTGCGACGGAGATTCATGCTGCCACCACGGCCCAAATCAAAGGGGTTGTGCATATTCTGGAGAAGGAATTGGTTGATGATGAGGCTGACGCATCGCCGCCGAGGGGGCTCAAGTTCTCTAGTAGGATCAAAATGGGGTGTCCTCCCAAACGCAAGGCCAAGGCCCAAGCTCAAGCCGCCAAGGCAATTCCAGTGAGCTCGAACGATGAGTCTGATCAAGTATCTGAGCGCAAACCCAAGCGCGCCAAGGTGTACACGGCTCCTATTCGCAAGAGCCAATGTCGCCAAGGGGGTGAAATCCAAGGCGAAGGCTCAGATGGAAGAGGTGAAGGATATGAGTCACAAAGGGATTGTGAGGGAACTGTTGCTGGATCTTGTGTTCCTAAAGAAAAATGCTTTGTGGGAAATTGTTTCGATTCTGCAGGCTCAGAAGTGGGATCACTTATTTGTTGAGGGAGAATCTATTGATGAAGAACAACTAAGGGCATTCTACTCCACCAACGTCATTGAGGTTCAGCCACACGCCATTCTGGGCAGTTACATGCTAGAGGGCACAACTCATGTGTTCTCTAGCATGGAACTAAGCCTCATTCTGGCTATGAGAACTATCCAAAGGGGTGTTGGCCAAAGGATTTTCTTTATCAGGAAGTGGTCCGCCGAGTTTCCGAGATCTCCTCCCCACTTGAATCTAGGGCTTTGGATACCTCCTCCATGTCTGATATGAACAAGGTACTGTTTCACAACCTAATCTGCAACATCACCCTAAGGGAATAAAAGAGAAACAAGTTGTTGATCTTGGATGTGGTCCTTCTCGCAAAGCTGCTTGATAAGGAGTCTATTAATCTGCCTAGAGTGATGATGCAGCATATGGCCCATGCACGGAACAATGATCGTCATGCATTACCAAACCCCAGCGCCGTCAAGAAAATTCTGGAATACCACAAGGTGTACAACGGGGAAACTGGAAGTTTAATTTTTTCCCGCAATCTGGATGCGAGTAATCTTCACAAGATGTAGTTTTTTTTCTGAAAGAAGGAGTTGGCTGGGTTAAGGTAGAGCCCGAGCCAGTGGTAGATGTTGATGAGGAAGAGTCTGATGGTGCAGACTCTGATGGGAACAAAAGAATGAGCCTAGTATGGATTCTGACATGCCAACAGATGTACAAAGACTGTCCCGCACAATTTCACTTTTGGCGGAACAGCGAAGGAGTCTTATGGAAGAAGTGCGTGCTTTGATTGCTATTCATACTTCGGCTCCCTCTGCAGGCACTTATGGTGCTTGATTCGTCTTTCTCCGGCTAACCAATCCCGCTTTTGCTCCCAGCACATCTACTCTTTAGTTGCTTTGATTTTCATTGTTCTTGTTCCTTGTGTTTGCCTTGATTGGCATGTTGATCATGTTTTCTTATTTTGCTTATTCTGTAGTTGTCCTTACAGTGGTCTTTGCTTGTTTATTTTATATTAATGTAAAAGGGGTTGGTTGCTTATCAAGATGTGTTATCTTTCCATCTGTAATTCTCTTAAAGTTTTTGATGATGCGAAAAGGGGGAATATGATGGGTAGTCTAGCTGAGGGGGAACTTGTCATATTTCCATCTTTACTGTCTCTTTGGGGGAACTATACTGTCTCAAAGGGGAAAACTTTCTTCATGCTACTGTCTTTATCTCATATAAGTGTTATTTTGTCAATGATGTTTGTCATCATCAAAAAGGGGGAATTTGTTGAATTCCTTGGTTTTGATGGTAACAAACATTCAACTAATATGGTGACTAAGTATTTCAGGATCAAACAAAGATGTCACATGGAACGATTGGTGGCACGGTAATACGGAGGGAACAAAGAGTTTCTTAAACGCTTTGGTACCTCCAAAGGAACATCAGTGCCATAACAAACATCAAGCTGCGATAGTCATAAGGAAATCAAGCATGAAGATAATAAAGATAATCCTTGAAGATCATGCGGTTGGAAAAATGAAAGTTGGTTTGATCATGCCAACTAGAAGATTTGGATAGAGAAGATTTTATCTTTTCTTGATTATATTATTTTAGGAGATCTTTCCTTATATAATATATTCGGTTGAGATATTATCTTATTGAGTCAAAATAATATCTTCTTGTTACTGGAAATAGTGAGTGAGATTTTATCTATTAGTGAGATTTCGGATTGTAAAAATAGAAGTGAGCGATTCATTTCTCGAGTACGAACTCCGACATTTCATTGAGAGAAAAAGAAAAGTGAAGTGTTTGTAAGTCTTAGAAGAGTGAGCTTGTATTCATCGTTGTAGAAGAGATTCAAAACTATGTGGGAAGTCTAGGGTTTGAAGTCCAGGCTATAAGTGTAACCGATCAAGAAATCAATAAGACAAATAGACTCTTTAAAATCCTCTCAAACAAAAAGCTTGAATATAGTGGTTTTTCCCTGATTAATTATTTGACTGATTGGGATTTCCACTATACATCGTGAGTTCTAAATACCTTCTTTCTTGCTTTAATATTCCGTTGCACCTTTTGTGAGAACAAAACATTTGTTCCCTCAGACGTAACACTAATGATCCAACAATAAGATGACATATATGTTCAAATTCCCCCTATTATGAATTAGGTGTTGTCAATGTTTTTTGTAATGTGAAATGGATCTTTTAACCTTAATGTCAATGTAGACTTTCATAAAACGTTATAAGCATGCTACAGTTACAGCATACAAACAATAGTGAACCTTACCCTTGTGGATGCAACAAGAGTATATATATAAAATGGGGATTACTACTTCCACCGGGTTGGAAATTGTGCAAATATGCTGATTCGAACGGTGAGAAACATCGTTGTATTTTATTTTATTTGTTTATTATAGCAACAGTGAGAGACACCGTTGATATTTAATGTTTTTTAAAACGGCAATAAAAAAAATAAAAAAATAACAAATTCAAGCAACGGTGAGAAACACCGTTGCCTTTTTTATATATAAAAATAAAAATAAAAAACCAACGGCTTGGAATGTCGTTGCTTTTCTATCCATAACTTTTTTTTTTGTCAGGATTCTACCCATTACTACAAATTTGGACTTTTGTGTAGTTTTTTCATCACGTACAGTAATTTATAGTTTAGTCATTACTACAAATTTGCCCATGTAAAAAGTATTTTATGTAGTTTACCCTTATACTTTGGATTTTTCTGTAGTTTACCAATTAGCTTACCCGTATAAAAAATTAAATACGTCTTTTTTCGAGAAATGCTTTTAGGTAAAAAAATTATTATCTTTTTTTATTCAAACAAAATATAAAAAATTGAATTTGATTATACTAAATGAAGAATAAATGACCAAGTAGCGTATTTTCGGGAAAACGAAAATTTATACATAAATATTTATTACATTATGATCCTAATTATACAAAAATGATAATAAATAAAGTTATATTATGATCCTTATGCGGTAGGTCGACCATACTCTGTACGATATCTTTGGAAATCTTCTATTCGCTGATGAAATGCTTGATCCCAGTTATCAACACTAAATAAAATTTTGACCTAGAATATTTAAATCAACTTAACAATTGTTTCTTAAGAATTTAAGTATGGTCAAACTCATAAGGAAAATAGCTTAAGTTAATTTTAACCTAAGATAAAATTTTCTATAAATTAATTTTGGGGTTAAAATAATATTATAAACTTATAATATTAAAATAAATAAATTTGGGTAATTTTTATATTTTTTTAAGTTAAAATAAGGGATAAGATTATCTAATATAAACTTATAATATTAAAATAAATAAATTCATGTGTTTTCCCCTAAGACTCAAATGGTTATATTGAAATAAATAAATTTATCGTATAGTTATATACTATTGTTATATCATATAGTTATATACTATTTCTATATCGTTCATTTATATACAATAGCTATATACTATAATTATATATTATGGTTCTATCGTATAGTTATATACTATTGTTGTATTCTTTAGTTATATACTATAGATATATACTATGGTTATATCGTATAGTTATATACTATAATTATATATTATGGTTCTATCTTATAGTTATATACTATTGTTATATCTTGTAGATATATACTACTGTTATATCGTATAGTTATATACTATGGTTATATCGTATAGTTATATACTATTGTTATATCTTATGGTTATATCATATTGTTATATACTATAGTTATATACCATGGTTATATAGTATAGTTATATACTATAATTATATATTATTGTTCTAACGTATAGTTATATATTATTTTTATATCGTATAGTTATGTAATATTAATATATCATATAGTTATATACTATTGTTATATTATATAGTCATATACTATTGCTATACACTATTGTTATATTGTTTAGTTATTAACTATAGCTATATATTATGGTTATATCGTATAGTTATATACTATAATTATATTTTATGGTTCTAACGTATAGTTATATACTATTTTATATCGTATAGTTATATACTATAATTATATATTATTGTTCTAACATATAGTTATATACTATGGTTATATCTTATAGTTATATACTATATCTATATACTATGGTTATATCATATAGTTACATACTATGGTTATATTGTATAGTTATATACTATAATTATATTTTATGGTTCTAACGTATAGTTATATACTATTTTATATCGTATAGTTATATACTATAATTATATATTATTGTTCTAATGTATAGTTATATACTATGGTTATATCTTATAGTTATATACTATATCTATATACTATGGTTATATCGTATAGTTACATACTATGGTTATATCGTATAGTTATATACTATAAATATATATTATGGTTCTAACATATATTTATATACTATTGTTATATCGTATAGTTATATACTATTGTTATATCGTATAGTTATATAGTATGGTTATATTATATAGTTACATACTACTGTTATATCGTATAGTTATATACTATTGTTATATCGTATAGTTATATACTTTTGCTACATACTATTGTTATATCGTTTAGTTATATACTATAGCTATATATTATGGTTGTATCGTATAGTTATATACTATTGTTATATTGTTTAGTTATATACTATAGTTATATACTATGGTTATATCGTATAGTTATATACTATTGTTATATCTTATGGTTATATCATATTGTTATATACTATAGTTATATACCATGGTTATATCGTATAGTTATATACTATAATTATATATTATTGTTCTAACGTATAGTTATATATTATTTTTATATCGTATAGTTATGTACTATTATTATATCGTATAGTTATATACTATGGTTATATTGTATAGTTATATACTATTGTTTTATCGTATAGTCATATACTATTGCTATATACTATTGTTATATTGTTTAGTTATTAACTATAGCTATATACTATGGTTATATCGTATAGTTATATACTACAATTATATTTTATGGTTCTAACGTATAGTTATATACTATTTTATATCATATAACTATATACTATGGTTATATCGTATAATTATATACCATAGTTATATCGTATATATAGTTATATAGTATTGTTATATGGTATAGTTATATACTATATATGGTTGTATTGTATAGTTATATATACTATGGTCATATCGTATAGTTATATACTATTGTTATATCTTATGGTTATATCATATTGTTATATACTATAGTTATATACCATGGTTATATCTAGGGGTGTTCAAATCTGGACCGAACCGGACCGGTGAAAATACGATCCGGTCTACGGTCTAGATAATTTCCTTAATCCGGTCCGGTCCAAACCCGGAAAAAAACCGGTTCGGACCGGATTTTAATTTTATTTTTTTTAATTTATATGTATTTTTGGAGATTTATATGTATTTTTTATAGATAATTTTCTTAATTTAATAAGTTAGGAGTATATATGTTTTTTAGATATTTTTTATAGATTTTAAATAAGAGTTTTAAAAAAAAATTAAAATAAAATCCGGTCTAAACCGGTCCTGGACCGGACCGAATAGGTCCGGTCCGGACTTTTGGAAAAATCTGGTCCGGACCGGATGAACACCCCTAGTTATATTGTATAGTTATATACTATAATTATATATTATTGTTCTAACGTATAGTTATATACTATGGTTATATCTTATAGTTATATACTATAATTATATATTATGGTTCTATCGTATACTTAAGGCATATTGTCAAGTGTCAACTGGGTCAGGCTAGTTACACTTGAGGGGCATATGAGAAATAGCATCCTACATTGAAAACTTGAGAATAAAATGTCTGATATATAAATTTAGTAGATTACTCCTCCTATTGCCAAATGATTTTAGGATAGAACCCCACTGGACTTATTTGTTTGACTGTAACGCGCATGTGCGCACGAGTTGACACGTTCTCCGTCTATCGGCTCACCGGATTTTATCAACACTATATCACATTAAGATAACGTATTATCATCCGTAATCCAAATAGATCATGAGAAGGTCAGTAATTAAAGTGACTAAAAAATTAACAACTTAGTAATATGAATCACTTACTTATCTTTACACACTATACTCTTTAAGGCCGGAGGTCAGTTGTGGCTAATAAACTATATACATCCGCTCAAAAAAAAACAATATACATATATTATATATATCTAGTATGGATCAACATTATAACCTTGTCTAAAAAACTATTTGCATAAAGAAACTATTGTATTCTCATACAACACAATGATTTAGATTAGGGCTTCCATGCAAATTTTTATCCATTATAATGAGCTTATATATAACAAGTAGTTTATAGAGTAGTGGATCGTTAGTGTTACATTTGAGGGAACATATACTTTGTTTCCACAGAAGGAGGTGCAGCGGAATAATATAGCAAGAAAGACAGTAATTAGAACTCACGATGTATAGTGGAAACCCCAATCAGTCAAATAACTAACCAGGAAAAAACCACTACCTTCAAGCTTCTCGCTTGAGAGGATTTTGAAGAGTCTACTTGTCTTATTGATTTCTTGATCGGTTACACTTGTAGCATGGACTTTAAACCCTAGACTTCCCACCTAGTTCTGAATCTCTTCTACAAAGAGAACACGAGCTCACTCTCTAAGACTCACAGACGCTTCACTTTTCTTTTTCTCTCAATGATAATGATCGGAGTTCGTACCTAAGAAATGAGTCTCACACTTCTATTTATACAACTCAAAAATTCCACTAACAATATAAGATCTCTCTCTCTCTCTCTCTCTCTCTCTCTCTCTCTCTCTCTCTCTCTCTCTCTCTCTCTCTCTCTCTCTCTATAATTTAAACAACAAGAAAATATTAAAATGATTTGATAAGATAAAATCTCAACCCAATATATTATCTAAGGAAAGATTTCCTAAGATAATATAATTGGAATAAGATAATATCTTTTTCTCTCCAAATCATCCAATCGGCGTGTTCTACCCGATTTCCCTTTTCTTCAATTGCATGATCTTCTAAGATAATCTTCGTAATCTTCATGCTCATAATCTTCATGCTTCAATTCTTCGTACCATTCGCAACATGATGTTTGTTCGGCACTTATGTTTCTTGAGAGGTAACAAAGCGTATGGAGATTGCTTTGTTCCATCTGCAATCCTGCGCTGCTAATGGTTCCCTATGACAACTGTATTTGTTCCTGAAATACTTAGATACCAGATTAGTTGAATGTTTGTTACCATCTAAACCTAAGGAATTCAACAAATTCCCCCCTTTTTGATGGTGAAAAACATCCTTGACAAAATAACACACATATGAGACAGTAGCGACAGTTGCATGAAGAAAGTTTTTCCTTTAAATACATAATAGTTCCCCCTCAGAGACAGTAACGAAAGACGCATGATTAGTTCCCCCTCAGCTAGACTACCTGTCATATTCCCCCTTTTGGCATCATCAAAAACTTAAGTAAAGAGCATAAGGAAAATGAACACATCTGTATAAGCAAACAACCCCTTTTTCATTAACAAAAACAAACAAGGGCAACTGCAAGGACAACAACAAAATAAGCAAAAAGAGCAAACAAGATCAACATGCCAATCAAGGCAAACCCATGAAACAGAACCAAAGAAAATCAAAGCAATTAGGGGATAGATGTGCTGGTAACAAAAGAGGGGTTGGTAAGCGGAGAAAGACGAATCAGGCACCAGTGGTGCCAGCAGAGGGTGCCGAAGAATGAAGAGCAATCAGGGCACATACATCCTCCATGAGCCATCTTTGTTGTTCCGCCAGTGAAGATACTTCGCGGGATAACCTCCTTAGTTCCTTCCTTAGATCAGATTCCTCTACTTGTTCCCCCTGAGAGTCTTCACCTTTAGACTCTTCTTCCTCAACCTCAACCACTGGTACAGGAACTACCTTGACCCACCCAACTCCTTTCTTCAAAACAAACTGCATCTTATGCAGATTACTGGCATCTAGAGGACGAGAAAAGGAGAAGCCTTCCGTGGCCCTTTTGTATACGTTGTGGTACTCCAAAATTTGCCTGACAACACGAGGATACGGAAGAGAGTGGTGATCAGTGTTCCTAGCATGGGCCATATGCTGCATCATCACTCGCGGCAGATTGATTGGTTCCTTCTCAAGCAGCTTGGCGAGGAGAACCACATCCAAGATCAATAGCGTATTTCTCTTTTGTTCCCTTCGAGTGAAATTGCAGATGAGGTAGTGGTACAAAACCTTGTTGACAGCTGGCATAGCAGAGGTATCTAATGCTCCAGACTTAGGCGGATTAGGGATCTCATCAACACGGAGAACCGCCTCCTGGTAGGGGAAATCCTTTAGCCAACGCCCCTTGGGATACTCAGCATACCCCTCATGTGGAACCCCCATAATGAGACTCAGTTCCATGCTAGAGAACACATGGGTGGTGTCCTCCAGCGTGTAACTGCCCAGAACAGCGTGGGGTCAGACTTCGATGACAAAAGTTGTGTAGAAGGCTTGCAGCTGAACCTCATCGACCGGTTCTTCCGCAACAAACAAGTGATCCCACTTTTGAGCTTGCAACAACAAGACACTTTCCTCCAAAGCATTCTGCTTGAGGAACTCAACATCCAGCAACAGTTCCCTGACAATTCCTTTGTGTCTCATATCCTTCACTTCCTCGACCTAAACCTTCACCTTTGACTTTGCCGCTTGGCGACATTGGCTCTTGCAAACAGGAGCCGCAGACACCTTGGCACGCTTTGATTTGCGCATAGAAACTTGCTCAGACTCATCATCGGAGCTCACCGGAATTGCCTTGGCGACCTGGGCTTGGGCTCGTGTCTTGTGTTTGGTGGAACAACCCATCTTAACCCTTCCAGTGAACTTGGGTTCCTCCTTCGGAGATTCCTCAGCCGCATCCTCAACCAATTCCTTCTCCAGATTCCTAACAACCCCTTTGATGGTGGCAGTGATAGCCTCGTGATCCTCTGGCGCAGTTTGCGTCGCCGAGGTACTCCTCGGTCTCCGTCTCCGGGTGGGTGGGAGAGGAATGGACTTCCTCCTTTTCATTGGAGGAGACGGAAGTGGGGGCAGTAGGGTTAGGGTTAGGGTTTGCGGAGTCAGGAGGTGGTGAGGGCGATTTGGGGGCAACGTAAGGTACCATGATGAGTTGAGATGGGGAGAGTGGGGGTGGTGCAGGGAGGGAAGTGGTGGCTGTTTATGGAGGGTTGGGGGCTTCGTGGGTGGAGGTGGAGGGAGTGGATTGGGCGATGGCGGTGAGGATGACAGGATCGGTTCCCATAGCATAGAGTTTTCTAAGGGGACTTTGGAGATCCTCATCGCCGGCAATGGGGATGTTGGAAGGGGAGGCCATTTGTGGAGCTGTGAGGAGGGAGACTAGAGAAAGCATGAAGGCAAGAGAGATTTAGGTAGAGAGTGCAGTAGAGGCGATGAAGAGGAAGTACCTTAAGGAACCGAATATATAGAGCACAAATCAAATCTTTTCGGTTGCCAAAGATAACAATCAATATCTCCTTCCTTCTGTCTTTTCCAAAGATCCCAGCCGAATAATTTACCTTCCAAAATTAAATTTTTGCAACTTCTGTCCAGATTCATCAAAGCCCACACGATTCTCGATCCCATCACATCACGCGGCCATCACTTTAACCCTAAATGCAAGCAACACTTCCCAACCAGTTTGCATACCATAATTACCCATCAAACCTGTCAAATCTCTGTTGTAGACCACAGTGGAGACGATTCGTTTTCCCGCCTTACCGAAAAAGTAGAAGTGTGTGATGCGGGGGTAACATTACCAGAGAGGGTACAAAGAATATCACACAAAAAATATATGAGAATTTTTAAAGATGTTAATCATGAATGAGAGGCTCCTAGTTGTGGATGATTAGAAGGGCTCATAGGGAGCATCAAGCATGATGGCTAGGGTAAGCTGTAGAGTCAACAATTATTTGGGCTTATAATGAGGGATCAATGCATCAAGTTGACTCTTTTGGGCCGAAAGAAAGCTGTTTCATGTATTATAATGACAACATAGATGATCATGCAAGAAATTTTGCAAATTTGTGAAGCACAAGCAAGAAGCAAAGCATGTTGTTCATACAATGATCAAGGGAAAGATTACACATTAAGACATGACACTTACACATCCACAAATTTCCAAGTAATTTAGCCAGTCATCGAGGGAACACAATAGGTGGACATTTAGTTGAGAGAGATCATACCGAGCTCCATGCGGAACTGTTCGAAGGGTTCCCTATTGAGTGCCTTGGTGAAAATGTCAGCGATTTGATCCTTGGTTCCTCAGAAGTTCATGTAAACCAACCCTTTCACCACACAGTCACGTAAGAAGTGATGTTTTATCTCGATATGCTTGGTACGTGAGTATTGCACAGGATTCTTGGAAATATTTATAGCACTAGTATTGTCACATAAAATGGGAATAGAGTCAAGAAGAATACCATAGTCACTGAGTTGTTGCTTGAGCCATAGGAGTTTAGTATAACAAGATGCGGCGGCTATGTATTCTTCTTCTGCAGTTGACAAGGCAACTGAATTCTGCTTTTTCGACCCCTTGGAAACCAAACATGGCCCAAGGAACTGAGCCATTCCAGATGTAGATTTTCTATCCACTTTGTTCCCTGCGAAGTCAGCATCTGTGTATCCAACTAAATCAAAGTTGCCACCTCTTGGATACCACAAACAAAGATCGTATGTTCCCTTCAAGTATGTCATAATCCTTTTCACTGCTTTGAGGTGTGTCTCCTTAGGATCAACCTAAAATTGAGCACATAGACACACACTATACATAATATCAGGTATACTAGCAGTGAGACAAAGAAGCGAACCTATGATTCCTCGATAGAGTGTTGGATCAACTCCATTTTCATGCTCATCCTTTCCCATTGGATTGTTAAGAGATATAGGAGTTGTGAAGGGCTTTGCATCAGACATTCCAAACTTCTTGATACACTCCCGGAGATACTTCTGCTGATGAACTCTTGTTCCATCTTCTCCCTGAGACACTTGAAGACCCAAGAAGAATTCCAGTTCCCCAACCATGCTCATCTCAAATTCATTGGCCATCAGACTTGAGAATTTTTGGACCAGTTTATCATCCGTAGACCCAAAGATGATGTCATCCACGTAGACTTGCACAACCAGAGTGTGCTTTCCTTCCTTCAGAAGGAACAGAGTCTTGTCGACCTTTCCACGAACGTATCCATGAGACATAAGGAACTGAGAGAGCCTATCGTACCAAGCCCTGGGAGCCTGCTTAAGACCATACAATGCCTTGTCAAGAATGTAAACATGATCAGGTTGGGAGGCGTCTTCAAATCTGGGGGTTTGCTCCACATAGACTTCCTCCTTGAGAACTCTGTTCAAGAAGGCAGTCTTTACGTCCATTTGTTGCAGTTTAAAGCCATGGAAAGCTGAGTATGCAATGAGTAGTCGTATGGCTTCCAAACGAGCAACAAGAGCAAACGTCTCATCATAATCGATCCCCTCCTCCTGGTTGTGTCATTTCACTACCAGCCTTGCTTTGTTCCTTGTAACATGTCCTTGATCATCCAACTTGTTTCTGAACACCCACTTAGTGCCTATCACTGTTATGTTCCATGTATGAGGAACTAACCGCCAAATCTTGTTTCTTTCCAACTGATAAAGCTCTTCTTGCATGGGCGTTTATCCAGTCTGGATCCTTCAATGCTTCTCCTATAGTTTTAGGTTCTTGCAGAGAAAGAAAAGCATTGAAAGCACAAAAATTTTGCAAAGAAGAACGAGTGCTATGTGGAATTCCCTTTCGAAAGTCTGCTAGGAATAGGTGCACTGGATGATCATTCTTTTGCTGGTAATTCCTTATTTATAGATTGTTGATGTCAAAATCATCAGAATCAACGTTACTTGTAGTTGAGCTTTCACCAACTGTCCTTTTAGCAATGGTACCTTTAGCAATTTCTTCAGTAACGGGACTTTCCTCAGATGTCTCCACTGAATTGAGACTTGGGCTTTGTTCTTCCTGAGGGACCGAAGAAGAACCAAACGACTGAGCACCTTCATCTGACTCAACGTTGTTGGCAGAGTCTTGAGTCCTTGGTGTTGATGGGTCATCGTAACTGTCTTGATTAAAAGGGACCCATCCACACCACCATTTGGAGCATCTTCCATACCACTATTTTCCACAAGTTGAAAATTGTCATATTTAGAGAGACCGGTGTTTGAGGGAACACTAATCGTTTGTGCATGCACATTGTTACCAGCCATGACAGATTCATCGAAAACCACATGAATATTTTCCTCTACCTTTCTAGTCTTCTTGTTGAACACTTTGTAGGCCTTGCTGTGGAGAGAATATCCTACAAAGGTTCCTTCATCACTTCTTGGATCAAACTTCCCAAGAGAATTCTTCCCATTGTTGTGGACAAAGCACTTGCAACCAAAAGTCCGCAGATGAGATATAGTCGGATTTCTTCCCCTTAAGAGTTCATAGGGAGTCTTGTTCAACAGCGAGCGAATGGTTTCCCTGTTCAGCACATAACATGCAGCATTCAAAGCTTCAGCCCAAAAGCTCATAGGAAGACCACTAGCAATAAGCAAGGTGCACGTCATATCCTTCAGAGTCCTATTCTTCCTTTCCACAACACAATTTTGCTACGGAGTCTTGGGTGCTGAAAAATGGTGACTTATGCCATTGTTCCTACAAAGGGATAGAAACTGAGAGTTCTCAAATTATGTCCCATGATCAGTGCGGATGGACCCCAGAGATTGTCCTACACTCTTCTCAACTAACTTGAGCCACGATACAAAATCAGCGAATACTTCATCCTTTGATGACAGAAAGAGGGTCCATGTATACCTGGAAAAGTCATCAACAATGACAAACACATATATATTTCCACCACAGCTCCTTGTGCGCATAGGCCTACAAAGATCAATATGGATTAGTTCTAGAGGACGAGTTGTGCTTACCTCTTTCTTGTATTTGAATGAGGACCTTACCTGCTTACCTTTGGTACAAGCATCACAAACTTCATTACTCGTTGCTTTGATCTTAGGAAGACCATTGACCAGTTCTTGTCTATGAAGTTTGGAGAGAAATTGGAGACTTGCATGTCCAAAACGCTTGTGCCACAAGTCTGTCGTCGTAACGATGGATGATAGACAAAGTTCCTTCTTATGGATAAAAGCAAGATCAACTTTGTAGACATTGTTATCACATATCCCTTTGAGCAGAATTGTCCATGTACTAATACACTCAACATAACAATCATCAGTAGTAAAGACTACCCTATTTTTCTTGTTTTGACACAGTTGAGCAACACTAAAAAGATCAAATTTGAGATTGATCATAAGAGTCACGTTATCCACAGTTATGTGACTAGGAAGCCTTACCTAACCGAGACCACTAACTTCTCCCTTACTCTTATTCCCAAAGGTTATTGAACCTTCGGAGGCCTATTGAAGTGAGGTAAACCAACTTTTGTTCCCTGCCATATGACTTGAGCATGCACTATCGAAATACCAGGAACCTTTCCTCACTTCAGCCTCAGAGTCATCCAAACTACCTTCAGTCTTTGTGTAATTAGATTCTTTTATGGCCATCAGGCAAACATCCCTTGAATGAGAGGATTCTTCATCATCTGAGTCAGAATCTCCCCAAGTTGCAACCATTGCTTGCTTTCCTTCACGAACTGGAGGAAGACCTGCTTTTTCTTGAAGCAGTTTTTGGCAAAGTGTTCCTTGTTTTGGCAATGATAGCAAATGACATCCTTCAGATCTTTGTTCCCTTCGAGGGAACAAGGGGTGCCCTTGTTGTGAGACCACATCTTTTTCACTGCTCTGGTGATGAGAGCCACATCTTCATCTCCGTCTTCATCTTCAACTTGAGACAAGTGAAAGGCACGTTCAACCTTTAGAGCAATGCTTTAAGCCTTCTCTACTCCTTTCTTGTTCATTTTGTGGTTATAGACAGAGGCGTTGCTTTCAAGTTTGGCAACAACCTTTTCCATAGTGAGAGTTTTGACATCAGTCTGGGAGTAAAGGGCGAGAGCAATCGTGTCCCACTGAGAGTTGAGGCCTTGCATGAAGTGATGAGTGAGCTTCCAGTCTAGCAGCTCTTCACCAAGGAACTCCAGTTGATCAACTATCCCCTGAAACCTGGAGTAGAACTCTTGGATGTGTTCACCTTTTTCCTTGGGAGATTTGATCATACTCCTTCATCAATGAAAGAATACGATTATTTTTGACATCTTCATTTCCGTGATGGAGGCGTCTTAAGGCTTCCCAGATCTCTTTGGTTGTTTTGTAACCAATGACCTTCTTGAGATCAGCAGGGAGCAAAGCCATATGGAGTATCTTATTGGCTCCGTTGTTTTTATCCAGCTTTTTCCAGTCTTCATCAGTATAGTCAGCCCTTGGTTTTGGCTTTGTAGCATCCTTCTCATTTGGGATAGCAATAAGGCCAACTTCAATGATTTTCCATATTTGACCATCAAGGGAACAAATATGGGATTCGATTTGCTCAACCCACCAGTCATATTCTCCAGCCTTCAGCATTGGAGGCTTCCAGAACGAATCACCAATAGCGTTGTTTGACGACATCTTTCCTGCAAAGTCTTAACGAAAAAGCAATCTAGAGATCAGGCTCTGATACCAATTGTTGGATCGTTACTTTACGTTTGAGGGAACAAATGCTTTGTTCTCACAGAAGATACAGTGGAATAATATAGCAAGAAAGACAGTAATTAGAACTCGCGATGTATAGTGGAAACCTCAATAAGTCAAATAGCTAACCAGGGAAAAACCACTACCTTCAAGCTTCTCGCTTGAGATGATTTTGAAGAATCTACTTGTCTTATTGATTTCTTGATCGATTACACTTGTAGCTTGGACTTCAAACCCTAGACTTCCCACCTAGATTTGAATCTCTTCTACAACGAGAATACGATCTCACTCTCTAAGACTCACAGACGCTTCACTTTTCTTTTTCTCTCAATGATAATGATCGGAGTTTGTACCTAAGAAATGAGTCTCACACTTCTAATTATACAACTCAAAAATCTCATTGACGGGAGGAGTTGTACGACACCAAACGTGTGTATATAGGGGTCCCCTTTTATATTGTGAACAACACCACAATATAAACTCTAAAATTATTTCGACAAAAAAAAAAACTCTAAAATTATGTGGGGCTCTCAAGATTCAGAACCTTGTATGACTCCCTTTCTTTTCTTTTGTTTGCTTCCTTTCAATCATCTTTTTGGTTGTTTCATCCTAAAGATCGTCCAACTTCTAAAAGAATGAAATATAAAGTGTTCACATTGCTTACTACATTTCTTTCTTGATTAAAAGGACTTTGTGTTCGTAGTTATTATAATATGATCCTATCAAAGTCTGAAATAGTGAAAACCGGCCCTGGTCATAATAACATCTGTTAAAATTTAACTCAAAACCATATAGAACATCATTTACCCTTCTGGAATTTATGTGTTACATCCGCCAATTCTGTAAGATAATAATATTATAATAGCAATGAAAGTACCGCCCACAAGAATTGTAGAAAAGTCGGAAACTTCTTGTAGAAAAAAGTTGGAAACTAGAAGGGACTCGTTAGAAGGATAAGGAATCATATTACATTAATTGCCTTATTCTTTTTCCCCCAATTTTATTGTGGCATATACAAGTTTAGAAAGGCTACACTCTATGTTGAATTTCTTAGGTTTTGATGGTAACAAACATTCAACTAATCTGATATTTAAGTGTTTGAGGAACAAATACAATTGTCACAGGGAACCATTAGCAGTGTATGATTGCAGAGGGAATAAAGCAGTCTCCATATGTTTTGTTACCTCTCAAGGAACATTAGTGCCGAACAAACATCAAGCTGCGAATGGTACGAAGAATTCAAGCATGAAGATTATGAGCACGAAGATTATCTTAGAAGATCACGCGGTTGAAGAAAAGGGAAATCGGGAACACGCCGATTGAAAGATTTGGAGAGAGAAATATATTATCTTATTCCGATTATATTATCTTAGGCAATCTTTCCTTAGATAATATATTCGGTTGAGATTTTATTTTATGAAATCATTTTAATATTTTCTTGTTGCTGAAATTAGAGAGAGATTTTATCTTGTTATGGGATTTTTGAGTTGTATAAATAGATAATGATCGGAGTTTGTACCTAAGAAATGATAATGATCGGAGTTTGTACCTAAGAAATGAGTCTCACACTTCTATTTATACAACTCAGGGTGCGTCAAGCTGAAACGCACAATCTTGGTACGTTTAGTCTAAACGTACCAAGGTTTTCCCATCTTTGTGCTGGGCTGGGCTTTACAAGACCTGGCCCATCCTTTGGTACGTTTAGTCTAAACGTACCAAGGGCTTTACAAGGCCCTGGCCCATCCTATACGTTTAGTCTAAACGTACCATGGTTTTCCCAGCTTTCCCTAAAAGGACCCTCCTGCCCCTTATACGTTAAGGGAAAACGCACCAACCTGTACGTTTGGGCTTGTCACCTATCTTTTTGGGCCAATCCGGAAGCCCATCAGTGGACTTGGGCTTGGGCTTTGATCTGGCAGATGGAGAGATATGGGCTGCAGACCTAATCGTCCGCCATCAATACCGAAGATCGTCCTCCATTAATAAAAAAGATCTGCAACGTCAATGCACAGATTTGCAACGTTAATGCACAATATCTCCAACGTTAATGCAGAGATCTCCAACGTTCTCCTACTAAGATTTCTGAAGCTCTATATAAGAGCAGAATACCTCTCATTCGTAAAGACACAGCACAAACAACGATCCTCCTCCTCCTCTCTGTTTTTTCCAAAATCAGGTCTGAGAGTACTCCACAGTATTGGTTCGTAGCCTTCGGGATTTTTGGTTGCGCAAATCCGAAGTCGTCAAGCAGTTGTATCCTGGGATTCGGAATGCCATCAAACTGTTGCAATACGGGGCGTTTTCAGAATTAAGACTGTAGGAACGCATATTCGAAATGTAAACTGCAAGAATAAAACGCACAAGAATTAAACGAAATTATACCAAACTGAATTACGAAGCAGAGTCGAAAACGAGATCTCTCTCCTTAATTCTGAAAACGCCCTGTATTGCGACGGTTTGATGGCGTTCCGAATCCCAGGATACAACTGCTTGACGACTCCGGATTTGCGCAACCAAAAATCCCGAAGGCTACGAACCAATACTGTGGAGTACTTAATACACACAGCACAAACAACGATCCTCCTTCTCCTCTCTGTTTTTTTCCAAAATCAGGTCTGAGAGTACTCCACAGTATTGGTTCGTAGCCTTCGGGATTTTTGGTTGCGCAAATCCGGAGTCGTCAAGCAGTTGTATCCTGGGATTCGGAACGCCATCAAACCGTCGCAATACGGGGCGTTTTCAGAATTAAGGAGAGAGATCTCGTTCTCGACTCTGCTTCGTAATTCAGTTCGGTATAATTTCGTTTAATTCTTGTGCGTTTTATTCTTGCAGTTTACATTTCGAATATGCGTTCCTACACAAAATAGTGTGTATTTAGACAAAAAAAAAAGTGTATATATAGGATTTCCCTATAAAAGTGGGTTCCAAGTAAATCAATATTGACACATGACTTGCTAGCTAGCTTGTATGGAATTCGTCTATAAGTCATTCATATCATATCAGTTCTAACTTATACCTTTAATTAGCACTTTGCAAGCTTTGGACTGCAGCAATATCAGCATCTAAAAATACCACCGTTGGTGTCCAAGCCATGTTCCACCAGTTGTTAGCTCGTCGTTTCGGCTTACACCACTTGTTATGTCCCTTTCAAACCCTACATTGTTATCCATGGTCTTGCGCATGAAGGTTTCATTAATATGTCATCTAATCCAATATCTCAATCGATTTCTGATTCAGTACAAACTAATGAACAAAAATGACTTAAGTGCGTAAGTATAAGTTAACGTGTTGGAGTTTTTAACCAGACACAAGTGTTTATTGAACAAACAAAACCCCATCTTCAACAGTTGGTTGAGAGAGACATTTCAATTAGATCCGAGAAAATAATGGAACAAATTGCACGTCTAAAACAGCTTATTGATAAGTTGTATATGGTTGTAGTGGTAGTTTAAGTGCAATTCCTTTATTATGTGTCCCCAAAAGGAAGACTATAAGTTCAAAACTATCCTCTCGGCTTTCCATGGCCACTTATGTTTCTTCTTCTTGAGCCCACCCCATGCTTGCTTTCATTTGTTTGCTTGTCTCTTGTTTTCTCTTTTTCATTCTAATTTAAATGCAATAAAAACATCAGATTCCACCCTATTCAACGCTAGCGCCAAAAATCAAACCAATGGTAATTTGATTACGAAGTCTGCCATTTACCACTGCCGACCTACATAGAACCTCTTATTAAATTATGGGCCCAAGCAGATATTGGGCCAAAATCTTGTATTTTATTAAATTATCGGCCCAAAGAGATATTGAGCCGACCTACATAGAATGACAGGAAGTAACAGGGGAAGTTGGTTTCCAGCAGCTAAGCCAATGTGCAGCACAGTTTGCAGATGTCCGCACATTCTTCCATTTCCATTTGCTTACGAATGCGAGAGGTCAGAACGGGGAGTCGAAGAAGCCTTCAGCAGAAGGCAGTCAGTCTCGAGTGGGAATTTTAGCGTCATTTACCTTCAACTCACGAGTCACGAGTCACGAGTCACAAATCTCGCCTTGAAAATGCTACGCCAAGTGTAGCTAGGATTGTATCCAAGTGAAGCCTGCATAAATGAAGAAGAGTAAGCGGGCAAGCAAAATTAGTGTAAAAGAGGAAGATGAAAAGATACGAAAAAACTAAATACACGTGGTTTTTTAGCTAAATGGACGCGATTCTGTGCGCTTAAGGTACGCGCATAATCTGATGCGCCTAACATACGCGCACAGGGCTATAACCGGCATTTTAGGAAAATGAGGAAGAAACCCATGCGCGTAGCGTAGGCGCATGGTAAATGGGCCGGCCCACTTACGCGTGCGCGCAGCATACGCGCATGGACAATATTAAATGCCCAGCGTCGTCTTCTTCCCCCCTGGTCGACGAAATCGAAAAAAGCCCTAACAATTTATTCGCTTGATTCTTCTTCGTTCGTTGGTTGATTCACAAAATTGGAAATGGATTCTTCTTCCTTGGGTGATTCCGAGCTCGGGGGTGGCGAAAACGGCGGAAATGGTGGAGGGAAAGAGCGGCCGGTGGGCGGCAATGGCGCCGGCGTCGTCTCCACAGCGGCTTCGATGGAGGAGGAAGGCGGCGTGGCTGCTGGGGTGGCTTCTGGGGTGGCTGTGGCGCCGGTGGTGGAGGAGGTGGTGGCTGATGGGGTGGCAGGAGGGACGCCGGTGGTGGTTGGGGTGGAGGAGGGTGATTTGGGGGTTTTGGGTGGAGGGAGACCGCGTACGAGATTTCAGGCAAACGTACCGGTGGAGCCGGAAGAGGCAGAGGTCCCAAACGCTCAGATTTCTACTCGTCTCCATCAGGTATTTTTTCGATATTCTAAATTGATATTTTATTTCCAACTAAAATGTGTATGTAAATTGAATTGTATAACTTATAAAAGGGATTAGTTGTAAATTTCATTTGAAAGTAATTGTGAATTTTAATTAACATGTTTTTGTGTATTTAGAATATAAATTATGTTTCCGACGTAGTTGTTTATGTGTTAGTTGTGAATTTGATTTGAAATTAATTGTAAAATTTGATTATGAATTTTGTGTGAAGTTAGACTAGAAACTATCCATAATATTGTGCATAGGTTAGGATTAGAAATTATTAGCTGTGTTTTTTTTTTTTTAATAGTTGTGAATTTAGATTTGAAATTAGTTGTGAATTTTGATTTGAAATGTTATATGAACTTAGACTAGAAATTCTTTATAATATTGTGCATAAGTTATGATTAGAAATTCTTAGCTGTGTTTTTATTGTTAAAAATAGTTGTAAATTTAGATTTGAAATTAGTTGTGAAACTAGACCCAAAGTAATAGAGTAGAAATACCCATTTGATTTACTTAAATTATCTTTAATTTAGACGTTACGGGGGGTCTTAACCCCTTCAGGTCGGACAGAGCCGACGCTAGTGGCTGATCGTCGCAGACCACGTATAGGGTTGTCAGATTCTATACGTCGTCGTGCTGCTATCGTCCATGTGGATATATTATCTGTTTCTGCCCCTCCTCCCCTGACCGTCATTGCTGATGATGTTTATATGGAGCCTGCCGATGAGCATATAGAGGTAGATTTACAGCCGATGACGACAGACATGGCTGATGATATGCACTCGCAGATGGATGATGATTTAGATTATGTTGAGTCATTAGAGCCGAGGTTGAGGACTGAGGATTTGAGTCGTGATGAGTCTCCCCCTACCCGGTCCCCCTTATTCTCCTCTCCTGGCCCATCTTTTGTCCCCTCTCCTGAGTTTGGTGTTGGTCAGTTTGTTGCGTCACCCGTACGCCCCTCCACTTCTGCACATCCACCTCCCGTTCCCCCTTCGGGTCATGTTGGTGATTTTGATCCAGGACTTCCCTCTACTTATGCGACGTGGATGCCTGGAGGTCCACGTTGCCCGATCCTTCTCCCTAGTTATGCCACACACATTGCGAAGGCCATTTATGAGCGTCCCCAGCCCGATCTTGTTGACCATCTGTTTGTTGATCCTGCACTCCCTCCCGTTAGGCAGAGGAGACGGAGGAGGAGAGGAGAGGCAGAACCACAGGATGCTGATGCTGATGCAGATCCAGCTGCTCCAGAGCCAGATGATGATATTATCGCAGAGCCTGCTGCTCCAGAGGTAGCTCCTCTTAGAGGCGTCGCCCGCCGACGGGCGATACAGGATTTGGTATGTGAAACTGTTAATATAAATAATTAAAATTTTAGAATTATGTGATGAATTTTATTGACTAATGCTATATTTTCTATTTGCAGAGTCGCAAGATTGTTAGGATCCATTTCCGAGCTGCCAAGCTATATCGCCACGAGGCCTTCATTACCGATGATCCCCAGTCGTGGTTTAGGATTGCAGAGCGCAGCGGCCTTACACATTTACGCACAGTTGGCATCGCCGCCAGTATAGATGCTGCTATGATATCTGCATTTTTGGAGAGATGGCATCCGGAGACTAGTTCATTTCATTTTCCATTCAGAGAGATGACGATTACATTGTTAGATGTTTTCCAGATTATGCGGGTTCCCATTCATGGGAGGAGCTGCACTTCAGCGTTGACTGAGGATGAGATCTACAGTCGTATCGCCACAGATTTGGGGGTTGACGTGGTTCAGGTGAGGCGGTGGTATACCGGTGGCGGCATCCCATTAGAGTATCTAGAGACTACATTGATGGAGAGGATGGCGGCACCCGAGAGAGTGGAGAGCGTTATTGCCACGTATTATCTATTGTTGCTTCTTGGGTCGACTGTCCTGGTGGACAAGTCGACTAAGTCCGTGAAGCACAAGTGGTTTGTCCTTCTGTTTGACCACGAGAGTACTGGAGGTTATACATGGGGAGCCGGCATCCTTGCGTTTTTGTATCGCAATTTGGGAGAGGCTTCTAGGCGTGGAGCGCAGGGGATTGCATCATGCGGGATTCTTATTAGGGTAATTATTTTTTACTGTCTAATTATTTTTTACTGTCTAATTATTAGTAAAGTTATAATTTACTGTCTAATTATTTTTTTGCTAATAGTGTTATTTCATTATGTGCAGTCATGGATTTGGGCGTACTTTCGCCATTTTATCGGACATTATATTACGAACCCGCTATTTACGGGAGCAGCTGCTAGGGATGAAGTGGAGTTGGCGTCCAGTAAAGATATTGGACGTTTGGTGGAGATACGTCGGATGCTGGACAACATGAGATATAAGGAGGTATATAATATATAGCTTATTCTCGATACGTTTATAAACTTTAATTACTTTAAATAGATAATTAATTTAGAAATTTGACGTTATAAGTTACTTGGACTCCATGGGTGGGGGTGGACTACAACGCTCCAGAGATTTCCCCATCTCGGTTCCGGGGTGTACTGCGTATTATGAACATTGCAGAGCCGTATATGCCGGACCGAGTACTCAGACAGTTTGGCATTATATAGACCATCCCAGATCCTCCCATTCTTCCCATCGCAGTGACACGAAATGAGAAGATCAAAGGTTACACAGTTGAGTTTAGGGATGAGCTGCTAGGAGCATGGGATGCAGATCCGAGACCTCTGATCGACTTGGAGGGCCGCCGACCCGCGACTCATTTTTGGGACGTTTCCGTCGACTATTTATACTGGTTCGATGAGATGTCTCATCCATTGGTCGATCCCATTTCAGTGAGACGAGATCGTCCTACTGGCCCACTCTATGTCCCCGCTGTAGTGGATGCAGTTGTGGTACATTTTTTTCTTCGTTAATTTATGGTCATTGGTAGTTTTACGTCTTAACTAACATTTCTATTATTTAATACAGCGCCTCCAGTTGGTCGCTGGTGAGCTCCGATCTTATTTACAGACCCCTGAGGAGGGGAGACCGACCTTAGATGATGGACTTGTTAGAGCATGGTTGGAGATGCTGATTGGGAAGACACCACCCCTAGCCCCCCCCCCCCCCCCCCCCCCCCCTCCACCACGTTATTCACATATGTTTCAGGATTCAGTCCACGAGGCTGGTCAAGGAAGTGGCAGTCATCCAGGGGAGGAGGAGGAGGAGTAGTACTAGTTTAGTTGACTTTTTCTAGATATTTTGTAAATATTTTTTAGTTATGTATGTGGTTTGTAAATATTTTGTAAATATTTTTGTAGTTATGTATGTGATTTTGAATGAAATGGGCCGAATCGGGTTATGTATGTGGGTTGCTCATCGGGTTCATTTTTTTAGGTTTTGGACCGAATCGAACAAACCGATTCGGATTTCGGTTCGGATTTCGGTTCGGTTCGGGATTGAGAGATTCGTTTTTTAACAAATAACAAATCACAATTCGGTTTTGTTCGATTCGGTTTTGTTCGACTTTTTTTGCCTTTTCGGATTTCGGTTTAGAATTGGTTTATGGATTTTTCATTGTTCGGTTTTAACCGAAACCGAACCGAACCGAACCGAACCGACTATAGTATATAATCAAATGTCACATGAAATATAAAGGAAACTATAGTATATAATCATATGTCACATGAAATATAAAGGAAACTATAGTATATAATCATATGTCACATGAAATATAAAAGAAAACTATAGTATATAATCATATGTCACATGAAATATCAAGGAAACTATAGTATATAATCATATGTCACATGAAATATCAATGAAAACTATAGTATATAATCATATGTTACATATGTCACATGAAATATAAAGGAAACTATAGTATATAATCATATGTCACATGAAATATAAAGGAAACTATAGTATATAATCATATGTCACATGAAATATAAAGAAAACTATATTATATAATCATATGTCACATGAAATATCAATGAAACTATAGTATATAATCATATGTCACATGAAATATAAAGAAAACTATATTATATAATCATATGTCACATGAAATATCAAGAAACTATAGTATATAATCATATGTCACATGAAATATAAAGAAAACTATAGTATATAATCATATGTCACATGAAATATCAAGAAACTATAGTATATAATCATATGTCACATGAAATATCAAGGAAACTATAGTATATAATCATATGTCACATGAAATATCAATGAAAACTATAGTATATAATCATATGTCACATGAAATATAAAGAAAACTATAGTATATAATCATATGTCACATGAAATATCAAGAAACTATAGTATATAATCATATGTCACATGAAATATAAAGAAAACTATAGTATATAATCATATGTCATTTGAAATATCAAGAAACTATAGTATATAATCATATGTCACATGAAATATCAAGGAAACTATAGTATATAATCATATGTCACATGAAATATCAATGAAAACTATAGTATATAATCATATGTCACATCAAGAAACTATAGTATATAATCATATGTCACATGAAATATAAAGAAAACTATAGTATATAATCATATGTCACATGAAATATCAAGAAACTATAGTATATAATCATATGTCACATGAAATATCAAGGAAACTATAGTATATAATCATATGTCACATGAAATATCAATAAAAACTATAGTATGTAATACCCACACCACATTGGGCCGGCCCATCACAGGGTTGCAGCCCATACACCCCAACCCATCCTTAGTAGCTCCTCCTAATTAATTAGGAAGCTATTTGCAAGTGGTTGTTCGTGAGGCTCGAACTCGAGACCTCCCGCTTTAACAAGAAGTCTTACGCCCTCTTGTTAAAGCGGGAGGTCTCGAGTTCGAGCCTCACGAAGAACCTCTTGGAAATAGCTTCCTAATTAATTAGGAGGAGCTATCAAGGATGGGTTGGGGTGTATGGGCTGCAGCCCTGTGATGGGCTGGCCCAATGTGGTGTGGGTATTACAAAAAAGTACACTTTTATGTGAGTGCTCAAGCCACGGGCCTAGCCCAACATGAGACACTCCATGAGCCGCAGCCCATGTACCTCAACCCATCCTTGGGGGCTACTCCAAATTAAATGGAAGCCATTAGCCAAGAGGTTGTTGGTGAGAGTCGAACACGCGACCTCTCCACCCTTTATCCACTCCCCACAAGGAGTGAATACCAATTGTGCTGTAACACCCCCAAAACTTAACCATTTTGGAAAGGTATTACCGCCAGTGACCCCAGTGTTCCTTACCGAGATCACCCAAGGCTTTACCGTTTAAATACAAATCATGAAATACAATGATACAAAATGAAAACCTTATTCATATAAAACACGAGTCCCGGGATTACATCTCAATCCCGAATAGGACAAACACAGAGTTTAAATAAATTACAACGGAAATCTTAAACAAGGTACAGCGGAAGTCTTATAAAATATATAACATAGTAAATAAGTTACAGCGGAAGTCTTTTAAATGAATTACAAACAAGGATCTTGACCGCAATGGTCATCTCCCAAGAATCTCAACCTGATTAAAAGAAATTATTAAAAACGTCGGAAAACCACTGTCGACTCCATAGTCCTTCTAGCCCACATGCGGAGAACAAAGTTCGTGGGTTAGTCTACTTAAATAGACTAGCAAGGGTAAAAAGCAGAGTGGTTCGAGTGATCGTAACCGTTTACTATCATTGTCCCTCGAATAATAACCGAAGGGACGATACATAACCCGGCACTTTCACGGAATAACAACAAGAGGTATGCACAAGAGAAGATTCTGAAAGACTGAATCTTCACAGAAATCAACTCGAAAAGAGACTCCAAGAGATTGAGTCTTTAAGGAAATATGACAAATCTGGAATGTTTAAAGAATCATACAACAATGATTTTAAAAGTTGACTGAGATGCTTCAGTTCACGACCAACCTCATCGCATACAGCGAATCCAGATTGAAAAGAGAACGTACTATGATCAAAGTCGAGACGAGTTTTTCTAGCTGCACTATTTACTTAGCTGCACTACTCGCCAAGGGTTTATTAATCATGTGCCCTCGGGCACATATCTTATTTAATTACAAAACACACATTACTGAAACACGTTAATGTTATTAAGAGCGACAACAAGACTTAAATCACAGGATGACAATTATGTCAACCCAAATTAAAACACACACAACACACACGCGGGACTTAACATTATTATGCCGAGAACACGGAAGTTATTATTACACCGGGTGACCTTACGTTCACCCTGATTGCACTGCCACAGTGCTTACACTTTAATTTATAGGGTGACAGTTACGTCCACCCCAATGCACTAGCTAAGTGCTTAATACACAGGACTGCAATTAAGCTCATCCAATGGCGCTTGCAAGGCGCTTAAAACACTTCAGATCCTTACATGTGGATAAGAAGCATAGGTCATGACCCTTAAATTATTCGGAATTAATCCGAGGAATATTATGATTTAAAGAAACGACAAATCCTTACTTGGATTAGCGTTCCTACGAACATTAAATTATAAAGAAACGACTAATCCTTACTTGGATTAGCGTTCCTACGCACATTCGTGTTAACTAAACAGTCTAACACAGCAATTAATCACATTAAAGCCATCCATGCAATTAACTTAAACATAGAGATAATAGAAGCAGCTAATCCTTACTTGGATTAGTTTTCCTATTAACCCATATGTTATTCTAGCATTAAGATTAATTTCACAACAATACCATCACGGTAATTATCACATATGATAGCGTTGTTCTAACAGATATACAACCTATGATAATGTCATTATTACAGTTTCCAAAACAGTTTATAAAACCATTTCCAGATAAACATAGTAATCATTCCAAATTAATTACTCAGATAAACAGCTGATAATTAATATAAATATGGAACGATGAGCAAGAGCGAACCGCCACTTGCCTTAGTCCGCAGATCTGGAACAAAGCAGAGACAACGGGATTCCGGGCTCGACACAGGTATAGCTCCGACAGCACAACAGCCTTCGAGTCGACCCATAAGGAAACCCTAAGTTAGATCCGACATAAACTAGTACGAATCTATGGAAAGACGAAAGAACCCGAAAGAAAGGACGCCACGACGACAACCAACCAAGCCAAAGCCACGAAGGCATTCTGGGCACTGGCGGCGGTCGCCGTTCTTGGCGGTGGTCGCCGTTCTCATCACAGCGGGCGCCGTAAAGAACACGGCGGTCGCCGTGAAGAACTCCGACGACAGACGAGAGAAAAACTCACCCAAATGATGCGCGTTTCGTCCCCTTTTTGCCTTGCCTGGGTTCCAACCTCCAAAGGCAACCAAAAGGCTTCACAAGGGCTGCTGGAAACACCACTAAACGATACTGGCGAAAGCTTCAGAATTTCCGGCGAGGGCACCAAACTCCGGCGAGACAATTTTGAGGGATTGAAGCGTCTGATTTTGTGTGAAAACCGATCCCAAACCTTCTCTATTTATAGCCAAATGCCAGGGAGCATAATGATGGCTAGGAAGGCGACGTGGAGGGCTACAACGGCGATCGTCAGACGACTCCGGCGACCATCGGGCAAAAACCTCCAGACAACAACGACGGCGGGCGCCGTAATAAATGCGGCGGGCGCCGTCATCAATGCGGCGGGCGCCGTTACCAACGCGGTGGGCGCCGCCATAGACCTAGCATCCCCAGCTAGGAGGAGACTCGTCGGCTCCTCGAGCCTTGTGACGGCGGGCGCCGTCATACCCACGGCGGTCGCCGTTCTTGGGTCCCGCGACGGCGGTCGCCGTGACTGTACGTCGGTCGCCGTGACCAGCTTTTCCCGCCCGTTCAGCTTTGAACGATCATGACATTAACCCGGGATAAAAATTATCGTACGCGAACGAGTAATTAACATCCAAAGCACGTCGTCTGTATTTTATTTCACTGAGAAAAATATTACAGATACAGAGCGCATTACAGAATGCCTCCAACTTTCTGAATTAAATTCGACGTACTAAACGGGTGTTCGGGAAAATTCCAAAAATTCCCAAAATAATCCTTACAGAATTACGGGGTATCACATCACCTCCCCCTTAAAAGAAGTTTCGACCCCGAAACTTGCATTAAGCCAATGAGGATACTACCTCAACACCAATCTTACCACCTGGATCCAACATCCTTAATCACTTCATCCTTGAAATGGATCACGTGAGATATTATTCTTAATTCCTTAGGATATCATTCTGAAATGATTCATCCGCCTTAATGCTCATGGCACAACTTACGCATGAGAGATAGCTCATGATCTCTCCGAACAAAACTCTACAATTTCATTCCCTTTCCTTAAGAAATCTCGGAAGAACTCAGCGTATGAGATAACGCTTACCACAGTACTCCTTAGGTGTATATAGACAATTCTCCTTACTGAATCTTTAATACATTGGGATCATCAACATATCCTTAACTGCAACCTTTCCTCTCAACATGACCGCTCCACAACTTAATCTTCCTCAAAGAGTTGCATCCGTTCTTATAGATGACATACTCTATGTATGAAGAAGAATCTTAGGAGTGGATTTAGATTTAAACAATAGAGTCGACCTTGGGAGTAACCACAAGGGACGAACATCTAAGTTATCCACAAAACTCCACCACCATAAGTCCGACAGTCCTTATCCTTACTTGGCATAAGCTGTTCTCGACACTTATAGGGTTTCGTATGAACAATTAATTCGCAATGATAACACATTCTGAAATTTTCCAAAACAAGGAAACACTTCATTAACATTACATTAATTGACAAAAGTCGATCAGGTAGATCTTAATACCACAGAGATTACCGACACACGTCGTTACTCCTTAATCTTAAAGAAAGTCCTAACACAAATACAACTTAATGGATCAGGGTTCTTCTCCGTTGGCTTGACTCATTATGAAGAGTCGTTGCCCTTGGCCTGAAGACCCCATAGGCGCTTTGCCTTTATTACGAGCCATAGACTGCTCAGGAGTGGATACCACTGGCCTTGGATTCTGTCCACCTCCAACATTTGACGCCTGATAAGACTGCATTGGTCCTTGACCCTTCAGTCTGCAGTACGTTTTTATGTGGCCTTCCCTTCCACAATTATGACACATCCTCTTGTCCTTTTGGCAAACAAAACTTTTATGCCCCACTTCACCACAATTGTGGCACTGAATTGCTCTGCCGCTCCAACCTGAGCCTCTGGCAGAGTCTGACTGAGTTTTCTCGGTCTTAGCACGACCAGACCTTTCCAACTTGGTAGGCGATGCCGGTCGTTTGAATGAACCAACCTGACGATCATGTTGCCCACCCTTTCCCTTAACTTGTTTCTCCCTCTTATGGGCAGACTCCTCCAATGTGACTTCCGTCTTGTAGGCTGCATCCACATATTGCTCTAACGTAGTACAGCCATGACGTAACATTAGAGGCTTGATCTCTGGATTCATCCACCCATGGAAGTACCAGATCTTCTGCTCCTCGGTTGACACCTCAGGTCCAGCGTACTGCATCAAGTGATTGAACTTAGCTGCGAGCTCAGTCACCTTTAATCCATCAGTCTACGGGTACAGAAATTCCTTATGCTTCTCCTCCCTCATAGCTCGGGAAAAGAAACGATCGGTCATCTTGGTTTTGAACATGCTCCAATTCAGCTCGGGATGTTCAGCCAGACCGGTGCTTTCCCACCATTCGCTAGCCACATCCTTGAGTTGAAGAGAGGCGATGTACACTTTTCCAGCCTCAGTGCAATTAATGTTCCAGAGCAAACGCTCCATATGCGAGAACCAATACGTCACCCTGACTGGTTCTCCAGTACCGTCATAGCTGTCAGGCCTCATTGAACTCACAGCTTTTAACGCTTGCCCGTAAGTTCTTTTGTTTCTGACAACATTGATCTGAGGTACTTGCTCCACTGACTTCTCAACTTCAGAAGTAGCTTGAGGAACTGGACCACCTTGTGCTTGTGGTGCAACTGGTCGCATAACATCTGTGATTGCCTGCATGACAATTCCTCGAATTGCCTCCACTGCTGCAGCATCAAACAACATCGGAGCGTTGGCCTGAGCTTGGCCATTGCCTCCATGGTTATTGTTAAAGATAGACTCACGCTCTCCTGTTGGGTCTGCAGCATTCCTCGCATTTGGTCTGGGGTCATTACTCGGCCCAACACCAGCACGGATAACGTTCCTTGTGTTCACCATCTGTTTACCGATCAAATTCCAAGGATTTTATCACATTAGTATCTTCTGATATACTTATTGTAATAAAATCAACTTAGAATAGATCAACTTGGTAATTTCTATTGATGAACTCAAACCGAGTTACTAGGTTCTACAACCTTAACTCAAAACGAGAGAACTGGGAATTCAAGCCTTATTGGGTATAGCGAAACCACCTTGGCTTCTCCCGGTTCCTCTGAAGAGAATAGAATGCACCCATATCATACGGCGCAACGGGGAAGGAATTAGTCTTTCTAGATATAGAAGCAAACTTACTATATCAGACCATATAGAAGACAGGACTATGAACGGTGTTTTCAAACTCTTTTCACTTTGAAAAATTCAGAGCCCTTCTTAAAGCATTTTCAAAAACGGATAAATGATTTATAAAAATCCAAACCCGTTTTAAAACAACCTTTGGCTCTGATACCACAACTGTAACACCCCCAAAACTTAACCCTTTTGGAAAGGTATTACCGCCAGTGACCCCAGTGTTCCTTACCGAGATCACCCAAGGCTTTACCGTTTAAATACAAATCATGAAATACAATGATACAAAATGAAAACCTTATTCATATAAAACACGAGTCCCGGGATTACATCCCAATCCCGAATAGGACAAACACAGAGTTTAAATAAATTACAACGGAAATCTTAAACAAGGTACAGCGGAAGTCTTATAAAATATATAACAGAGTAAATAAGTTACAGCGGAAGTCTTTTAAATGAATTACAAACAAGGATCTTGACCGCAATGGTCATCTCCCAAGAATCTCAACCTGATTAAAAGAAATTATTAAAAACGACGGAAAACCACCGTCGACTCCATAGTCCTTCTAGTCTTTTCATCTACACTCTATCAGATGTGCCGAATCGAACGGATGACACCAGCCCACATGCGGAGAACAAAGTTCGTGGGTTAGTCTACTTAAATAGACTAGCAAGGGTAAAAAGCATAGTGGTTCGAGTGATCGTAACCGTTTACTATCATTGTCCCTCGAATAATAACCGAAGGGACGATACATAACCCGGCACTTTCACGGAATAACAACAAGAGGTATGCACAAGAGAAGATTCTGGAAGACCGAATCTTCACAGAAATCAACTCGAAAAGAGACTCCAAGAGATTGAGTCTTTAAGGAAATATGACAAATCTGGAATGTTTAAAGAATCATACAACAATGATTTTAAAAGTTGACTGAGATGCTTCAATTCACGACCAACCTCATCGCATACAGCGAATCCAGATTGGAAAGAGAACGTACTATGATCAAAGTCGAGACGAGTTTTCCTAGCTGTACTATTTACTTAGCTGCACTACTCGCCAAGGGTTTATTAATCATGTGCACTCGGGCACATATCTTATTTAATTACAAAACACACATTACTGAAACACGTTAATGTTATTAAGAGCGACAACAAGACTTAAATCACAGGATGACAATTATGTCAACCCAAATTAAAACACACACAACACACACGCGGGACTTAACATTATTATGCCGAGAACACGGAAGTTATTATTACACCGGGTGACCTTATGTTCACCCTGATTGCACTGCCACAGTGCTTACACTTTAATTTACAGGGTGACAGTTACGTCCACCCCAATGCACTAGCTAAGTGCTTAATACACAGGACTGCAATTAAGCTCATCCAATGGCGCTTGCAAGGCGCTTAAAACACTTCAGATCCTTACATGTGGATAAGAAGCATAGGTCATGACCCTTAAATTATTCGGAATTAATCCGAGGAATATTATGATTTAAAGAAACGACAAATCCTTACTTGGATTAGCGTTCCTACGAACATTAAATTATAAAGAAACGACTAATCCTTACTTGGATTAGCGTTTCTACGCACATTCGTGTTAACTAAACAGTCTAACACAGCAATTAATCACATTAAAGCCATCCAGGCAATTAACTTAAACATAGAGATAATAGAAGCAGCTAATCCTTACTTGGATTAGTTTTCCTATTAACCCACATGCTATTCTAGCATTAAGATTAATTTCACAATAATACCATCACGGTAATTATCACATATGATAGCGTTGTTCTAACAGATATACAACCTATGATAATGTCATTATTACAGTTTCCAAAACAGTTTATAAAACCATTTCCAGATAAACATAGTAATCATTCCAAATTAATTACTCGGATAAACAGCTGATAATTAATGTAAATATGGAACGATGAGCAAGAGCGAACCGCCACTTGCCTTAGTCCACAGATCTGGAACAAAGCAGAGACAACGGGATTCCGGGCTCGACACAGGTATAGCTCCGACAGCACAACGACCTTCGAGTCGACCCATAAGGAAACCCTAAGTTAGATCTGACATAAACTAGTACGAATCTATGGAAAGACGAAAGAACCCGAAAGAAACGACGCCACGACGACAACCAACCAAGCCAAAGCCACGAAGGCATTCTGGGCACTGGCGGCGGTCGCCGTTCTTGGCGGTGGTCGCCGTTCTCATCACGGCGGGCGCCGTAAAGAACACGGCGGTCGCCGTGAAGAACTCCGACGACAGACGAGAGAAAAACTCACCCAAATGATGCGCGTTTTGTCCCCTTTTTGCCTTGCCTGGGTTCCAACCTCCAAAGGCAACCAAAAGGCTTCACAAGGGCTGCTGGAAACACCACTAAACAATACCGGCGAAAGCTTCAGAATTTCCGGCGAGGGCACCAAACTCCGGCGAGACAATTTGAGGGATTGAAGCGTCTGATTTTGTGTGAAAACCGATCCCAAACCTTCTCTATTTATAGCCAAATGCCAGGGAGCATAATGATGGCTAGGAAGGCGACGTGGAGGGCTACAACGGCGATCGTCAGACGACTCCGGCGACCATCGGGCAAAAACCTCCAGACAACAACGATGGCGGGCGCCGTAATAAATGCGGTGGGCGCCGTCATCAATGCGGCGGGCGCCGTCATCAATGCGGCGGGCGCCGTTACCAACGCGGCGGGCGCCGCCATAGACCTGGCGTCCCCAGCTAGGAGGAGACTCGTCGGCTCCTCGAGCCTTGCGACGGCGGGCGCCGTCATACCCACGGCGGTCGCCGTTCTTGGGTCCCGCGACGGCGGTCGCCGTGACTGTACGGCCGTCGCCGTGACCAGTTTTTCCCGCCTGTTCAGCTTTGAACGATCATGACATTAACCCGGGATAAAAATTATCGTACGCGAACGAGTAATTAACATCCAAAGCACGTCGTCTGTATTTTATTTCACTGAGAAAAATATTACAGATACAGAGCGCATTACAGAATGCCTCCAACTTTCTGAATTAAATATGACGTACTAAACGGGTGTTCGGGAAAATTCCAAAAATTTCCAAAATAATCCTTACAGAATTACGGGGTATCACATAGTATATAATCAAGGAAACTATAGTATATAATCATATGTCACATGAAATATAAAGGAAACTATAGTATATAATCATATGTCACATGAAATATAAAGAAAACTATAGTATATAATCATATGTCACATGAAATATCAATGAAACTATAGTATATAATCATATGTCACATGAAATATAAAGAAAACTATAGTATATAATCATATGTCACATGAAATATCAATGAAACTATACTATATAATCATATGTCACATGAAATATAAAGAAAACTATAGTATATAATCATATGTCACATGAAATATCAAGAAACTATAGTATATAATCATATGTCACATGAACTATAAAGAAAACTATAGTATATAATCATATGTCACATGAAATATCAAGAAACTATAGTATATAATCATATGTCACATGAAATATAAGGAAAACTATAGTATATAATCATATGTCACATGAAATATCAATGAAAACTATAGTATATAATCAAGGAAACTATAGTATATAATCATATGTCACATGAAATATCAATGAAAACTATAGTATATAATCAAATGTCACATGAAATATAAAGGAAACTATAGTATATAATCTTGTCACATGAAATATCAATGAAAACTATAGTATATAATCATGTCACATGAAATATCAAGGAAACTGTAGTATATAATCATATGTTACATATGTCACATGAAATATTAAGGAAACTATAGTATATAATCATATGTTACATATTTTCATTTTTTCACCCGTTTCTTCTATAATAATTCATATTGGGCCTATTTGGGCCCAATTTTACATATTTTCATTTTTTCACCGGTTTCTTCTATAATCCTTCCTATTGGGGCTATTTTGGCCCAAATTTACATATTTTCATTTTTTCATCGGTTTCTCCTATAATCCTTCCTATTAGGCCTATTTGGGCCCAAATTTACATATTTTTATTTTTTTATCGGTTTCTTCTATAATCCTTTCTATTGGGCCTATTTGGGCCCAAATTTACATATTTTCATTTTTTAACCGATTTCTTCTATAATCCTTCCTATTGGGCCTATTTGGGCCCAATTTTACATTTTTTCATGTTTTCCGGTTTCTTTTATAATCCTTCCTATTGGGCCTATTTGGGCCCAATTTTACATATTTTCCCATTTCTTCTATAATCCTTCTATTGATGTAATATTTTTCAATTCCTACCAGAATAAAGGAAAATACTTAATTGGACACACATAATGGTAACATCAGTCAATTACAAGAACAGATCCGTCTCCAGAATACATGAAAGGATCCGGTAACATCAGTCAATTAGAATAACAGATCCGTCTCCAGAATACATGAAAGGATCCGGTGCCCGACCATATACAATCCGGTACTCTCGATACAACTTCAAATTCCCCTCATATTGTGTTGCCCACCATAAAATGTTTGGATCCGCGTATGTACGCCACGAACCAGGAGTGTGCGGTATTGGTGACCCATCCTTGAAAACCACCTATATAAACACAAAAAATTTTGATTAGCATAAACAATATAGCCTAATTACATACAACAAAATAATTCAGAAATAAACTTTACCGGTATGAAGTGATCATGGTTGCCTACGTGTGCCATGCCGAAAATCCTTTGTGGAGGACCGACATTGGATGTCCTGGCCCTTAACGGTAAGCACAACGTCAGAACTTCCCAAGTTAATAAGACGAGACCAACCTGATATAGTGTGGCAAACACTAGACCCATCATTGGCATATGAAGCCAGTATACCGAGGAACAAGGACTTCTACAATGATTGACTTGGAGAATAAGATCATCCCAAGACCCTTCCCGAAGATGCCTACGTATCGGCTCGTATAGATCTCGGTTGTCAAGCAACTCCCCTACCAGCTCCCGTCGGATGTTGACATATTCTCTCTCTTCCCTTCCCAACAGTACAGCCTTAGACCGATATCCACAATGACCATCGGGACATACATCTCTAACAACCTTGATATACGGAATCCAGAAGTCATCCACATTATCAACCCCAAAGTTAACACCCATATGAACAATGGGAATACTGGGCTCTTCAGGCCACTGCGAATCTTCTGGTTGTGATTTTTCTGGTACAGGTTGAGATTGTAATTCCTCAAAGTCGATCACCACTGGACTAGGACCACTTGCTTCCTTTCTAGGATGACATGGGCCTCTACCAGAGCTCTCACTTGCCTTCCCATTTGCCTTTGCATTCTTCTCCTTCTGCTTCAATTCTTCTTGTTTGTGCTCAAACAAGCACTTCTCCCTCTTCTCCACCTTGTTCAACTTGTTCCTAGAACCACTTGGCCTTCCTTTAGAACGGATCCCAGTCGGCTCCAACAATGTACTTTCCTCTGGATACTCCAAGTCGTGATACAACTCACCTAGTTGGAATGCAGTGTCTTTCTTCAAAGTCCCAGTATCAATCTTGGCCCATATTTCTCTAAGTCGCATCTCTGTAATGTTCATTCGAACATTCTGATCATCGGACACACTTGTTGTAGGAGCATCTTCCCATTCCAAGTCCCTCCAAAACGGGTGAAAGTCCTCCGGAATGAGGGGTGTTCTCATAATGATGGCATTTACAAGGACATGTACGCACGGCATCCCTAAACAGTTTCTCACCCAATGATCGGTGCATTCTTCTTCGTACTGCTCATTCAATAACCGCTCATACGCCGCCAATAACAAATCAAAGCACTTGTCCGACACTTTGTAGAAGAGCCTAGAAAATATAGCGCGTACAACTGGCAACATCGTTGGATCATCGAAATCTGTTGGTCGTTTAGCCAGTGACATGTTCATGCTTGCCCTAATCTGATCAATTTGAAGGATGATGGCATGGTGGATCCTCACAATTACTCTATTGAAACCCACTCTGCTAGAGCCAATAATATCTTTCAAAACCTTGTGCATCCCCTTAACCCTTTCATAACACATTAGGATAGTAAGACATTAATAATTAATGACAATAAAATAAAAACATCATTACAGTCGTGATACCTGTTTGAAGTCCTCGTGAAGAAGTGCAGATGATGATCAGTCCACCCCCTTACTATGCTTTTCTTGTAAGGAGTAAGCCATGTGGCCTCCACGTATCCGACAAGGCCTCTCTTCCATGATGTCCTCAATGCAGCAAGCCTCTCTTTATAGCTTTCTTCACTGGTTGAGCAAAAAAGTCCCCAGCATTGGTTTGCAAAGAAATCTACACTTTCCTTCGTCTTCAGAATGGATGATGCATGTGCCTCAATGTTGTGTCTGATATGCACCCAACACAAGAGGTGTTGAACTTCGTTGCCAAAAATAGTGCCAATTGCAGTAATGAGGGCCTTCTCACAGTCTGTCATTATTGCCGTTGGCATCACTCCCAAATCTAAACACAATGCCCGGATTTTTTTCATTATCCACGTGTAATGATAAATCCTTTCCGCCCGAGTGAATGCATATGCAATGTTGAACGTCTGGTGAGTGTTGGTGAAACCAACAATCTCCACAAGTGGCATATCATATATGTGACAAACATTTCAATAAGACAACATCAATGAAATTTAATAACAATAAAATAACATCAATAAAATTTAAGGACTTACTTGTTTGTCTTGTATGTCGCGTCGATGATTACAACATATGGGAACTTTTTCATCAGCCACAAAGACTCTAGGTTAGCAAAAAATAAGATTGCTACCTCGTCCGTCTTTGCATCCCTCAGAGGACGAACTACATAATTGTGTTCAACCAGAAATGTAAGCGACCACTGAGTCACAGTTAGTTCCCCACGATCCTCATACTGGAGCTTCTGCAAGAAGTTGGCTACTTGTTTTCGGGATGTAACATTGCCCGGAAAGTTTGCTCTCAATTCAGAAACAATTTGTTTCGGTGTCTTTCGACCATCCCCCCACCTCCTAGCACTTAGCTGCTCTGCCTCGGTCATTCGACCCATGAATGCATTTCCTTTAAAGCTAGTCCATAGCTTATGGTTGTGCCGACCTTCCATCATAGACAATATCCATTTTCCACCATCCATCCATGACTCTTTCTTCACACGAACACCCATAACCTCAAACTTACACCCACACTTCTTGGATTTCGATTTTCTTAATATAGGAACCGGTAATTCTGGATTCTCCTTGTTCACCTTCGGCCTCCCCGTTCTCCAATCCCCAAACCTATCACACACTATACTAATTTGATACGGACTTGAATTGCGCTTCACCAAAGCTATAACAAACTCCTTTCCTCTTTCTTTCGCCCATTCATATAATTCTTCCTTACTATCAAACATTAAGTCTGTAGTAAAGTACTCTGTATAGTCTCTCCCCTATAAATGACGACATTTTTTACAATCAAACATTATAGTCTATAAATGCAACTATAAACTATAATTTCAGTACTAATTATGATCTAATAATAAGATGAAATATAAACATGAATTAGTTTAACACTAACCACGAATTCCCCGCTAGGGTCCCAATCACCGGTCGCCATCCTTGAGTCGTCCTCATCTTCTTCTTCTTCACTTTGAACCAAATCATTTTCCTCGTCACTATCCTCACCACTATGATACATCTTACAATTTGTGTAGTTATTTGTTATTTCAAGTCACGAAGCCTTTGAAATTACTCGAAATCGAATTATGAATGATCTTCATATTCAATCAAATAGCTACATTTATAAGACACTACAAACATTAAGCTTCGATGGAATTAAACACAATTTTTTCACAAGTGAAATTAAACAAATAAAAGCATATATTCACTATCATTTTATTAATACTCGAAATCCTTAACAACCTTTAACAATCTAGAAACAATAAACAAATAAATGCATCTACTGTCTACACACAAAATTAATTAGAATTTAAAATCATTAATTTGAAGTCATCCACTCATCTAGAACATGAAAACAAAACACCAGACTCCCCAATTTGATATAAGCTGTCTAAATTGATATGTTGAAACTATAAATTATCCTATCTCCAATTTCAAAATGGATACAATCAAGTGACAATGATATCCACTGTCTAAGACAAATCCTACAATGCTACTATCACGTGACAAATTGACAATGAGTAGCAATTTCATTGATTTTGCAATTTTCCCCCTAAGCTGGAATGTACAGCTCATACAAGCACAATATGATTTTATTACAAGTTCAAGTGCTAAATGCTTCAATTTTTAGTACACATTATCCTTGTCAAGATTTTAGATCTGAAATTTACAAATGAATGTAAAATTACCAACAACTCAGCAAGAACAAGATCTGGGCAGGTGTGGATCTGATTCGTGGTCGACTTGACTGGTCGTGGACTCGTGGCGTTCCCGCGGGTGGGCTGTTGGGCTGGTGTGGTGAGTCAACTTCTCCCGTGGAGACTAGAGGATGGAAGGGATAATAGAAGGGGGCGGGATCTGAAGACTAGGGAATGGAGCCAGCCATAGAGGGGAGAATGGAGCTGGCGGCTGGAGACGACAATGGAGAAAGGAGTCGCTGAAGACGAATGGCGAAATAGAAGGCTGGAGGTTGAAGACGCGGTATTAAGGATTTATCCGTGCGCGTAGCATAAGCGCACGCGTTAGTGGGCCGGAGTTAGCCGTGCGCGTAGCATAGGCGCATGAGTTAGTGGGCCGGCCCATTATCCATGCACGTAGCATAGGCGCACGCGTTAGTGGGCAACAAACTCTTCCTAATTTTTCTAAAATGCCCATTCTATCCCTGTGCGTGTAACTTAGGCGCACCAAACTATGCGCCTAAGCTACGCGCACAGAATCGCGTCCGTTTAGTCAGGAAACCGCGTGTATTTAGCCTCTGCCAAAAGATAACTTAAATATTCGTACATGCAATTTGCTTTTTAATTCTTAATTAGATAAAAGATAACAAAAACTTACATAGACCCCTAGACAAACAGTTGGCACCCACTAACAACTCCACTATGCCATATCTAGAAATAAACTAACCCACTAATTAACCGGTGAGATAATTAAGCAAATCCTAACAATCTGAATAACAAATTCCTAATATTAATAAACTAAGTTTGAATTACTTTTCAACACCACTCCTTAATTCAAACTTGCATAATCCGAATTGCTCTGTAAAGAACTGATGCTTGGCTTGTCCGAGTGACTTTGTAAAGATATCAGCTTCCTGTTCATTTGTACCACGGAATTTCAGAGAATTTTTTTCTTCAACAACCAACTGTCGAATGAAGTGATGCTGCACTTCAATGTGCTTTGTCCTGGAATGGAAAGCTGGATTCTTCGTCATTGCAATAGTTGATCGATTATCACAAAAGATTTCAGTAGCCTCCCTTTGCTCAATTCCAAGATCAACAAGTAATTTCCTCAGTCTTGCTGCTCCACTTGCTGCTGTATATTCTGCTTCTGATGATGATAAAGCAATCGTCTCCTGCTTCTTTGAACTCCAAGTTACAGCACCTGAACCGAAGCTAAACACATTGCCGGAAGTACTCTTTCGATCATCTATGGATCCAGCCCAATCACTGTCGGTGAAGCCAATCAACTTGAATTTGGGAACCGGAGCATACCAAATACCATAATCCACCGTTCCTGCAACATAACGGAGAATTCTTTTCGCTGCACCAAAGTGTTGCTTAGTAGGAGAATGCATATACCTGGACACAACACTTACGCAAAAAGAAATGTCAGGTCTTGTGTGTGTCAAGTAATTTAAACCACCTACTAAGCTTTGAAACAGTCTCGGATCAACTTTTTCACTCACATCTTCTCTTTGCAGCTTCTCATTTATATTCATAGGAGTCACAACACCCTTACAATTGCTCATATGAAATTTCTTTAAAAGATCAGTGGCATACTTCTTTTGACAAATGAAGATACCGTCATTTCCTTGATTCACTTCTAGCCCTAAAAAATAATGTAACACCCCAAATCTGTCATCTCAAAGGTTTTCATCATGCTGAACTTGAACTCATCAATCAACGACATTGAAGAGCCAAAATATATCATATCATCAACATATAAACAGACCACCATAAAGTCAGCCTTACCTTTCTTCTTCAAATAGAGAGTTGGCTCATTTTCACTTCTTGTGAATCCGTTTTGCAGGAAAAGCGAATCAATTTTGCTATACCATGCACGCGGGGCTTGCTTTAACCCATAAAGTGCCTTTTTCAGCCAGTAAACCTTGCTTTCACAACCATCAACAACAAATTCTTGAGGTTGAGAAACAAAAACTTCCTCTAATAACTCGCCATTCAAAAACGCAGATTTCACATCAAATTGAAACACAGGCAAATGCAATTGTGCAGCCAAGGCTAAAACAAATCTAACAGTTTCAAAACGAGCTACAGGAGAAAAAGGTTTCCTCGAAATCGATACCTTCTTGTTGAGCATACCCTTTGGCTACGAGTCGAGCCTTGTTCTTCTGAATACTCCCATTAGCATTGCACTTTGTGCGGAATACCCACTTGAGTCCAATTACATTTCTCTCTTTAGGAGCATCAACTAGCTCCCAAGTTGATTTTTTCTCAATAGATTGCATCTCCTCTACCATAGAAATTTGCCATTCAACTTTATCTGCAGATTCCTCAAAATAGCATGGATCAGAAGCAAACAATGCAAAATCACAAGACTCATAAATCTCTTCCATTGTTCTGAATTTTCTAGGAGGTGTGTTGCTGAAGGATCCTGATGAAAAGCGGTTGGAAGAACCTGATGAACTAAGCTTTGTTGACCAAGTGAGGGAGTTCTTGGACTAGTAGGTGTTTGAACTTCTGATGGCTGCACATCCATATCTGCAGGAGCTTGGACTGAACTGACTCTTTTCTTGAATTCCATACCCATGCTGCTTCTTTATCAAATACAACATTTCTGCTAATAATCACTTTGCCACTTATAGGATTATATAGACGATATGCTTTGGATTGAGAAGAATAACCAATAAACACGCACTTCTCAGATTTCTCATCAAGTTTAGAGCAAATATTAACCAAAGCATATGTTATACAACCAAAGATTTTTAAGTGACTTACCCGAGGCTTCTTATCTCTCCATGCCTTAAAAGGAGTCAAATTGAGAACCGCTCTAGTAGGAGTGATATTCAGAATGTAGACAGTTGTAGCTACCGCCTCACTCCAAAATTCATTTGGAACTCCCTTTGCCTTCAGCATACTTTTGGCCATTTCAACAACAGTTCGATTCTTCCTCTCAGCAACACCGTCCTGCTCAAGTGTGTAAGATACAGTCAGCTCCCTACGAATGCCATGCCCAGCAGAAAATTCAATAGACATGAACTCACCCCCATGATCAGTTCTGAGCACTTTCAGCTTTCTACCACTTTGTCTCTCAACCATAGCTTTGAATTTTCTGAAATTCGCAAAGCTATCAGACTTCAATTTCAGAAAATAGACCCAACTCATACGATTAAAGTCATCTGTAAACAGCAAAAAATATTTGCTTCCACCAAGGGATTCCATTTTCATTGGGCCACACAAATCAGCATGCATAAGCTCAAGACAATCTGATGCTCTCCAAGAATTTCCACTTGGAAATGATTTTTTAGCCTACTTTCCATAGATACAACCCTCGCACAAAGAAAGCTCACCTATTTTTGGTAATCCAATTACCATCTCCTTTTGACTTAGAAGCCTTAACCCATTCACATTCAAATGACCATAGCGCAAATGCCATAGTTTGGCATCAATATCGCCTTTAACAATTAAGGCTCTAGTCACACCACTTGATACATCAAAGGGAAACATCATGTTTCTTGTCATAGACACAACAATAACAGCTTGCCTAGTTTTCTTATCAGAAATTGTACAAGACTCATCATCAAACGAAACCAAATAGCCACTATCAAGCAATTGCCCAACACTTAACATATTATGAGCTAGACTAGGCACAAATTGCACATCATGAAGGAGTTTGACATTACCTTCAACAGTTTTGATAGCAATTGTACCTTTCCCTTCAATTCAAATCTGCTTATCATCACCAAGTCGAACTTCACTCTTCTTTGACTCATCAAGATCCTTGAACAAAGATCTTGAAGTGGACATATGATTAGAGCACCCACTATCGATATACCAAATACTATTAGCATCATTTGAAAGAGATGACTGAGCAATAAACAACTTACTTTCTTGTTCAACATTCTCTGTAAAATTGGTTGAATTCTTATCAGTTTTCTTCTTGCTCCAACGAGTTGCTTCCTTATGACCATACTTCTTGCAATGATAACACTGAATCTAACTTCGAGATTGCCATGAACCACCATTATGACCTCTGCCTGAGTCACTAAATTGGCCTCTGCCTCAACCGCCACTGCGACCACGACCCCGAAATCCGCCTCTTCCTCTACCTCTGTTTGTTGAACTGTCAAAGCCCCCTCTATTTGAAGACTCTCCCTTTGCTTGAAAAGCCTTCTCCTCCTTCTTTTCAACAGATTTGTTAATTCTGACCTCATGTGCTTGCAAAGAACCCATCAATTCATCAAATGTATAGATTGACAAGTCTTTAGATTCTTCAATGGCAGCCATAACATGATCAAATTTTGTAGTTAAGCTTCTCAAAACCTTGCTAACTACACTTTTACTACTCAGCTTTTCACCATAGGACTTCATATGATTCACAATTCCAGAAACTCTAGACAAGTACTAGACCTGAGCAAACGCGGGCCGGCCCGCCCGGCCCGACCCGCCCGCCCGCCAAGCAAAACGGGCTTGGACAGGGGTTTAAGCCCGAACGGGCCGATTGGCCCGGCCCGTTCGGGCTGGCGGGCCGGGCCCGGTAACAGGGCCAGGCCCGTACGGGCCGCTCGGCCCGTATAAAATTTAAATTATATAAAAATATATTTAAAAATACATTAAAAATATAAATATAACCTAAAAAATACATAAAAATAATAATTTAACGGGCCGGCCCGGCCCGCTAAATACCAAAAAAATATATCAAAAAATAATTTAAATATAAGTTATATGTCATGCGGGCCGGCCCGGCCCGCTCTTCCGGGCGGGCCCGGTTAGCCCCTTGGGCCCGACAAACGGGCTCGGCCCGGATTTTGGCTAAAGTCCGGCCCGGGCCCAGCACGGGCCCGCGTTTGATCAGGTCTAACAAGTACTCTTGAATTGATTCTTTGTCTTGCATAATCAAAGTTTCAAAATCACGATGCAATGCTTACAATTTAACAGTGATTATCTTCTTATCACCCATAAACTCTTGCTTCAGAGTCGCTCATGCCTCATGAGAAGTAGTTGTTGCTACAATTCGTGGAAATATATCATCATCCATGTTCTGTTGAATCACGAACAAAGCCTTCGAATCCCTCTTTCGGTTCTTCCGTAGTTGCTGGTCGGGCTCATCAGGCTGAAGATCTTCAAACCCATTTTCAACAAGACTCCATAACTCTTGAGACTTGAAGAGAGTTTTCATCTTCAAACTCCAAAACTGATAATTTATCCCCTTAAAAATTGGAATAAGGGATTGAGATGGAAAATTACCACCATTGGTTTGCATCTTGCTGATATAGTGATATGTGAATTCTTCTCTCAATTTCTCTCTTGTTTTTCACTTACCGTGTTTAACCCTCTCCCTCTGTTTTTTTCTTCCCAGAATACTGCTCCTGGTACACTGCTTTTCTTTTAGCAGCTCTGAAACCAAATTAGTGTAAAAGAAGAAGATGAAAAGATAACTCAAATATTCGTACAGTAGGAGATGACAAAAGCTGCAATCTGCTTTTTCATTCTTAATTAGATAAAAGATAACAAAAACTTACGGAATTTTATGGTATAATATCCTAATTTTAGTAAGGGTATTTGGGTAATTTTTTCATCCTTCGTTTATTAATTTTTTTTACTTTCTATGGAGTTTGGATTTTCAGTAATATCCATGATCTCCGAAATAATTCCCTGAGTGGTATAAAATACATTCAATGTATTTTTCGGGACTTAAAATATTTGTTTGGATACAAACATATAATTTCTGGGATTTAAAACTCATACCAATCTTATCCCTGCACGCCACTTGATCTCGCCACTTGATCTCCAGCAATCTTATCCATGTGGCCAAGCCACTTGGGCTCTCCTGCATGCGTGGTCGGGGGCTGATCAGGGCTTCTCCTGGAGCTATTTAAGGAGCTCGTTGGAGAAGCTGAAATCACGCCATCTCTCCCCATCTCTCCCTCTCCATATCTCTCCCACCGCCGTGGTGTGGAGGTGTCGTTGTCGCGGGCACCGCTCGACCACCCCTATGCGAGCCGAGAGCCACCGCGAGTCACCCTTCCTTCTCCCCTGGTCGCGCCGATCTCCTCCATCTTCCCCGGCGAGCCGATGTGCTTCGCCGCCTTGCCGAGCTCCTTCTCGTCTCCGGCTTCCCCTATTTCGCCTCTGCGCTCCGCCGAGCCCTGTGCGAGCTCCTGCTGCCGTTGTGCTCACCGTCGCCGAGCAGAACCTCCCGGCGTCGAGTTCCCCATCGAGCCGAGCCCTGCATATTTCTCTGTTTTTGTTGTCTGTTATGGCTCGTGAATTCGACAATTTGGAAGACGATGAACAGTGGTGGAGTGGGTCCCCCGTGTTGTTTTGTTCTGTTGGGCCGAAGGCCCATTAAGCCTCCGTCCAGATTTAACCCGAAATTATTCGAGGGGTATAATTTCGATCCTCTTTCGTCCGTATTTTTATTTAGGAAAATTTAATAAATATTTTTATGATTTAATATCATAAAAAGTTTATTAAATATAATTCTTTAAATTCGTCCAGTCAAATTAAATGATAGATAATTAATTTGTCTGTTAGAACGTGATCTACTGGGTCGCGTGTGGACTCGTACGCTGCTAGGAATATTCTGAAGCTTAACCCATATCCTCAGAAAGGATATCTTCAATAGTTGTCTCGTCCAGATTCATCACCGAATCTATTCCAGGCAAGTGGCGGTTCGCTCTTGCTCATCATTCCATATTTCAATTAATTATCAATTGTTTAGTTGTTAATTAATTTGGGATGATTTACCGATTTATTATTCGTTGGGAACAACTTTATTAATAATTGATTAAAAGATGATATTATACTAGGTTGTATATCTGCTAGAACAACGCTAGTATAAATATATGTTTATGATGTTGGCCATGTTGGCTTTGATGTGGACTATTACTGTGTTGAACTGTTAGTTAGCACGAATATTCGTAGGAACGCTTGGACCTTACGAGGTCCATTCGTTTCTTTATAACAGGCAAATAACAGGGCGATCAAGACCCTATGCCAAACTTCTGGTCATGACCAACCGTGATGTGGATTGAGGTTTGGACCCTGCGAGGTCCATTCCTTCGATATATGTCCCTTATGGCGAAACATATATCTAAAAGCTTATAACGTGATGTGTGTTTTGGAATTAAATAAGATAAGTGCCGTTGTCGTACATAATTAAAATACCCTTGGGCGAGCAGTGCAGCTAGGCTGTAGTGCAGCTAGGAAAGCTCGTCTTGATTTTTTTAAACGCATGTGTGTAATTATTAATGTTCTCCAACATTTGTCATATTTCCGATAAGACTCAATTCATTGGAGTCTTCTTTTGGGATTGATTGCTGTGAGATTCGGTCTCCAAAATCTTCTCTTAATCATGCCTTTTCATGTATTCAGTAGAGTATGGTGGTTGACTATCATACTAGACTATTATTCGAGGGACGACGAGTCTAACCTAATACGACTACTTCGAACCACTCTGCTTTGTACCCTTGCATAGTCTTTCATTAGACTAACCAACCAAAATTATTCTCTGCATGGTTGGCTGGTGTCATCCGTTCGATTCGGCACATCAGATAAGTTGTCGTTCCATAAAGGCTAGAAGCGACTATGAAGGCAGATGATGTTTTGAAGAGTTTTATCCAGGTTGAGGATCCTTGTCGGGTGATCATTGCGATCAAGACCCTTTGTTAACTATTTACAAGACTTCCGCTGTGTTAAATAGGTCTTGTATTGAGACTACTCTGTATTTTGACTTCTGCTGTATTTCTGATGTATTTGTAATTATGTTGTAATTCCAAGACTATGGTTTAAATGAAAGTTATGATATTTGTATCATAACTGTTGTTTTATGATTTATTTGAACTGGTAAAGCCTTGGGTGACATCGGACAGAATGTCTGAGGTCACTGGCGGTAATGCCTTCAAGGTTATATATTTGGGGGTGTTACAGTTGTGGTATCAGAGCCGAAAGTTTTAAAAACGGGTGGGTTTTAAAATTTTCTTTTGGGAACAAAATTTTTAAACCGATTACTCGTTTGAAACTGAGAAATGTTTTCGAAGGCTCTGGATTTCCAAATGAAAATTTTGACCGTTCATAGTCGTGTCTTCTCTTGAGTCTGATATGGAAGTGAACTTCTATATCTAGAAAGACTAAACTCTCTTCTTATCGCCCAAAGGATATGGGTGCATTCCTTTCTCTTCAGAGGAACTCGGAAGAAGCTGAGATGGCAGAGCCATCTCTAGATAGGCTTGAATTCTCGGTTTTCTCATCGTGTTTGAGGTCGGTGAACCTAGTAGTCCACCCAAAGAAGTAAAGACCGTACTCCCTGAGTCGGTAGTGCTAGTGTCCGACGAGGCCGTGGTTCCTGTGGTAAAGCCTACAGAGGAGCCAGGGGAGGACACTGAGGATGAAGAAGAGTTGTCAAGGTACGCCAGAGGGTACTATAACGACGACTTCATGATCAAGATGATTTCTGAAAAGGACCCTGAGGAAGACCTCGAGGGGCAGGGCCACAAGTCCGATGACTTAGAGCGCTTATTGGTGGGCAGCGAGGACCCGGTAGTGGAGTTTATCTATCCGAGTCCGGTGTTGTCACCTGAGCGGGAATACTCGCTATTGTCTCCGCCACTTGGAAGACGATTAGTGCTGAAGCGCATCGCCAGGTGGATGAGACAGTTAAGCGTGCTCGTTGGAGGGCAAGGCCGTGGGAGTCAATGGATACACCAGTTGTGGTCCCGACTCAACCATTCAGGCCAAGGCCCCAAGTACTAGAGGAACGATTGGAAGGCAAGGTCAGCGTCTTTACGAGATGTGTGAGGCTGATGGACCGAATGCTCCAATTGCTCAAAGTACTCTATACCTTCATTCTACTCCTGTGTGTATATTGTTTGATTCGGGTGCTACCCATTCTTTCGTTTCAAAGAGCTATGTTAGTAAGTTAGATTTATTCTACAGCGAGATTTGTGAACCTTTCGTTGTGAATCTTCCTAATGGTGAACATTTAGTGGGCACCAAGCGTCTGTCAGAATTTCCGATTACCATTTAGGGTAAGAAGTTCGAAGCAGATTTGATCTGTATAGCCATGGCTCCATACGACATTATTCTCGGCATGGATTGGCTGACGCGTCATGGGGCGGTAATCGATTTTAGTTCAAGGATTGTGACGGTGTCATCTGGGGGCCAGTGTGTATGCAATTTTAAGGGTCGGAATGACGCTGATAACGGCAGGCTCATCAATGTGATGGCTGCGTTTGAGCTACTTCGACAAGGTTGTATCGGATACCTTTGCTATCTTGATTCGCCCACGAAAGATGAACCTTCAGTTCTTGATATTCCTGTTAATTGTAAATTCTCGGATGTTTTTCAGAGGATATTCCTGGTTTACCCCCGTATCGTGACGTGGAGCTTACTATTGATCTCGAGCCTGGTACCACGCCGATTTTTAAGGCACCGTATCGGATGGCTCCTACTGAGATGCAAGAGTTAAAGAAGCAACTTGAGGATCTTCTTGAGAAAGGTTATATAAGGCCGAGTGCATCGCCTTGGGGTGCTCCGGTTTTATTTGTCAAAAAGAAAGATGGATCGTTTCAACTTTGTATCGACTACCGAGAGTTGAATAAAGTCACGATCAAGAACAAATATCCTTTGCCAAGGATTGATGATCTGTTGGATCAACTACAGGAGCAAAAGTCTTTTCCAAGATCGGTCTGAGATCTGGTTATCATCAGCTCAGGATTCGTGAGGAAGATATTCCGAGGACTGCATTCCGGACGAGATATGGTCACTACGAGTTCGTAGTTATGCCATTTGGACTTACCAATGCTCCAGCGGTCTTCATGGATCTGATGAACCGATATTTTCACCAGTACTTGGATAAGTTCGGGGTGGTCTTCATCGACGATATTTTGATCTATTCCCCGAGCGTGGAAGCTCATGAGGAACATCTTCGGATTATTTTGTCAACCCCTAGACAAAATCGGCTATATGCAAAATTGTCTAAGTGTGACTTTTGGATCAAAGAAGTGGCTTTCTTAGGCCATGTGATCAATGAGAATGGGGAGCGATGACTTGTGTCAATAGTCTCTCTAGTTTCGTAATCTGTCTGTTCGACTTCCTGTCAGTTGCTTTATGTAATGTCCCGAATAATGAAGAAATGTTTCCTTATTCCGAAAAAAAAAATTAGGGTGTTTGAACAAATGTGAGTGGTTAATGCCCTATGGGATCTAAGGGCTAAAATCTCATACGGGTACCCTGAACATTTGTTCTGATAAAAGTATATAGGGATGAACTATATAAGGATCAGAGTGCCTTGTTGTGAGGTCATGTTGTAGGCATTGATATAGACAGACTGTTGAGAAGGGAAATGTATAAGAGAGATAGTTCATAGGGAACTCGTTTCCTCTATTACGACCTTGAGTAAGACTTTATAGTTCAGAGTTGTGGATACAACCGGTGTAGGACCAATGGTTAAGGTTTGCTTTTGAAAAGCCAAGTGTGCAAAGTCATAGGTATTATTTTGGAAGATCTATTCGAAGTTTCGTTTTGAGGTCCGTTATGAGGCTTCCTTAAGAGAAGCGATATAAGGATTAGACAGACAATGATTGATGTCTATTATGGCGATTTGATGTCACGATTAAGGAAATAAAGTGATTAGGCACAACTGTGTTAATCGATTATTGCGATCTTGTTTCGAGGAACTAGAGGCCTGAGTTGGCAGTGAACTTTAGGGCCAAATTTAAATGGGCCAAATGATTGAAATTAGGAAGTTGTCCTTTCAAGGAAGAAAGAGTTATGACACTTGGGAATTTACAAGATTCGATATTTGGACTTTATGTGAACGGGCCATCCATAAGGCGTATAGTACAACCCTTATTGGAAAGATCAGGTTGTGAAGTTAATGTGTTAGAAAAAGGCCACTTAAATGGAAGGATTACAGTTTAAGGATCGATCATATTGATGATTTCGATAAACTAAAGGATTTAGTACATAGATTAAGTTTATGTATGCTTAAGGAGTAAGGTAACAATGTTACTCCTGTACATCTATTGAAGGATTAAGACACAAGTGATTGATTCAGTTGGTAATGAATCATTCAGCAATATGATACTTTGAGGAAATGGGAGTAAGATCTCATGTGATTGATTTAGGGAGCATATGAATAAATGTTTTGATTATTCTTGGAGAAAGTATAGGAATCTTAAAGGATTTAAGTTAGAAGTGGCATAAGGTCAAACTTACTTCCAGACAAATGATGAAATTGTAAGAGGTACCTTTAAGGAAATTAAGGATGTAATGTTTCGAGGTTACTAAGAGTTGATAATTGGATTGTAAGGAATTAAGATGTGAACTTTGGGATTTTGTATATAAGGAAATTGGAGGAGAAATGTGTGTTCTCCTATTTAAAGGTACATTAATGTCGTTATGATGATTTTGGGAGACCATTATGCTAAGGTAGACCGATCATATGAAGTTAATCAGAATGATTACATGGTATAATATATAGAGATGAGGTTGCGGATGATATCAAGTGGACTTGAGGAAAAAGGTAACCCAGGTTGGTTAAAGTAATCATATAGCACGTTCGGGTGAGACAAGAGTATAATACTATGAAATGGATTAGTGAATCATGTTGAGGTAATTGTACATAGATTGTGATATTACTGATTGTGGGATCACATGAGTAAAGATTGTGAGACAAAGTTATGGCATAAGGGCCGGATATGATTAAGGTAACAAGTGAATCGTTTATATAAGGTCTATATGACAAGTGGATGTACTAAGTTGAGATACATTGGAGATTTTTGTAATCGATACTCTGGTTAAGGGAATGGTAATCATGTGGATGATTACATCTATTCTAACGAAAGTAAAGAATGTAGACAATATGTTGTAAGTGGATACGTGATCGAATAGGTAGTTCGATATTGACAGTATAAGTTATGAAGACCATATTGGTTAAGGATACCGACCTAAGGAGGTTTGGGTATATACTTCGAGAGAAGTTTAGAGGTAAGTGTAAGAGAATATGTATTCTCATAATTAAAGTATAACGAGTCTATTGTGGTGATCAGGACTTTGAGAATGGTCACGAGTTAGTACAAGTATAGCATATGGAGATAGGATATGCGAGATAGTAGTATCATCTCTGCCTTCGAGAGAGTGATAAAAGATGAGGTTTCAGGTTCGAGTCTCTTCTCTAACCTACTGGAAGTGGCAAGAATGTTGGGCCATCAGTGATGAGTTGGGATATATGGGCGGCGACCCATGTTAACGACTGGGCAGCACCGGAAGGGTGGCTGGCCCAGGTCATTACATTAGGCCTGGACTCAGGTAGTGAGATTGAGGTGAGTCCAGTCACCCATTAGTTTATCGATGCAAGTTTCGGGGTCAAAACTTTTCTTAAGGGGATAGTAATGTAATATTCTTCAATTTTAGTAAGGGTATTTGGGTAATCTTCTCATCCTTCGTTCATTAATTTTTTTCGCTTTCAGTGGAGTTTGGATTTTCAGTAATATCCATGATCTCCGAAATAATTCCCTGAGTGGTATAAAATACATTCAATGTATTTTTCGGGACTTAGAATATTTGTTTGGATACAAACATATAATTTCTGGGGTTTAAAACCCATACCAATCTTATCCATGCACGCCACTTGATCTCCTGCAATCTTATCCATGTGGCCAAGCCACTTTGGCTCTCCTGCATGCGTGGTCGGGGGCTGGTCGGGGCTTCTCCTGGAGCTATTTAAGGAGCTCGTTGGAGAAGCTGAAATCACGCCATCTCTCCCCATCTATCCCTCTCCATATCTCTCCCACCGGCGTGCTGTGGATGTGTCGTTGTCGCGGGCACCGCTCGACCACCCCTGTGCGAGCCGAGAGCCACCGCGAGTCACCCTTCCTTCTCCCCTGGTCGCACCGATCTCCTCCATCTTCCCCGGCGAGCCGCTGTGCTTCGCCGCCTTGCCGAGATCCTTCTCGTCTCCGGCTTCCCCTATTTCGCCTCTGCGCTCCGCCGAGCCCTGTGCGAGCTCTTGCTGCCGTTGTGCTCACCGTCGCCGAGTAGAACCTCTCGGCGTCGAGATCCCCATCGAGCCGAGCCCTGTGTATTTCTCTGTTTTTGTTGTCTGTTATGGCTCGTGAATTCGACAATTTGGAAGACGATGAACAGTGGTGGAGTGGGTCCCCCGTGTTGTTTTGTTCTGTTGGGCCGAAGGCCCATTAAGCCTCCAGTCCAGATTTAACCCGAAATTATTCGAGCGGTATAATTTCGATCCCCTTTCGTCCGTATTTTTCTTTAGGAAAATTTAATAAATATTTTTATGATTTAATATCATAAAAATTTTATTAAATATAATTCCTTAAATTCGTCCAGTCAAATTAATTGATAGATAATTAATTTGTCAGTTAGAACGTGATCTACTGGGTCGCGTGTGGACTCGTACGCTGCTAGGAATATTCTGAAGCTTAAGCCATATCCTCATAAAGGATATCTTCAATAGTCGTCTCGTCCAGATTCATCGCCGAATCTATTCCAGGCAAGTGGCGGTTTGCTCTTGCTCATCATTCCATATTTCAATTAATTATCAATTGTTTAGTTGTTAATTAATTTGGGATGATTTAGTGATTTATTGTTCGTTGGGAACAACTTTATTAATAATTGATTAAAAGATGATATTATATTAGGTTGTATATCTGCTAGAACAACGCTAGTATAAATATATGTTTATGATGTTGGCCATGTTGGCTTTGATGTGGACTATTACTGTGTTGAACTGTTAGTTAGTACGAGTATTCGTAGGAACGCTTGGACCTTGCGAGGTCCATTCGTTTCTTTATAACAGGCAAATAACAGGGCGATCAAGACCCTATGCCAAACTTCTGGTCATGACCAACCGTGATGTGGATTGAGGTTTGGACCCTGCGAGGTCCATTCCTTCGATATATGTCCCTCATGACGAAACATATATCTAAAAGCTTATAACGTGATGTGTGTTTTGGAATTAAATAAGATAAGTGCCGTTGTCGTACATAATTAATATACCCTTGGGTGAGCAGTGCAGCTAGGCTGTAGTGCAGCTAGGAAAGCTCGTCTTGATTTTTTTAAACGCCTGTGTGTAATTATTAATGTTCCCCAACATTTGTCATATTTCCGATAAGACTCAATTCATTGGAGTCTTCTTTTGGGATTGATTGCTGTGAGATTCGGTCTCCAGAATCTTCTTTTAATCATGCCTTTTCATGTATTCAGTAGAGTATGGTGATTGACTATCGTACTCGACTATTATTCGAGGGACGACGAGTCTAACCTAATACGACTACTTCGAACCACTTTGTTTTGTACCCTTGCATAGTCTTTCATTAGACTAACCAACCGAAATTATTCTCTGCATGGTTGGCTGGTGTCATCCGTTCGATTCGGCACATCAGATAAGTTGTCGTTCCATAAAGGCTAGAAGCGACTATGAAGGCATATGATGTTTTGAAGAGTTTTATCCAAGTTGAGGATCCTTGTCGGGTGATCATTGCGATCAAGACCCTTTGTTAACTATTTAAAAGACTTTCGCTGTGTTAAATAGGTCTTGTATTGAGACTACTCTGTATTTTGACTTCCGCTATATTTCTGATGTATTTGTAATTATGTTGTAATTCCAAGACTATGGTTTAAATGAAAGTTATGATATTTGTATCATAACTGTTGTTTTATGATTTATTTGAACTGGTAAAGCCTTGGGTGGCATCGGACAGAACGTCTGAGGTCACTGGCGGTAATGCCTTCAAGGTTATATATTTGGGGGTGTTACATGAGATTAAGCAATTTTCGCGAGATACCCAAAGGTTTAATCAATTTCACATGGTAACCCTGACCTTTTTACTTTTTTCGTGAAATACCCTTCCCGATAAGAAAACGTTAGAGAAACGTTGTCTGGTTAAACAAAAACAAAAACAAAACAAATTTACGCTTAAGCTGGTGCTTCTCTCCTCTCCTCACAGTGCAACCCATGAGGTGGAAATGCGAGGTTGGTGCTTTGCGAGGTAAGGATGGTGTATGGGCATCTGGGAGGCGATGGCTGAGCATATGCGCGGTGGACGGCGAAGCTTTGGTGGTGGTGGCTAGCGGTGCAAGCGACGAAGTTAGCTTGTGCGAACGCGACCAACAAGGGAGACATGTTGTGGACGACGACGGCAGTGGACGATGAAGGCTGTTTGTCTGTTGAGATAAGATATCTTTCAACCCCTCTTACAAATTTGAAGGTTTAATGTTTGAATTTACAGATTTTGAAATGGATTCGAATTTGGGAATGGAATTGAATTTAGGGTTTTGACTGCAATTTGGGGATGAATGGAAGTGCAGCAATCTATGATGTATATATAATTTGTCATTAAATCATCCTTTGTGAACTTGAATACTTTTGTCCTGCACAAATACAAATATGAAAGATTAACAAATATTTAGTTGTAGTTTTTCCATGAGTGCTAATATCATAAACATGGGCAAACTAATGTCATGCGCATCAGGATATGCTTATGTACATAAATGTTAAACCGCATAAGAAGGCTATGTTTTGTAAACATAGCCTTTAATCGTTGAAGCGATTGAAGTGTTACACAATTGAGTTGTATGAGCCGCTGGTGTTTACACAATTGTGGCTATAATTTGTGAAATCTGAAAACCCTCAAATTCATATGTTAAGCCGCTGGTGTTTACACAATTGAGTAATATCATAATTTGGATTTTTTTATTACTCAATTTTTTCTCCATATAAACCAAACTGGAGTGTTACACAATTGAGTTGTATGAACTAGAGCAAAAGAAGGCTATGTTTACAACGCAAAACCGACGACAGAGCTGGTGGCTGGTGCTAGAGGCGATGACGACGACGCTGGTCGGTGATGACTTGATGGACAATAGCTTGTGAGAGTAGCACCATTTCAAGCATAATTTATTTGGATCATATATATGCTATTTTGACTATGCTGTTATAGATGTGGTTTTTCATGTATTAACATTTAAGCCTATTAGCTCAATGGTAGAGCAACGTGTTTTAAGTACGTGGATGTGGGTTCGAGTCCCACATAGGCTAATTTATATCTCAATACTATTATGATCCTAGTTGTACCACAGTCTTTACTATTTGATCTCTTTCATTACCAGTTGAAGAACCTTGACAATTCAAGCATACTTCTATTATCAAACAAATCATTACATTAGCCTATGCGGGAGTCGAACCCACATCTTGTGCATAAGCACATGCTCTACCATTTGAGCTAATAGGCTTTAAAAACGCTAGCATCCAAGGTCATAGCATAAGCTAATTTCATACCTCATTATAATAAGTACTATTTTTAGAGAGACCAATAAACAAAAATGATTGCTTGTTCAGATTTGTGTACAAACCTAATCAATAGGTTACCCTTTACCAAACCTAATGTGGTGTCCTGCACCTGTGTGGGAATCATGCATTGTAATGGCGGATAAAGGAACAGCTGCAACAGAAGGAGCTGTGATTACAGTGTCGGCTTTCTGTTTCTTCGGTTTCTGTTCATGTTGGTTTCTTGACAGAAAACTTCCCACCATAATCTGATGCACACAAAAATAATCTGGTAACTGTTTGATTGGTTAATCTTGTTATTTGGGTCTGTTTTAGGTTGTTCGATTCATCAGTTTCTCCAAGAACACAGCGTGAAATTATATCACTTTTTTTCAGTAAAGCTATTTGCAGAAATGCAAGAAGGATTGAAACAAAGTCTTACTTGAATGGGGCTTGCGGTGACTAACAATACAGCAACTCCTCCTCCAACAACACGGCCATCTGGGCTTGCCAAAGAAACGCTATTCCACCTGATCGGTTTCTAATACCGCCACTTTCAGAGGGCATGAAAGACCCAGTCAGCATGAGGATCTCAAAGCAGCCCTGTTGAACCACTCAAACGGGACAGTTTAGAATTCGGGTTACATTTACAAATACGAGTTAGCGGAAAAGTAATAACAAGAAAACTTCTCACTTGTGAACAAAAACACTAAATACCTTGACCAAAGGAAAGAATTCCACAATGTATTCACTGAAATTTTGACGGATGCATGGGTGTAATGATAGCAAGACTTATGGTGATGAATGGATATGAAGAGAGACAACATTGTTTTGTACCTCTTTCAATTCCATTTGTCAGAACCAATTTTCTTGTTCACAACTGAATGTAAAAGATAAGGTCTGTTTTTTTAATTAGAGAATGTATGATATGCCTTCGTAAGAGTTAATGACTACTTCACTGTATCATGTCATAATAAAAACTCTGAACAAGCAATCATATAAATGTAATTGAAACCTTCGGAAATCACAACGGTATCACCAGAGGTCAAGATATAGCTCAGTATATCATGTTACTCTGAAAGACAAGTATTATATGCAGATTATGTCAACCTTTGTATGACAATAACATAAAACATGCTTGTTTTCAAAACTAGTGTTACCCTTTACCAAATTACCCACACCAAATACTCTAGAGAAATAGAAGTTACTAGTCATGTATAATATCAAATTTAGAACAAAGTAGCTAATTTGAGTGTTGAGTAGCTAAACTAGAAAGCCAAAAGTGAAACAACCTAAATCAAGTTCATACCTTTGTATCCTAGAGTTCACCTACCAAAATCAGTAACAAAACAACCTAAATCAAGTCCATTCATCCCCAAATTTCAATTAAAACCCTAAATTCAATAGAGTCCACAAATCTGTAAATCAAGCACCTGCCTGAATGGAGCAGCCCTCACCGTCGGCCACCACAGCCTCGTTGTCGCCCTAAGCATCGGCCACCAGCAACAACAACATCGCTTCGTCGCCATTTGGCTTCTCCTTCGTCAAGCAGAGTTCACTTCCACCACCCAGCCTTCCCCGCCCAGCCTCCGTCACCGTCTGGTCGCCTTGTCAGCCTCCGTCCGGCGTCGGCCACCAGTTGCTGGCTTCTCCCTCTCGGTTCTCCCATCCAGGTTATCGGGCCTCCAGGCTTGAAGTCTCCATAAGTTCTGTCTTTTTTAATCCCTTAACGCCTCACTAACGGATCAGTAACAGAAGGGCATTTGATGAAAAAAATCAATAACTTTAAGGGTACCGCGTGAAATATATCAAACTTCTGGATATCTCGCGAAATTAGCTTAACCTCGAGGTTACCCTACGAAATTTCCGAAAAACTTAAATAGATCCCTAGACAAACAGTTGGCATCCACTAACAACTCCACTATGCCATATCTAGAAATAAACTAACCCATTAATTAACTGGTGAGATAATTAAGCAAATCCTAACAATCTGTATAACAAATTCCTAATATTAATAAACTAAGTTTGAATTACTTTTCAATAAGCAAGGAGTGTGGATTCTGGATAAGACGCCAACCTTGTTTGGCCAGAAGGGCCAATATTAAACAATCTTTTGGGAGACACGGTATTTTCCAACTTATCCAATTTAGTTTCCTCGATCTCAACCCCGTTTCCACCCCAAAGGGAGTTGCACATCATCTGCTCGATGTGGCGGCACAAGGTCCGAGGGAACAAGAAGCAAGACGAGCAAAAATTGTTTTCTTCGATGGGCCAATCATAGTGGGCAGGCCTAGATAACGATCGTGTTTATCCACTTCCTTCACGCCAAAGATATTTTGGATCTCCTGTTGTCTTTCCAGATCAACATTCTTGACTTGACTTGTGAAGGATATTCTCGATTTCTAAGGCTTGTTGAGAAGTAGCTTTGGCAAACAAGATGTTGTCATCAACAAAAAAAATAGATGAGAGACGGAGGGGACTGTCCTCGCAATTTGAATTCCCTTAAGCTTCCGGAGTTGTTCGCTTCTTCTAACTAGGGCCGAGAAGAGCCTTTGGCGCATAGCAAGAAGAGATATGGAGATAGCGGATTCCCCTGACGAAGACCCCTGGAGGGCACAAACTCACAAGATGGGACACCCCCCATAAGGACAGAGAGGGACATTGTGGTGACACAAGGCATAATTAGACTAACTCATGAATCGCAGAAACCAAGTTGCTTCATGCATTGCTCCGGAAAAGACCATTCAACACAATCACACGCCTTCGCTTCGAGATGTCCAGCTTTAGCGCCATGTACCCTGATTCACCAGAATTCCTGTTTTCCATAAAATGAAAAATCTCAGAGGCAAAGAGAACATTATCGGTAATTAAACGCACTGATACCTCTCCGCCGGTGAATGGACGTAGCAGCTCAGAGTTGTCCTCATCCATCAAGATAAGCAAGATTCCATTGGGAAAAGGCTGTGCACTTAGATTGGTTTTGAACAAATCCTTGAAATATTCGACCGACACCACTCATAATTAGACTAACTCATGAATCGCAGAAACCAAGTTGCTTCATGCATTGCTCCGGAAAAGACCATTCAACACAATCACACGCCTTCGCTTCGAGATGTCCAGCTTTAGCGCCATGTACCCTGATTCACCAGAATTCCTGTTTTCCATAAAATGAAAAATCTCAGAGGCAAAGAGAACATTATCGGTAATTAAACGCACTGGTACCTCTCCGCCGGTGAATGGACGTAGCAGCTCAGAGTTGTCCTCATCCATCAAGATAAGCAAGATTCCATTGGGAAAAGGCTGTGCACTTAGATTGGTTTTGAACAAATCCTTGAAATATTCGACCGACACCACTCATAATTAGACTAACTCATGAATCGCAGAAACCAAGTTGCTTCATGCATTGCTCCGGAAAAGACCATTCAACACAATCACACGCCTTCGCTTCGAGATGTCCAGCTTTAGCGCCATGTACCCTGATTCACCAGAATTCCTGTTTTCCATAAAATGAAAAATCTCAGAGGCAAAGAGAACATTATCGGTAATTAAACGCACTGGTACCTCTCCGCCGGTGAATGGACGTAGCAGCTCAGAGTTGTCCTCATCCATCAAGATAAGCAAGATTCCATTGGGAAAAGGCTGTGCACTTAGATTGGTTTTGAACAAATCCTTGAAATATTCGACCGACACCACTCTCGTCCACAAGGCGACGTTTCTTATCTCTTTTCCTTCTCCCGTTGGCTTTGCATTTGCAGTGGTATTACGATCTCCCATTTGAACTCATTTGCTTTAGCCCGTTGATACCAAAGCATCTCCTCCCTAGCCTTTTCCTGTCCTTCCAGCTCTCTTCTCTGAGCAACCAAGCTCCCCCTTTTGTTCAACTCACGCAGCTTTTCCCACACCTTTTTGAGCTTGACGAGCACATTTCCAAACTCAACTCTATTCCAAGTTGTTAACTCTTCAGCGCCTTTTCCTGTCCTTCCAGCTCTCTTCTCTGAGCAACCAAGCTCCCCATCGTATTGTACCCACATTGCCTCGAAACGGAAAGGTTTGCAGCCGCACTCAGCCTCATTTGTCACCTCTTCCTCTCCTGTGAAGAACTCTAGCAATACAGGAGCCTTTCCGATCGAGATGGCGAATGCAGCTCTCCGGGAAAAGGGTCGTCCACGTACTTCGCGTTTGTCCAATCTTTCTTGAATGAAGTCATTCCCTTATCTTCTGTTGTCCCAAGTAAATCTTGGACCCAAAAAGGTAGTTGAGCGGAGTTCACAATGGTCCAAGGCTTCACTGAGAGCCATGATATTTGCCCAATCAGGATCAGAACCACCGGACTTGATTGAAATGGCCAATGCAAATCCAAGCACCATGATTGGTGTTTTTCTTCCCTCCTAGGCCAGCCATAGAAACCAGTAAATCGCCAAGGCTAAGCAAAGGCCCTCACCTTGATGTACAATTGCATCAATATGATGGCATGTGAAAGAGTTGATTGACATCTCGATATCTTCATCCCATAGCAAGCAAAGACCACCCAACACAGTTCACAGTAAATAATCTCCTCCATCTTCTTACGGTCACACATAAGGAAGACAACCTTCGGGGCCTCTCTCCCGATCTCTTTTGCGTGATCTTCATCGCTATCCTAGCTCTCAAGCATCTACCCTGTATTATGAGTTTCTCATGTTCTCTTTTAGCCTCACTTCTTGGTACTCCCCTTGAAGCTCTTTTGCGTCCTCATCCTAGCAGTCCAGTTCGACGTGACCAAGCCTGTCGCATGTGTAACAAGAATTTGGCATACTTAATCTCCACCTACATCTTTCCCCCCCAATTCTCATCATCACGCCCCTGCGGAAAGGTTTTGTGATATCCACCAACTCTCACGTATTCCGCACATACCAACAAATCGGAATCGGCAGCCCCTCAAAACATCTACCAACAGCCTCTGTTGTAGCCAAAGTCATAGCTTCAAGAGGGATATCGTAAGCTCTAATTCAGAAGGGGACTCGGTCGATACTCCTTAAGCGCCAGTAGAGCACGATCAAAAGACCAACGCCCTTTTTCTTTGTAGATGTTTTGAGGGACCAAGGCCCTTCTTTCATGCCTTTTTCTTCGTCATTCACATCAGCAAATTGGAACAAGAATAAGTTACTGCGAAGCTCACGAAAGACGAAACCATTGCTAAACCTCCAGGCACCTTTCATTGTTGCTTTGAGGGCAAAGGCGTTGAAAGGTCGTTTGGTCAGGAGGGATCCCACAAGAGTTAGGGAGCAACCGCCGGGAAAGTCTCGGATGCCCTAGGGTTTTTAAAAAAAGAGAGTGCGGGTCCATGTAAGGTGTACAAGTTAGATTTTTATTATTGTGGACATTGATAGGGTAGTTCAAGCCAAACCGTTTCTGAATGAAGTTTCATGATAAACTTAGCATCGTGCACACCTTTTTACTTTGCAATTGTGGAATAAGAGGTTCTATGCAGGTCGGCCTCAAAAAAAAACTTAGCATTGCAAATGAGTTCGGGAAAAGAAGAATACTCAAATAATCTCTTCTCATGATCACCTTTTTAGTTTCTACGCATCTACAAAAATTACCTAGACACATGAGGTGTGCACAATATTGCTCATTGTAGATTCCATTTCTCCCATAAGAGAAAAGAGAAAAGAGAATCACATATCAAAACAAATTTGCATAGCATTATTAATTGCTGTATTCCACATGCGCAGGTTGAAATTTTAATACAAGGACAAAATCTCTTCGAAAAGGAAACCATAACTGCTGAGCAAAATTTTCCACAATATCATAATAGAGAGATGGCAAAATCTTTAACAGAAAGCACAACAAACTCCCTGAAAAATCCAACAAAGAAACAAAGATCTCTTACAAATGCCTAATCCTCTTGCTCAGCCTCATTCTCAGCAATGTTGAAGTATCTTAGCTCATATACATTGCGGTCCTTGTTCGAGGCAATCACACGAAGCCAATCCCTAACATTGTGCTTCTTCAAGTACTTCTTAGTCAAGTACTTCAAGTATCTGCAAAGAGGGAAAATAATACATTTTTAAAACAAGCAAATTAGCAAGAACGGACAAGAGATAGCCTATCAGCTCATCTGTATTACTATAATCAATACTAGGATCTGTTTCCTCTACTCAGCCATCTGCGATTTCAATAGTTTCATATGCAAGCATTCTAATGGTTTAATCATATAATTTCTTATAATATCATCATGTCTCATCAGTCATCACACAACAGTCAACACATACATCTCAATGACTACAAAACAGAACATTCAGAAACACAGTACGGAGAGTTTCATTTTGTCTGGGTAAAAATTAATTGCTGCAAGCACATTGGAACCGTAAAATACTTCAGAAAGGGTAAATCATGAAATGAATACAAGCCTCTAGTTCTGGCACAAAACTTCATGGTTTTAAGCACAGAAAATGAGAATATCAGCAGCTACTATACTTACATTGTGGCACAACAATAATCTGAAATTACAATGTTTCATCAATTTCACCACTGTGCAATTTATTATCAGCGGTCAAAGAAAAGCATTTGTTTGTATGTTCTATTCACATTTAATCAGAGGTCAATATGATTGGATGGAATCATCATTTGCAATATGATTTGCATTGAACCACAATTGCAAGAGTACAGTGCATTGTTACAATATCCCAGTCAATTGGTTGATAATCAAGTTTGATCCCGCTCCAGTACCCAAACTTAGCTTTCCACCAGACCAATTCAAGTATTTAAGCGGATAAAAATTCAGCCTCACTAATCATTTGAATCGCAAACAAAGAACCAAAATTGAAAAGCTAATTTCCAAGCTCAAAAACGAGGCAAGCCCTAAAACTTTAGCAATTGTATCATTGGGGCTCGCTAATGAAGAAAATCCAAACAATACTCTCACTGTTTCAACAGCAAATTCTAATCGATATCTACGAAAGCATCAGCCTTATAGCTTCCAACACCAAATGAGAAGCCAAAAACAGTGAAAAGATGTCCTCTTTAGGCTTACATTCATTTATCAAAACAAATGGCAATTTGAATAAAGTGTGAACAGGAAAAAAAATATATATATATACCGCTTGGAGAAGTTACTGTCGGAGGTGACGGTAATCTTGTTCTTATCGCGGGTGACGGTGACGGTGTCACCGAGAGCACCAGCCTTTCCGCCAACTTTGATCCTCTCCTGAAGGAATTTCTCCAATGAGGCGATGTCCATGATCTTATCCTCGACCGGCTTCCCGCAGTCAATCGTGAACGTCGAGCTCTTCTTCTTGCCCTTGGAAACTCCGGCAGCCGCTCCTCTGCTCATTTTCACCGTCGGATTTGGTTGACAATCCCTTGCGATTTTCCGGAGAGCTAGACTGTTGGAAACGGGAACGAAAATGGCTAGCTGTGCTGAATTTAGGGTTTGCGAGGGTGAATTTAGGGGTTCACAGCTGGTGATAATTGAGTTGGGCTTGAGAGGTGTGCAATGGGCCTCAATTGGACTGACAACAGGCCCAATATGAACTGGATTACCCACTTTAATTTCTGTGGGGCGTAGTGCAATATTTGTTTTCTTACAAACTAAAATTCTAAGCGGGCCTGTTTTTTTTTTTTTTTTTTGATAAGGTAAGAATTAGACTGGAAATCACAGAAGAGTCGGTTTCTCAGTCTATAGCATCCTTTCGGATGAGAATTATAAATTCTAGATTAGCTCGAATATCTTCCAAGGAACTCTGCTGGACCTTCTTTGCGATGAAGTCGGTCACCACGTTTGTTTCTCGGAAGACATGAAAAATCTGCACTGAGGAGAAAACTTGTAAAACACACAGGATATCAGAAAATAACATTTCAATATCCCATGGACAGTGCCAGATTTGATTCAGAACATTCACAATGGTAAGGTTATCGCATTCAAGTTGAATGTCGGTAAAGCTTAATTCATAGGCATTTACCAAGGCATTTCTTACTGCAAGTGTTTCTGTTTTTAAAGGGGTTGAGATATCACATTTATCCTCAAAGAGGAAGATTGGTTTACCCGTGTTGTTTCTGAAAATGTAGTCAAAGCTAGATTCACCATTAGTTTTGATGGATCCATCTGTATTGATTTTAATAATATTATCAGTTGGTTTCTTCCATTTCTTTGTTGATTGTCTAATAATGTTTATTCTATGATTTTTTTGTTTTTCTTCTGCTAAACAGTCAAGGTTCCAGTTCTTCGTCTTATTCCAGTTCTCAATTTGTTTTTTAATGAAATTTGGTACATCCTTTATAGACTCAACATCATCGTTTGTTCTGCCAAAGCTTTGTTGGTTTCTATAAAACCAAATACCCCACCAAGAGACCACTAATTCTATGAATTGTGATCTATCAGTTTTTTGTCGAATTTCTTCAATGATTTCGTTGATTTTTTTGTTTCCTATGTTTAGGGATCTGATGATGCCATAGGTATCATAATTTATTTTTTCGATTGTTTTTATGGTATGATTACATTGAAATAGGAGATGATTCAAATCCTCTAAATGAGCATTGCATCGTATACATCCCGGGGGGGTTGCTACACATTTTTCTATTAATCTAGCTTTTGTTGGTAGTCCGTTTTTTATTATTTTCCAGACAAAGTTTTTAACTTTGGGATATGTGTCCATTTTCCAGATCCATGAAGAATCATAGGCAGTATAACTCTTGTTTTTGTTAATTAGTTCCATAGTAGAATTAGTAGAAAACCAACCATTTTTGCTAGTTTTCCAATACATTCTATCATGGATCTCATTTAAGGGTATTGGGATCGAGGTTATTTTTCTAGCAATTTTATATGGTAAACATTGTTCTATTAAATCTTTATTCCAGGTTTTATTTGGCAACATAAATTCAGCTACCCGGGCATCCTTATTCAGGATTGATTGTGCGTTTATGGTGTCATATAAAGGGGTGTTCAAAACCCAACTATCCATCCAGAATTTGATTGTTGTGTCATTACCAACTTGCCAAATTAGTCCAGATTTAAACTCAGCCATGAGTTCAATCATTTTGGACCATTGCCAATATCATTTTTCTTTTTTCTCGTAGTGAAATATATGATTTGTTTTCAAGTATTTTTCAGTAACAACTCAAACCCAATAGTTATTTGGTTCTGCTGGGATTTTCCAAAGTAATTTGAATTGTAGGGTTTTATTCATGTCTTGAGCTTTTCTCAGTCCAATGCCTCCTTGATGAGTTGGTTTACATATTTTTTCCCAGCCTATAAGAGGTTTATAGGAGCTATCTTTGTTCCAAAAGAAAGATTTGTTTAGTTTGTCAAGTTCATTGTGTGTGTGAGTGGGTAACATAAAACTTTGCATAAGATAGTTTGGTCTTGATGCCAGATTAGTTTTTATTAGTGTTGTTCTTCCTGCTTGAGAAAGAGAGTTTGTTTTTCATTTAGATAATTGATGTTGGGTGCTAACTAGGAGGTCAGCAAAGATATTCGAGTTAACTCTACCATTAATGATAGGGCAACCAAGATATTTTTTGAGAGATATCATATTTTTGATTGTAAGAATACCTTGTATTACGGATTTCTTTTTGTTGGTAACCTTTTTTGTGACTTGAAAAGCCGATTTATGAAAATTTACTTTTTGTCCTGATATTTTACAATATTCATCAATAATATCCTTGATTTCCTTGCAATTTTCCTGCTTAGCTTTTGAGAAGATCACAATGTCATCCGCAAACGCCAGAAACGGAATTCGTGATCCTTGTTGAGTGATTTGAAATCCAAGAGGATTACGAGGTCTTTCTGAGGCTTTTTGTAGTTTCCTAGCAAGGATTTCAGATCCTAAAATAAACAAGAAAGGGGAGAGGGGATCACCCTGTCGAAGTCCTCTTGATGGTTTAAATATTTATGTGGGTCCGTTATTTACAAGCACCGAGAAGGATACCGTTGTAATGCATTCTTTTATCCAGTTGATAAATTTTTCATGGAATCCAAACTTTTCCATGATTTTAATGATAAAGTCTCATTCGATTCTATTATAAGCTTTCTCCATGTCTAGTTTTATGGCAATAAAGCCTTCGGTTCCTTTTTTTGAATTAAAAGAGTGAAAGATTTTATGTGCAATCAAGATATTATCTTGAATGTCTCTGTTAGCAACAAAGGTACCCTGAAGGGGGTGTATTAATTTTTCCATGGTTCCTTTAAGTCTAGTTGTTATGATCTTCGAGATAATCTTATAAATTGTAGAGCACAAACTTATGGGTCTATAGTGATTAGTAGAGTTCGGATTATCACATTTTGGGATCAAGGAGATGAATGTGTGGTTTATTTGTTTAAGCAGTTTCCCAGAAAGAAAAAAGCTGTTAACTGCTTGGATAACAGAAGGACCTACAATGTCCCAATATTTTTGGTAGAATTCTACTGTCATGCCATCCGGCCCTGGTGATTTATCCGAGTCAATGTTAAAGACAACCTTCTTAATTTCTTCATTGGATACGTTTTTTATTAATTCAATATTGTCTTGTGTAGAGATTGCAGGTTGGATTAGTTCGAGATTTTCCTGGAATAGTCTATGGTTCATATTCTCACTTCTGAATCTTTTAATGAAATCATTTCTGATTTCATTTCTAATGTTTTCTTCTCCAGTGATGATTGTTCCTTCTTGTGTTTTGATTTCTTTTATAATTTTTCTATTTCTTCTTCCACTTGCTATTTTGTGAAAATAGCTAGCATTCGTGTCGTTATATTTGATGTGTTTTACTTTAGCTCTTTGGTTCCAGTAGATTTTCTGGAAACACAGAAGTTTTTCTTTTTTTTCTATGATTCTAGTTTATTTTTTGATAAGATCATTTGTTGGGTGAGTACAGATCTCAGTTTGAATTTCATAAAGCTGTTTTTCTATAGTTTGTAATTGTGTGAAAACATTTCCAAAAGTACTTTTATTCCAGATCTTAGCATGTTTCTTGAGTAATTTTGTTTTGGATACAAGATTATACAATCTAGATCCATGATAGTTTGTTCTCCAAGCTTGTTTAACAACGTTTCTAAAATCCTTCTTGGTCATCCAGATTTTTTTCAAATTTAAACGGCTGATTTTTGAAAGGTACTGCTGATTCCAACTCGATAGAGATGGGACAATGGTCTGAACTGGAAAAAGCAAAGTGCTTAGTACAGATATCAGGATATCATTGCAGAATCTGGTGATGAATAAGAACCCTATCCAGTTTTTCATATATGTTATCTATTTATGTGCTGTTCTTTCGCCAAGTATAGATGTTTCCCTGAATAGGGGTATCCAATAATTCACATTCATTCTTAAAATGACGTAATCTTGCAAATTTTGTCAATGGTGGTAATATCCCACCTAATTTTTCAGAAGAGTCTTGAATTTCGTTCAGATCTCCCATAATAATGCACGAAAGAGAGCAATTTTTGATATAGGAGATAAATTCGTTCCAGAACTCATTCTTTGCAGAATCATTTTGAGGGGCATAAGTTAGGATTAGCATAAGTTTTTTGTTCGTGAGCAGGTTTGTATACTTAATACTAATGAATCTTGTTTTAATTTGTTCAATTTCAAGGATTTCATTTGTCAGTTGGTAGGTCTTCCACATTACGCAAATGCCACCCGAAAAACCCGTTGCCGGGACACAGTAGAATTGATCAAATCCCGCATTTTTCCAAACTTTTTCACTTGGTTCTTTGTTTGTTCTTGTTTCAAAGAGTGCAATTAATTGAATTCGTTCAATTTTGCAGAAGGATTCAATATCCGTCCAAAAGGTTTTCTTCCCTATTCCACGACAATTCCATGTTGTAATCTTCATAAACAACTAATTGAGTGATTGCCCCATATCCAATGACAGTTAGGGGTCTTGTTTCGGAGTTCATAGTAATGACGAGTGCAAACATTCAACGAATCGTGGTGATCATCCCAGTTTGTGGATATCTCATTTCTTGAGTGCGGTTCCGGTGCGGAGCACTCTTCCCGTGTGGACGTACGGACATGCACTATAGGGCCTTATTTGTGCACTTTTGCAAAAAAAATTGAAAAATGCTTGGAAAAAAATTTGAAAAAGAAAATTTTTTTTTTTTGAAAAAGTGCACAAATAAGACGTTAAAGTGCACAAATAAGGCCCTAAAGTGCATGCTCCGCACGTCCGCACGGGAAGAGTGCTCCGCATATGATCCAAACTCCTCATTTCTTATACTAAATTGTTCATAATTTCCCATCCAAATTTCAGTATTGGTGTTGTTCACATGATATCTGAAACTGAGAAGAAGAAACAACCCAATCTCACATACCAAATAAAATATTAGTTTATAGTTGTTTGCTAATACATAGCTCAAGGAGCTGAAGTTCCACATATAGTTGTTCATGGGCTCATAGTTTGTTCTGTTATTTGCTTTTCTCAAGCGAGGTTGTTCTGTGGATTTGTAGGGGTTACCCATTCCAGCTATTTTGTTATGTGTTCTGGCACACACACATTTTTTCTAGAAAGAAACAAAGTTCCCAATTGTAGGGATAGCAAAAGCTCCTCACAAATTGTTGGGGCAAGGAATAATGCAACAAGTACATAATACGAATAAAATTATGGAGGGAGTTGAAACTTCAAAAAGATTTGTTCAAGGTATAAGATTTCAGACAGTAGTTTCTCTGGTGATGCCATAAGCCGGCAAAAGCTTTGAGGCAGAATTTGCTATCTTCAAATTTGGAGGAGTTTGTCCATTTAGGATTCACCTGTGAGAACAACCAGAAAGCAGCAGTTCTATTACATTTAGTATAGATAGTCCATTGTTGGCAAGGAAGATAATCCATCAAAATGTAAAAGTTGTTCAGGAATTTAAAGGTCTTCTCTCTATATTGATAATCAAGCAAACACAATCTGGAGAATAAAGCCAACCAGCAACTCCATTTCCAGAAAATGATCACATTCATATTGTCGCCGCATAAGAACAGATCCTAGAAGATTAACAAGGGGGTTACCCTTTGCACAAAAATATCAAAGTGAACATAGTAGTTGTACACATTAAAAATCAAATAGCCAGGGATGGCAACGTTGAAGAATTTGGTCTGATCAAGAGGGTTCACCTCAATAATTCTCAAGATAAAGGGTTCAGGGGACAAGGTTTTCACAGCCTTAGGGGGATAAGGAGATCCAGGAGAGTCATAAGGGATCTCTTTCGAAGTGTCCTCACTATCAGGACAGTCAAGGTACCCAAAAGAGAGAGTAAAGAGATGGTTAACAGGTTTCAGAGGTTGAGGGATCAGATCTAGACAGTTAAGGTCAGGGACCACAGGGAAAAAATTCACCACACAAACAAACCAGATAAAAGAAAGGAGGGAAAAGGAGTGAGCACACCTGATTTTTGGGAAGAGATGGGCACCGAGTTCATGCTGAGGGCTCCAGCATCTGTTCCGAATCTTCCACTTCCCTACAGAGGCGAAGACCAAAAACCAGAGACCGACTTTCGCACCAAGGAAGGCCTCAGGGAGATCAGCGCAGCACCAGATCTGACTAGGAAGCAGGCGAAAGATGGAGGAGAAGATTCTGAGGGGAGCACCGGCAGCACTCCTGTAAGAGGCGACATGGGTGGCGAGTCGAAGGTGAACTCCGACTAAGTCCCGACGTCGACGAACAGCAGCAATACCACCACAAAGAGGGTCAGATGGAGGATAGAGGAGAGAACAGAACCCGTCCCCTCTCCAGATCCACGAAAGGAGGGATAAGGAAGGACCGACCGCCCCAGAATCCGGAGGAAGGAGACTATCGGCGGCATGGAATGCGAAGCAGCACCGCCGTTCCGTCGCCCTGGTCAAGAGAGATTTCAGATCGTGTTGTCGGCGTTTATGAGCTCGGTTTCAACATTTTTGAATGAGGATAGAAGAAGGAGAGTAAGGAAAATGATTGAGCAATAGATTTCGAGGGGTTGAGTTGTTGATTTTGGAGGGATTGAGCCTGCTTTCATGGGCAGCAGAGAAGGATTCAAGCGGCGGCGGCGGGTGCACAATTAGGGTTAGTGGGTGGGTATTCTTAGGAGCGTTTTCTTTTCTCATTGTTGGGTTATTGATCAGATGCACTTTTACAACTTGGGCCTGTTGTTTTTTGTTTTGTTTTATTTGGGCACACGGTTTGTATTACTAATAACTTGTAGTGTAAGTTTTATTGTGTAGTTTTTATTTTTTTTCCGGTCTTAATAATTGCAAAATTGTGTTTCTTAAGAAGACAAGTTGTGTTAGTATGCATAAATATTTTCTGTAAAAAAATAAAATAATTAAATAAATGAATTGTATTAGTGTTAATTATTGTTTTCCTTAAAAGAGCAAATTGTATTTATGACGTTTTTTTGGGTGTAAGAAGTCGTTTGTTTGGGAAACGTGGTATTTGAATGTTGCACATTGGTTGTTACGGGGAATCGCAAATGGAGGGTAAAAAACGTTTTTTGTTTTTAAATCGTTTGTAATCAAATGGCCAAATAGTCCCTACTTCTTTTTCACATACAGTGAAATTGTTAAGTATCTCCTTTAGCGTGTGTACATTCCCATTGCGTAATAACCGTAATCAGGAACATATTGCTTGTTTGATTTTGTTTCCATATATTCGAAGCGTAATTGATTTTTTTACTAAACCTAAGATTGAAGGATAATGAAAGGTTTGATTGTGGAAATGACCGCTGATCTTTTGGATGAGATGGAAATGGAAATGAAACTAAAGAGCAAACGGTTTCTCGGTTACTAATTATTTTGATTTGTAAGTGTGTCATGTCTTATTAGTAAGAAGTGTATTTGTTGGGCGATGCTAATAGTATCAGTTACCAATACCGCTGGAAGAGGGAAGCATCACAGTCAAGGTTCTTCACTATAGTGGTGCCTTCGAGGTGGATGCAATGTTTGTCGTCATTCCGCACGCGGAATCTTTCTTTGTTTGGTTTCACGGTAAACCCTTTAATAATGCAGCATTTTCCTTCTTCTAAGTTTGTGCTAAAACGTTGTGCAATTCCACTCCATGTAGTATAATGAATAGCCCCTCCCTAAATTCAAACAACCAAAAACAGTATATGTGGCTAGAAATAATGTTATACCAAAATGGATAAATCGATAATGAAGAGTACAATACCTGCTCATCTGATATGATGTAGTCGGTGCTTATAGGTTTGTCTTTCAAATCTGTTGACTCCCACTTACGACAGACCATCACTCGTACTGTGTAGGCCGTTCCAAAACGTAGGTTGCCGAGAGAAACGTATGAGTCAACAGGCTGTGCAAGCTCCTTCTTGTATGGCGGAGTTGTGGGTCCAGTAACGGTGCTAGCAGCTTTCCCTTTCATTGACGCTGGACAAGGAACAGCAGAGGCTGGACTGCTCAGGGAATCTTTAGAAGCCATGGTGTATGATAGGGTAGGTAATGGATGTGAACGTATTTGGGGTTATGACAAACCCTATTTAAAGGAAAGCTCTTACAGACGTTGTTAGTTTCTGCAGACGAAAAGACAGGTTCATAATTGCAGACGTGGTAATTGCATGCGTTGGTGTACACCAAGGGTTAACCAACCGGCTTGTTGTAATTGCAGATATTAGTTCAGTTCAAAGGCGTTTGTGTAGCTTAAGGGTTACCTGATGGGCCTCATTTATTTACACATATTAGTCTCGTTCTAGGGCTAGGCCCACTTGAACATATGCTTGGCCCATGTTCTATTTTTCCCTTTTAGAAAGCTGCCAGAAACCGGATTTTATTTCTTCTTTACAATCCCACTTGAACATATCAGCTAGGTCCATTTCAACATATTATTGGGCCGATTTCGCCTTTATCATGTATTACGTGTGCAATTTTTTGGGCATGGCCCATTAAATCATTAAGTTGTTTAAATCCTTTTCATTTTAAAGGCTTAAAAGTTAGCATTCAATGACAAGAATGATAGCTTTTAAATAGATATAGATGAAATATATTTGCTTACTTTTATGAATGGTTAAGTCAACATATCCTTTTTACTCAAGAAAATAAAAAGGCCAACGGATCATTACAAATTGCAAGGAATTCATATATGACAAATTAGCAAGATTGACGTTGAACCGGCCATGACGCTGTCAACAAGTCAAAAAGTTGAGCACCATTCTTTTGCAACAATTTATGGTGCCATGCACGTTTGTTTACCGTGTTATAATTTATGTGGGATAAATATGTGTATAGCTTGATAAGAGATTGTAGAATGACCATTAAATATAAGAGCAATGGAAGTAATCACCCATCATTATCAATCCACAAGATTCCCTCCCTTTAAACCTATTTTGTGTATTGTGTTTGTCTCTAATCCACACAAAACTATGTATATTGCAGATCACCTTGCAGAAACCCTTTCTCATATCAATCAAATTAGAACAATTGGTTCATTGGAGGAAAACAATAGGGGAGGTTGAACTTCCTTCAAACTTTTAGAACTCGAATAGAGGAGAGAGAAAATAGCATAAAGTTGATCATTTGTTTCATTGAAAGAGTTTGTTACAGTTGGTTGACTATTTATAGCTAGCTGGCATAGTCACTTGCTTACATCCCCCGCAAGTTGGAGAGTGATTCAAAAGGAATCAAACCCAACTTGGGTAAAATAGAATAATGTACATGTCCTGGTAAGGACTTAGTCAAAACATCAGCTATCTGTAATGAAGTAGGAACATGACTAAGAGAAATAAGGCCATCAAGAAGCTTTTCCCTCACAAAATGACAATCAAGCTCTATATGCTTCGTACGTTCATGAAAGACATGATTTTTAGCAATGTATATAGCAGATTGAGAGTCACACTTCACTGAAATACGATTCACATTAGACACTTCGAGCTCATGAAGAAGTCTGCTCAACCAAGCCAATTCAGTTATCACTCTCCGCAGAGACCTATATTCAGCCTCAACAGATGATAGAGAGATGGTTACATGCTTCTTAGATTTCAAGAGAGAGGATCACCTCCTAAACTGATGTAGAAGCCACTGACAGAGCGTCGTATAGTGGGGCAAGAAGCCCAGTCAGAGTCGCAAAAAGCTTGGAGTGTGTAGTCAGGGGAAGAAGGCAACATTAAGTCTAGATCAACAGTGCCTTTGAGATACTGTAAAGTGTGCAATGCGGCATTCTAGTGTATGGAAGAAGGATTCTGTATAAATTGGCACAAATGTTGCACAGAGAATGCCAAATCTGGTCTTGTATTGACCAAAAAATTGAGTTTTCCCACTAACCTTCTGTATTGTGTAGGATCAGGAAAAGGAACACCTTTGTCAGCATGTAGTTTGATAGAAACATCCAATGAACTAGCAACACACCTGGATGATGAAGGACAAAAATCCTTTAGAAGTTCATTGATGAACTTTCTCGGAGTAAGAACTAAACCATTTGCAGTAGGTAGAAATTCCATCCCAAGAAAGTAGTTGAGGTTGCCCAAATCTTTGATGCTGAAAGATTGATGTAGAAAATTTTTCACAGAAGCCAAGGCAAGAGTGTCATTGCCAATAATCAGTATATCATCAACATATATAACCAGAAAAATGACAGAAGAAGCATCCTTCTTGTAAAATAAAGAATAGTCATTGAGTGACTGTGTGAAACCTTGAGACAAGAGAGCAGTAGACAACTTGCTTACCATTGTCTAGATGCTTGTTTTAACCCATATAAAGACTTATTGAGACGACAAACCTTCTGTGGATATAGGTGAGCAAGGCCCAAAGGAACCTTCATGTAGACCTCAGTATCAATGTCACCATGTAAAAAGGCATTGTTAATGTCTAGTTGAGACATATACCAACCCTTCTTGACAGTTGTGGCTAAAACAGCTCGAATAGCTGTCATTTTAACAAGAAGAGAGAAAGTCTCATGAAAATCAATTCCAGCCTTCTATGTGCACCCTTTGATCACCAATCTTGCCTTATGTCTCTCCAATGAACCATCTGCCTTGAATTTGAGTTTATAAACCCATTTAGAACTAATAGGTCATTTGCCCTTAGGAAGACCAACTATGCCCCATGTATGATTAGCTTGTAAAGCAGAGATCTCAAGGTCCATAGCCTTGACCCATTCTAGAGACTGCAAGGCTTCTTCATAGGAATAAGGCTCGGAATATTGTGATAGAGAGGTTAACAATGTTTGAGTGGAGTTGGATAAGACATAAAAGGATATAGAAGAAGTAGGAAAAAAATCAAAGTTTGAAGAAACAAAACTACAAAAGTAGTCTTGAAGATATGAGGGAGCAACAGTGTTTTTGCTGGATCTTCTCAACACAGGATAAGAAGTAGGAGGTAAAGGAATGGGTGAGTGATGAGAGGAATTGCTTGATAAAGGAGTAATAGGTAAGGTAGGTGTAGGTGATTGGATAGGTGTAGGAGACTGGGCAGTTGAGGGAGCAGGAAAGTCAAAGAAAGAATTGTCATATGTAGGTGTAGGAAAAGTAGAGGAACCAATGGATTTAGGTGCAAGAGAAAATGGGAAAATGTGCTCATGAAAGGACACATCACGAGAGATGAACACTTTATGTGTAAGCAGGTTAAGAAGCTTATAACCTTTGGTACCATATGGATAACCAAGAAATACACAGGTAATAGCCCGAGACATCAATTTATCTCTACCAGGCTTAATGGTTGAAGCATATGCAAGACAACCAAAACTCTTCAATGCAGAGTAGATAGGGCACTGACCAAAAAGTTTCTCATAAGGAGAAATACCACCAAGAACAGTAGAAGGAGCCTTGTTGATGAGATGAGTAGCATGAAGCAGACAGTGACCCCAAAATGACAAAGGAACTTTGGACTGAAAAAGCAAAGCACGTGTAGTCTACAATAAATGTTTGTGCTTCCTCTCAACTATGTCATTCTGCTGAGGAGTATGAACACAACTTGTTTGATGAATAATTCTGCTGAGGAGTATCAACAATCAAGATCGAGACGTGGATCGTATAGCTGATACCATGTTAGAACTCAAACAGATGAGAGAGAAAATAACAGAAAGTTGATCATATGTTTCATTGAAAGAGTTTGTTACAGTTGGTTGACTATTTATAGCCAGCTGGCATAGTCACTTGCTTACACAAACATGCAAGAATTTGCAGCAATTTATGTCAAGATTAGGCAACTTATCATCCAATAATCCGGATCTATATATGTAAGTAGTTAAGTGAAGAAGCACAAAATCACATCATCGGAATTCAGAAGACCATTGAAGTACATATGCAATAACATACATAAGAACCTTAAAATAATTAAAAACTCTTCTCTTCTGCACATCTCCCTCTACCTTCTCCTCATCAAACACTGCAATGTGGGTACAAGGAAGAAGAAACACCTCGCCATCTGATCTCCTCTTATTCGGTCATCTAAAACACCTCGACATACTACTGTAACTAGCTTCTCCTTTGTGATCTGAATCCAATGACTATGTAGCAGCAGCCACATTGTCCTTTCTAGTCAGACGATGATGTTTTGTCAGAGCCAGCAAGAGTATCTTTCCGATCACCAAACAAACGTTGTCGGAAGTCAGAAACCATCATGGGGAGTCCTTCCTTAAGAGACACCTTGGGCTCCCACCCAAGCAGCTCCTTCGCCCTCGTGATGTCGGGCTTTCTCTTGTGGGGGTCGTCCTCCGTGTTTGGCCTATACGCTATCTCCGCGTTCGGATCTATCGTCTCTTGCACCACCTTCAAATAGAATCAACAAAACACAAATTTCATCAAGTATGAATTAAATGTATGAACACGTACTAACAGATCGATATAAAAGAACTTACGTACCTGGGCTAGTTCAAGCATGGTGAACTCTCCAGGGTTACCGAGGTTAAAAGGCCCCACATGTTCGCCTTCCATCAGCTTCATCAATCCCTCTACCTGGCATTAGTTTAATATCTCGTGTTAACAAATATGCAAGTATATATACACATGTGGATGAATAATTAAAATACAAGCTATAAAAAGCTCTTTGAGTGGGATGAAAGTCGTGAGGTTAGGTTTACCAGATCAGAAACATATTGGAAACTCCTTGTTTGCTTGCCATCTCCGTATACAGTCAATGGCTCCTTTCTAAGTGCCTGCTCACACATCATGTTGATTAATGAAAAATGTATCATTTTGTTTGGCCAAATGGGTTCATTAGCCTCACCTGGGCAACAAAGTTGCTAACGACACGTCCATCATCGATGCACATACGAGGCCCATACGTGTTGAAAATCCGAGCAATTCTCACCTGCAAAAGATACCACATTAATTCACAGGCAAAAAACTTGGACAAAATTCATTACAGATGTGACATTAATGATTCAAAAAAGGCAAATGGAGTGGCGCATTAGTAGAAAACATATTACCTCAGTACCAAGACCTCTATGGTAGTCCATGGCCAATGTCTCCGCTGTGCGCTTTCCCTCGTCGTAGCAACTCCGAACACCTGATCACAAATTAAAGAGGTCAATCGGAAAAGAAAGCCAACAGAATAGATTGTGAGGAATGAAACAAGACAGAGCTGTTATTATTAATTATTGCAAATTGTAACATTAAAGAGAGAGAGAGAGAGAGAGAGAGAGAGAGAGAGAGAGAGAGAGAGAGAGAGAGAGAGAGAGAGAGAGAGAGAGAGAGAGAGAGAGAGAGAGAGAGAGAGAGAGAGAGAGAGAGAGAGAGAGATGGGAATACCAATGGGATTGACGTTGCCCCAGTAAGACTCGGATTGAGGATGCTGAAGGGGGTCGCCGTAAACCTCGCTGGTGCTGGTGAGCAGGAACCGAGCCCCAACTCGCTTGGCCAGCCCCAACATGTTTAGGGTTCCCACCACATTCGTCTTGTTCGAGATGTCAAGGTCAAGAACATATATTAATCATTTACTTACTGTAATATACGTACATACATATTGGGAAGTGGGGGTAACGCAAAACTCGGACTAGTAATTAAATGAAAGTGCAAGAGTTCGAGATGGCTCAATATTCGAAACATGAAATAAGGATATGATGGTCTTGATGGGGTTGAACTTGTAATGGACAGGGGAAGCAGGGCAGGCGAGATGGTAGATCTGGTCAACCTCGAGGAGAATGGGCTCAACGACGTCGTGTCGGATGAGCTCGAAGCGCGGGTTCCCCAGGTGGTGCATCACGTTCTCCTTCCTCCCCGTGAAGTAGTTGTCCACCACGATCACGCTGTCGCCCCGCTCCATCAGCCGGTCCACCAGGTGGGACCCCACGAACCCCGCCCCGCCCGTCACCAGTATCCTCTTCCCCTTCCTCGCCTTCAGCCCCAGCGGGATCCGCCCCACGTACCCGGATCCCGATTCCAGCATTCTGTGGCTGCGGAATTCGGGGGCAATTGGGGGGGTGCTTGCGGCCGGGGATGCGACGGTGAAGAAGACGGCGGCGATGGCGACGCCGGCAAGGAGGCAGAGGAGGCGCTGCTGGACGGCGAGGTGGCGAATTGGGGGGGAAGGAGGGACGTTGGCTTGGGCTTGATCGGGGGAGTGCGCCCCATTGCGTCTGTAACTCATGGCGACTCTGTTTTTCGGTTTTTGTTGTTGGAGGAACAAGAATGAATTCAAAGTGGGGGTGTGTGCAGTTCTAATATGGAAAGAAAGCGACTTGAAAAGGAAAATTGGAAAACAAACAAGAGAGGGAGGGAAGAGGAAGAGGAAGACGACGTGTGTTGTTGTGGTGTTGAAAACACTCAAAGGGGAAAGAGGTGAGGAGAGAAGAGAACGTTGTTACTTGTTGGGTTTGCATGAAAGTTCGGCGTTATATTTGTTTGCATCACACTACTTAATTAAGGAACGCCGCCCTCTTCACCCTCGTGTCCTGTTTCTCTACCGTGACTTATTCTTTTTAACATGGGGAATGCACATTACTTACAAAAAACATACTACTATTACTTGTGAATCAATGTGATCAAGTTTTGTATCAAAGATGTAGGCACATGCTATCCACACCCCTTTTTTTAGCTGTACACACACTTTTATGCCCTACACCTTAATGTATGCTACCACGAGATGCATTAGGGTTTTCGGATACTCGAAAATGTTAATTATCGTACACTTAAAAAAGTCGTATGCCAAGGACGGACGCACCATTTTATTCTTCTTTTGGTGTGTCTGGCTGTGGCATACACCATGATAACTCATATGGACTTAGGTTAAATGTCCCTCGCTTCCTTCTTCTTCCTCTGTCTCTCCTCTGCAAATCCATCTTCCCATCTCATCTCTTCTTCTTTCAAGAATTTGACAATGGAGCGGAAACCAAGTGGCGGCAACAGTGGCGACATGTCGGATAAGGCGTTTTTGCAAGCAGTCACCAAGAATCTCGGCGACGTCAGTGGTGGCGGTCTGATGCTCGCAAAGATGGGGTGGCGGTTGATGCGAACAACCCCTGAAGTGTCGTTTACAACGCAGGATCTTTGATTCCTCAAGCTTGAATTCGATTCTTTCTCTTCCGTAGCCAAAGTGATGGCTTTCCTAGGGCTAAAGAGATAGCCTTCAAACGCGTCAAAGAGATGACGGAGAGATCAAAGAGATGATCTTGAAACATCGAAGAGACGATGTATGAATTGCTCGAAGCGACGAGCTACGGGATAGACGATCCGTGGGATCGAAGAGTTGACGTTAGAACTCAAGGGAAGGAGCGTACTCAACTTTACTACTCAAATTCAACGTAAGGTTACAAGCTAGGGTTTTCCAAGTTTAAATACCGACAAAAGATAATAATAAAATAATAAGAATGTTCGGAATCGCCGTGTGAGTTTGGCACGGTTAACCGCACGGTTTGCTAACCGTGCCAAAATGACGAAGCTTATTCTGATGTGCAGCACGGTTAACGGAACGGTTAGCAAACCGTGCCGACTTTCCGTAGGTGCTCTCGACTTTCTTGCCCGGTTAATGGCACGGTTAGCAAACCGTGCCACTGTGGAACTCTTCCGTCTGGCTCTCAGTAAAACTCGATTTTGACCATCTTCTTGTTGGAATCTCGATTCGACGTAAACTATGAAGTTGTAGATCTTTGAATCAGCTTTCCAACGCATCTTGAATCATCACGAGATCAATTTTCTAGCCATAATTATGGTCATTTTAGCGAAGACTGCCCAGAACCAAATCGCATGTAATAATTCCGAACTTGCACAAGACTTCACCCTTTGCTTGAGCCTCTTCCTTGGAGGCCTTTGATTAACTCTTCCATGCATGTTGCTATCAGCGGTGCTCCGTCCAATGGCGCCGAGGAAATCGAGGGAGGCGTCGATGCTCCACTCATTGGCACCGAAAAATCGAGGGAGGCGGCAATGATGCGGGCAATGGTGCCAACGATTCGACTGGTAGTGGCGTTGGCAGTACCAACGTAGCTGGTGATGGCGCCAATGTTACTAGCGGAGCTGGCGGCGACATGGGTCCAACCGAAGCAGATGGAGTCGGAGGGCGCGATGAACGTGTTCGTACTTGAGACAGTAGAGGATGTGGCGTTGATGTTATCATTGATGACATTTGCGCAGCTCCAAGACCAGTCAGAGGCGTTTCCATTACTCCCAGATTAACTTGTGGCGATGCATGGGGTAGTTGACAAGTATGTAATTTTTCAATTCGTAGAATTTTAAATATTAAAAAATAATTGTTAATGTTATTTTGATAGGTAAAATTTTGGCAGGCTTAATTTGATAAATTTTGATTATGTTATTTGATGAAATTTTAAAACTAATTTTAGAAATAATTGGAAAAAATTCAAAAAAGTGAAAAGAATTTTACAAAATTTGATTAAATGTTAAAAAATTATTATTGGACATATAAATAGATAGAATTTAAGGGGGGGAATATATAATTTTGGAGAAAATTTTGGAAGTATAGATAGAATGAATTGAACATTTAAAAAGAATTGAAAAATAAATTAATTAGAAAAAACTAAGATATCTCCATGAATTTAACCTTTAAAAAGAATAGGAAAATTATTTAAGTAAATTGTTTAGTAAATTTAACCTTTAAAAAAACTGCCGGCGGCAGTAGGGTGGAGGTGCGACGTTGATGGTGTGAGGCGCGGCGGAAAGGAGGTGGTAGGGGCGGCGTCCGTGTGGGAGATGGTGATTAGGGTTAGGGTTTGTGGAGTTGTATTGGGTAACCTAATTAACACGCTAGGATAATTCAACTAGAAACGCGTTAATTGTTGACGTCGGGGCCCGGGGTTTAAGGAGTTTACTCAACTTGAAACTTAGACTTAATTTGACGTAATCAAAATAATTACAAGCGTTCCTATTTATACTAGAGAGTTGACCTAATGGGCCAAACTCTCTAGTTACTAAATCTGACGGCCCATTTAACACAAATGGAATCCACTCCAGAACTAGCAGCTACTAAAAATAGAAATATTGTAAACAAAAAGTACTAAAGAAGTAATGTCTAGAAATAGTAAGTCTCCTAAATCGAGTTCGGACTAGATGTAGCTATAGAGGAGTATCAAGGCGGATGTCTCATGGCGTCTACCTCCTCTCTAGCTGACATGGCGGGCAGGGTCACATCACCCTACCCCACTTGGTTGTGAAGCGTCCCCGCTTCACCCTCATCAGGCTCGGGCTCCAGCTGATATGCATTGTCCCCCGTGCGGAAAACCAATCGACGCATGTCCCCGGTCGGCTGAGGGCGCTGCTCAAGCTGAGTGCTCCTCCGTCCTTGCAGCTCTTGAGAATGCCTGTCCACCCGCAAGTCCTGCAAAAAAGGCAAAAAAACTCGGCGAGAGGGCAGGCTCTGACATAATAGTGGGACAAGGAATAGAACTATCAAGGAAACTTGCCTGGAGGAGGTACGCAAAGTAGCGATATGTTCTCACAGGTGCCACGCAGAGGCGAAGCAGGAGGCACATTGCCGCCTGGACCGGGAGCTCGCTTTCTTATCGTGTTCGTTGTAGACCTCGCAGGACTAGGCAAGCTGGTGGTGGAGGAGCTGCTCGTCGGGTCTAGCGCGTCAGATGGCTTTCATCCCGAGGCCTCTATCGCCTTCTGGCGCTGTCGGTCAGCCATATCCTGCAAAATCTCATGCGGAGTCATAGGTGAGAGTGTCACACGCTTCCCGTGGTAAGTGAACATGTAAGTGTTCAAATACCCGTTGTGAAGCACGCGACGATCATATTTCCACGGACTTCCCAAAAGCAAATGGGTAGCATCCATGGCGGTAACATCACAAAGCACAGTGTCGCTATATGGACCAATGAAAAAAAAAGACACTGTTGCGATACTTTGTTACCTGATCCGTCCGAGATCCATTGAAGGCCATATGGAGCGGGGTGCGGTGTAGTTGGAAGGTTGAAATGTTGCACAACCTTCTCATTGATAATGTTGCAGCACGACCCCCCATCAATGATCACACTCAGCGATGCATCCTGAAGTCTGCACCAAGCATGAAACAAGTTCTCCCGTTGCTCAATCAGGTCGCCTTCCTTGACGCTCAGCACGCATCTAGTAACCAAGGCAAAGTGGTATGCCTGGTCATCATGATGATCGGAAGTACCGACCATACAGCCATCAGCATCGGCTGTATAGACAGTTGTCGGGTCCATCTCGACGGCCTAATCATCATCGACGTCGTCGTAACTCTCATATCCGGCAGACTAGGTGGAACTCTCGTAGACAGTTGCCAGGGCTAGGGCGCTCAACTCATCTGCATGTAACTGCACCTGAACAGACACCACTGCAGCTGTAGAAGATGGCCGATGTCGAGCTAAAAACTCTGCATTCTGACGCATAAGCTCAGCCAGTTGCGCATCTCGTACTTTGGCAGCAAGCAACTCTCGTCGCATCATTTGTTCAAAAGTCTCGGACCCGGTGTCGCGGCCAATCTCATTGTCGGACATGGTACCTGACATCAAAATGTAGCAAACAACAGGATCAAAGCGAACAACAACAACAAAAGAGAAACAACGAACATGTAAGCATAACCAAACTCAACAAGCAATCACTCAGGAAACTAATCTGGCTGGCCGTGTGGGCGGTTACGAGTTGGCTAAAGCAAGTCACACAACAATCAACAAAATCAATGTAATGCTCAGCAAAGAAAATGTCAAAAGTAGATATGCAAGGATATAAGCACAGAAGCAAGCACAATACAGTCAACCAAGATATGTAGCCCAGACAGTGAAAGAGATAGAAGATGGTAAATGAATCACTTGCGAAGACGGTTAATTGAAGGTGTCGGATTCAAGACCGGGATCTCCCTTCTTGCACTGCAAAGAAATGCACTTGCCTTATTTTGGCTTGTGTGGTTCCAAAAAAAAAAATTTTAAATCTGTGAACAGCTACAGTAAATTACAGCAGTAAATGGACGAACAACAGCAAAAGAAAGTACCTCCTCTCTAGCTGACATGGCGGGCATGGTCACATCACGCTACTTACTCCTCATTCTCTTTAACTCGTTTAGGCTTTTCAATTGTTTTGTTGTATTTTCTCTTGTTTCTCATGTCGGTTTGTCGGTTGTCGAATTTATCGGCCTATCAAATCCTTACCTTGTAAAATATAATGAAATAAAGTATTTTGGTTATCCAAATATAAAGAAGATAGAGAGATTTTAAAAAGATTTGTAAAACATATCACATGACTAATAGACGATATATATATATTTCTATTCAATCATGATATAATATACAGGAAGTCAGAAACTAAAATAAATTAGTGTATATATATATGTCTTGTGGATTATAATTACTAATCAAATAGGTTATAATGTAGAAATTCACTTTTTTGAAAGGATTTAGAAATTTACTTGAACTTTGGCAAACTATCCATATTCTATTTTTAAGTTCTACACTACTATAATAAAGAGTTATTGCAGCGTCCAAAAAACATTGTCTAAAGTAAGACAACCGCTGCTTAAAAGCTATTGAAGCGGTTTTCAACCGCTTCATCTGCTGCCGTTGCTTTAGCTCTATTGCAACGGTTTCTCATGGCTATTGCAGCGGTTGACCTATGAACTTTGAATCCGCTGCCTTTCCATGACAACCGCTGCCTTATTTTATATCTATTGTAGCGGTTACAAACAATCAAGGCATTGATTTGTTTCACCTATTGAAGCGGTTTCTTAATTCAAGCAACAATAGTTTTTTTCTCTTAGGCAGCGGTTTAGATCAATAGCTTTTACATATCTTATTTGTAATATTGATGCATCAATAATTATCACATATTATATATAAATAAATAACATATCCCACAATCAAAATGAAATGAGACAATAGCTATGCAATCAACACATTCTTATTTCATATATTTACAATGTCATTGTTGTACATAGGAAATCACTAATTCAACAGGGAAAATAACATACATACATAACACTAATTCATTCTAAATTAATGCAATATAAAAAGAAAACAATCTCTTTTGTAACTCATAGTTCCTCCAAGCTACATATCATATCTTCTATTCTTCCCTTGCAATTGTCGATAACACCGTGACATCTATCAATGGGAGAAACATGAAGTAAATTAGGAGTGAAATTCAGCATCTTAGTTGAACCAAGGAAATGAACGAGGTGCCAAAATAGAACTTGTATGTCCATAAAAAGTAGAACTTGTCATGATGATGCAACTAAAATGATTAGTTCAGTAATACATCCTTTGAACATCTAAATAGCTACATGAAGGGCGATGTAAAATGAGGGGAGTAAATAGACACGCGTATAAAGTTGGTTCAGGAACAAAAACCGCTTTAATAGATTTTGTTATATTTTTAAAAGTCGTTGCTATAGGTTAAAAAACCGCTTCAATATATTTTCAAAATCTACCGCTAACTAAACCGCTGCTATAGCCTAAACCGCTAACTAAACCGCTTCATTATCCTAGACCGTTGCAGCTAACCGCTTCAATAGCATAAAGCGTTGCAATGAACCGTTTCATTTGCTCATAATTGTAGTAGTGCTATTATTATTCATGTGACAGTGAATGGAATTTTAGTATTTTATTTGTGGTGGTGACAATTTATAAAATTTACAATTTATATAATCCGTAATACATCCATATCTAAACTTTTCCTAAAACTTATCCATTAACTAAATTGTATTCATCCATTTTACAACAAACCTTTATATAATCCATAATCCGTAATACATCCATATCTAAACTTCTTCCTAAAACATATCCATTAACTAATTTGTACACAATACCTAAGGAAATTAAAATTTAGTCATCTGAAACGCTCCCAATGACCCCTCCCGGAATCTCGCCCGGAACCTCCACGTTGGCTGCCGGAGATGCCTCCAACTCGACGGAGGAGACTGACTTGCTACGACGATCCACGAAAAAAATGAAAAGAAGAAGTGCTGAAGCATTTGAACTGAATGAACAACAATTGCCTTCGCTTGCTGAAGGATATAAAGGGAATGCTGCTACTGATGCTTCGGGATCGAAGAAGACATTGTTGTTTAAAGACGCCATGGCTGGAGGAGGCAATGAGGAAATGGTAACAGAATATACCAATCCGTTTTGGGAGGAAGCGGATTCTGATGAGAGCATGCTGGATGATGAGATGGAAGATGCTGATGATCCATCATGTCCGGCTATTCTCCTCACCGCTGAAGAAAAGAAGAGGATAAGAAGTCCATGGAGGAATTCAGTGATTGTGAAAGTGTTTGGTCGAAATGTGGGATTCATCTTCTTGAGGAAAACTTTGATCCAAAAATGGAGAACCAAAGGGGAATTTAGCATGGTTGATATTGGAAACGATTACTACGTAATAAAGTTTCGCAATAATGAAGATTTTAACAATGTCCTGCTTGGTGGACCTTGGCTCATTGGAGATAACTACTTGACAATTCAAAAATGGCGCCCAAACTTCATTGCTAGCGAGGAGCCGATCCGGTTCCTTACGGCATGGATTCGCATTCTGAACCTCCCAATGGAGTACTTTGATCCTGTAATCTTGACGAAGATAGGGTCGAAGGTAGGAAGTGTAGGAACCCTAATACGGAAACGCATAAATAATCTGATAAAATGTTAGAACAGAATTAAGGAATCGAAATTATACCGAAACCGGAATTGAACGCAGAGTCGAGATTAGATCTATGTACTTAATTCTGAAACGCCCCGTATTGTGACGGTTACCGGCGTTGAGAATCTCAGGATACAACTGTAGAGTTCTTCTGATTCGCACAACCAAAAACAGAAGCTTTCGAACCAGCGTTCTGCGGGTACTCTCAGACTCGGAAAAAAATGGAAGAGGAAGGGAAGACGAGAGGATTTCTATGTTCGATTGATGTAGAATGAGTTTCAGTTCTCTTCTTATTGAAGACGTTTGAATCTGTTAGCGTAACTGAGGAGAGGAGATCGTGGAGAGTCAAACGAAGGCCCATTCCACAAGCCCGGATCTCGGAAGCCCAACGGCCACCAGAACTGGCCCAGCTCTGCTCCAAAAAGAAGCTTAGCTGCTGCTTGGGCCGAAGGCCCATTCCACAAGCCCACAAGCCCCCGAGCCCGCGCCCGGGCCGACCGGACCGGATCGGAACGGACGGACGGCGCGCGTGTGTGGTCAAACTCTTCTCTCCATACTCACCAAGTTCTTACCTTGGCTTGGATGATAGTGGTTTATAAACCACTCAATTCGACTCCCATATTTCCGATGTGGGATGTAGAATTGCACCCCCAAAGCTCAAATTGGGTATTGCGAGCAACCACCTTTGAGCCCTCATTTCTCATTCAAACGGAACCCGAATTTATCGTATGAGCACACTATGGTGTTGAGCTCACGGTGACGAAGCCAACGCTCCCATAATCCGGCATAACCGGTGGTTGGAGCCCACCGGAAAAGTGCCCGGAAGTTTCGCATAAATTCAGTTCCAACAATCCCCCACATGAATAGAAATGACTCTATAACACATGTGTAGTCTAGACAGAAGGACTTTTGAGAGTACGAGCGAAGAATCACTGCATCTGGGCTGGTGGCGTTTTTCAGCCTTGAACCACCCATAGTGAGTAGCTATCGGATTTACTCGACCAGGCAGTGAACATGATATCTTGAACCACCCGGGCTTTGATGTAAACCTAGACAACAACTGTCACACAGTTTCATCTTCTCGTAGAACTAGGTTCTCTTATTGTGTTCATTTTGGCCGTGAACATCCCTGGTTAATCATGAGTGAACTTGGAGAATGCAGCCTCTCTTCATTCTCCTAGAAACGGCCCCATATCACACTCACAAGGTGATTGACCATAAAAGATATCCTGTCATATCCCACCTTTATTTCAAGGCTATGGAATCATTAAAAGCCAAGCTTAACCTAAAAACATGGACAAGCAGCATTGCTTATCATCATAGGAACTGGGATGAGACCTATAGTCTCCCAGTGCTTTCCATGAGTCAACTTGATTTAGTTGTCCCTTTGAACCTACTTCTTGGGATCTCCAGTCATGTAGGTAGGGTATCCATCAAGCATCCTCTGTAGTCATAGGCTTTAAACCCATTCCTCTAGATGACTTTACAACTTGTTCTCGTGACAGACCTTTAGTAAAAGGATCTGCTATGTTGTCAGTTGACTTGATATAATCTAACGTGATTACACCACTTGAGAGTAGTTGTCTAATGGTTTTATGTCGACGTCTAATGTGACGTGACTTTCCATTATATAGACGACTCAGTGCTCGAGCGATAGCTGATTGGCTATCACAGTGTACACGTAATGCCGACACTGGCTTGTCCCACATAGGAATATCTTCCAGAAAATTCCGAAGGTATTCAGCTTCCTCTGCTGCTTTATCTAAAGCAATGAACTCAGATTCCATAGTGGATCTGGCCAACAGTGTTTGTTTGAAAGATTTCCATGATACTGTTGCACCACCAAGTGTGAATACGTATCCACTTGTTGATTTTGAATTTCTGGAGTCAGATATCCAATTTGCATCGCTGTATCCTTCCAGAACTGATGGGTATCTCCCATAGTGCAGCCCATAACTCTTAGTATATCTCAAATAGTTCAATACTCTAGTTATGCCTTTCCAGTGTTTATGACATGGGTTACTGGTATAGCGACTTAGTACATTTACTGAGTGCGCTAGATCTGGTCGTGTGCAGTTTGTCAAGTACATTAGACTTCCTATGACACGTGCATACTCTAGTTGTGATATTGCATCACCAGAGTTTTTAGTCAAATGGAGATGAGGGTCCACAAGACTCTTTGCTATCCCACTTGAGTAGTTCTTGAATCGTTCAAGGACTTTTTCAGCATAATGAGCTTGAGACAGAATGATCCCTTCAGAATGTCTAGTGATTTTAATCTCGAGTATGACATCTGCAAGTCCCATGTCTTTCATGTCAAACTTTCCACAAAGCATTTGCTTGGTTCGTTTGATCATGTCTTTATTGCTTCCAATGATGAGCATGTCATCTACATATAGACACAACAGAATGTATCCATTGGGAGTGTTTTTGATGTAGATGCATTTGTCACTTTCATTTATGCTGAACCCATTTGACATCATTACACTGTCAAACTTTTCATGCCACTGTTTTGGAGCTTGTTTGAGTCCATACAGAGACTTTACAAGTCTGCACACTTTGTTTTCCTATCCAGGCACGACATACCCCTCAGGTTGTTTCATGTAAATTTCCTCTTCTAAATCTCCATTTAGAAAGGCGGTTTTTACATCCATTTGATGGATTTCGAGGTTTTGTAATGCTGCTATAGCAATTAGCGTTCTTATTGAAGTTATTCTCGTAACTGGAGAATAAGTGTCGAAGAAATCATGGCCCTCTTTTTGCCGGAATCCTTGCACCACAAGTCTCGCCTTGTGCTTATCTACTGAGCCATCGGTTTCCAGTTTTGTTTTGAAAATCCATTTGCACCCAAGTGCTTTACACCCTGGTGGAAAAGCAACTAACTCCCATGTATGGTTCTGCATAATGGAGTCGATTTCGCTTTTAACTGCTTCCTTCCATGAAGGTGCATCAGGTGTAGACATGGCTTCTTTGAAAGTTCTAGGCTCATTCTCTAAGAGGAAAGTCGTTATGAGAAAGGTTGTTGTGAACTCAGTCCCAAAGCTTTTCTCTTTTCGAGCTCTTTTGCTCCGTCTAGGTTCATCTTCTGTTTCCTGAACAGAAGTGCTAGCTTCTCCTTGTTCACGAGTCCGTTTAGGATTTTCTTTAACCTTACATGGAAACACGTTTTCGAAGAAGGATGCATTCCTAGATTCCATAACTGTATTAGCATGTATTTCTGGTATATCTGACTTATATACCAAGAAACGATAAGCACTACTGTTGTGTGCGTATCCTATGAAAATACAGTCTACAGTTTTAGGTCCAATGGTGACCTTTTTGGGAGGTGGTACTGCCACTTTTGCAAGGCACCCCTACACTTTGAGGTATTTGTACGATGGTACATTTCCTTTCCACAACTCATAAGGTGTCTTTCCAGTGACCTTGTGTGGTATTTTGTTGAGAATGTAGTTTGAGGTTAGCAAAGCTTCCCCCCACATGTTCTGGGCTAACCCGGATTCTTGCAGCATTGCATTCATCATCTCTTTAAGAGTTCGGTTCTTTCGTTCCGCAACTCCATTAGATTCAGGTGAATAGGGAGCGGTAGTTTGATGAACTATTCCATGTTCTCTACAGAACGCATTGAATGGTTCATTATACTCGCCTCCTCTATCACTTCGTATGATTTTAATTGTCTTACTAAGTTGGTTCTCAACTTCCAACTTGTATTCCTTGAATTTGTCCAAGGCTTCATCTTTGCTGCGTAGTAAATACACATAGCAATATCGTGTGCTATCATCGATGAAGGTGACAAAGTACTTTTTACCTCCTCTAGTTTGCACAAACTTTAAATCACATAAGTCTGTGTGAATCAAACCCAGAGGTTCGGTTGTCCTCTCTACTTGGGGTGATGGCGTTTTTGTGAGTTTCGCTTGAACGCATACTTCGCATTTATCTTTACTTAATTTGCATTTTGGAATCATATTCATGTTTATTAATCTACTAATAGATTTATAATTAACATGTCCCAATCTTTCATGCCAAATATTAAAAGACTCAACAACATAAGCAATAGGACCATTCTTATTCATTGAATCATCGGTTACAACATTTTTTGGAAGGACTGTCATTACATTCATTTTGATCAGTCCTTCTTTGATATAACCCTTTCCCAAGTACACCCCATGCTTAGAGAGAACTAGCTTGTCAGACACGAAGTTGATTCCAAAGCCATTCTTGCTCAGCAGAGTGCCGGATATCAGATTCTTCCTTATGTCTGGCACATGCATGACATTTGTGAGAGTCAGCTCTTTCCCAGAAGTCAGCCTCAGCACCACTTTGCCAATACCTTCCACCTTGGACGTGGTTGAGTTCCCCATGAACAGATTCTCGTCACTCTTGCTCACTTGATAGGTAGTAAACATTCCCTTGTCTGAGCAGATGTGTCTTGTGGCACCAGTGTCGTACCACCATTCCTTTGGGTTTCCCCCAACCAAGTTGGCTTCAGAACAGACAGCAATGAGATCAACATCTGTGAGCGGCCCTTCAGCAAGGTTAGCTTGGGACTTTCCCTTGTCTTTGCGTGGGTCGATCTTGCTTCTGCATTCATCAGCCTTGTGACCTATCTTTCCACATTTGTGGCACTTCCCACTAAACTTCTTAGCAGGAACTTTCTTGTTTGCATTCTGAGGTTGAAAGTTTCTTTTCTTCCCCTTGTCTTGATGCTCAGCCAGGTTGACTTTCTGATCAGAACTCTAAACTCCATCAGCCTGACGGTTGCTTGACTCAACACGCAGCCTCACAACCAAGTCCTCGACAGTCATCGATTTCCTCTTGTGCATCAAGTAGTTCTTGAAGTTGTCCCACTTAGGTGGAAGCTTTTCAATGAAGGCAGCTACTTGAAAGGTTTCACAGATTTTCATGCCTTTAGCTAGGATCTCATGAACAATCAACTGAAGTTGTTCGACTTGAGCCATGATTGGCTTGGAGTCTACCATTCTGAAGTTCATGAATTTTGCCACAGCGTACTTCTTATGGCCTGCATCTTCAGACTTGTACTTCTTTATCAAAGCATCCCAGAGCTCTTTAGCAGTTTTGTAGCTGCAGTACACGTTGTACAGTGAGTCAACCAGTCTGGCTAGGATGTACCCTCTGCACATATAGTCTCCATGTGCCCATGCTTCAACACTGGCTAGGAGGTAGGCATCTGTATTCTGATCAGAAATCACTGGTCGTGTCTCTTTCAGAAACTTGTCCATATGCAGCGTGGTAAAAAAGAAATACATCTTCTGGTGCCACGTCTTGAAGCCGGTGCCATCAAACTTGTCAGGCAGAATTCCTGAGTGTTGTGCACTTGGCATGACAGCTACGAAGTTCCTAGTCTGCGGAGCCTCTCTCACCCTCACATGGGGCAGATTGATGTCAGACAAGTCCATAGGACTCTGAGCCAGCGAAATCTGGGTCTGAACCAGCGGGACCTTGGTCTAAACCAGCGGGACCTTGGTCTGAACCAACGGAGCCTGAGTCTGAACCAGCGGAACCTAGGTCTGAACCAGCGGAACTTGGGTCTGAACCAGCGGAACCTGGGTCTGAACCAGCGGAACCTGGGTCTGAACCAGCGAAACCTGGGTCGAACTAGCAGGCAAAGTGACCGGTGGCAGACCACTCCCAAAACTGATTTAGGGCGTCGACTCACTCGGCAATTCAGCGTTCCATTCGTTTGCGGAACCAGCAGCAGCGTTGATGTTCTCGTTAGTCATATTTTAGAAACTGTTCACAAGAGCAAACCAGATTAGTATGACTTCAGAAAACAATCACGCAATTCAAACAATACAGAATTCGAATCTGATTTAAAAAAAAAAACAGATTTCTGTATCCTCGGATCTATTCGTACAGAAGCAGAACAACACAATTTTTATTTTTTTTCGTAACAGTTCGTTAATACGAATAGAAGAACAAGATCAAAATAATATTTGAAACCCGAGCACCTGTTCTAATAAACTCAAATAAATCGTTAGTGCGCAGATATTAGGTAAAAAAATTCAGAATTAAGTATGTAGGAACCCTAATACGGAAACGCATAAACAATCTGATAAAACGTTAGAACAGAATTAAGGAATCGAAATTATACCGAAACCGGAATTGAACGCAGAGTCGAGATTAGATCTCTGTCCTTAAAAAAATGGAAGAGGAAGGGAAGACGAGAGGATTTCTGTGTTCGATTGATGTAGAATGAGTTTCAGTTCTCTTCTTATTGAAGACGTTTGAATCTGTTAGCGTAACTGAGGAGAGGAGATCGTGGAGAGTCAAACGAGCCGTTGTGGCCCGATTCTCGGAAGCCCAACGGCCACCAGAACTGGCCCAGCCCAATGGAAGAGGAAGGGAAGACGAGAGCTTAGCTGCTGCTTGGGCCGATTCCCGATTCCCCATTCCCCATTCCCCAAGCCCCAGCCCCCGCCCGACCCGACCGGACCGGACGGACGGCGCGCGTGTGGTCAAGCTCTTCTCTCCATACTCACCAAGTTCTTACCTTGGCTTGGATGATAGTGGTTTATAAACCACTCAATTCGACTCCCACATTTCCGATGTGGGATGTAGAATTGCACCCCCAAAGCTCAAATTGGGTGTTGCGAGCAACCACCTTTGAGCCCTCATTTCTCATTCAAACGGAACCCGAATTTATCGTATGAGCACACTACGTTGTTGAGCTCGCGGAGACGAAGCCAACTCTCCCATAATCCGGCACAACCGGTGGTCGGAGCCCACCGGAAAAGTGCCCGGAAGTTTCGCATAAATTCAGTTCCAACAGGAAGGGTATTGAAGATTGACAGGACGACAAGTATGGCGGAAAGAGGTAAGTTTACAAGGCTGAGTGTGGAGATTGATATCAAGAAACCTCTTATTTCCAAGTTCCGGCTGAATGGTCGAAATTGGAAGATACAGTATGAGGGGCTGAAGATGATTTGTTTCAATTGTGGAAAGATAGGACATACGAAATACCATTGTAAGGACTCTGTTCTAGAGGAAGATGGAGAGGAAACGGAACAAGTTCAGGTTGCACCAGAGCATCATGAGCCATGGGGGAGTTGGATGATTCCTGAGGCGATAGTCAGAAAGAAAACAGAGGGGAAGAAGGAGGCCCAACAGAAGGATGACAGACCGGCGATGACAGGACAGACTTCCGGTGGTGATCGTCAAGCGGGCATGGCTGACCCGAGTAGCAAACCGAATCCGAATCAGGACGGGTTTCAGGTTCCACGCAAGACGGCTCCTGCAAAATCGGCTAAGGAAATTCCGATCTTTTCGGGATCTCGTTTCCACATTCTGGGGGATTCTGAGGGGGATTTTGAAATTACTAAGGAAGTTTCAGCTTTGCAGGAGTCTTTGAAAGGAAAAGCCACGGTGGAATCAGTTAAAGGAAATTCACAAGAGATAAATAAGGAGGAAAAATAGAAAAGAGGACTTTTCAGGAAAAAAGAAAGGAAAGAAAAATCAAAAAAGGGATGTGGGGGTTAAGATTTCCACTCCAAAAATCTTTACCCAAGAGAATTCAGTTGGAAAGGAAAACAGTGAAGATATTGCTACAGGAAAATCGAAAGGAAAAGATATTGGTAATAATAATCACGGCTTGCAACAGGAGGAGGATTTGGACGATCAAACTGATAACTCGGTGATCGTTTTTGGCGGGGGAAACTCTCGGCTGGACCCTGCTGTTGAGATACGTGGGAAATTCTGGAAGGAGAGTGCTAAAGAGCACAACCGGAAAAAGATGGAGGAGTTGTGGAGCTCGACAAGGAACTCGGAAAGCCCAAGGATTTCTCGGATCTCTCCCTGGATGGCGGAGTGGAAGCTCCAATTCAGGACAACAACGATCACGAGACGACCGACGAGAGAGCTGCTCTTCAGGACACGGATGCCGTCATGGAACACCAGGATGTCTGACCTGCTTGCCAATTGGTTAAGTGTTGACCGCCCTCTTATTCAGTTGTTAGTTATGTTAAGTCCGGAACTGAAAATAGTATCTTGGAACACTCAGGGAGCCGGAAGCAAAAGCTTTCTACTTGCTCTCAGAGATTTGATTCGTGCTCATGATCCCTCGATCATCATCCTCCTGGAGACTAGAATTAGTGGTACTCAGGCTGACTCTGTCTGCAAGCAGATTGGGTTTGATGGAATTCTCAGGTCTGAAGCGGTCGGATTCCGAGGAGGAATTTGGGCTCTTTGGAGAAGTGACAGAGTGAAGCTAGAGCAAGTTGATTTACATTCTCAGGTGGTCTCGCTGAAAGTCACGAGAGTTGGGCAGGCGGATTGGCTCCTTTCGGCAATCTATGCTAGTCCGTTGCCCCGTAACAGGGAGGAGCTGTGGAATAGAATGTTGAATTTCTATAGTTTGAATAACTTGCCTTGGCTGCTCCTTGGAGATTTTAATGAAACAAAGAGTCTTGATGAGAGAACTAGGGAGTCAGACGAGATGAGAAGACGATGCTCGCAGTTCAACCAATGGATTGAGGATATGTGCTTGCTTGATCTTGGGTTCTCGGGTCAGAAGTTTACCTGGAGTAGAGGTCTGACCCTGCTTACTCGGACGAGTGCTCGACTAGATCGGGGACTATGTAACATGGAGTGGCGCAGCTTGTTCGAAGATGGCGTGATTCGTCACTTGCCGGTAATCCAGTCTGATCATAACCCTCTCCTTCTCAGCACTCGGGGGTTCAATGAGTATCGTCCGTTCAATAGACCGTTTCGGTTTCAAGCTGCTTGGTTAATGCATCATGAGTTCCAACTTTTTTTGACTCAGCATTGGTCGCATGGGGTGCCGCTCACTCAGGCTCTTACTACCTTGACACGGAATTTGGAGAGTTGGAATAAAGTTGTCTTTGGGAACCTGTTTCGTCGGCGTGACAGGCTATGGCGTCGTATTGAGGGGATTCAGAAACAACTGTGTGGTACTACCAATAGGGGTCTCCTGCAACTGGAACGCAAGCTTCGGAAGAAGCTTAAGGGCACCCTTGATCAGATTCATCTCTTTTGGATGCAAAAAGCGAGATCAGACGCCCTGCTTGATGGAGATCACAATACTCGCTATTTCCACGCTTGCTCGGTTGTTCGTAGGAAACTAAACCGAGTCGAGGGGCTGCGTGATGAGGCTAATGAGTGGGTCTTTGATCCACGCACAATACGGGATATGGTGACGAAACACTTGCATACTCTGTATTCGGAGGAGTCTGATTCTACGGGTCCATTTGATATCCCCCGGGGTCGTTTTCCGGAAATTGCTCAAGCTGATTTTGAGAGTCCCTGTCGTCCTTTCTCTACTTCAGATGTGAAAACTGTTGTGGATGAGATGGGTGCGCTGAAAGCTCCAGGTCCCGACGGATATCCTGCCATCTTTTACCAAAAGAATTGGCAAAAGGTGCAACACGAAGTGGTGGAAAGTGTTCTAAGTATTCTCCATGGTCATGGCGTTCCTGATGCCATGAACGAGACGATGCTTGTTCTCATCCCCAAGGTGGATAATCCTGAAACCGCTCATCAGCTGAGACCCATTAGCTTGTGCAATGTGGCCTTCAAGATTGCAACTAAGGCGATCGTATTGAGATTGAAACCACTTATGAGGAAAGTTGTTGCTCCTACGCAGTCTAGATTTGTACCCGGCAGACAAATCACGGATAACATTGTTATCACCCAAGAGGTAATGCATTCTATGCGCTCGACGACGAGTGTGCACTTCATGACGATTAAGATTGATCTTGAGAAAGCATATGATAGAGTGAGATGGGCGTTCATTCGGGACACATTGCAGGACCTTCGGATGCCATCGCTGATGACCAAGGTCATTATGGACTGCGTTTCCTCCTGCAGTATGCGGATTCTGTGGAATGGTGAATTGGGAAGTCAGTTTAGGCCTTCTCGGGGTGTTCGTCAAGGTGATCCTCTTTCTCCGTACCTGTTCGTCCTGTGTATGGAGAGGCTGGGGCATATTATTGATGAGGCCGTTTCTTCGAGAGCTTGGAAGCCGATTAGCCTTTCTGAGCATGGCCCTGGCTTGTCACATTTGTTCTTTGCTAATGACCTGATTCTATTTGCTGAGGCTTCCCCTGAACAGATGCGTGTGATTAAGTTCTGTCTTGAGAAATTATGTGCGACCTCAGGGGCTAAAATCAACTTCAACAAGTCGAGGATATGTTTCTCCAATTCCACGCCTCCTGATGTTGTGCGCCGGGTTTGCCAGGTGGGTGGGATCCCTGAGACAGGGGATCTTGGACAGTATCTCGGCATCCCCATGTCTAAGCAGAAGATATCGAAACACACCTTCAAGTATATCTTGGATAGGGTGGGCTCTAAGTTAGCAGGATGGAAGATGAAACTTCTCTCAATGGCGGGAAGAGTCACCTTGGCCAACTCAGCTGTTGCTACAATCCCATATTATGTTATGCAGAGCAACCATCTTCCCTTGTCCATCTGTGATGTGATTGACAAGCGAACTAGGGAATTTGTATAGGGCTCTATGCCTGAGAAGAGGAAGATCCACCTCATCGATTGGGAGACCTTAAAGCTTCCAAAAGCTACTGGAGGGCTTGGCTTGAGAAGCATGCGCCAAGTCAATGCTGCTTTCATGACGAAGATGGGTTGGTGTACTATTTCTGAACCCGATTCTCTTTGGTCCCGGGTTGTGAGAGGCAAATACTGTAATGGGCGATGTGACAGAGATATGTTTCGTGTTGTGTCGGGGGCTTCGAACTTATGGTCGGGTATGGTGAAGTCGAAGGACCACTTGCTCAAAGGAACTAGAACTATTGTTGGAGATGGATCAAGAACCCTCTTTTGGTCTCATCCTTGGGTTGAGAATGTCGTCTTGGAATCTCTGGCTGTTGGTCCGATCGAAGAAGAAAATCAAGGGCGTACTATGGCTGAATATTGGAATGGTCAAGCATGGAATTGGGATGAGTTCTCCCATCTTCTTCCTCCAGAGGTGCTGCTCAAGATCGGAAAGATTTCTCTCCTTGTCGAGGGAGTTGGGGACAACTTTGGATGGACAGCCACGGGATCGGGCCATTTCACGTTGAAGTCGGCTCTCCACATCATCTGTAATGAAAGTGATGAGGGGGTGGAACCAGTTTGGAAGAACTTGTGGAAGGTTAAGACGACTCAGTGTGCCCGAAACTTCATTTGGCTTACGATGCATGACGCAATCATGTCGAACGTTAACCGGGTTCGTCGCCACTGCGGAACGGACCCATTCTCCAGCCACTGTGGGGATGTGCCGGAGACGACGCTGCACATTCTGCGGGATTGTCCTCTAGCCTCTGAGGTTTGGCGGGATTTGATCGACACCAGCTGGTCCTCGTTCTCGAGCTCTGATCTTCAACAATGGGTGGCGAGCAACATCGATAAGTCGAAGACGTGGGCGTCGGTTTTCGCCTTTGCGATTTGGTGGCTGTGGAGATGGCGTAATGCTCGTGTCTTCAACTCGGGTATGAATATTTCCCAGCCTCGTGCTCGCTTCATCAAGGATAGAGTGGCTGAGTTTGCCAACTTGCAAGCAAACAGGGGAATGAATGGAAAATATATGGACAGATCACTTGGTGCAGACCCAGGGAAGATTGGTTGAAACTGAATAGTGATGGTTCCTATTGTGCCGGTGATCATGTTGTCCACGCCGGCGGCGTGATTCGCGACCAACATGGTGACTATGTGCATGGGTTTGTTGCTACTGAGGATGGGGAGTCGGCATTCAAGGCTGAATTGGTTGGGCTTCTCCATGGTATGTCTCTTGCTAAGTCTCTGCAGATTAAAAAGCTTGAGGTGGAGATAGACTCTACAGAGGTTCTGGAACACGTGATTGCTGCGGAGAGACCGCTAGCGCTCCACCGGGATTGCATCCTACGTATCAAAACTCTTATCGCGGATCCAAAATGGGAGGTGACTATCAAGTATGTGCCTAGACTTGGTAATCAAGCTGCGGATTGGATGGCGAGATTTAGCTCTTCTTGTGTTGGTGCATTTACATATTTTATGCTTCAGCCTGAAGGGCTTGTTATGTTTCTTGAGGCGAATAAGCTCCTTAGCAAGTATGTTTAGCTTGATTCGCATTAAATAAATGGGTATACCCCTCCCTTGCACCAAAAAAAAAACTAATTTGTACACATCATTTAGCAACAAACGTTTATTAAAAATTTGAAGGAAATCCTTAGGAAAGTTCTTTTGGTCGAAAAATCATTAGGAAATTTACTTGTTAATTAATGTAGATATGTGAAAGATAACTTTCACATTGAGTATATGTAAATTTTCTAATTTGTTAATAAATAAAAATTAGTTAAAGAATCACTAAATTTTTAATTAAACAAAATTTAATATATATATATATAAATCATATTCACTGTTATAAATTCTTTTAATTGTAATTTAAGATTAAAATTATTTAATTTATTAGCATGATTTTGTATAGATAGATTATTAAATATCTAAATCGTATCTTTACTAATTAAACCAATTAAATATATCCAGAACTATCTTGATTTTTTTTAGCGAACAAAGCCCTTGAAAGATCTTGATTTTTTCCTTTCAAGGGTCAGTTCAATATTCTCAAAGAATTCTTTATGAATGCCAACGAAGTTTTATGAAGAACAATAAAGGTAAATTTTTTATTGCCATTGAAAGAACAATTTTTTTTTTCTTATGGCCAAAGAGTTATTATGAGGAAGAACATAACTTACTTATGATTTCAGGTGGAAGAAGGCCAAAAATTCTTATGAATTAGGATTTATGCCCGTGCTACGCACGGGAAAAAATTTCATATTATCTATTTTATTATATTTGTTTATTTGGAAAAACCTCTAAGTGTTGTTCAATTTTACAATATTGCAATCATATGACTCTTTATCATATACTTATTACTATTAAACTTTAGCTTCTAAACATCTTCCTTGCAATCTTTGAACTTCAATGTTTCAGTTTTCTTTCACTTGTAACATGATGTTAAATCAGCACAATTTTTAAAATTAGGGTTTTTTGTACTAATTTAGAATTAGAATGTTAAATTACAAAATTATAGTATAATAAAGTAAGTTGCTTAGTTATAACAATAATTTCATTTAAAATTAGTGTTTTTTCCGTGAATTTTATACACTGTTATTCCATCATTGACTTGTATATATTTAGATGCACAATACTAATAGCACAAAAAGAATAATAAATAGATAGCTAAATATAAGTTTACAAAAACTCACTTTTATATAAAAGAATATCATTATATATCTTATCTTGATTATCTAATATTGTGTTGATGTATGGATGCGTACATCCTGAGGCGTTTCTGCAGGATTATAGTCAGTTGTTGTTACCTTAATTATTCAATAAGTTTTTTCACTTAGTCTTGCAAATGATGCTATTGTCCTCCGTTTATAAGGAAAGTTAATATGAATTTTCACCTACAATTTGATAAATCAAAGATACCTAAATGTAAAAATTACAATATGTAAGAAATAAAAAATTATATAGGTGAAAATAGCTCTTTTTCTAATTCAAAATAAAGATACAATAACCAACCTTGATAAATTAATATATTTCCCTAGATGGTCATACTTTATAGCACGCCTTTATTTTAAATTCTCAAAATTTGCTAAGAATGTGTTATTGGTTATGTACATTATTATAAAAAATAATGATCAATTGAGTATAATCTGGACAGAAAAATATATATTAGTGTAGAAACTTCTACTTACTAATGCAAGTAACAAAAACTTATTGGGAAAATACCTGGTATGATAACGTGCATATGCTTTTTGTCATCCGTTTGTTGGTTTTTAAATTCTTGATGAAGATGAATTATTTTTAAGTTGGTCATCTCCTCAATTTTTGTGGTAGAAAATTTGTGAAAGACTTGTATGTTTCGTGATCTTTGGTTTGGAATAGGTGTAGTAGAGTATGATGTAACGGTATTTAAGCTCTATTCTCCCTCTCTTTGTAATTCATGAGTCGGAGTTAAACATCGGTTTTGAAATGTTGGGAGACGTAGCTTCATAACATTGATGGATATTCAATGCATTTTCTTAATATTCATTAATGTACACTTTTAAAAAGGTTTTCTAAACCGTTTTGAAATGCTTTTTAAACTGCTTCAAAAAATTAATGTCTATGACGTTATTTAAGATTTATTGAGTTTTTAACAGGGTTTAATAAAAACTATTGTAAGTTATTTAGGTCTTATGAGATTCCATCTACAAACGTAATTACCGATTTGTAGTAGTAAAAATTCATTTAGCCAAAAAAAACAACGTTCTCATACAATATGCTAAAACTGGCATGCATTATATTCAGTAATACTCTATAGGTATATTTGTTTTTATTTTAGTCTTTAGTTCGATTCAATCGGTTAGAATCTTTTACGTTTGAACTAAGTGCCTATGGTTTATTTAAGGGTAGACCCTCACAATCAGAAATTACTTCATGTGATATGTTACTCATTGTATTATTTACACTACTTACTAATTCATATTATAAAATGTTTATTTGTTTTTTTCTTCACAATGCTTAAACGTAATATTTATCCAACTATTGATTTTATCCATTAATATAATTGTAGTACACAGTATTAAAATTGGCAATGTTATAAAGCTAAATACAAATGAGCTACATTTCTTATTTTGATGTTTAAGTTGATTGTCGTATATATACATGAAATACATGTAAGGTAAGGTAAGAGTACTAATGACCCAATTTATTTGTTACAATTATTTAAAATATTTTTTATTACGATTCATGAATATGAGTTTAAGAGTAAAAAATTCACATGGTAAATCAAGCAATTATTATGCACATTTAACTTGGTAGTCCAATTTCGTAAGGGACCTGACTTGGTAATAATTCAAATAAAAGTGGTTTAACTAAGACCATCTTTAATAATGGTACTTACTATATGGTAGATTTTTGTTATTACAAATATAAAAGTAATGTCATAATCTTTTAAAATCAATGCAAAAAACAGAAAAAAGTACCATCTACATGAACCGTTTCATTAATTTATTTTAAAATTTTGACTTTTTTTAGTTTTTAACTTTTGAAATTATATAAGATATTCTTGTACGATATCACTAATAAAGATGGTCTATCTTATTATATAAAATTAAAGGACTTTTGTTTCATCATCATAAACTAATACTAAGTCATAGTAAAGTAAAATTGATTACATTTTCCCAAGAGAAAGTATCATTTATTATATTATATGTTACGGAATATTTTATATTTATAACTTGTTAATCGTAATACTTATAATTATCACATTTATTAAAGCTATAAAATTATAAATAAGATTAAAGTGAATAGAGCATAAGTTTCATGATATATTCGAATAGGTTAAAATAGATGTTTTCTTCCTTCTACATGATATGTAATATTAGTTTTTGTATATAGTGAGGGAAACTTAAATGGAAATATTTTTCTATGTTTTCAGAAATGTCATTCTACTAAGGTCTTAGGAATTACATATTTTATAAATACTCTTAAATAACAAATACAAGAGCTAAATAGAAATACAATTACATGTATATGTAGATTTATCCTTCAAGATATCTAGAATTCTCCTTAGGTCACTTTGTCTTAAATCTGTATCATCATTCATATTTAAAATGAATTTACATTCTTCTAATTTCGTTAAAGATGTTATATTTTATATCATGCTTGAAGTGTCATAATGTTTTCATTTATATATACTAATTGGTTTATCAATCAATTACTTTTGTTAAGATATATGACAAAAAATGTAAATTAAAATTTGCTACATAATTGCGAGCAATACTCAAAGTAAAATTTTAAAAGTTTAATATTGAATTTCTTATTTTAGTTTAATCAGCGATGTACTTGATGTAGTATAAACTTTTATTTGCAGCAATATTTCTGAAATTCTTTTGTTACTATTTCAAATGTGAAATTGATCTAAAACTATCTCAAATTTTAAATTTTGATTGCATAACCTTTGGTCACTCTAATCAACAAATTTAGTTAAATATAATATGTGGATTATCTCATGAAATATTAAGTACAAAGTATACAATGATAAAAACATAATTGAAATAAAAAAAACATCAAATTCGCAAATATAAGATATTATCACAACAAAACGCATGATTGATTGCTAAATATTTACCTCTTGGAAAATCTTTCATTGGTTCATCACTCGAATTAGCCAACCATTGATCTTAAGCTATATCCCTGTTAGCTTAATTGAGCTCCTCAACTTATCTTATTTTCTTGCCAACATATCTACTCCATTGTTCAACATAAAATATTTTTCTTTTTAAACTTGGCTTAGACGTGTTTCGTTTTGGATTGCTCTTATGTTTTAGTCTTCATTTATGCTTAATTTATAGGAAGCTTATTTGCAGGAACATTCAATTACTTAGCGATTGATTTTGACGGTTACAAATTCAACTTAAATGCTTGTTGAAAATATATTAAGCTATTAAAATGCTTTCACGTTACATATTTTAACTAAATATAAAGGCCACCAATTAAAATGGCTCTTAATGAAAAATTAAACATAATTAATTGAATTTTACGTTACAAACATTCACATGCTTTCACGTTACGTATGTTTGATTCCATTTTTATTACAATTGATTGTTTGTTTTTTGGGCCCTTTTCTACAAATTATAATACATATGAGGCCGGCCCAGTCCGAACTGGGCACATGTAGTCCATCCAATGATGATCTAATGTAATATTCTCAATGTTCAGTTTTGATGCAAATAGAGTAAATGTTTAGGCATTAATTGGCCCTTCCGTTCTACTTTATATATTTACTAGTTGGAACCGCTCTACATCCAGACCGGGGTACTGTTGACACACGAAATGGTAGACTCATCCCAACATCAGAAACTGATATAGTGTATCTTATGGAACGAATAAATAAAAAATAGTGTTTGTTAATAGTTTTAGTACATGAACGATCTTCTTTTACGGAACTAATCAATATCAAATATATAGTCAATGACACAGTCATAAAAAAATGTATTGATCTCCTTAGTGCCAATAATATTTGCTATATTTGTAGTTATAATAATTTAAAGTGCTATACAATAATGAATTAAGATTTTTCATCTCTTATCAATTATAGATTAGTAGAAATATATAAATATGCTTAATATTAGCATAATAATGTGTTATAAATATGGTTTTCTTGAAAATCAAAATCATTATCTACAATCTTATACATGTATGCATAGTCCTTGTAACGGAGGCGCATGTTACCAACTTGACATTGGTTATTTTAAAGTTTAGTTTTGTATGTTGTGGATTTGACTCTTAAAGCTTTTTTTATTAATTACTTTGTATGATAATATTTTTCCCGTATGAAATGACAAGCATTATATTTTGAACTCTTCTAGTTAGTGGCTAGAATTGTGGGATTTAATTACAACATATTCAGTTTGCTTTTATAATAATTCAAATTAATCTTCATTTATCATATGAGTATTTAAAAGAAAATTTAAGGGTTACTACAATGGATATAAATATAATTTTTATTAGAATCAATATGTGACGATGTATCATTCAGCTAGGAGTAGAATTTCTTGCAAATTTGAAAAATAATATATTATTTAAGGTCAAAACTACTCTTCACGTGTAGTTTAATTGGAATTTACTAATAATATAGATAAGATTTATATAAATATATTTTTAGAAATAAGTTACATTATATGATTACATTATAATTATAATTAGAAACATTATTATATTGACATATTTATATAAATACATTGTTAGAGAGAGATTAATAAGAATCATTATAAATAAATTTGATATTATTTTCCCAAAGACTAAATAGATAAATATATATGAGACTATAGATAGATTCTTAATTTATGTGTATTTTATTTAAAAACTAACATTTTAAATTAAAAGGAACCCGAAATAATTTTTATGGTATTATTTATACATTAATTATATTATATTCATTGAAATGTATAAAGAAATTATGGTTTAATTTGAATCAATTTTAAATAAAGGTCAAATAATTTGAGTGGTAATTGACAACAAAACAATTGCAATAACTTGATGGTTTGTTTCTAACGACATTTCTCTATAGCATCAATCTATTTCCTATTCTAAAATATCTAGACTTTGGCATTGTCATGTGTGTGTTTTGGTTTTGTCGCTCTCTTACTTGGATTACATATACAATTTTGTTTGTAGTAAAAGAAAACACCCCAAGAACTATAATATCATAAATAGTTTGTATAAGTATATAAATAAATTACAAATGTAATTAAAGTAGTTTAAGAAAACATAATCGTGAATATGTAATTGGTATAAAGAAGTAATACCTACACATACGTACGTTTCATTTGATATGATACTTGTATTTTTGTGAAGATATTAATCCGTAAAAGTCTGCATGATTAAATATATAAAAATGTTAAAAAGTCTAATTATTTAGAAATAAATAAAAATTTAATGGGAATTAGTGTAAATTTTCAACCAACAATATAATATATTGGATATATATAGATAAATGAATGATTTAATTATTTCAAGAATATATGTTTTACAATTTAAGGATGCCTAACTTTGAGAAACTCTTGGCATGGTCATTCACAAATCACAAATCTACACAACTTGACTTCAATTGGGATCTTATGTGGCTTACTTGCCTCCATAGTTGGCCGGTCAATTTGGTCTGGAAATATATTCTTCCTAAATCGTCAATCTTTGTGAGGAGTTTGACCTTCATATATTCTTACAATGATAAACACTTAAACATGTCATATATAGCAAAAAAACATCACATTTCAAGAATAAATTAAATTAATCCTATTTATTCGATTTTCATAAGCTTATATCAATAAAAAGATTCCTAAAAAAAAATTCATACTTGCAACAATTATTGTAGCATAACCATAAAAATAGAAAATGATTCACCTTCATCTTGAGCTACATCCTTTTATCATTGGTAATGTTTGTGGTCGTGTTTTCAAAAGATCAATTCATCTGCTATCAACTACTTAAAGAAAATAAAATATATTTAAATTATCGATTAAATGCGTATAGAATTAACATGTTATGAATACATTTATTCATTGTAATACCCCTCAATTTTAGTAAGGGTATTTGGGTAATTTTCTCAACCTTCGTTCAAATTAATTATTTCGCTTTCAGTGGAGTTCGGATTTTCCGTAACATCCATGATCTCCGAAATAATTTCTTGAGTGGTATAAAATACATTCAATGTATTTTCGGGACTTAGAATATTTGTTTGGATACAAACATATAATTTCCGGGGTTAAAACCATGTCCATATATTTTTTCCCGCACAAAAAGGCACTAAGGCGGTCGACTGTTCAGAACCGCCCTTCGCCCCTTTGGCGTGGCGTCGTTTCATTGAAGGAGGAGGGAGGTGCATCTGCTGGGATCGTCGGCTGGAGGTCGGCTAGAGGAGCCTTCGTTCCCATATAAAGGGAGGTAAGCCTCCATCTTCATCCTCATCCCAAGCTCTCTCTCCCGTTCCCTCTCGGTCGTCTTCCCGCCGGCAAACCAGAATCACCGCCCTTGCTGTGGCTGCCCTTCCGCCGCCACCCCTGCTACTGCTTCTCCCCGCCGGCGTTGCTTCATCCCCGGCGTCGAAGACGGTGGAAGCCCGGATAGACCCGGACCACCGTTGCCTCTCTTCCTCTGCCCAGCCCAGCCTTCCTGTTGCGGGTGCTGCGTGGCTACAGGGTGGTGGTTGTGGTGGCTGAGATCGCCGACGACGAGAACCTCCCCGGCGTATCCATGGTGGAAGCCGAGCCCCTGTTGCTCTGTTTTGCTGTTGAAAATTGTTACGTGAGTTTTGGGTTGTTTTGATTTGGGAAGATGGATGAATAGTAGCTGGTGGGCCCCCTTGCTTGTTTTGCTGATGGCCGTGTTGGCCCAAATAAATTTCAGTCCAGATTTAATCCGAAATTATACGAGCGGTATAATTTCGATTATCTTTCATCCGTATTTTTCTATAGGAAAATTTAATAAATATTTTTATGATTTATAATCATAAAAATTTATTAAATTTAATTCCTTAAGTTCGTCCAGACAAATTAATTGATAATTAATTAATTTGTTAGTTAGAACGTGATTCGCTGGATCGCGTGTGGACTCGTAATCCGTTGGAGCTATCTGAAGCTTAGGCCATATCCTCGGGAAGGATATAATCAGTAGTCGTCTCGTCTAGATTCATCGCCGAATCTACTCTAGGCAAGTGGCGGTTCGCTCTTGCTCATCATTCCATATTTCCATTAATTATCAATGGTTTGATTGTTAATTAATTTGGAATGATTTACTGTTTTATTGAGAACAGTTTTGATAAATGATATGGATTAAAATATGATATTATAATAGGTTGTATATCTGTTAGAACAACGTTATTATAAATATATATGAGGATTGCCGGGAGGGCAACAATATGAAAAGAATATGATATTATAATAGGTTGTATATCTGCTAGAACAACGCTATTATAGATATATATTTATGATATTAGCCTGGAGGGCTTTGATATGATTATTACTGTGTTGAATTGTTTAGTTAGCACGAGTATTCGTAGGAACGATGGACTATTCGAGGTCCAGTCGTTTCTTAATAATGATTAATGGTGCAAAGGGTGATAAACCCAAAAACCATTTGGTGGGTCATGACCGATCTCTATACTCGGGTATAGAGATGGTGGCACAAAGCTGGTGCTACAAATCTTGGGATTCGTCCCATTCAGGAGTATGTCCCTCATGGCGAAACATATGTCCTATATGTCCCTCATGGCGATACATATATTTAAAAGCCTATAACGTGATGCGCGTTTTGGAATTAAATAAGATAAGTGCCGTCGTAGCACATGATTAATATACCCTTGGCGAGTAGTGCAACTAAGTAAATAGTGCAGCTAGGAAAGCTCGTATTGACTTTTGATCAGAGTACGTTCTCTTTCCAATCTGGATTCGCTGTAAGCGATGAGGTTGATCGTGAACCGAAACATCTTAGTCAGTTCTTAAATCATCGTTATGTGGTTTTTAGACCTTGATGTGATCTGTTGATGTGTTTAACTGTTTAGTTAACACTTGAGGCTTTGATGTGATTTGTTGATGTGTTTAACTATTTAGTTAACACTTGAGGCTTTGATTTGATTTGTTGATGTGTTTAACTGTTTAGTTAACACTTGAGGATTTGATGTGATCTGTTGATGAGTTTAACTGTTTAGTTAACACTCGAGGGCTTGATGTGATTTGTTGATGTGTTTAACTGTTTAGTTAACACTCGAGGGCTTGATGTGATCTGTTGATGTGTGTAACTGTTTAGTTAACACTCGAGGGCTTGATGTGATTTGTTGATGTGTTTAACTATTTAGTTAACACTTGAGGCTTTGATGCGATTTGTTGATGTGTTTAACTGTTTAGTTAATACTTGAGGCTTTGATTTGATTTGTTGATGTGTTTAACTGTTTAGTTAACACTTGAGGATTTGATGTGATCTGTTGATGAGTTTAACTGTTTAGTTAACACTCGAGGGCTTGATGTGATTTGTTGATGTGTTTAAACTGTTTAGTTAACACTTGACGGCTTTGATGTGATTTGTTGATATGTGGAGCTGCTTGTGTCAGCATTTGTGTGAATTAATTGTTAATGTTTTCCGCCCTTGCTTAGTCTATTCATTAGACTAAGCCCTTGTATTTTATTTATCTGCAACGTCATGGTGGTGTCGTCCGTCCGTTTCGGCACATACAGGTCCAAAAAGGCTAGATCGACTATGAACATGAACGGTGTTTAAAAATGTTTTAATCAGGCTACGATCTTTGGGCATTGACTACTGAGGTCAATACTCTTGTAAATTATTTTAAGTCTTCCGCTGTATTGTAATGACTCTGTATTTTGTCGTCTTTGGAATTATGTTGAAATTCCGCGACTATGTTTTAAATGAAAGTTATGTTAATTTTGTACCATAATTGTTCTTTATGATTTGTGTTTAAACCGATAAAGCCTGGGGTGGCTTCGGTGTGGAAACCGAGGTCACTGGCGGTAATACCTTTCCAAATGGGTTATAAATTTGGGGGTGTTACATTCATTGTCTAAATTGATGTAATTACCCATAGACATGAACCTCTAATGGTGAATGAAGAGTCACAAAGGTTACAATATTTTCATTTCCCTTTATTATTATGAATAAATATACTTGAGTGGTGAAATTTAAATACATAAAAATTAAAATATTGTTATTAATGCATTGCCCATTGGCATGAAACACAAATGACATTTAAAAAGTCTTGTGTAAATTACACAATTCTAGGTGATAAATGTAATGAAGAATTTTTCTCCATTCATGCACATATTTTAACATAATCACGATAATAAAGGTAAAATTATTAAGTTTATAGGTTGTATATCTCCTAATTTTAAGTATTTATGATTAAATTGGTTGGTGACAATAAATATCCTTAATATAAAATATTAGTTAGGTGATACAAAAAACGAATTTATGTCAATTTTTTCGATTTTTGGGAGCTATAAACTTATTTCATGCAATTACACTATATTAATTATTCTTAATTGAAATTAAAAAAGGATAAAATCATATCATACATATAGTACTTAATAGTTTTAAAAGAGACGTTATGTCTATAATGTTTTTTAGTAATTGGTTATATAATAACTTCTAATCACTAATATTGATTTGACCTATTAATTTTTTTATTTAATTATTTTCAATTTCTCAAAAAGATATGAAGGTCTTTTAGTGATGGTATTTTGGTTTTTTTTCATGCTTAATAGAAATATAAATTAAACTATGTTAAAAATTTAATGTGAAGATATAAGAGTTATACAACCACATGAAAATGAGGACTTTTTAATTGATTAATATGTAGTAATTGTATATAATTGTGAATCAATTTTTTTTATATTATATAGAAGATCATAGATTATTAATATAATTTTTAATATATGAAATTGTCACTTTAATGCTTTTTGGATTTGAGAAATTATAAAAGTGTGGGCTAAATAAATAAGGCATGAAATCTTTAAAAGTTAGCATTCAATGACCTAGAATGCTAACTTTTAAATATATATAGATTGTTTAATTGCCGGAAGAAGAAGATCAAAGAATTCTTATGAATTGTTTGATTATCCTTATTTATCATATTTAAATTTTATGCTTATATATTTAATTAAATAAAGTTTTATATATAATTTAATCGAATTTGTTGTTATAATTTTTTTAAAGGTTGGATGATGTGGTGAGTGATGATTGGATGATTAACGACACATATGTGAATTGAACGTGATGCCGACATGTACAACTTCCAATAACATATTCCTTTAATTCACTTTTAGTTGTTTTTTTAGCCTTCAAATTATGTTCCAGTACAAATATTTATCCTTATAGGATCTCAATGCAATTTATCACATTGTAAACATAAGATTTGTATTGGAATTTTGTTATGTAATTTTTTTTCTCTCCATCTATTGGTTTAAAGGGTGGTGAGTGGTTAAATTTAGAAAAATTCTAGAATTTCAAAATACATTTAATGACTTCCTTAATATGTGTATAAAACTTTACAAAGATAAATAAAAGGGAACAAATGGAATATCCGTAACTCATCAATAAATCATTAACTAAAAATCTAAAAAAAAAATCTTAATAAAAAATAAAGTCTAAAATAATACGTAGTACTATTTTTATAACTGATGGAGTACCAAGATTTAAGAAAAATCCTTCAAGTATATCACTGCTATTGAAATATGATAATCAGTTAATCACTGATTTCCCTAGGGCAAATCCAAAAAGTAGAAATTAGCGATGCCATTAAATGAATAGATGCGTAGATCATACCTGTAGTCTGTAGCCATCCAAATTAATTTGATGGTTAATTTCATGTAGAAAAATAAGAGAGGTTGAGAATTTCAATAGTCTGTGGCCATCCAAATTATAGTTTCTAGTGTCTAGATCTATAACAACAGATTTTCAAATTCCCTATTTATGATATAAAAAAAATTCCTATGAAAAAATTGTGACAACAGTACATAAAAATATGTAATTTTTAAAATATATTGTTAGCTAGTATAAGTCGATTTTTCTCCTTTTTTGCCGATGACATAATTTTGCTAGCAGAAGCATCTTCCTCAGAGATGATCTTCATCCAGAATTGTTTGCAAGATTTTGACATTGCCACGAGTCAGCATATTAACAAGAATATGTCCAAACTTTTTGTCTTTCCGAATGTCAGAAGGAATGTTAGTGGGATTATGGCTACCAATCACTTCGACTTGTCCGAACCCTTTTGTTGGAATCATATGTCTGATACCTAAAGTGTTACAGACCCTCTTATTTTAATGGTTACAAACCTCCAAGATTAATGCGTGTTAAGTGTTATAGGAAGAGTATGGGACGCGTCACATGTATTGGTCGTGATCGAGATCAACAGAGTGATCGAGAGAACGCAATCTAAAGGAGGAAGTCCTAGACGCAGAGAAATCCTGAAGCGAAAAGTCGAGACAAACATTTCTTGATCAAAGAGATGTTTTGCAGCTAGACTTGGAGCCCAAGGATGATTGGAAAAAGCATGAGATTGAGACATTTGAGTGCATCTTTCCAAGCTAAGAAAAAGAAAACATAAGTTAAACGCAGACTATGAAAGAAGAAGACAAACCAGACTCGTAAGAGGCAAAAAGTCAGTTTGACACTTTGCTGTTTTGGGAAAGTTCTAGTAAATATTAGAGAACGACCCAGAAAGAACGTGTTAACCAATTCCGGTTGTGGGAGTTGGTAGATCAGAGAAAAGGATCAATCATAGGTTAATAGATGTCACTCCTAGGTTTGCTAGATGACAACCCTAGAGTAGGATTGGGATGGGCTGTTGTGGAGTGTTTGTATAATGGGTGGGAAGTGCCTTAGAAGAATACTCATTTAAGCCAGTAAAGGAAGAATCAAAAGAGAGCTTAAGTGAAAAGAAGGGAGAGTTCAAGTATATCTGGATCTTGGCGATTGAGAGCAAGGTACGAGTGGGTAAGAGATTTGATCTAGGTTGGAAGCTTAGAGTCAACGTTCAGGTCGCCTTTTGTAATTGCTCAAGAAATCAATAATATAAGTACACTTTTTTTAAATTATTTCAGGCGAGAAGTTTGAAGGTAATGGTTTTTCTTTAATTAACTATTTAGTTAATTAGAGTTTAGAGTTTCCACTCTAAATACTTGGGTTGAAAAAGTCATTACTTTCCAAGTTTTACACTTCCATTGCATTCTCTGTGTAGATCCTAGATCTTCTTAATAGAACACTAACGACGATCCAACACCTTTATTCATCTATTCGGAGACTGCCAGAAGTGTAAGGATCTATGGGAGGCTCTTCATCTACCGCCGCCATTTTGGACTTCTTCAATGCAGATTTTTCGATTTGGATTAGATCCAATATTCTGGTCAAAGAGTGGGCCTCTACCTTTACTACGGTGCTTTGGTGGATATGAAAATGGAGGAATGCTGGTCTTTTTATTAGGAAGGTATTCCATGAAGATAAGATCGCCTTTATTAAGCAACAAACATTAGAGATTGAAAAAGCCCACAAGACCCTTAGGTTGATCACTAACCTTAATGGTAGGGTGGAGAAATTCATTACTTGGGAGAAACCTCCAACAAGATGTATCAAAATCAATACTGACAGTGCAATTGTTAACGGCAAGGCGAGAGCTGCAAGAGTACTTAGAGATGAGAATGGAAACTAGATTGGAGGTTTTGTTATGAACATTGGCAGTTGTACGGATCCTTCAACTGAGCTTTAAGGTATTTTTCAGGATTTGAAATTTGTTTGGGATTGGGTATACAACAGGGTTTGCCTTGAAACAAATTCGCAGTTTGCGATTTTGTTATAGGCAAACTTATAGATTTTTGTCACCCCCTTTTCAATCTGATCTCGCGGAGCCAAGGCTTCTTGAGTAGGGATTGGTCTAGTCAATTTCGTCAGCTACCTTACTGTCCTTGCTTTTTCTTTCCCGTTAGGATTTCATATTTTAGTTATTTTGTCTGATGGCGTCTCGATTCCTTTGATATATGATGTTAGGGATATGACTACCCCAAAGATGATTTATATTCACCCCCTTTTGATTTATGTTATTCCGAAAAGTGACGCATCTCCTTCTACCAAAAAAAAATGTTTTAAATATTTTTTGTTAGATATTAGTATTTATTTTGAGGGCTTTTTTAAGATAGCCGTTTCTTTTAAAAAAAATTGTTAATAAGACCACTTTTAAAACGGGGGTATTAAAGACACTCATACCTTTTTGTTATTTATACCCACGCATGCGGAATGCGTATACATCTATTTATGCATTCGAAAACCATACGCATATGTATGTGGAACGCGCATACATACTCGTATGTATGCGCACTGTGCATAAATATGCGTGCGCAATGCACATACACATATGTATGCGTAGTGCGCATATATACGAGTATATATGCACATTCCGCATGCACATATAGTATCCTGCTGTTAATTAACGTTAACGATCCTAATTATGAATGTTTTAGATTTTTGTAATTCAAACGAGTTAAGTTTACTATGTTTATTATTATATAATTTTATGGTAAATTAGTTACTTCTATATATAATATGGTTAAGATAGTTTGTTATATATTAAATTAGTTACTTCTATATATAACATGCTAACTAGTTATTTAAAAGTTACTTATATCTTTTTATCTTTTTAGTTATGTTATTTTTTATTTATAATTAAAATTATTTATAATATATGTGCGTAAAACTATAAATTAAAAATTAAGTTAAAGTTATTTATAAATTTAAATATAGGGAAAAATACTAGAATTTACATTTCAACCATATCAAAGGTATGTTTTTCAAAATTATATACCTAAAAGCGTAATGTTCTTATAGTTTTAACAATTAAATTTATATAGTTGGTATAATTAGTAATATATGATTCATGATGCTAAAGTAGGAATATACATATTAAAAATATTTGAAATAAATATGTGATATACTTTAACCACTTTTTTCTTTTAATTAGTTATACAATTAATAGTCTTCATTATTAAAATTAAATTTATATGTTTGTTATTCAATTATTTGCATGAAATTCTTAGTTTACTCTCCGTTTTTGTATATAAATTTGCGAATATTTTCAATTCTAATCATATAAATGTCAAAAATTGAGCGTACACCTTACCATATCAGTTTTTAAAAATATTATTTAATATTTCAATTCAAAGTTTTACTAACGAAACTAGTGCAAGTCACGGAAATTTGGCTTGTGCTTGTTGTCTGGTGCTGTTAAGAAATATCTTATGATATGAGTATGTATGTAATTCAGTGTTGTACATAATTGTCAAACACATAAGGATAATATATATATATACTACTACTCTTCTATTAGCCATCTTTGACTGCTGACATGAAGACTTCGACGCCGACTATTCTTCATATGTATATAAATACTAAGTTGACTTCTATAATGTCATTACTAGTAGAGTGAACCTGTTGAAAAGAATGTAGTTATAAAATAGAAAACTCAAATCTTGAAGTTCAAACTAATTAATTTTAACAATAATTATAAATACAGTTTTTCGATCTATGCTTTAGATGTATATGTTAAATACTTTGTTTTGATAATAATAGTATAAGTATAGAAAATTTACCTCATTCGAATAAAAAAATTCGGAACAATCATTATCAGTAAGGTTCATGATGAATGCATATGATGAAGAACATAAATTTTGAGAAATTTTGAGAAATTTTGATGATAATGAATGAGAGAAGATGAGCTAGTATGTATATATAGAAAGAAAAACGATAAAAATATTCTAAATATCTCGTTCAAGGCATCATATCCAAAATTTGTTGTTCAATGAGAAGCTTGCCGTTAACGTTAAATTTTGGACGTGTGCGCATGCGGAATGCGCATACATACGCAAATGTATGCGCATGCACACGCGTATGTATGCGCAGTGCGCATACATATGCGTATGATTTTCGAATGCATAAACAGATGTATACGCATTTCGTATGCATGTGTATATATAATAAAAAGTTACGAGTGTGTTTAACACCGCCCTTTTAAAAACTTCTTTTTTCCGTGGCAAGAATAAAAATACTGCACACATTCAGATTAACAAAAACTTCAATCATTTTTTGGGTCAAAACAGAAACTTCAATCTCAGACTTTTTGTAATTACTTTTCCCTCTTATTTTGTCTCTTTAATTACCCAAAACTCTCTTTGTTTAATAATATATATTATTTTAGTTTTTCACACAATTATTAAGAATTAACTATTACTTTAATTTATGATTTATTAATTATCCACTTCATTTCTAACCAATAAATATATAAAAATTGCATAGAAATAATTAAATTTGTTTAATTTTCAATAACAAACCTAATAACCCACCAATAAACTATTACCTAAAATTCTAAAATGACAAGTATTTTTTAACATAATCTGAAGGATAAAACGACATTCTATTTCGAATGGAGGGAGTACTAAAATGACCAACCCACCAATAAATCAGTGTTATTTTTTATATCTCTCATGCAATAGATATATTAAAAATATTATTCAAATCTATACTCATATTCGATATATAAATATCATTCATACCCATATTTTGATACATGTACTGATATCGATATTCGATATCTCATATCTTTGATATCGACATCAAACGAGCATTAAAATATAATCAGAATTTTACTAATCTCGAGCACAATATGGTTGTTCTTCTATACTCTTTCATTTTTTATTGTGTCGATTTGGCCATCACGAACATATGGCAGTCCCAGATTTGAAGGGTAAAAGCCAAAAGGTTAAAGGTCCAAATCGGGAAAAAAATACTGATTATCGAAAGAAGAAGGGTAGTGCCGGAGTAATGAATCAATCAGAAGATCGAGGTTAATATTCAAATAATATCCCGATAATGTAACTGCAGAAACATGTTTTGACCTTTTCCATTCACTAAAAATGCAGTACGTGTCACTTGTACACCATTCCTTTAGCTGTTGCTTTGAGGTTTGTTGAAGTACTAAAATCCAGCTCCTGCCATTTTAATACTATTGTTAAATCCCAAAAAAAAATCTAAGCCCTACTCCCTCCGTCCCTTTTTATTCTTTCTGATTTGATATGACACATTTATAGAGGCGGATTTTGTATCTTTAATATCTCTAATTATATAATTCTAAAAATTATAATATTTTAATATTATCAAATTTCTCGTTGAGACGAATCAAATAAGACTCCACATGACTATATTTTTTCTTATATATTAGAAGAAATCTTGAAGATTCTCTTCAACTATAAACAATGCCCAAAAATCAAACAGGAGAAGAAAAAGAAAGAGAGGGAATACTAGCTATCAGGATAAACAGGACTCAGATTATATGCATTTTTCAAATCCTGACAAACGAATTCATTAATCAATTTTACAGTAATGAGAGTCTCATTCACTAAACTTTATACAGTTTTCAACCTTGGGGTCACTAGTCTCGGAAGACTTGTAAACATACAAAGCCGGAACACTAGTTTAAATAGCAAGCATGATTGTTTAAATACGAGGGAAAATAGACCGAAGTGATGCACAAGTGAAAAAGTATAGTCGCTATAAGCCTAATAACTTAATCTCTCAATAAAGAAGTCATCCCGTTGATACATAAACATAAAACACACCTTCGAACTTGCACATGTTCCCTAATCACGTTGCCAGGGTTACAAAATCTTGTACAGAAGTAACAGAACTGAAACCAAAAACCAACAACACTTCAAACCAAGGACATGAAATGCTGAAAGGCAACATAGGATGAAATTTGAACAGCTAAAATCGTCGCATGTCTTTTGGTGGCTTGAAGTTTAGAGGATGGGTTTCCGGGGTTGCGTTGTCATCTTCTTTCCACATCTTTATAGTCTTGTCAGCTTCACAAGTAATAAGCCTTGTTCCCGTTACGTCATAAGACAGTGCATAGATGGCAGATTCGCTGTCGAGTGATCCTGCAACAAACAGAAGATGAAATTTTATATAGCTTTCTACGTTTCCGACTAGTCAAAACACGAGACAGTGAGAAGTAGATAGGGCACACACCAGGCTGCACTATAGTCTCGGTTTGCTGGAAGTTGTGACCGCTCTTCCAGTCCCAAAACCACAGACTACCATTGTCACCTGTAATATTATAAAAGTCAATGACACAACTCTCAGAAATTAAACACATACAGCAAAACCAAACAAAATGCAATGGCTTAAAGTGTTTGGTCACGTTTTTGCAGTGTTTTTGGATCACATTGGTTGGAACTTGAAATGCATAGAATATGGAAGCACCTCTAATCTTTACAAGAATATACCATAGTGTTTTGCAAAGCAACATTCGCCATGGGTTATGTTTTGCTACTGAGGCAAATTCAAGTCACATGAAATGAGCAGTTCAGAAAGTGCATCGCTCAGGAAGAACATGCTTACAAGAAAGTCAATGCTCAAAAAGATGGGCTTGAGTGAGGTTTAAGTCATTCAAGTATCTTCTTAAGTGGTCATGTCAAGGACTCAAGATTGTGATCAATTCAGCTTGCTTAAAAAACTATAGCATAGAGGCGGTGGAAAAGCAAGATCTTCAAAGGGAAGACGCAAAGTTCAAAAAATCAGCATTAAGAAAACTCGATAAAATGAACACAGCCATACCTGCAGTGGCCAACACCCCATCCTCATTAACAGCCATTGAATTAATTATCGTTTTCTGCTGAGACCTGATCAAGAATGCACGAGTGATCAACTCACAATCTACAGAAAAAAGGACCGCTTGCATATATACGATACCAAGAAGTGATTAACTTACAGCATGTTGTGCATAAATTCTCCTTTGGGTAAAGTGAATTTTTTGGTGTTGTCAGCTGAAGCAGATGCAAACATATGCCTAGAACACCGAAAAATAGAAAACCCTGTTAATAAATACCACCAGTACAACAAGAAACATGCCCAAGTAATAGGAATGTAATTTCAAAAGATAATATGAATATGTGAAAAGGCAGGAAAAAAACAGAAATAATTGAAAAGGAAAGCAATGAGCTACATACTCTTTAGGATGTAAAGCCATTGCTCTGACAGATTTCTTATGGTGCGTCAAAGTTGTCATTGTTTTTCCTGCATATTAAAATCATCTTAAAAGTAAATGTCTACAAGAAATGAAATCTTTGAAAGGAGCTTAGTGATTTGAAAACTATAGCATACCATATCGGAGGTCCCAGAACTTGATGGTAGAGTCATGCGAGCCAGTGACCACTTGGGGATCCTGTTTCAAGAAAGATTGTTGATCAGAGCTGATAAAAGGGTTTCTCTAGTTTACAAAAGAAATTTAAAAGCAAATAGCATCCAAGGGAAGGGGAAGAAAGGCATTACTGAATACGTGAAAAGCTATATACAAAGTGCAGAGGAACAAAAGATAAAGAGACTGATAGAGCTTATAAAAATGAAGCAATGTTAATAACATACAAGAAACACACCAGCTTAGAGAGAACCAGGAACCAAAAATTGCCAGGCCAAAAGCTCCACTAAAATACCAGATGAGGAACACAGAACACTCACTCTGGCCAAAACTCAGGCTAGCTGGATCCCTAATGCACAGTTAGAACCCCTTTATTTATACTACACTACCCCAAGCTCAGGTGACTGTAAGTGAGCTAGTTATCCCCTAGTCATTGACAATCATCCTAATAGCCCTCCCTCACGACCTAAAGGCTTGGCCCTCATCATCTGGTCCCCACCTGAACAAGAGTCTTCTAGCATCTTCTTTCCTAATCTTCCCTTATACTTGTCAAGACCAATTCAATAATTCAACGAGTAGCAGTGTGCTTATTCTAAGAAAAAATACTAAAGACAAATCAAACAAACTTCTGCAGTCTCAGGTAAAATGCAAACTAAACAGATGACAAGGGAATAAATCTCCTCGTTGCATTCTATCTCTGGAGTAAAGAGCATACCGTAGGTCTAGTGAAGACAGAGCACACAGTATTCTGATGTCCTGATAGGGCATGAATCTGCATCTTACTGCGAATATCCCAGACCTGAATCCATATCCAAACAATTTCAGATAGGCCATGTAGCAAGTATATGAGTTTCCACTATAGTGAAATGGAAGACTATGACAGACAAGTTTTAGGCAGGATTCATACCCGGCAAACAGAATCTCGTCCACCAGTAAGCAAAACGTCTATCGTGGGATGAAGGGCCAAGCAGTAAACCCCACTCAGGTGACCATGGTAAGACCGAATGGCCTGAAAAAAAAAACATCCAGTATGCATCAACATTAGTCCCATCAGTAGATGTGCAAACTGCAAACATACCCCCAGCATGGTCAAAATATTCTAACCTTATTTTGTTCAAGGTCCCAACATTTAACCATCTTGTCATCACCAGCAGAAAACATGTAAGTATGCTTGTTGCTAACAGCAAGACCTGCAATAGTGTGAAATTTCAGTGTCCCAGATTACAGAAGATACCAGTCTTTGATGTTTGAAATAACAATAAAACCAATCATGAAAGAAGTATAACCTCGTATTTGTTCAATATGCCCTGTGAGTGTGAGTTTTAACCGTCCACTGCCTACGTCCCATATCTGCCAATAGTGACAAACAGAAAGTATTGGATCTTATTAAAAAATGTAATAAAAACATCCAATAACTCTGAATGAAAAGACATTATAATTGTGAATTAATGTGTTACATTTAAAAATAGTTATATAAATACTTTGACTGGTATGAGTCTATAAGATAAGTAAAATCTTTCTGCAACATAGACACATCAATAAATTAGAACCTTGATGGTCCGATCTGCTGAGCCGGTACAAAACCATGAATTGCTTGGATCAAATGCAATAGACCTAACCCATCCCAAATGACCGCTGATAACCTGAAAAGAGAAAATGGTTGACTGATGTTATATTACAACTTAGTAAGAGAACAAAAATTATTCCATTTGAATAAGCTAGTTCGACAGGAAGGGAGAAAGGAAGGGAGAAGAGGATACGTCAAAAGGGATCCTGCTCATTTTCTTCTTTTATTCAAGATTCCCTTGAACAATCTCTCTCTCTCTAACATACGGAATTTAAACGGCGGAAAAGGAAAATCAAAACAAACTCAAGAGAATAGCATATAATGGGTGGAAAAGAGCTGATCAAAAGGCATACAGGACGTCATACAGGTTATGGAAGTTATAAACCATCAAGTAGATTGAGTAAAGACAGAAATTCCATACCCTGTAGTTCTTCCACGGAGGATGCCATACAGGTCGTGGCCATTTACTTGGAATCCGCTCCATAAGGGCAGACGTTGAGAAATTCCTACGAGATGAACACACACAACACTATTATGCAAAGCATAATAAAAACAGTAATAGATAATTAAATAGCTAGGTCAGATAAATGAATTACTAAAAAGATATTCCATTTTGTAATAAAAAAAGAACAGAAAACAATACAGCACATAGGGCTCAATAGTTGTTAAAATTCACAAGTTTGAAAAACCATGAGTTGTTGACACTCTTAGACTACACAATCTCATTCTTCTTTCAAGAGCAATATTATCAACTCCAGAATGTTATGCAAGAAGCAATCTACCAACCTAAAACTAGTGGAACCTCTATTTGATGGAGAAACATATTCCATTGCCAAGAAAGCAAATTGAAATACAGAGGAAGTATGACAGAATTTAGTTACACCATAGTGAATTATACGAACGACAGTCAAAGAAAGATGTTAAAAGAAATTAGTGATATGAACCTTTGAGATGTCCCAGCAGCAGAAATCAGTGTTGTGCTCTTGTTAGGGCCACCATCATTTCTGTAACAGAAGTTTCAACGTCAAAAGTTAAGCAGTATGAGCACAGAAACAGAAAGAGACTGCTGATTACTTAAATACTACAACAAACAGGCACATAAATCCCCTCTTTTACACTTCTAGTTCCCCTGATAAAAAACAATCACATCAAACATTTCAAGAAAATGCATTTTATAATTACAACCAACATTCTTCCCAAAAAAATCAAGAACTATCCTTGATAAAGGAGCAACAAAGTTGACTGAATACAAGAGAGGATGAACATAAAAAGCAGTGGCAACATCAGAGGTACTTAACCACTAATTAATCAGTATCAATGAAACACATAAAAGGCGAAGAAATACTTACAATCCCTTGGGCTGCACAGATGGACTAACGACGATAGCATTTTGAGACCCTCCTTTTTGTGGGGCTTCTGGACCTGAATAAAGGTATTCAAAACAGAGATACACTGACCTCAATATTCTCAACATTTAACAACAATAACATATCTAAACTGTTAAAAAAGTTGAAACATTCAATTGCTTTGAATGACTTCAAATCACAACAGAAGACAACACTAAGTAAATAATAACTTCTGCAACTACTATACTTAGCAACTATTCTCATACATACAGTTTGATCTAAATGTTGACTAAACTCAAGGGCAAAGACTCCATTCCACATCAGCAATGCAATGGAAATTGACTCAAAATTTAATAAATCTCAACTTTGAACAATGTTGAAAGATCCTTTAGCATAAAATTCTAATACAAGACCATACTTCATGAATAAGAAACGCAAAAAATACCAGGAAGTACAAGTGCGTTTGACAGAGCAGAAGCAGCCTGAGGCTGATCTTGCGATTTGGCTTTTGCTTCACTTGAAGGCTGAGCTGAAGTAAGCTTAATTCCTCCATACTCCACATCAATCTTCAAATTCAAAACACATACAAGGCAAATTAAAAAAAGAAATCAATTGTGTAAATTCAAGAGCAAATTCAAAACACATACTCCACGTTAATCTTCAAATTCAAAAAACATACAGAAATCCTAACTCATCATTCACAAACCTTGTGGCTCGTCCGTATCCGTTTGCTGCATCAAAAGAAGAAACACATTAGAAAACGTAATGGCAGTCAGAAAAAAAAAATTGAAAATTTGTGTTATCAGTAAACCAATTGAGAGAGACCTTTCAGGATCCGGGGAAGGGAATTGGTCGTGAACAGGTGAGAAGAAATCGAGAGCACGCTTCAGCGACTTGAAGCTAAGCTTCTTGAGGGATTGTGGCTCTACAGGCTCCATGTCCACCGCGGACACAGTAGTCTACAACTGCACAAGACCTATTCCTGCATTGGAATCGTAAAGAGAGTCTTAAACCTATCAAAAAGGTGTCATAAAGCATACAGATCAAGCAGAAGAAAAATACGAGAGAAAGAGAAGGGTTGGCGATTGAGGAGATGTTAGGGCAAAAGAGAAAGGGCTGGCGATTGGAAGAATGCAAATACCACAGCGCCCCCATATTTGTCCACATCAAATCCCACAAGAGAACGTCGGTGGAGTGCAAGGTTACGCACTGAAGGGCTATAGAGCTCGGAACAAAGGTTAGAGGAACGGAAAATACCTGTGTGTTGGCGGTGCTGAATGCTTGGAGCGGCGGGTGATGCGACTGGCGGTAGGCGGCTCGCCGTCGCCGGATGGTTAGGGCAAAAATCGGGGGTTAAGGATGGAGCGCAGGCAAGGTGCCTGTACACATTGGAAAAGAGGGGAGTTTTTTTTTTCCAGAGAAAACACGTAAAACGTGGAATTCCCATCAATTTTCTATATTCCTTTTACCGAGTGTTATATTTTTTTCGGGTAAAGTTTAACTAGTGATAAATTATCACTAACTTAAACTGATATATATACTAATTAATACTTAAAACTGATCTGTATATTTTTATAAAAAATAAAACATAGATAGTGTTATATCTAAATAAAAGTCGAATTATAATTTTGTATTTCAATTATCTCAGCTTTTTCTTATTTATTATATTAATATATCTATCAAAATAAATAAATGTGATATCCGTATAGAAAGAAAGATATATACGTGAATGAAATTGAAAAAACCAAAGAATAATGAATTTATATTTACAATATTAAATGATTTAGAAAATTGTCGTAACAACACGTGACATATATAACGCGTGGTTTATTGTCGAAGAGACATGTAACCTTAATTGAGTTATGTTTAAATATTATATAATAGATTTATATCAACTTGATCATCTCAATCGTTGTATTTGATTCCTAATTAAAGACGACACCAACTGAGATAACAACTATATGTGTTGAATGAGATAATTAACAGTGTTATTGTCATATAAATAAAGCAAATACAAAGTGTAAGCTTAACAATAAGGTTAATATGCTTTTGACTAAGTTGAAGAGAAAAGTTCTTATTATCAACCTAGCAAACACAATATAATTTCAACATAAGAAGCAAAGATAACGCTAAAATATAGAAATAGTTTTGTATTCATATTAAGAGTCCGTTTCACGTGCGAAATATGCTTACCGTGCGAAATACGAAGCGGTCGCGTTCATTCGAGTTCATAAATAGACACCACATGTTCATTTTCTGAGCGGTAATGTTCATTATCTGGGGGGTAATATTCAATGGCACTATACTGTTAAAAAAAGGGGGATAGTAAATAGTAACACGGTGGCATAACCGTAAATATGACGATTTATTTTTTTCGGTCAACAATTTTTTATTTTATTTATTTATTTATTGTCTCTGATCGTTCTGGAATAGACAATTATTAACGTTCACATATAAGTACTATATGTTCATTGTATGTGTCGTATAAGTTCACATATAACATGATCATGTTCCAACACATGTCTTTGAACATTCAGTGCTTATTTGTGAACGTGAATGTACAAATAAATGAATATCTAGTGCTTATTCGTGAACCTTCTATATAGGCTTTTCCAGAATGATCACGGGACGAAAATGAAAAAAAAAAAAAATTGACCAAAGCCTTGTATTCGGCTTCGATAGATGATCGAGCAACTGAGCGTTGTTTATGCGAACTCCAAGAGATCGGCGTGGCACCAAGATAAAGAAGGTAGCCTGTCGTAGAGACATAGTCGTCTTGTCGCCTACCCAATCTGCATCGGAGAAGGCATGCAGAAGAAGAGGAGCGAAAGCCGAGATATGAACGCCACGATCAATGGTCCAAGCAAGATACCGCAATACACGTTTGAGAGCGTCTCAATGGGCATCAGCCGACTTCTGCATGAATTGAGAAAGCTTGTTGACGTTGAAGGCAACGTCGGGGAGGGTGAGACTGAGGTATTGGAGACTACCAACAAGAGCACGGTATTCAGTCGATTGTGAAAGCTCAGTACCACCGTCACATAGCAACGATGCAACGGCCGAGATGGGCGTGGAGACGGGTTTGGCATCCTCCATGCCAACCTTGAGGAGAAGATCAATAATGTACTTCCACTAGCTTAGAAAGATACCATCACTTGTGCGCTGAACCTTAACACCAAGGAAGTACGAGAGGTCACCAAGGTCTTTGAGGGAGAATTTTTGGGCCAGAATGGTGATTAGCTTCTCCACTGCACTTGGTTCATTACATGTAACAATGATATCGTCCACATAGACTAGCAAGTAGAGAGTTGTTCATCCACGATGATAAATAAACAAGGAAGTGTCGGCCACCGAATTGGAGAAGCCAAGAGTGAGGAGCGTCTTGGGACCGTACAAGACCTTTTTCAGGCGATACACATGATGAGAAGCATCTTGTTGCACAAACCCGGAAGGTTGGGTCATGTAGACCTCTTCATGTAGTGTGTCTTGGAGAAAGGAGTTGTTGACGTCCAATTGCTTTAGAGGCCAGCCGTTGTGGACAGTGAGGGTGAGCACAACGCGCACCGTGACAGGCTTGACGATCGGGCTGAAAGTTTTGGCGTAGTCCCAACCCGGTCGCTGATGGAAACCCTTGGCAACGAGTCGTGCTTTGTATCGATCAACGGAGCCATCAAGATTGGTCTTGACCCGGTAGACCCACTTGCATCCAACACGGTTTTGGTACGGAGAGGGCGGAACAAGGTCCCACGTATGGTTGGCCTGTAGGGCGTCATACTCCTATTGCATCGCCGCGCGCCACTCGAGTGTTTTAAGGGCTTGGGTAATGATGCGGGGTTCGAGGTGTTGGGTTGTTGTAGTAAGGACGTTGAGTTTGTGGATGGGTTTACTTATGTTGTTTTTGGAGCGGGTGACGATGCCGCGATCAAGGGTAGGAGGATGCGGGATCGACATCTGCGACGGAGTGTGAAGCGGTAAATATCCATGGCGATGGTTTGGGTTAGGGTGTGTGTGGAAGAGTGTCAGGTGAGTTTGAGTAGGAGCAGGAGAGTGTGAGTAGTTGGGTTGGGCCATAGTTGATGTGACCCTGTCCTCCATGTCAGCTACAGAGGAGGAAGACGCCATGAGACATCCGCCTTGAGACTCCTCTACAACTACATCGACCCCCGAGCTAGATTTAGGAGACTTTCTATTTCTAGTTCTTACGATTGCTAGACATTACTTCCTTAGTACTTTCTATTTACAGTATTTCTATTTTTAGTAGCTGCTAGTTCTGGGTGGTTTCCATTTATGTTAAATGGGCCGCCAGAGTTAGTAACTAGAGTGTCTGGCTCATTAGGTCAACTCTCTAGTATAAATAGGGACTCTTGTCTTCCCTTTCAGTTTACGTCAATTTTAAGCCTAAGTTCAAGTCGAGTTAAACTCCTTAACCCCGGGCCCCGATGTCATCAATTATCGCATTTCCAAGTCGAATTATCCTGGCGCGTTAATTATCTATCTTTGCGTTTCTAGTCGAACTATCCTGGCGTATCGATTCGGTTACCCATCATCTATCCGCACCCAAACACAAACCCTAATTTCACCCTAAACCTCACGGCTGCCCATCACCTCCCCACAGGCTGCCGCCGATCACCACCACCACAACCGCCCTTCCGCCGCGCCTCCTCCGTCACCACCGCACCACCACCAGCTGCTGGTCACTGTTCCGACACCCTTTCCGCCGCCGAACACTCCTTCATTCCTTTCCGAAGAGTTGTTTCGCCCCAATACACATTCAAGCGATCCTTGACAACGATTTGTGGTCTTTCCATCGGACAAGGTCACATGAACTGGCATCAGAGCCTACGAATTGCGTAAGTCGTTCCAACTCTTCTTTCAATCACTCCTTCGCTTCCGTAAATAAATTCCTACATCAAAAAAAACCAAAACTGACGCGCCTTTCTGCCCAGATTTTGTCAAAAAAAAATTTTCCTTTCCGTAATTTTCTTCCATATTCCTGTAGAGCATCTAGAGACGAGTCCGGGCATATAAAATTCGCCCAAAACGGACATCGTTTGACCCCTCAAAAGGCCAAAATACGAACTGTCACAAAAATTTTCCTGCACAGCCGAACCCATTCACACAGTTTTTCAACATTTTTTGGTGTTTTTGCTTGGTTCTTGATTGTGTTTGTTATAGATTTGCTTGCATATAGGCTTAGATAGTTTGTTTGCGACTTTGTTTGCCTTGTGTGTGCCAAAAATCTACATCTTTGCAATCTTCTTCTTTTCCCACTTGAATCACTGAATTTCTGTGCACAGATTTCTGGTTTTTCTGTGCGTTTGCTGAACTGTTTTGTGCGTGTTTCTATTGATCTGTGTTGCTGCGTTGTGCGTTGTTACGTTGCTTTCTGTTGTTGTTCGTTTCTGTATACCGGACAGCAGCTGTTCGCAGATTTTACAAAAAAAAACACAGCAGCTGATCGCTGCATACAAAAAAAAAAATCAAGACCACATAAGCCAAAATTAGGCAAGTGCGTCTCTTCGCAGCACACGAAGGGAGATCCCGGTCTTGATTCTGGCACCTTCAATTACCACTCTCGCAAGTGATTCATTTATTGTCTTCTCTATCTTTCACCGTCTGGGTTTCATATCTTGGTTGAGTGTGTTGTGCTTACTTTTGTGCTTATATCCTTGCATATCTACTGTCGACATTTTCTTTGTTGAGCATTTCCTTGATTTTGTTGATTGTTGTGTGAGTTGCTTTAGCCAGCTCGTAACCGCCCACACGGCCAGCCAGATTAGTTTCCCGAGTGATTGCTTGTTGAGTTCGGTTTTGCTTACCTTTTTGTTGATTTTCTGTTGCTATTGTTGTTCGCCTTGATCCTGTGGTTTGCTACATCTTGCTGTCAGGTACAATGTCAGACGGTGTTACAACCCGTGCTACAGGCTCAGAGACTGCAATACAGAAGATGATATGAGAGCTGCTTGCTGAGACAAAAGTCCAAGATGCGCAGATAGCCGAGCTTTTCCGTCAGAATGCGGTGCTCTTATCTCGACAGCAACCATCTCCAATCGCTACAGCTCCTGCTCTGTATGAAAGCTCTGATGATGGCTATGACGCCGACGTCGAGGTTGAACCTACCGGCGTCTATACAGCCGATGTTGATGGCGATGTGGTCGGTACTTCCGATCACCATGATGACCAGGCATACCACTCTGCCTTGGTTACTAGACGCGTCCTGAGCGTCAAGGAGGGCGACCTTCCTGAGCAACGGGAGAACTTGTTTCATGCTAGATGCAGCCTTCAGGATGCGTCACTGAATGTGATCATTGATGGGGGTTCTTGCTGCACCATTATCGATGAGAAGGACCAGGCTGAACGACAAGGATAGAAGGCACTAGAGGCCGCCGACATTTCGCTTGCTACTGCATCAACCGAGGCGAACCCGCGACGACAACTCGGCAGAGCTACAGACCGAGTTATGGGCACAGACCCGAACTCGGGCCACAACACGGCCGAGTCATGGACCGAGTCAGGGGAACAGACCATACCTCGGGCATCCACTCGACCGAGTCACAGGACCGAGTCAGGGGCGCCGACCGAAACTCAAGCCACAACTCGGCCGAGTCATGGGGCCGAGTCAGGAGGCCAGACCAGAACTCGGTCAATAACTCAACCGAGTTGTGGACCGAGTCAGGGGGCCGAGTCATCTTTCGCTGTTTTTCCTGCGTCTTCGCCTTCTGCAGCTTCGGGAGGGGCTTCTGCACCGTTAGGTAAGCATTCTCCACCTGGTATTACTTTGCGCTTACCCTCTACAGGTTCAGGTGGTTTACATTCTCCAGCAGCTGCTGCTGTGTCTACCTTGCGGGGCACCTGTGAACCCAGAGCTCTTCTGGCACATCACAGGGACCTCACACCGGCACTTCAAGGCAAGTCTGCTTGTTTCCTTCTTATTCCTCGCCTTTGTGCCACTACTACGGTAGAGCCCGCACTCCCGCCTGCTATTTTGTCTGTTTTGCAAGACTTTGAGGATATTCTACCTGGCGAGCTGCCGCCCGATCTGCCACCAGTGCATGGTATTGAGCACCAGATAGACTTCATTCCCGGCGCTTCTCTGCCGCACCATGCTGCACATATAGAGCTTCTCCTGCGGCAAAATGTGTTACCAAGTCCAGGCACTTTGCGACGAAGCTGACTCCTTTCGGGGTCGTATATGGAATGGCGCAACTGACACCTTTGGACATGACACCATACCCGCTGCAGGATCAGGAGAACATTACTGCTGGCAGGTTGGCAGAGCACATTTAGGAGCTGCACCGGAGGACACGCACTCAGCTGGAGCGACATGCACTGTAGTACTCAGCCCATGAGAACAAGGGCAGACGACGCTTGATCTTCTCCCCAGGCGACTTGGTTTGGTTTCACTTGCGGAAGGAGCGATTCCCTTCCGACCGCAAGTCTAAGCTCGACCAACGGGGTGATGGTCCCTTCCGAGTCGTCCAAGCAATTGTCGACAACGCCTACCAGCTTGAGCTCCCGGACAAGTATGGGATGCATCTGACGTTCAACGTCGCTGACTTAGCACCATCTGTTGAGCCTGAGCCTGATGAGGGTGAAGCGGGGACGCTTCACAACCAAGTGGGGGAGGGTGATGTGACCCTGCCCTCCATGTCAGCTACAGAGGAGGAAGACGCCATGAGACATCCGCCTTGAGACTCCTCTACAGCTACATCGACCCCCGAGCTAGATTTAGGAGACTTTCTATTTCTAGTTCTTACGATTGCTAGACATTACTTCATTAGTACTTTCTATTTATAATATTTCTATTTTTAGTAGCTGCTAGTTCTGGGTGGTTTCCATTTATGTTAAATGGGCCGCCAGAGTTAGTAACTAGAGAGTCTGGCCCATTAGGTCAACTCTCTAGTATAAATAGGGACTCTTGTCTTCCCTTTCAATTTACGTCAATTTTAAGCCTAAGTTCAAGTCAAGTTAAACTCCTTAACCCCGGGCTCTGACGTCATCAATTAACGCGTTTCCAAGTCGAATTATCCTGGCGCGTTAATTATCTATCTTTGCGTTTCTAGTCGAACTATCCTGGCGCATCGATTCGGTTACCCATCATCTATCCGCACCCAAACACAAACCCTAATTTCACCCTAAACCTCACGGTTGCCCATCACCTCCCCACAGGCTGTCGCCGATCACCACCACCACAACCGCCCTTCCGCCGCGCCTCCTCCGTCACCATCGCACCACCACCAGCCGCTGGTCACTGTTCCCACACCCTTTCCGCCGCCGAACACTCCTCCATTCCTTTCCGAAGAGTTATTTCGCCCCAATACGCATTCAAGCGATCCTTGACAACGATTTGTGGTCTTTCCATCAGACAAGGTCACATCAATAGTTAATGGGTTGGGTGATGGTGGGCCATGTGTAGAGGGGGAGATATTAGGTGAGTGTATTTGTGAGGCACTAGAGGAAGAGGTCGTACGGGAATGGGCATCTGAGGGCGCAAGTAGTGGGGAAGATGTGTGGGCAGCGGAGGTGGGTGGAGGACAGGGACCGCCATTGTGGTGGGTGTTGTGTCGGCGGGGGGTGCGGGTGTGCAAGCGAGGCTAGAGTGCGGAATGGGAACTCGGTTTCCAAGAACCGAACATGACGAGAGGTGTAAACACGTCCCGTTTTTTTGGATCCATGCATTGATAGGCATGTTGATCTGCAAAATAACCAACAAAAACATACATGGAAGACCTCATCACAAGTTTATGAGTAGCATATGGTTTTAACCAAGGAAAGCATAAACACCCAAAACTCTTAAGCTTGTGATAATTTGAAAAACAGGGACTCGAACCCAAGAACAGGTGTAGGGAGACGGTTGATGAGGTAGGTTGCGGTGGTCATGGCATATGGCCAATAGGTGAGCGGTATACTAGAATGGGTGAGGAGGGACAGGCCGGTTTCAACTAGGTGGCGGTTCCGACGCTTGGAAATACCGTTGTGTTCGGGTGTGTGAGGTGGGGTGGTGTAGTGGCTCACGCCGTGGGTGCTAAGGAACGGTCTGAGGCCTATGTATTCGCCGCCATTGTCGGTGTAGAGTATTTTGATTTTGTGGTGAAAAAAGTTTTCAACAAGAGATTTAAATTTGATAAAAACTGATTGAGTGTCAGAATTGCGTGTCATTGGATAAAGCCACATATAGCGAGTAAAATGATAAAAAAATGCAATAACGAAGACCATCAATAGATAAAACAGGATAAGTTCATACATCTGAAAAAACTATTTCCTAGGATGCGAAGACTCGATTCATGAAATGGAAGTTTGTGACTCTTGCTAATTTGACACGAAGTACAATCAGATTGTAAAAAATTCGAAATCCCTACAGAATTGTGTTGCTGAATGAATTTAAAAATTGAGAAGGATGGATGGCCAAGTTTGTGATGCCAGTCGCCGAAGATGAGAGGTGGAGGTTGTGGACGGATGGAGGGGATAACGGACAGACATAAACACCATCAATACAAGGACCTTTAAGGATTATCCGTCCCGTTTTGAGTTCCTTCACAAGAAAGCAGTCATGTAAGAAAACAAGAGCATAATTTTGTTGTTTTGTAAATTGAGAGACATAAACAATGTTTTTGGTCATGGAAGGAACACATAGAACATTAGACAGGGAAACATCATTTAGCTTAAGAGTTCTAGAGTGAGAAATGCGTAAACCTGAACCGTTACCCATAAACAGCGCGTTTGGACCAGTGTAGGGATGGTAGATGGCGAGATTGTCGAGTTCATTGGTAACATGGTGCGTAGCACCGATATCAACAAGGAATGATGAGTTTGACGGGCTGGTGACTAGGGTGTGGGCATGTGGTGTGGGCTGCGGGACAAGGAACCGAGCGGAGGATGGGACCAGGACAGATGATGCTGCTGTTAGAATGTCGAACATTGGATGAGGACATGCCCTTGGAGTTTACACCACTGACAGCGAGCTTTGAACGGTTTAGGTGAGGCCGGCTGGGTGTTGTGGTGGGGCGGCTACGACGGTTGGGACGAGGACCAGGGCTGAGTGGGCGGCGGTGGTGACGGCCAGGACGGAGACGGCGGGACAACGCGAGCATGAGGATTGGTGGACCGGGACTGTGCGGTGAGCGCGGTTACGGGTCTGGCATTGATTTTGTTGGCTGCGGTGATGGAGAGCATGGTCGGTAAGGTCCTCGGCATTGACGGGATGACCGATGGAAGCAAGCAAATCAGCCGTCACTTTGATTGAGTGGATGTAATCGGTGATGGTTTGGGAGCCTTTTTTCCGAGGTGTGCAACTTCTCCTTGAGCTGCTTAACATGCCCCCGAGACGCCTTGGCATAGGTACGACGAAGAAGATCCAAACTTCTGACGTGGAGGTTGTTTGAGTCACAAGGGAGTCGACTGAAGATGTCAGGGTACCGATGAGGGCACCGTAGAGCAATCTGTCTTGCCGCTTTCAGGAGAGAAAGGTTGGGTTAGGTGTCGAGCCCGACGATTCACTAGTAGTGACGAGAGATTCAGCAGGAGGAGGATAAGAGCCATCCAAGAACTTGAATAAATCATACCCCTCTAGAGTGGCATGGATTTGAAGTTTCCAGGTGAGATAGTTTATGGAATTAAGTTTTGTGATGTTTGTAAGATGAACAATTGTAAAGGGTTGTTTGGAATCATGTGGATTGGGGAGTAATGAGGCATGGTCGGCTACCATGGGAGAAGGACGATGCTTTTGTGAAGGAAGATATAGAAGCCAAGAAGATTAGGCTCTGATACCATATAGAAGTGTATTAAAAGTGATAAGTTTTATTATCTGAATTGTTGTACTTATACAAGAGACTGAAAACAGATTTAGAGAGATATTCCTAACAACTCCTAGAATATCTCCACTAACTAAGAATGTGAATAATGTGCAGAAGTAAATGGAAGACTGATTCAAACTAATTCAAATTACATAACATTATTATTAACACATGGAGGTTCAACCAACCATAATAGAAAATGAGAAAGAGGCAGAGTGGGACACCAACAAGTACCCCAGAATCTCCAATTTGAGTGCACAATCCTCCGTTAACAGAGAGTCGTGCCACCACTTCGCCCACCAATTGCCACCATCTCCCAGGGCCACTACAAAATCAACAACATCGGAAACTAACGTCCCCACCAACTCTACACGCAAGACCAATCTCGCTTTAGCATTATTCAACTTTGATTTTTAGATGAACAAGATAAGAGTTTCGAAATCTCATATTTTGGGATAAATTTCATGAATATTGCCAAGGCTTGAAAAGGCAAACAAGAACAACAGTTAGTTGAGACTAGTTGAACGATTAAGAAGGGAATTCACAAAGAGCTTTGCAAAGATCCATATCTGAATGTTTTGGGTGGTATAGGGTTGCGACGCAATGTTGAAAAGTTAGAGTTTGGGAGTTGGTGAGGATGACATGGGTTGGGAGCATTTTTGGGGGTCAATTTTCCATTTTATTCTGTTAAATAAATATTAACCTATAATTAAAGAGAATTTTTAAAAAAAATTATTTGATACGCTTATTTTATACATATTTAAGGATCTAGTGGCATGTTAGATTAGATCATTTTCATGCATATTATGTGTGTTTCATAATTAGCTTTGTTATATTTTACTTTCGGAGTCTACACTCGTGTTTTTATATATTTCATGTATTTTGGACGTTAATGGAGGTAATTGGATACCTGCTTTGAAGGCGCCAACAATTTACGTATTTTCATGAGGGAGATAGATTAGTCTAGTTTAGGTTTTCTTTAGTTTTGTTTAGTTAGAAGACAACATCAATTTACGTATTTTCGTGAAGGAATTTGGTATTTTGGTTTGATTGGAAGACTTGGTATTATTGTCCTAGCCACGTCAATTTGGATTATTTCGACATTGAGACTAAGTTTTCTTATATTTTGTTCTATTGAATAATTCATTCATATTGATGGTTAGATTAAATGTATTCAATATTTCTTCAATCATGTTTGGCTAAATTCCTAGTTTTAAGGTTGGGGTGATCCCGACGATGTACATGTAAATAGAGTTATTTCTTTCTCTGAATTGAAATAGTGTTTGATTCATTCCTAGTGTACTTAATACCAATAGTAGCTTATGTGAATTGGATCCTATTAAGGTTTGAGATCGAGATGTGATAACGTTAATATGCAGTAAATAGGGTTTGAGACCGATAGGTAATAACTTCTATTGGAATCCTAAGATTTGAACCTGAGATTTTATTATTGTGAGGGCGTCTTACTTTCTCTTGTGGATTAATAACTATTATAGAAACCCTAAGATTAGAGTGGATTTAACAAGTCACAAGAGTGAATGTTAGTTCAGTTTGACTTTAGATTTGAAGTGTCTAAAGGGTCTAGATCTTAATGTGCAAGTCACGAGAGTGGATGTTAATTAGATCTAGGCACATTTACTATCATTCGGGAGGAATTAGTAATTACCTTAGATAGTTACATTCAAATAATTTGGACTACATTCATGTGAAGTGTGATTTTTATTTACTGAAACATTGTTGCGATGATCCTTAATCTTGGACACATTTATCTCATTGATTTTTATTATTTTTTTATTTGTTTTTATTAGTTAGTTTAGTTATAGTTTTCCCCAATTTTATATTTTTCTGGCCTAGCTTATTGCTAGAGCTTCAACTAGTATTACATTGATTTATGTGGAATTGACACTTGACTACTATAACTGATCTCATTGATAAGCACTACTTTGTAGGGCTTAACTAAGAGTTATTAGAGGTTTTATTGGTGCCATTCGGGTAGATTTAGACACATTCTTGTGTATGGCGTTTGAAGGCGAAGTTGGTGTTTTTGGAGGTGTTTGAGCTACTTTGGATATCATGAAGACACTGAGGAAGGAAGCCATCAAGAGAAGACGCCAAGGAGTGAAGAGGATACGAGTTGGTGCAAGGCAAAGGACAAGAATGCCGAGCATTAACCGCGATCGCGGGCATGGGTGCCGCGATCGCGGATCTCGGAGCATGTCGAGAGTTTTCTACGGGCGCGGAGAGATTGAAGGGCACGGAGCCACATTGGCCGCGATCAAGGTCCACCACCCGCGATCGCGGGTCTGACACGGCAGAGGCTCGGACTTATTCCGAATTATCTTTTTAGTTTTATTTTCCCTTTTTCTTATTTCTATTTCATTTATTTTTCTTAATGGGCCAGGTCATTTGTTAGGGCCCTATAAATACTCTCCTTATGCATTAGGGTTAGAGATCCACTCTTTAGAGACAAGTTCTAGTTTTTGCAATTTCAATTCATCATTGTTTATTTCTTTTGAAGTTTCTACCATGACTATGAGGAGCTAAGCCTCTTTGGCTTAGTCCAGTAATGGAAGCATGAGTTCATTCATCTGGTTGTGAGGTTTTGTTCCTATCTATCTATTCTATTGAGTTATATCTTTTCTCTGAGCAAATTCATATTTGAATGTTTGTTGGTTTATCTAGACTGATCACCTAGGTTTATTGCTTTCATTCTTATTGCTAATACTAGGGAACTGTTGGGCTAACGCTCTAGTATAAGTAGCAAGCATTGATTGTTATCTGCATCTGTGGATTATATCTATGTGGGAATTGATTACATGGTAAATGCATATGAGCGAGCGTTCTGTGTATCCTGGTTAATTCTTATATGCATTGCTGCCTTTGGGTTGAACCTTTAGTGGTACTAGGGTTATTCATTGGTAAGGGTTCTTTGTGGAAGGTTTCCCTATGAATTTACATAAGATCGGGACAGGAATAACCGAATAGGAAGATAGGACTTAATCAATGAACAACCTTTGAATGACTTATGTGGACATTACTTGGCTAAGTGTTTTTCTCTCTTGATATTTCATCCATTCTACTTTGTTTTGTTTGTTTTGTTTTCAACCAACCAACCATAAAACCCCCCTTTGTGACATTGCATGCTACCACCATTGGTTCCTTCCTTCTCTGTGGAATCGACCCTGACTTACTTACTATACTTTGTTTAATGAGAATTTTAGGATTTACTTTTGATTAGGGGTACGACGACTACAACTCCGATCAAATTTTGGCGCCGTTGTCGGGGAAGGCAATTGCGGATTTTTGGTGTTTTGCATGCTTTGTGTGTTTTCGAATTTTTTTCTGTGTGATTTTCGTGTATTTGCTTGTGTGTGTGGACCTATCTTATGGTCCACACCCGTACAACTGACTCTCCACCTTTAGATCTTGATCCAGAGATTGAGAGAACTTTCTCCCAAGGACGTAGAGTGAATCGAGCTTTGGTCTTTGAGAATCCCACTTTTGAGATGGCGGACGAGGTACCACCACCTACGTTGAGGCAGCTGACTACGCCTAACTTGACGCAGCAGCCACTGGCCGTACAATTCCCTGAGCTAGGCACGAGAGTGAACTTTGAGCTCAAGTCTGGTCTTATCCATCTTTTGCCTCAGTTCCATGGGCTAGCTGGAGAGGACCCAAACAAGCACCTCTCGGAGTTCCACGCCGTGTGCAGTTCCATGAAGCCACAGAATTTCACTGAGGATCAAATCACGTTGAGGGCTTTTCCTTTTTCACTTAAGGATTCAGCCAACGATTGGTTTTACTACCTCACCCCAGGAAGCATCAACACTTGGGAGAAAATGAAGAAGGCGTTCCTGGAAAAGTACTTTTCAGCAACGAAGCTGAACAGTCTCAAGCGCAACCTGAGCAACATTGAGCAGCATGGGACAGAGATGCTCTACGAGTACTACGAGTGTTTCAAGAGGTTGTGCTCTAGCTGTCCCTATCACGGGTATTCAGACCAGGATTTGGTCTTATATCTGTACGGGGGATTGCTGGATGAAGAGCGACGAATGGTGAACGCAGCGTGTGGGGGAAACATACTGAACAAAACCCCTACCGCTGCATTTGAGATATTCAGCGAGTTGTCGGAAGGCTCAAGGCAATTCAGCAAGAGGACGAGCGCCCAGGCTGTGAAAGCCACTTTAAGTGAGAATGTTCCCCCATCTATGGCGAGGGAAGTGAGCGAAATGAAAGAGATGATCAAGGTTTTGATGAGGAAGGAAGGACCCCAGAGGGTCAAGGAGTGTGAATTTTGCTATGCCACCACACATGCAACTGACGCATGTCCTACACTCCATGAGGAGTCCACTGAGCAAGTCAACGCTGTTGGGGGGTACCAACAAAGACAACGGTACGACCCCTACTCCAGTACCTACAATCCGGGGTGGAGAGACCATCCTAACTTGAGGTACGGGAACACGCACAATGTGAAGAACCCCACTGAGTTCCGACCAAGACCCCATCAGCAATACCAGCAGCAGCAGCAATACCCCCAACGACCATTCCAAGGAGGCCAGCAGTTCAGAGGCCCAGCAGAGCAGAGACCGCAAGGACAAGGAGCTCCCCGCGCTATGAATCTAGAGGACCAGGTCAATACACTGGCACAGCACATGACCACGCTGACGCAGACAGTAGGAACCATGCAGCAAAACATGGTTCAGTTCCAACATGAGACCAAGTCCAGTATCCAGAACCTGGAGAAGCAGGTATGGCAGATCTCCCAGGCGGTCAGCAAGCTCGAAGCTAGAGAGTCACGAGCACTCCCATCTTAAACTGAGATTAATCCAAGGCAAAACGTCAACTGCATGACATCAAGGCCAAGATGGGAGAATGAAGAAGAGAAGCTGGAATTAAAAGAGAAGTACGAGGCAAAACCGCGATCACGGGTTTACGGACCTAAAAGCCGAGAAAAACTCGAGCATAAATTCGAGCATTAACCGCGACCGCGGGCATGACAGCCGCGATCGCGGGAAACCAGTGCGAGAACCGCGATCGCGGGTTGACACCCGCGATCAACTCTCGGAAAGCGCTCCGCCTTGCAAGACATTTATGAACAAGTATGACTATCCGGAGGGATATTTTGACATCCCGGTGCCATTCCCTGCAGCATTAGAAGATGAAGGGAATACGGAAATATAATACGAGATATACCAGGGCTACCCAGAGAGCCCCTTCTTGAGAGAGCTACGCAAGACCATAGCGGAGCAAAAGGAGTGATCTAAGAAGAAGCCAAAGGTCAAGAAGGATATCTCGGCTGTGGTGCAGAAGAGGATTCCTAAGAAGTGTAACTATCCTGGAATGTTCAGCGTGCCCTGTAAGATTGGGGAGACTGAATTCATCGAGACATTGCTGGATTTGGGAGCTTCAATCAATGTCTTGCCACTGTCCGTCTACAACAACCTCGACGTCGGACCATTAGAGAGCACGGAAATCGTCATCCAACTGGCTGACAACTCCGTCATCACTCTTGAGGGCGTTGTGAAGGACGTACTGGTAAGCGTCGATACCCTTGTTTTTCCTGTAGACTTCTTTGTCATGAACACAGGGGAACGAGGAGGACGAGTAATGCTAGGGAGGCCTTTTATGAAGACCTCCAACACAAAGATCGACGTGGGCAGAGGCACAATCAGCATGGAGTTCGACAAGAGGAAGACAGAGTATAGGTTGGAGAACATTCTGGAGTATCCTCCAGATACAAGAGCAAGGAGTACGGTTGCAGGAGGCAACCCCGGATGAGAAGTACAGCAGGACGTCGTGCCGCGACGATAACTATGGCGCTGCTCGGGAGGCAACCCGAGGTATGAGTCGTTGAACTCATTTATGTTTTTACCTTTCTTAGGACTTAGATTTTATTTTTCTTTCTTCTTCTTTGCACTTGTTTTTCTTTTTCGGTGGGTACTAGAACTAAATATGCAGCGGAGGCCAGAATCCAGCACCCGCGATCGCAGTTTCCCCTCGGCGATCCATGGCGAGTTCTAGCAAAAAAAAAAAAAAATCAGATTCAAAAAAAAAAAAAAATCACAAACGGTTTAATAAAACCGGCGCGTTTTTCGAGGTAGTCAGCGCCTCGTAACTCGCACCGACTGTTACGAATACAGGGGCATTAACCCCGCGATCGCGGGCCCTCAGCCCCGCGATCGCGGGTCTTCATCGCGACAATTATAAAAGGCGAGAGGCGGTGGAGGCATTTTACAACACCTCCACCACCACCTCTCACTCTCACCAGATCGGATCTCCGACCCCGACCACCGCGACACCCCCCTGCAGCCCCGCGACTATCGTTCCGACGCCGCGACGTCGTTTGGGTGAGATCTCCATTTTCCAACTCTTGGATTTCTCATAGCCTCACGAGCCGCGATCGCCGGACCCACGCCAAACCCCGCGACCACCGCAGCGCCACCGCAAAGCACCGGAGCCATTTTTTCTCGAAGTTCATTGCAAACCCAGAAACCGCGATCGACGGCATCAACCCCGCGATCGCGGCCCATCTTCTCCAGCGAGCTTCGAGTCGAGCATAAACCGCGACCGCACCCCATACCCCGCGATCGCGGGTCCTCCGGTACTCTTTCTGTTGTGCTTTCTCGCTCCTTTTTCCCACCATGGCAGCCTTCGTAGGCAACATGAGGAGCCAGAGGCACAAGCGCTACTACGAGACGTTCAGCGTGCGAAGTTCGTCCAGACAAAGTTCTTCGATCGGCCAACGCTGCAACGACTCGGACTGGAGGACTGCACACAATAGTTGCTGAGCCACGGAGGGCTCGGCAACTTCATTGACCTAGCCGCCCCATCCTCGCACGAGCTGACCCTGGAGTTTCTGGCCACGTTGGAGCACCACGAGGACGGGATCACGTTCAACCTGCTGGGGCGGCATAGGATGATGTCCTACCAAGGTCTGCATGACCTGTTTGGCGTTACTGAGGCTCTCGCCGAGGATTGGGAGGCCGCAGGCACCTTGCCAGAGCTCTTCTGGCAGGATGCGACCCGGGAGGTATTCAACCCCAGCGCCGGCGAGTATAACTACAAGCTGACGCACCCCTGTCTGAGGCTGGCGCACAAGGTGCTCGCCATGTCCTTCCTGGGACAGGGGGAAGTGAACAAGGTTCCGACGCTGGACCTTACAGTGCTCTGGTGTTTGACACCAGAGAGCCACAACACCCCCGACTGGGTCGATTTGTTCCTCTCCAGCTGTCTCGGGCTGAGGGAGAAGACGGGCGGCAAGATCTCCATGGGGGGCATGGTGACGCTTATCGCCCAGCAATATGAGAACATCGCGGACCATTGGGATTTCCCCGCCGACATCTACACCTATAACATCACACTACTGCGGAGATCCCATCTGCTGGAGGTCCGTGGTGGAGAGTACACCTGGCTCTCCAAGAAGGAAAGGACCCACCGAATGAGGCTGCCTCGTCCGATGCCTTATAGGCCCCGGGCGAGGGATTTTTACCTCTATGCCGATGGAGAGCAGGGGTCGTCGTCCGAAGACGAAGGGGACGACGACGACAACGAGGAGGAGGAGGAAGCGACTGCAGCGGTGGACATGGAGAGCGATGTGCCATCTCCGCTGCGTTCCAGGGGCCTACTTGTTTACCCTGACTATACCTACCAGGCATCTGGGTCTGGTAGTGTATCTGGAGGGGCGCCCTGGGACCAGCTCCTGGACATAATGGCCAACCTGTAGCTGAGGCAGGCCGAGAATATACGAAGGAGTGCCGAGTGGGAATGCAGCATCTCCCAGAGGCTAGAGGAGCATGAGAGGAGAAGCGTTCAGTGGGAACGCCAAGTCTCCACCCGCCTGGATGAGCAGGAGCGGCGGAGCGCTGAGTGGCAGCGCAACATGGAGGTCAACCTTGCATACCACGCCAACCGCCTGGACAGTCACCTCACCACTGTTGAGGACCAGGTGGTTCAGATGCAGAGGAGAGTTGAGGCTTTCTTCAACGCTTATGGGTATTGGCCTCCACCCCAGTGAGTATTTCTATTTTCCCCTTATCTTTTTCTTGTCTTCCATACATTGAGGACAATGCATGATTTAAGCATGGGGGAGTAGAGTATTCACTATCTATCTTGTACATATTTCTTTTCCAGCATTGTACTTTGATTTTTAGCATTTCGAATTTCAACATTTCTTTTCAAAAAAAAAAAAAATCGAAAATCGTGGGACAAGCTGAAAACCTGAAAGGGCGGCTTGGGTAAAAAGCAGGTGACCCGGACCAGTGCTAGGCTGGGGTAAGAAGGTGTCGGAGTGACGTGAGCTTATATGAGCACATCTATGAGAAAAATATGAGTGACTAAGATGAAAACCCGAAAGGGCTCCTAGGCAAAATGAGTGAAAATAAGAGGAGTGATTTTAGGATCTCATTTTACCTGGAGGGGCGACATAAGAAGAGGAGACAAAGAAGGATTGTCGGGTAGGTCACTCTGGGAGGCATAAAGAGTCATAGATAGAGGCTAGGATTAGAGGTCACTTTACACTATTGGATGTCCGGGTTGAGCTTGGGGGAAGTACTCTGCTTGCCCTCAAGTTTGTTGAGTTGTGGATGTGTTGTAGATGAGATTGGTGCCAGGAACTTTGGCATGGGTTAGGTAACTCTTAGTTGGAGGATATGCTTCCTGAGACCTTGGGTGCTACATTGGAGGAGTAGACTTTCTTTTAGTTTACTCGAGGACGAGCAAAGGTCTAAGCATGAGGGAGTTTGATAAGCACTACTTTGTAGGGCTTAACTAAGAGTTATTAGAGGTTTTATTGGTGCCATTCGGGTAGATTTAGACACATTCTTCTGTATGGCGTTTGGAGGCAAAGTTGGTGTTTTTGGAGGTGTTTGAGCTACTTTGGATATCATGAAGACACTGAGGAAGGAAGCCATCAAGAGAAGACGCCAAGGAGTGAAGAGGAGACGAGTTGGTGCAAGGCAAAGGACAAGAATGCTGAGCATTAACCGCGATCGCGGGCATGGGTGCCGCGATCGCGGGACTCAGAGCATGTCGAGAGTTTTCTGCGGGCGCGGAGAGATTGAAGGGCGCGGAGCCACATTGGCCGCGATCAAGGTCCACCACCCGCGATCACGGGTCTGACACGACAGAGGCTCGGACTTATTCCGAATTATCTTTTTAGTTTTATTTTCCCTTTTTCTTATTTCTATTTCAGTTATTTTTCTTAATGGGCTAGGTCATTTGTTAGGGCCCTATAAATACTATCCTTATGTATTAGGGTTAGAGATCCACTCTTTAGAGACAAGTTCTAGTTTTTGCAATTTCAATTCATCGTTGTTTATTTCTTTTGAAGTTTCTACCATGACTATGAGGAGCTAAGCCTCTTTGGCTTAGTCCGGTAATGGAAGCATGAGTTCGTTCATCTGGTTGTGAGGTTTTGTTCCTATCTATCTATCCTATTGAGTTATATCTTTTCTCTGAGCAAATTCATATTTGAATGTTTGTTGGTTTATCTAGACTGATCACCTAGGTTTATTGCTTTCATTCTTATTGCTAATACTAGGGAACTGTTGGGCTAACGCTCTAGTATAAGTAGCAAGCATTGATTATTATCTGCATCTATGGATTATATCTATGTGGGAATTGATTACATGGTAAATGCATCTGAGCGAGCGTTCTGTGTATCCTGGTTAATTCTTATATGCATTGCTGCCTTTGGGTTGAACCTTTAGTGGTACTAGGGTTATTCATTGGTAAGGGTTCTTTGTGGAAGGTTTCCCTCTGAATTTACATAAGATCGGGACAGGAATAACCAAATAGGAAGATAGGACTTAATCAATGAACAACCTTTGAATGACTTATGTGGACATTACTTGGCTAAGTGTTTTTCTCTCTTGATATTTCATCCATTCTACTTTGTTTTGTTTTCAACCAACCAACCATAAAACCCCCCTTTGTGACATTGCATGCTACCACCATTGGTTCCTTCCTTCTCTGTGGGATCGACCCTGACTTACTTACTATACTTTGTTTAGTGAGAATTTTAGGATTTACTTTTGATTAGGGGTACGCCGACTACAACTCCGATCACTCATACACTTGCGGGTAAGTTTTAGCCATATCAATACTATATGATTGTAAAATATATTGTGTGTCTGGATTACAACTCAAAGTCAATCAACTAAATAAGTATACATAGATGTGATCATAAATTAATTGATGGACCTTTAGAACCCAAAAACAACTTAACCCAACCCCAACAATAACAAGTTAATCCCTGCAACCATGGAGTTTTCTTGAGATTTGATGTAACTGTAAGTTCATCTCTCCATTTTCAATGGATAAATGGAATATCTCTCAACCAATCTTGCTCATTGAGGCTTCATAAACCATTATCGGTGCAATTAACACAAATAACAAATCAACGAACTTTGAAAAATCTAGTAGCTTAGAGTGTGATTTTTCACTCTCCTAACAAAACAAACATCAAACAACAACATTAATTCAAAGGAACTAAGTGTTGTGGTAAGGGTATGAGCAAGATCTTTTTTCCCCTCCTCTTTGGTTCTTTTTTCATTATAAAGGATCAGACAAGCTAAATACACGCGAGAAATTGGCTAAATGTACGCGATATTACACGCTTAAGGTACGCGTCTGCTTTTACACGCCTAAGCTAAGCGTGGAGGGGTATTCTTGCCATTTTCGAAAACATGTATGAAGTACACGCTTAGCTTAGGCGTTTGGCCAAACGCCTAATCTAGGCGTCTGGTTATATGTGGTAGTTATTGGGCCCAGTAAAACCAGACGCCTAAGCTAGGCGTCTGGTTTTCACTATGGGCTAGTTATTGGGCTGGCCCAATAACTAGCCTTTGCCCAGTAAAACCAGACGTCTAGCTTAGGCGTTTGGACAAACGTCTAAGCTAGGCGTGTAAGCACACGCTTAAGCTGCCACATCGTCTTCTTCCTCCCGCCGCATTCAAAACCTAAAAATTCGAAAACGATTTCGACGAAATCTCTCCTCCATTTGCTTTGATTGTTTGAAATTAGGCATGGATTGTGATTGGGCTGGGTTAGGCGAGTTCATTGGTGGCGGAGAGAGGTCCGAAAGCGGCGGCAGAGCGGTGGGCGAAATTCTGGAGCAAGGGGCGACCGGCGGCGCTCCCACTGGCGCGACGCCGAGAGAGGCTGGCGACGCGGAGGCGGCTGGCGGAGGTGCGAGCGGTGGCGGCGCAGAGGCGACTGCAGGCGGCGGTGGGAGTTCTGGCGCCGGTGGTGCAAGCTTCGGGGGAATTTATGCGTGGCTGGCGGTAGAGGAGGAGGAGGAGGAGGGCTTGGTGGTTTCCGGCGGAGCTCGGACCCGAGGTGGAAGGGGAGGTCGAGCTAGGGACCTAGTGGATACAATTCCAACGACACCTGGATCAAGTCAGATCGGTCTACGAGCGGTATTATTTGAAATTTTAAATTGATCATTATTAAATTTTAAATAGATTAGAATTATTGGCTCGTATAATATATTTAGAAAATAACAAGTATAATAAATTCTAAAATTAATCATTTAAGTTCCTAAATGTATTAATTAGTCCCTAATTAAATTAGTATCTAAAAAATTAGAGTATATTGGCGGTCATCACCCCTACTGGGCGTACGGAGCCGACACTTGTTGTTGCTGACCGCACCCGGCGTGTTGGTATATCGGAGTCTATTCGTCGTCGCACCGGTATTGTGAGCACTAATATATTGTCGTCTAGTGCGGCATCTTCGCATCCGCCTATGACCGGCACCGCTGATGATGACTATTTGGAGGACGCTGAGGACTTGGCAGCTCAGCCCATGACGGTTGATGATGAGGCTGTTGAGGAGGAGTCGCGTGATGGGGCAGGGTATGACTTTGTCGAGTCTTTGGAGCCTACATTACCGACGCATGAGTTGAGTACGGACGACATTCCATTTTCTCATTCCCTGCCTTTTTTTGGGTCGATACCTACTCCTGTCCCCTCTCCATCCCATGCCGGTCCTTCTTCTACACCTTATGCCGATATTTCTTCTCTACTTTTTGTCGATCCTTCTTCTCCACCTCCTACTGGTCCTTCTTCTCCACCTCCTCCCGGTCCATTTGTTGTACATACTTACCATCCTTGGATGTCTGGAGGCCCAAGGTGTCTGATTCTTCTCCCTAGCTACGAGACACACATTGCTCGGGCTATATTTGACCGTCCTATACCTCAGCCCGCTCCTGAGGCACTTCCGCAGATGTCGCCTCATGTACAACAGAGGAGACGAAGACGTAGAGGAGACGCTGCATTTGTTGAGGATGCTCTTGTTCCTCAGATTGCCGAGCAGGAGCAGCAGCCACGTCGTAGCGGGGTAGCTCGTCGTCAGACAGAGCAGGACCCGGTATGTTTTAGGGTTTTTAGTTTATGTGTTGAACCTATAAATGTTTTTTATTCGAAATTGTATACTAATCTTGAATACCGTTAATTCAGAGTCGTAAGATTCTGAGGATCCATTTCCGCACAGCCCATTGTTCTACACACGAGCAGTACATTAGCCCTGAGCCACATACGTGGTTTAGGCTGGCGGAGCAGAGCGGGCTTACCGGTCTACGCACACTAGGCATAGCATGCAGCATGGATGCGGCGTTGATTTCTGCATTTATGGAGAGATGGCATCCCGAGACGAACACATTTCATATGCCCTTCGGAGAGATGACCATCACTCTTGCTGATATTCACCAGATCTTACGGGTTCCCATACGTGGGAGGAGCTGCACTTCAGACCTCGATGAGCCGACAGTGAGACATCGCATATGTGCTGACTTGGGCGTTGCTGAGGAGGAGGTGAAGAGATGGCACACAACTGGTGGTATTCCTTTGGGGCATTTAGAGACTAGAGTACTGGAGGAGTGGATGAGGAGTGACGAGCGTGACGAGGGCGTTATTGCTACGTACTACCTCTTTTTGCTTCTCGGCTCGACTGTCCTGGTGGACAAGTCGACTAACGCCGCGAAGCAGAAGTGGTTGGCGCTTTTGTTTGACCACGACGTCACATGCGACACTGCATGGGGAGCTGGGATTCTAGCGTACGTCTACCGCAACTTGGGATAGGCGTCTAGGCGTGGAGCACAGGGCATTGTATCATGCGGGATTCTAATCAGGGTAAGATATTAGATAGATTAGTGAAATATTAAGTTACGTTTTAATATTTTGGTCATTAATGTCCTTAGTTATTCATTTACAGTGCTGGGTTTGGGCATATTTCCCACATTTTCGGGAATAATATGTCACGAACCCTCAGGCCTTTGGAGGAGCTGTTTCTGGTGCCGCGGAGGTGCCGAACAGTAGAGACACCGGTCGTTTGATCGCCATACACCGCATGTTGGACCGCATGAGATACGAGAAGGTAGAATATTACATGTAATTTTCGATATCTTAGTCTTTAATTTAAAAAAGTACGTATGTATTGACTTTGCCTTTTTGACTTTACAGGTTACCTGGACCCCCTGGGTGGGGTTGGACTTCCAGGCTCCTGAGGTAGCTCATGCCAGGTTTCGCGGTATACTGCGCATTGTAGATGTTCAGGAGCCGTACCACCCGGACAGAGTCCTCAGGCAGTTTGGGATGATGCAGCCTATCCCAGTTCTGCCCATTCAGTCGGCCAAGGTCGTCAGGAAAGCGGAAATCAAGGGATACGAGCTGAGTTTTGCGGGTGAGCTTCTACTGGCTTGGGATGCAGACCCGAGACCCCTGATTGACCTCCAGGGATCGGTTGCGACACATGGGTGGGACATGTCTGCCGATTATTTAGATTGGTATGACGAGTGTTCTCATCCATTGGTCGATCCCGGTTCAGTCAGACGTGATCGTCCGGTCGGCCCTATCCACGTCCTTCCAGCCGTTGACGCAGTCGCGATACGCTAACTTTTGTCGAATTATTTGAATGATTTATCTATAATTTTAGGCTATGGCTAAATACACGCAGAAAATTATCTAAACGGACCTTAAGCGTGTAATATCGCGTAGCTTAGGCGTGTAAAATCAGACGCATACCTTAAGCGTGTAATATCGCGTACATTTAGCCAATTTCTCGCGTGTATTTAGCTTGTCCGTAATTTTATATTTTGCAATATTTTGACAAATATTACTTGCTTTCTATACAGCGCATTCAGGTGGTTGCTGCTGATATCCACACTTATTTGTGCACACCTGAGGCGGCGACACGAACGTTCGAGCAACACGCGGCGTTATGGCTGCATATGCTGACTGGGTAGCCTCCCCCCATGGCCCCACCCCCACCTCGCCAGTCCCAGATGTTTTGTGATTCTGTCATGGAACCTGGCAAAGGTAGTGGCTCGCAGCCACAGTAGTTTTTATGTTTTGGATTAGACAGGATTCATATGTACAGAGTGTTTATGTAAACGTTATCTATTTATCTTATAGAGCGAGTGGTTAGTACCTGGATCAATCGAGAGTTCGATTCTCTCTGAACGTACCTGCATGGGGAATGCATGGCAGTCCCATGCATGGCTATGCATAATGACACGCTTAAGCTAAGCGTGTGCCTATATGAAATATAATGATATACTATAGTACATAAGTGTAACTATATGAAATATAATGATATACTACAGTATATAAGTGTACTATATGAAATATAATGATATACTACAGTACATAAGTGTAACTATATGAAATATAATGATATACTATAGTATATAAGTGTAACTATATGAAATATAATGAAATACTACAGTATATAAGTGTACTATATGAAATATAATGATATACTATAGTACATAAGTGTAACTATATGAAATATAATGATATACTATAGTATATAAGTGTACTATATGAAATATAATGATATATTATAGTACATAAGTGTAACTATATGAAATATAATGATATACTATAGTACATAAGTGTAACTATATGAAATATAATGAAATACTACAGTATATAAGTGTACTATATGAAATATAATGATATACTATAGTACATAAGTGTAACTATATGAAATATAATGATATACTATAGTACACAAGTATAACTATATGAAATATAATGAAATACTACAGTACATAAGTGTAACTATATGAAATATAATGATATACTATAGTACATAAGTGTAACTATATGAAATATAATGAAATACTATAGTACATAAGTGTAACTATATGAAATATAATGATATACTATATTATATAAGTGTAACTATATGAAATATAATGAAATACTACAGTACATAAGTGTAACTATATGAAATATAATGATATAATATAGTACATAAGTGTAACTATATGAAATATAATGATATACTATAGTACATAAGTGTAACTATATGAAATATAATGATATACTATAGTACATAAGTGTAACTATATGAAATATAATAATATACTACAGTACATAAGTGTAACTATATGAAATATAATGATATACTATAGTACATAAGTGTAACTATATGAAATATAATGATATACTATAGTACATAAGTGTAACTATATGAAATATAATGATATACTATAGTACATAAGTGTAACTATATGAAATATAATGAAATACTACAGTATATAAGTATACTATATGAAATATAATGATATACTATAGTACATAAGTGTAACTATATGAAATATAATGATATACTACAATACATAAGTGTAACTATATGAAATATAATGATATACTACAGTACATAAGTGTAACTATATGAAATATAATGATATACTATAGTACATAAGTGTAACTATATGAAATATAATGAAATACTACAGTATATAAGTGTACTATATGAAATATAATGATATACTATAGTACATAAGTGTAACTATATGAAATATAATGATATACTATAGTATATAAGTGTAACTATATGAAATATAATGATATACTACAGTACATAAGTGTAACTATATGAAATATAATGATATACTATAGTACATAAGTGTAACTATATGAAATATAATGATATACTATAGTACATAAGTGTAACTATATGAAATATAATGATATACTACAGTACATAAGTGTAACTATATGAAATATAATGATATACTATAGTACATAAGTGTAACTATATGAAATATAATGATATACTACAGTATATAAGTGTAACTATATGAAATATAATGATATACTATAGTTCAAAATTAGATTAGCTAAGACAAGGATAAGAAAGGTCCAAGTGTTTGTATACTAAGCGTTACCAGACTACACGCTTAGATTAAGCGTGTACATACACGCTTAGCTTAAGCGTGTATTCTGGTAACGGTCATTTTTCAATGGCTGACCCTCCAACGACTCTATTTCATCCTACAAATACCAACAATGTCGTCCTAAGCCTTGTACACCCTTCTCTATTTCACCCTACAAAAACCTCATTACATGTTAGTATGGCATCTTCGTCGAGTTCGAGTTCAAGTACGGGAGAGAGATTTTGCTTCTGTAATTTTAAGGCGGTCATTCACACTTGTGACCGACAGTGGCAATACGGAAGAAGGTATTAGGGATGCCCAGAATTGGGGATGTACGATGTCCACAAACCTGATAATAAAGGGGGGTGTGATTTCTTTGCGTGGTTCGATCCACCATACGACGTGAGGGCATACGAGGTCATTATGGAGCTGTGGAAGGAAAGAAAACAACTTATAAAGCAGAATGAGGGTCTTTGTAGGTATTGTTTACGAAAATTAACAAATAAACGTCGTAGGTGTTAGAAAGATAGAAGTAACTATTTGTCATGTTTTGTAGGAAGCAAGCAGAATTAGCGAAAGAGGGAGATCGATAATGAATCAAGCAGAATTAGCTCGAAAATGAATCAAGCAGAATTAGCGAAACAAGGGATGTGATTGTTATGTTTTGTACTACTTTGCGCCAGTATAGGCCCATTAAATCGAGATAAAATTGCACGGATTTGTACTACTTTGAACGTAAATAAAAACACATCAAATTAATAATATGAACACATCAAAGCTGTCTAAATATTACATTACATAATCGTGTAATCAATCAAGTACATGAACGGATCCGTCTCCCACATACATAAAAGGATCTGGTGCCCGACCATATGCAATGCGGTAATCTCGATACATCTTCAAATTCAACTCAAACTTTGTTGTCCACCACAGAATGTTTCGATCTGCGTTTCTGCGCCACGCACCAAGTGTGTGCGGTATTGGCGACCCTTCCTTAAGCACCACCTATATATACACACACAAACTATTTTAGTAGTGAAAACAATTTAACCTAATTTCATAAATATTTTTATTAGAAAAAATCTTTACCGGTATGAAGTGATCATGATTGCCTACGTGTGCCATGGCAAGAATCTTGTCTGAAGGTCCCATGCTTGATGTCCTATTCCTCAACGGTAAGCAAAACGTCGGAACTTCCCATGTTAATAAGACGAGACCAACCTGATATAGTGTGGCAAACACTAAACCCATCAATGGCATGTGAAGCCAGTATAATTCTGAGCAAGGTTTTCTGCAATGGTTCACTTGCAAGATAAGATCCTCCCAAGACCCTTGTCGAAGACGACAACGTATCGGCTCATACAACTCTCGATTGTCAAGCAACTCCACTACCATCTTGCGTCGGATGTTGGCATATTCCTGCTCTTGCCTCCCCAATAATACAGCCATCGACCGATATCCACAATGTTCGTCGGGGCGTACATCTCTAACATTCTTGATGTACGGAATCCAAAAGTCATCCACATTGTCAATCTCAAAGTTCACCCCCATATGAACAAGGGGGAAAATAGGTTCTTGAGGCCACTGCAAATCTTCTGGTTGTGATTCTTCTAGTATGGGTTGGGATTGCAAGTCGTCAAAGTCCATCACTACTAGGGATGGCAACGGGGCGGGTTCGGGGCGGGGAGTACCCTCCCCGTCCCCATCCCCGTTTAGTGTTATATTCCCCATCCCCGTCCCCGTCCCCGTTGTAGTTAAAAATTTGGCCCCATCCCCGTCCCCGCCCCGTCCCCATCCCCGTTGGGGAATCCCCGTCCCCGTAAATTTTCCCCATATAAATTCCCCGACGGGAAATTTCCAGCCCCGAAAATTTTTCATTTTACATTGCCCATAAAATTTTACATATGTCGTCCTCGTTTTTTGTGCCTATTACATATTTGCAGACCAACTTACCTATTCAAATCAACACTAATTAACTAATAACAAATAATTAAGATAGTCCCTAACATCAAATAGTTCATTCACAATGTGTTAAGTGTAGATAAGCAAGAACATAGCCTTAGGACTTGATAAAGGCTTAATATAACTGATTTATATACATTATTATGTATCCGGGTTGATGGTACAAGGGCTAGTAGGTTAGGGTATTGGAGACTTGGAGTTGAGGTTACAATGGTTAGGGTACAAGGGTTTGGGAATTTAAAGGGTTTGGGCAATTTTCCAGCGGGGCTCCCCGATGGGGACGGGGACGGGGCTCCCCGACGGGGACGAGGGCGGGGCTCCCCGACGGGGACGAGGGCGGGGCTCCCCGACGGGGACGGGGGCGGGGTTCCCCGATGGGGACGGGGGTGGGGTTCCCCGACGGGGACGGGGGCGGGGCGGGGGACGGGGCGGGGACCCCTCTCCCCAACCCCGTCCCCGTCCCCGCACGGGGATTTAATTTTCCCCCCATCCCCGCCCCCATCCCCGTTTAAAATCCCCGTCCCCGTCCCCGTGGTGGGGAATCCCCGCGGGGAACGGGGAATCCCCGCCCCGTTGCCATCCCTAATCACTACTGCAGTAGATGCACTTGCTTGGTTTTTAGGTCGACCTGGGCCTCTACCAGTGCTCGCACTTGCCTTCCCCTTTGTCTTCGGCCCCGCCTTCTTCTCATTCTCGTGGAGCTCATCCCATCTATGCTCAAACAAGCACTTATCCCTCTTCTCCGCCTTCTCCTTGTTCCTAGCACCACTTGGCATTCCTTTTGACTTGATTCCCGTCGGCTCCAACAAAGTACTCTCTTCTGGATGCTCCAAGTCGTCGTACAACTCACCTAGTAGGAATGGCGTGCCTTTCTTCAATGTCCCAACCTCTAACCTGGCAAACATTTCACGAAGTCTCATCTCTGTAATGTCCATTCGAACATAGGCAGAAGGGCCAAGTGTTGTGGTTGGAGTCTCTTCCCATTCCAAGTCCCTCCAGAACTCGTGAACGTCTGACGGAATGAGAGGTGTTCTTGAAATGATGGCTCTTGCAATACTGTGCACGCAAGGCAACCCGAGGCAATCTCTCACCCAATGGTCGTTGCATTCTTCTGAGAACTCCCCCTTCTTCAACATATCGTAATATCCCAACAACATATCAAAGCACCTATTAGACACTTGGTAGAAGAGCCTAGAAAAAGTAGCTCGTACAACTTCCGGCATCGATGCATCATCGAAATCCGTTGGTCGTTTGGAAAGTGAAAGGTTCATGCTCCCCCTAATCTGATCTATTTGAAGGATGATGGCATGGTGAATCCTCACGATAACTCTCTTGAAGCCCCCTCTGCTAGAGCCAATAATATCTTTCAAAACCTTGTGCATCCCCTCAACCCTGTCAAATCACATGACGTTAGTACGACATTAACAACTATGAGTACAAAAAACAACATATTGTGCACGTCATACCTGTTTGAAGTCCTCGTGAAGAAGTGAAGATGATGATCCGTCCACGCCCTTACTATGCTCGTCTTGTACGGAATAAGCCATGTGCCCTCCACGTATCTGACAAGGCCTTTCTTCCACGATGTCCGTAATACGGCAAGCCTCTCTTCATAGCTTTCTTCACTAGCTGAGCAAAAAATTGCCCAACATTGGTTTGCAAAGGCATCCACACTTTCCTTCTTCTTCAAGATGGACGAGGCACGTGCCTCGATGTTATGCTTTATATGCACCCATCACAAGAGGTGTTGAACTTCGGTGCCGAAAACACTCCGGATAGCAGTTATGAGGGCCTTCTCACAATCTGTCATTATTGCAGTAGGCATCACTCCCAAATCCAAACACAATGCTCGAACTTTCCTCATTATCCACGTGTAATGGTAAATCTGTTCCGCCCGGGTGAATGCATAAGCAATGTTGAACGTCTTATGAGTGTTGGTGAAACCAACAATCTCCACAAGTGGCATTCCATATCTACGGAAAACATTTCAAAATACAATACACATTTTTAAATGAAATACTATAACAATTTATGTCATAATAAACTACATATTATTACAATTAATGACTTACTTGTTTGTCTTGTATGTCGCGTCAATGATTATCACGTACGGGAACTTCTTCAACAACCGCAACGACTCCGGATTAGCAAAAAATAATATTGCAACCTCATCAGTCTTTGCATCCCTTAAAGGATGAACTATGTATTTCTGCTCAACCATAAACCTTATGGACTACTGTGTAACCGTTAAGTCTCCCAGATCCTCGTACTGCAGCTTCTACAAGAAGTTGGCCACTTGCTTCCTGGAAGTCACATTTCCCGGGAAGTTTTGCCTCAATTCCGAAACAATTTGATTCGGCGTCTTGCGACCGTCTCCCCACCTCCTAGCGCACACCTGCTCCGCCTCGGTCATTCGACCCATGAATGCATGGCCTTCAAAGCTAGTTCGTAGCTTATGGTTGTGTCGACCTTCAATCACACCCAAGATCCACTTTTCACCAACCGTCCATGCCTCTTTCTTCTTGCGAACACCCATTATCTCAAACTTACACCCACACTTTTTGGATCTCGACTTTCGGATTTTAGGAACCGGCAACTCTGGATTCTCTTTGTTCACCTTCGGCCTCCCCGATCTCCAGAGCCCAAACCTATCGCACACTATACTAATTTGATACAGACTTGAGTTACGCTTCACCAAAGCTATCACAAACTCATTTCCTTTTTCTTTCACCCATTTGTACAATTCTTCCTTACTATCTCATACTAGGTCCGTAGTAAAATGATCTTTATAGTCTTTCCCCTATAAATGTAGCGGTAAATGTTAACTATGTTATACACTAAATATGATTTCCAATTATATACTACGAATTCATGGTAAATATTAGCTACCTAATTAAGTGCAATATTTAAGACACCAATTACGAATTAAAATACCGATGAACGAAAGAGGAATTTTTTTAATTAGGTGCAATATTAAATAAACTATTTACGATTTAAAATACCGATGAACGAAAGAGTAAGATTTTATACATGCTAAATAGTCTTTCCCCATTCGTACAACTCATCATAACTACATCACTATGTACTACACTATATATGATTTCCAATTATATAACTACGAATTCATGCTAAATATTGGCTATCTAATTAAGTGCAATATTTAACACACTAATTACGAATTAAATTACCGAACGAAAGAACAATTTTTTTTTAATTAGGTGCAATATTTAAGACACTAATTACGAATTAAAATAACGATGAACGAATGAGCTCAATTTTTTAAACACTAACCACAAATTCGCCGCTAGGGTCCCAATCGCCTTCCGCTTCCTCGTCTTCCTCGTCTAACACAAATTTCGACTGCATCCATTTGTCGTCCTCCTCCTCTTCTTCTTCACTTTGAACCCACTCATTTTGTTCGTCACTACTATCCTCATCACTATGATACATCTTTAAAATTTAGGAGTAAACAATTTCAGTTTCTGGGACATGAAATGGACCTTCGACTATAAATAGAAAGAAATATATCCGTTAAGCACACCAACGGCTATAATATACACGCCTAAGCTAAGCGTCTGGAAATTTTCCAACGGCTAAATATACACGCTTACACGCCTAAGCTAGGCGTCTGCTTACACACCTAGCTTAGGCGTGTAAGGAGACGCCTAAGATAAGCGTGTGTTTTTGGTCCCTCTCGTGGAATCTGTTGTCTGTCTTTTCAAAATACCAAGAATACCCCTATACGCCCAGCTTAAGCGTGTAAAACCACACGCCTATCTTAAGCGTGTAGAATAGCGTCCGTTTAGATAATTTTCCGCGTGTATTTAACCATAGCCTAAAGGATACCCAACTAATCCTTTCAGAAAGAGACATCACACCCCATAAATCTCATAACAAACACCCAATATATGAATCCGACCACACCACCCTCAAGAACCAGTCGTACTTCTTTCCTCCAACAGTTTCAAGATCTGGTGCCTATCTCTCTAGATCATCAATTCACCCTTCTCCAACACGTCTAATTCCATGGATCTAGACCTCAACCACGTCGATTTGCGCCAAAATCCTGCAACAAATTTGCTCGCGGTCGATCTTTATCGATTACCCATTCTAACTGACGAGCTCCTTCGAAACCCATTCACCCTAAGTTGTCCATACTTGATCTCATTGGTGGTGGATTTGAATCTCGTCGAGCCGACCATGAGGGTCGCCGATGAATCACCGTAACCCTTATCGTCCTAATCTTCTTTCTTAAGCTTGCGTTGCAAGCTTTAGAAATAAAAGTTCTTTTTTTCATCCAAAAGAAAGAGACAAACAAACAAATGGAAAATAACTCAGCGTCTTTGTGACACTTTATCTGGGTAGATATGTAGAACTTGCTTTTTGGCTTCCTATCCAATCTGTTCACTGTCGTCAACCCGACACCACCACTTTTTCAAGTCTTCATTTCCAATTACTAACCTAGCAGGTAAGTACTCGGCAGCTGGGCCTGACTTTATATTGGGCCATTTGTCCCAACACTATTTTGATCACAGTTAGGAATTTCAGTCACAATTAGCTAATGCTTTTACTTTTGTTTTTAAGTTTATCCAATATCCTATAAGTTTAAAAATAAATGCATTAGCTTGATCAACAATTAAAAAATAAATATTACCACTCTTTACAGCAAAAAAAATTAATTATAAATAAAACTACCCAACGATACACAATTCATTAATAAAATTAAATTTATCAAGCGTGATTTGAGTAGTTCTGTGCTTTTGCGGTGCTGATCCAGAGTGTTAACTGAGTTGTGATGGTCTAGGTTGTGGTTGTGCTTTCGGCTCTTGAAGATCTTTCATTTCGGTGGAGGGAACGTCATAGTGGTCATTTTGCACTTTCCCATACGATGTCATGTTTAACCTACTTTCAGCGGCGCTGCTCCTTACTAGTGCTTTACTCACCTGACTCTCTTGATTGTTTTAGGCTCCGTTTTTGTTTTGTTGTATTCTCCTTTACTTGTGTTTTTTGTTTGCTTTTGTCTATTGTCTAGCCAGTATATTTGGCTGTCGATTTATTATGCCTCTCGATTTTACTAGAGTTGTTACTCTAGTATATCAAATTCTTTCTTGATAAAAAAAAGAATAAAAGACAACTTTGTGTCAGTTTTTAAGTTCGTGTTTGTAATATTATCACCCCATCATCGAGTCTTCAAATCTTTTCACGTTGGTTTGTTTGTTTATCTTTCAACTCAATATTATTTGTATTTTTTTAATTCTCATACCAGCCCACCCACCTATTGAGCCTTTTTCAGTCTCTTGATCTATCAAGCTTGTTTGGTACATCGAATCACTTTCAATTTTAAAAAAATTGCTAAAATTATTCCCATGAAGAAATTCCCACGGTTGCGCATCGTAGGATTTGTATAATCAAAATACGATCGTTTATAGGAAAACTTGGAAGTCAAGAGGGTCTCAATTAGACCGTTTAGCAAGCGATTCTTCGAAAGATCCTTAAAACTCATTTTTTTACCACATTTTCACTTTCTCTCTTCCTATGGATCTTATACATATTTCTATAATATTATCAATAATTCTTCAAGGATCCCAAAAAACATATTTTTCTTCCACATCAACTTACAAATATACCCTTTATATTAAATAAACAATGTATCCTTCATATTAAATTACAAATATATCCGCTCTTAAATATATTTTAGGGAAAGTGTCATGTGAGAATATGTAATAGGGTGAGAAATGAGAATAAATCCTAGTCTTTGGATGACAAATAAATCAAAGGCTAGAATTACACTTTTATTAAAAGGTCAACGCCGGAGCTCTGGCGTTGACCGATCAAAGTTTATTTTTTCGCCCCTTTTTTATGGGCGCAATTTTTGGCTTGCGACAACATGTGCATAGATTTTGGTTTGTATGTGCATCGATATTGACTTGTATGTGCATTGATATTGCACAAAATCTATATAGGATTTTTTACTATATGTGTGACTTTGTGTATGTGGAAACCCATGCATTTCTCATCATGTGCATATGTTTTGGCTTGTGTATGCATAGATTTTGACCTATATGTGCATCCAAATTCTACTTGTATGCATTATTTTCTTGGGTTGAAATGTGCATGAGTTTTGGCTTGTATGTGCATATGTTTTGAATTGCATGTCTTTTTTTATGTATGTGCATCTAAATTCCATAAAATCTGCATAGGATTTTGACTATATGTGTGACTTTGTGTATGTGAAAACTCATGTACATACATACAAAAACTTATGCATTTCACAAAATGTGAATAGGTTTTGGCTTGTGTGTGACATGTATGTGTATTTAAATTCTACTTGTGTGCGTTATTTTCTTGGGTTGAAATGTGCACGGGTTTTGGCTTGTATGTGCATATCTTTTGAAGTGTATGTCTTTTTTGGCTTGTATGTGCATACCATTTAAAGTGTATGTTTATTTGCTTGTATGTACATGTAAATTGAACTAGGCGTGCATATGGTTTGACTATATGTGTGACTTTATGTAAGTGGAAACTTATGCACATACATATAAAATCCTATACACTTTTCAGAATGTGCATAGGTTTTGACTTGTATGTTCATGGATTTTGAATTGTATGTGCATCTAAATTTTACTTGTATGCATTCTTGGCTTAAAATATGCATGAGTTTTTAGCTTGTATGTGCATACCCTTTAAAACACATGTCTTTTTGCTTGAATGTGCACATGTCAAAACTTATGCACATATAGTGTACAATTCATGCACATTTTTCTAGAAAACAATGCACATTTTGTACAATTTTTATATGCACATACATGTCAATATTGATGCACATACAAGCCAAAATGTATGCACATGCCCATCCCAAGAAAAAAAATTGGGCAGAAAAAAAAATTGAATGGAAAAAAATGGTCGGACAACACCTTATAAAATTTTAATGCACATACAAGACAAAAATGGTGCACATGCTAGCGCAAGCAAAAAGTGGTCCCAAAAAAATTAGGCCGGGAAAAAAACTTTGGAAGGACAACGCCTTAAAATTTTTTGATGCACATATAGGTCAATATAGATCCCCGACAACGGCGCCAAATTTGATAAGGGTAAAGTCGTGATGCCTATCAAATAAACCTCAAAAACCTAACTAATGTAGCTTCGGTAAGTAAGGATCGATCCCACAGGGAGGTAAGCAATCTTCCTATATGCAAATGTTGTATGCCAATAGTAACAAAAGGGGGGATTTTAGGTTTGTATCAAGTAACAATGTAAATCAATGCAAAAGATATAATCAATGGATGAGAAGTAACTTAGCCAGATAAATATCCACACTTCAGTTTGATTGATTGATCCTAGATTATCTCCAATTCCTGCCAATGAATATTCCTATTCCGATATTATGTAAAAAGACAGGTCAACTAGTCCTGAAAATACTTACCATTAAACAATCAAGAAACCATCAATATTCAATCTAATGGCAGCAGTAAGCATATGAATTAAGCAGGATACATGCAATACTTAACAACTAGTCAGTACTCGACATGTAATCAATTCTCTTCACAATAAACATTCACAACTAGTTCTTGTAAATCATGGTTGCTACACAAGATAAGGGATTTCAAATAGAAATATCCAAACCCTAGCAATAGAAAATCACTACTATCAACTAGATGATCAGGCTAGTCAAATCAGCAAGAATCAATGAGATGAAGCACAAAGAGAATCAATATAATCAAAGGAAAAGAAATAGAGTTATAATCTTGTAATAACCCCTAAAAGTCTCGAACTGTCGTTTTGTATGAAAGACATAATGGGCAATTTCTGTAACCTCTGTAATAACTCTCTTGAACGTAATAATATACGTTTAGTGTGTATTAGGCCTTGGATTTTTTTTTTGGAGTGCTAAAAATAAAGATTTAGCATGCCCATTGAACGAGATCCGCGACCAAAGGCCAAAGGACGCGCTCGGGGCATTTCCGCAACCGCGGAAATGTTTCCTCGACCGTGGAAACACTATTCTTTGTCTCCGTCGTTCTTTCCACGTTTCGTCGGTTCGTGTGCCGTCGTTATGCCGATGGGGATGCCGATCGATTGGTGTTCTCGGCGTTGAGCTCCCCCTCACCCTATAAATAGGGGTCTTCAGCTTCGGAAATAATCATCCACAGCTTCTCAAGCCCTCTCTCTCTCGTTTAGTGCATCGCCGGAGTTCTAGGAAATCGTCGGAGCTTCGCCGGAGTTTTTGGTTGTAATACCCCTCATTTTTAGTAAGGGTATTTGGGTAATTTCTCAAACCCTCGTCATTTATTCGGGACGCGTATGCGAAGTTCAGAATTTCTGTATCATGTTTGATTTCTGTATTATTCCCAGAGCATTGGAAAATACATTCGACGTATTATCGAGGCTTAGAATATTTGTTTGGGTACAAATATTTAAGATCTGGGGTTTTAAACCCATGCCAAACCTTTTCCCGGGCAAATAGACGCGAATAGGGCAATTCTGCGACCACAGAAGAATTTCCGCGACCGCAGAATAATAGATCCCAGAGGAGCTGGGCTTTGAATTTTCCGCGACCGCGGCAGAACCCACCGCGACCGCAGCAGAACCCACCGCGACCGCGGAATTGTGCAGAGGGCACAGTCGGGCATGAGAGCCACGTGCTCATCGTCGCCGTCGATCCCTCGCTCCACCGTTGATCTTGTTAGGCTGCTCTCTCTCCTTGGCCTATAAAAGCAGACGATCTGGGAGGGTTGAGAGCACTCCAATCCCGATCTCTCTCCCTCAAGGTGCTTGTCGCCGGAGTTGAGCTTTCGCCGGAGCCTTCGCCAAGGGTTGTAGCAGCCCCGGAGCAGTGCATTGGAGGCGCAAGGTGCCCAGGAGTGGAAGCCGCCGCGAATCGAGCCCCAAGGAGTCCCCACCGGTGAGTTCCTCGTTATTTTGGGTCGCCGGAGTTCATGTCCGCGATCGCGGACATGAACTGCCGCGACCGCGGCTGTGACAAGGTCGGCCGCGGCTGTGACAAGGTCGGCCGCGGACACTCGTACTCGACGACCGCGGCAGTGCCCACTGCGATCGCGGATTGCCTGGGCAATCACGATCGTGGCTTTGGGCTTGTCGGTCTCGGTCGGGGCTTTCGCCCTTTCGTTTTTGTTCATCCTTTCTTAGATTCGTACATTTTAGTTGTCGAATATAACCCAGGGTTTCGTTGTGGGGTCGTTTTCCGTAGGAATCTGTAATCCGACTTCCGTTCCCGTTCCGGACCCAGAAACCCGTCGTCGCTCTATCGTTCGTCTAGGCTAAGACAAGTGGCGGTTCGCTCTTACTTATCATTCCATGTTTCCATTAATTATCAATTGTTATTAATTGTTAATTAAATTGGGATGAACTATTGTTTTCGTTTGGGAACAGATTTTATAAATGATACGATTAAAACATGATATTATTATAATAGGTTGTATATATTGCTAGAATCAACGCTATTATATCTGTTATTACCATGATGGTATTGATGTGGACTATTGTGTGATCTAAACTGTTTAGTTAGAACGAGTATTCGTAGAAACGCTATGTACCTTGCGAGGTCTAGTTGTTTCTTTATAACTGGTGTTAGGAGGATTTTTCCCTAGTACTTTCTCTGGTCATGACCTTGCCCTTACTCCGGGTAGGTGCACACAGCTGGTGCCGATTCTCGGGATTTATTCCCTTCAATATCTCTCACGATGAGATGATATATAAAAGCTTATAACATGAATGTACGCTTTGTCACTAAAATAAGATAAGTGCCGCTATGCACATAATTAATGAACCTTGGGCGAGAAGTACAACTTGGAAACTCGTCTGGACTTCGACTAAAGTAAGTCCTCCTTCGAAATCTGAATTCGCATTACGCGGTGAGGTTGGTCGTGAACCCAAATGGGCAAGTCTTTTTAAACGCTTGTGTGAAACTTTAATGTTCCCGAACACTTATCATACTTTCCGATAAGACTCAATCTTTTTGGAGTCTTCTCTTCATACGTTCCCGATAAGACTCGATCTTTAGGAGTCTTCTCTTGATCATTCAAACTTTAATCATTCCGTGAAAGTTTTGGGTTATATATCGTTCCTTCGGTTGTTATTCGAGGGACAATGATAGTAAACGGTTACGATCACTAGGACCATTTTGTTTTCACCCTTGCATAGTCTTTCATTAGACTAACCAACCGGGTTTTATTCCTTGCATGGTTGGCTGGTGTCATCCGTCCTATACGGCACATCAGTGGTTGGTCCTCGAAGTTCGAAGTAACCATTGAAGAAGAGACTTGCAGTTGCAGATTTCGGTGCCGGTATTTCAAAGTCGTTAATTATTACTTTAAATGTATTTTTATAACCTAGTCATGCATTAGGTTTATTCTTGAAGTCTTCCGCTGTGTAATTTAAAGTCTTCCGCTGTAATTTCACTCTGTTGTAAAGACAGATCTCTCGTTTGATGAGAGATCTTTTAATATAAACGTATTGAGTTTCATTCAAAAATGTCTTCCGCTGTTTAACCTTCCGTTATTTAATTGTGTTTATTTAAGATTAATTATTCCGATTAAAGCCTTGGGTGACTTTGGACGGTAACGTTTGAGGTCACTGACGTGTGGCACTACCGACATTAAGTCGGGGGGTGTTATAATTATGATATCAGAGCAACGGTTTTAAATTTTTTGGCCTATTGTTAGGTTTGAGAATTTTCGAAAATTAATTTCGAAACTATTTTTAACCTATTTTCTATTTGAAATAAATTTCGAGAGTTTTAGTGTTAAATTTAAAAGTTTTAATTATTTCTTGTAATTTAATTTAAACTAATGATTTAGCTATTTTGAACTTCAAAAGTTGTTTATTGTTGATTTATAAAAGGCGTGTTATACGCAATCAAAATAAGTTTAAAGATTGTAACTTTAAAAGTGAGATTTTTGTCTTGGTACAAGTTTTGTGATATTCGTATCACTAGTTTGAGAAACTAACTTTGTAGATAATAATTTTTATATATAAGATTTAAAGTATATAGTATAAAGTTGAAAGTATAAGATTTAAGTGGTTTTCAAACTTCTGCAAGATTCAAGTTGTTACTTATTCCTTAGATCCATTCTTAGGAATATCATTTCTCCTTAGATGGAATGTCGCTTAAAGGTTGACGTTTCTCCTAGAGTTTCCACTTCCCTAGTAAGTCAGAGAAGAAGTCATTTCTGCGGTTAGTGGTGGTGGGCCAGTCAGACTAATATAGAGTTATTAGTTTGGACCCTTATAAATCGTATCATAACGTAATTGACTCAGTGTCAAGTACAAGTTGGAAAAGTTCTAAACAAACGTTATGGTTCATCAATAGATGATGAACACCCGATCCACCAACCGAGCAGCTAACGAAAGTCCTAGCAACGATTCTCGAATTCGGCTGAGAAGTGCTACTCCACCAGGGGAAGACGCGGGATCAAGATCACGTAGTAGTGACCCGACCCTGCGACAGGATGTTCATCAAGGACAAGTGGACCCCCAAGATGCAAGGGGAGTTCCACCTCCTTCCTCGATCGTGCTAAATGCGACGACCATTGGACAGATAGTGGGGCTAGTGGTCGAAGTATTAACGGCCCAGATGATACCGCAAGTCCAAGAGGCCCCCTTACCTCAAGTCGCAGCTAGTGTGGAGGCACAGATTAAGGCAAGGATTGGGCAACAGAACCGCAGGGCTGGCTCGTTCAAGCGGTCGGCGTCGCCCACCAAGATCGAGAAGTCTGGTCGTACTAGGATCAAGATGACTCCGTCCGATTCCGCCAAGGACTCAGGCTGGAATAGCGGCGGGAATCTATGCCACAATTGTGGAGAAGTTGGGCATAAAAGTTTTAGCTGTCAAAAGAAAAAGAGGATATGCTACTATTGTGGAAGGGAAGGCCACATGAAAGCATACTGTAGGAAGAAGGGCCTAAGGCCAACTCAAGCATGTCAGGCCTCAAAAGTTGGCAGTGGATAGAACCCACGGGCAGAAGTATCTGTTCCGGGGCAATCTGCTACTCGTGATAGAGGCAAGGCGCATATGGAATCTTCGGGTCAAGAGCATCGACTCTTTGTGATATGACCGGCCTAAAGTCGTATGCCTAATCAAAGAAATCCTAAAGTACCTACTAAAGAGTATAGCAAGCAAGTCAGGGTCGAACCCAAGGGAATCAGGTTATCTATTCTTGTGTTTCTCAAGTCACCAACTAGGAACTAGGGGGGGAGGGGGGGTTGTATCGGTTTCTTAGTGACCAAGTAACAAGTAAACAAGTTCGCAAGTAAAGGTTGTGAATATGGTTGGGAAAAGCGCTACACCTGACAAAGATCCACACAACAAGAGATATGGTTGATCACTGAATTCTATTAGTCTCAAGTTCTTATCTTTCCTTTAGTTGTTCTTATCCCGATCATAGGTAACTATTAGTTCTACCAGCCCTAATAGTACTTATTACCAAATCAAATCCGAAAACCTTCAAGACTCAATAAAGCAATAGCATTCAACTAAGGATTCAACAAGATACATGCAATAGAAACAACCCGTTACTATAACATGCAATTAACTCTCTCTCACGATGAACACTCGCAACCCGCTTATGTAAATCGTGTTTGCTACTAGATATGCAACCCGAACCCGGAATCACAAATCCTAGCAATTAGGAAGATATCAATAGACCTAGGTAGCTACTCTAGATAAATCAACATAAACCAATAAACATTCAAGCACAAGAGAATTAATCCAACTAGATAGGAAATCGAACAAGAGTAGAAAACTCACAACCAATCAATTGAAGGCTTCAAAATGTCAAGTGCAACAATGGAAGTTTAGTTCTCCATAGGGTTTGTGAGAGAAAAACTAAGATAGGTGGCAACTAGGGTTCTCTTAAACAAAGTCTTAGAAATAACCTTAAATACTAGGGCAAATAATTCAAAAATTAAATAAAAGGAAATAACAAACTTGGAAACAAAGTTTCAGAAATAAAATAAAAACAGATAAAAGATCTCGGAAATAAGCCGAGAAAAGTCTTCAGCGCGTCGTCACCGCGGGTGCGGTGACACCCACCGCGGGGTGCGGTGGTACTCCAGAATCACGGCCTCTTCTCTGTAAGGTTTGCTGCGGGGGGCGGTATATTGGCCGCGGGTGCGGTGACGGTGTCTTCTTCAGCTTCTGTGATACTTCCGTAAAAATGCCATAACTTTTTATTCCCAACTCGGATTGCGCTCATATTTTGAGGACTTGTAGTAGACTTCAAGATCTAACTCCTCGAATTGGAATCACTCCATTTGGACATCTGAGTAGAGAGAATGAACCGTTTGAATTCAGCACACCGTTCTTCCACTCTTCAATGCACTTCAAACCTCTGTAAATCCCATGATTTCTTCACTTCTAGTCTTCTCTTTCGGATTGCAGAATTTCCATCAAATCATATCCAAACATCACATAAATCATGCTAATAACCACTAGATGTGCTATACAATATATCGCATATCATGATACGTCACCCCGATGGGAGGGAAGCTTTGTACAAGTGGTAGTATTTCGTAAGGCTTTTTAGAATAAGGAGCGTTGACTTGTGTCAATAGTCTCCATAGTTTAGTAATCTGTCTATTCGACTTTTTATCAGTTGTTTATGTATGTTTCGAATAATAGAGAAGTGTTTCCTTGTTCCGGAAATTACTAAATTCGTTACTTTTGCATATTGTTCGTTCGTACGGGACCCCGTGAGTGCCAAAAACAATGATGTCACGAATGGATAAGGGCTGTCAGGACTCATACAGGAGGGTAACGTATGGAACCGAGGTGTTCGTTCCCTACATGGTTAACACTAGGGGCGACTCCATTACTGAATTGCTAGATCCATTCTTAGGAATCTCTCTTTGTTCTCGGAGTAATGTCACAACGGTATGACATTAATTATTTCCTTCATTGATCGGACGAGCGTTATCTCGTAAGCTGAGTTTTCCAAAAATTTTAGGGTGTAGGAACCAAATGTATGTGGTTAATGCTCTATGGGATTAAGAAAAAAATTTCTTCTCATATAGGTACCCTAAACAATTGTTCTGGTAAAAGCTCATAGGAATGAACTACATGAAGATCAGAATGGCTAGTTATGAGGTCAAGTTGTAGGCATTGATGTGGATAGATTGTTGAGAAAGGAATGATTGTATAAGAGGGATAGTTCATAGGGAACTCGTTTCCTCTATTACGACCTTGAGTAAGACTTTAGAGTCCAAAGTTATGGTTATGAGATTTATAAGTGGGTACAACCAGTATAGGACCAGTGGTTAAAGCTTGTGGAGCAACCAAGTGTACGAAATCATAGGTATCATATTGGAAGATCTATTCGAGGTTCGTTTTGAGATTCCATCAGGAAATTGTATGATTAAGTCTTGGATGGATAGTAAATTGTATGAGGAATATAAGGATCTTAAGTTAGAGATAAGTTATTTTAGCCAGTTAAACAAACCTTTGGGATGTGAGTCAGGAAAAGGGCGGCTGAGCCAAATCTAAGTGGACCAAATGATTAAAATTGGTAGGTTGTACGATCAGGGAATAAGGAGTATGATACTTGTAAGGTTGTAAGGTTTGATATTTGGATTTTATGTGAGTTTGTCAGTTAGAAGGCTTATGGTGCAATTCTTTGAAGAAGATTAAGTTGTGAAGTTACTGTGTTAGAAGGAGGCCACTTAATTGGAAAGATTACAGTTAAGGATAAGTTATGTTGATGATTCCGATAAATTAAAGGATTTAGTGGAGAAAATTGTCTATGTGCGCCTAAGGAGTAGGGTAGCAAGCGTTAATCGTATAAAGCTATTAAAGGATTCTGATAGAAGTGACTGATACGGTTGGTAATGAGTCAATTATCAGGATGATACCTTAAGGAAATATGAGTAATATCTCAAGGGATTTTGGTTATGGAATTTGTAAGTGAGTATGTTCATTGTGGACTAGAGGATTAGACTTTCGGAAAGGCTAAGGGTATGAAGTCATATGTATTATCTTGGAAGATTTATCTGAGGTTGGTTATGAAGCTTTCTTAAGAGAAAACAACATAAGGATTGGCGTAGAGTGATCAATGTCTGTTAAGGCGATTTGATGTCATGTTTTGGGGGAAAATCAAGTGTTTGGTCACAATTGTGTAATGGATTTATCACGGCATTGTTTTGAGGAAACTAAAGGTTTTGAGTTGGAAGTGAGCTTTAGGACCAAACTTATTTGGGCCAAGGAACTGAATCAGTGAATTGTACCTTCAAGGGATATGGAGTTATGATATCTGGAGATTTACAAAGTCTGATATGAGGATTGTTAGAGAGTGTGACGTCTATAAAGCTTATGATATAGCACTTCTGGGAATTAAGTTGTGATCGATAGTTTTGGGAGAAAGCCCACTTGAAATTGAAAGGTTATGGTGTAAGGCCTAGTTATTCGGAGGATATCGATAAACAAAAGGATGTAGCATGGGGAATTGTTGTATGTGCATTTAAGGAGTAAAGTAACATTTGTTACTCGTATATAGCCGTTGAAGGATTTAGGACGTGAAGTGATGGATTTTGAAGGCAAGGTATTGTTCATCCATATGGTATTTTGAGTAAATAGAGTTGAGAAACCTTAAAGGGTTAAGTTAGAGATTGAATAAGGAATACGTTAAGTTAATCTTGGATAAATGTAAATATCCGAAAAGCAAAATGGTGCTTGATTTGGGATAATAAATCGTATGAGTACAACTGATTTCTTAAGGATTTTTGGGTGAATAGCAAACTCGACCGATAAAAGTTGTTACGGTTTTGAAGGTCAATAGTGTGGCATACAGTAAGTTGGTAGATGATATCAAGTGGACTTGAGGAAAAGGTGATCCACGTTTTTTAAGGTGATCGTATGACACGTTTGGGTAAGACGAGAGTATAATCCTATGGAGAGGATTAGTAAATCATGTTGAGGTAATCGGACATAGGCTGTGATGTGAGTAATTGTGGGATCACATGAGTGAAGATTTTGAGTTAAAGTTATGGCACAAGGGCCAAATGCGAGTAAGGAAACCAATGTAGTAGGTGAGTCGTGTATATAAGGAGTAATGTCTATATGACAAGAGAAGTACTAAGTTGAGGCATAGTTGAATTCTATGTATGTACTTGAGGATTGGATTGTCGAAAGGAAGTTAGTAGAAAGAGGTTGTATTCTCCTAATTAAGGACATCAAGGTCTTTAGGAGGAATAGGTCATAACAATGAGGTTATATTGGAGATTGTAATGGATACTCTGAGCGAGACAATGGTAATCTTGTGAATGATCACATCTGTTCTAGCAAGAGTAAGAAATGTAGGCAGTATATTGTAAGTAGAATCAGGATCGAGTAAGTAGTTCGATTTTGGGATACAGGTTTCGGAAACCAAATTTATTCAAGGATATCGACTTAAGGAAGATAAGGTATATACTCTGAGGGAAGTTTAGAGGAAGAGGAAAGAGGAATATGTGTAGTCTCATGCTTAAGGTATAGTGAGACTAGTGTGATGATTTTAGGAGACAATTATCCTAAGATAATTATGACCTTGAGGATGGTCATGAGTTAGTACAATAATAGTACGTGGAAGTAGCCTATGCGAGATAGTGGTATGGTTGAGGAAACATATCGTTTTCCTAGGAAGCAAGTACAAGGATGAGATGTTTAAGGATACTAAGAACAAGTAAGGAGATTATGGTGGAACCGGTCCCTTTAGCTTAGCGATGCTAGTTTCGGGGTCGAAACCTTTTTAAGGGGGGGTAGTGTTGTAACGCCTCGTTTTTTTGGGTCATTCGGCCAAGTTTTGGGGTCGAAACTTCTTTTTAGGGGGAAGTGATGTAATACCCCTCATTTTTAGTAAGGGTATTTGGGTAATTTCCCAAACCCTCGTCATTTATTCGGGACGCGTAGGCGAAGTTCGGAATTTCTGTATCATGTTTGATTTCTGTATTATTCCCAGAGCATTGGAAAATACATTCGACGTATTATCGAGGCTTAGAATATTTGTTTGGGTACACATATTTAAGATCCGGGGTTTTAAACCCATGCCAAACCTTTTCTCGGGCAAATAGACGCAAAAAGGGCAATTCCGCGACCGCGGAAGAATTTTCGCGACCGCGGAATAATAGCTCCCAGAGGAGCTGGGCTTTGAATTTTCCGCGACCGTGGCAGAACCCACCGCGACCACGGAATTGTGCAGAGGGCACAGTCGAGCATGAGAGCCACGTGCTCGTCGTCGCCGTCGATCCCTCGCTCCACCGTTGATCTTGTCAGGCTGCTCTCTCTCCTTGGCCTATAAAAGGAGACGATCTGGGAGGGTTGAGAGCACTCCAATCCCGATCTCTCTCCCTCAAGGTGCTTGTCGCCGGAGTTGAGCTTTCGCCGGAGTTGAGCTTTTGCCGGAGTTGAGCTTTCGCTTGTAGCAGCCCCGGAGCAGTGCATTGGAGGCACAAGGTGCCCAGGAGTGGAAGTCGCCGCGAATCGAGCCCCAAGGAGTCCCCGCCGGTGAGTTCCTTATTATTTTGGGTCGCCGGAGTTCATGTCCGCGATCGCGGACATGAACTGCCGCGACCGCGGCTGTGACAAGGCCGGCCGCGTCCGCGACCGCTGCCTTTGGCACTCGCGGACACTCGTCCTCGACGACCGCGACCGCGGCAGTGCCCACCGCGATCGCGGATTGCCTGGGCAATCACGATCGTGGCTTTGGGCTTGTCTGTCTCGGTCGGGGCTTTCGTCCTTTCGTTTTTGTTCGTCCTTTCTTAGATTCGTACATTTTAGTTGTCGAATCTAACCTAGGGTTTCGTTGTGGGGTCGTTTTCCTTAGGAATCTGTAATCCGACTTCCATTCCTGTTCCGGACCCAGAAACCCATCGTCGCTCTATCGTTCGTCTAGGCTAAGACAAGTGGCGGTTTGCTCTTGCTTATCATTCCATGTTTCCATTAATTATCAATTGTTATTAATTGTTAATTAAATTGGGATGAACTATTGTTTTCGTTTGGGAACAGATTTTATAAATGATACGATTAAAACATGATATTATTATAATAGGTTGTATATATTGCTAGAATCAACGCTATTATATCTGTTATTACCATGATGGTATTGATGTGGACTATTGTGTGATCTGAACTGTTTAGTTAGAATGAGTATTCGTAGGAACGCTATATACCTTGCGAGGTCTAGTTGTTTCTTTATAACTGGTGCTAGGAGGATTTTTCCCTAGTACTTTCTCTGGTCATGACCTTGCCCTTACTCAGGGTAGGTGCATACAGCTGGTGCCGATTCTCGAGATTTATTCCCTTCAATATCTCTCGCGATGAGATGATATATAAAAGCTTATAACATGAATGTACGCTTTGTCACTAAAATAAGATAAGTGCCGCTATGCACATAATTAATGAACCTTGGGCGAGAAGTACAACTTGGAAACTCATCTGGACTTCGACTAAAGTAAGTCCTCCTTCCAAATCTGAATTCGCATTACGCGGTGAGGTTGGTCGTGGACCCAAATGGGCAAGTCTTTCTAAACGCTTGTGTGAAACTTTAATGTTCCCGAACACTTGTCATACTTTCCGATAAGACTCAAACTTTTTGGAGTCTTCTCTTCATACGTTCCCGATAAGACTCGATCTTTAGGAGTCTTCTCTTGATCATTCAAACTTTAATCATTCCGTGAAAGTTTCGGGTTATATATTGTTCCTTCGGTTGTTATTCGAGGGACAATGATAGTAAACGGTTACGATCACTAGGACCATTCTTTTTTCACCATTGCATAGTCTTTAATTAGACTAACCAACCGGGTTTTATTCCTTGCATGGTTGGCTGGTGTCATCCGTCCTATACGGCACATCAGTGGTTGGTCCCCGAAGTCCGAAGTAACCGTTGAAGAAGAGACTTACAGTTGCATATTTCGGTGCCGGTATTTCAAAGTCGTTAAGTATTACTTTAAATGTATTTTTATAACCTAGTCATGCATTAGGTTTATTCTTGAAGTCTTCCGCTGTGTAATTTAAAGTCTTCCGCTGTAATTTCACTCTGTTGTAAAGACAGATCTCTCGTTTGATGAGAGATCTTTTAATATAAAAGTATTGAGTTTCATTCAAAAATGTCTTCCTCTGTTTAACCTTCCGTTATTTAATTGTGTTTATTTAAGATTAATTGTTCCGATTAAAGCCTTGGGTGACTTTGGACGGTAACGTCTGAGGTCACTGGCGTGTGGCACTATCGACATTAAGTCGGGGGGTGTTACATTGTGATAGCTCCATAACTCCCTTGATGACGACGCAGGACGAAGAGGACGCAATGAAGTTGCGCTCGGCTGTTCCGATGACAAGAGCCTGCGCCAGAGCCATGGAACGAGCCACACAATCCTTAGTCTCACGGGCTTACGCAAGTGATACGGGTTCATCTAGTCCTAAATGGGTCCTCCTCGTGACCTATGAAGGCTTAGGTGGGGCTTCGTCCTAATCGACCCCACCAAGAAGACGAAGACGACGAGTTCGCGGAAGCGGAGCAATAGTAAAGAACTCGGCCCAGAACTCGACCGAGTTCTGGACCGAGTTGTCGACGAAATTGCCGTGCCCAACCGAGTTGCTGCTACAGTGAAGAACTCGGCCCAGAACTCGACCGAGTTCTGGACCGAGTTGTCGGCGAATTTCCGTTTCTGCTCGAGTTGCATTTACAGACAACAACTCGGCCCATAACTCGGCCGAGTTCTGGACCGAGTCGCGACCGCGTCAGCGAAGCCACTTCGTCGTCTCTTCGTTTGTTGAACAATTTTAATATTATTTTATGTTATTTTATTTGACCTATTTAAACACTTGAAATCCTAGTTTGTATTCTTTACGTTGGATTTTAGTTTACAAGTTGAGTTCGCTCCTTAGAAGTTGAGTACGCTCCTTCCTTGAATCCTAACGTCAACCCTTCGATCTCCGGATCAACCTATCCCGTAGCTCGTCGCTTCGAGCAAATCATTCACCGTCTCTTCGGTACTCAAGGTCATCTCTTTGACGCGTTAGAAAGGGTTATCTCTTTAACCCTAGGAAAGCCATCACTTTGGCTACAGAGGAGAAGATTCAACCTAGCTTGAGGAGTCAAGATCCTACATTGCGACATCGCCCAGGGGTTGTTCGCATCAACTGGCATCAGAGCCTTTTCCAAGCTAAGTTTATTCTTCTCTCTTTTGTGATTCTTGAAATTCTTCCGCTAGCAAACCCTAGAATTTTTTTTTCTACCACCACCACCACCGTTCGCAACCACCGCCGATCCCCACCACCACCGTTCGCCACCACCGCCGATCCCCACCACCAACGTCAAACACCACCACCACCATCCGCCGCCTCCTACTTCACATTCACGACCAAACCCTAATTTCATCTAGGTTTTGTTTACTTGTTCCCCACTCCTACAATATACCCTCTAGCAATTCTTGTTTCCTTTGATTGCATATTTGTTTCCTTGTTCTTGTTGATCTCGTCTTGCTTCATCTTTGGTTTAATTGCTAGGTTAGTTGTTGATTTCTTCCCTGCTAGTTGCTTGTCTCTTCTTTCTTTTCCTGCACTCGCTTTGTGTGGTTCTTTCTTGCTTGATTCGCAATCATATCAAGTCAAAAAAAAAAAAAGGTTTGACCGTACAAAAAATCAAAAACAAACATACTATTCTCACCTTCCATCAATCAAAAAAAGGGTTGGGAAGACGGAAGCCTTCAAAAATTAGGCAGAGAACGCACCATACGGTCATACTCCATCTTCTCATCTTCCATGTCTCTATGCAACTCGGAGTAAAACAAGGGCAATTAGAAATTTTCAGCTCTCTTGTGATTAACCCTGAGAAACTTGATTTGATTTGCTTGCACTTGGAAACTTGTGTGTTGTTTGGGATTTGAATTGCTAGCTCTTGTTTTCTTGCCTTACGTTCAAGCCTCTCCCTCCTCACGAGCAACCCAAATTAGTACGTCCTGCGGAAAATTTCTTGGGTCACTTTTGAGACAAGGACTTGGCTTGGACTTGTTTCTTTTGCTTGGTGCAACTTACTTCTTGTGGTGTATGCTGCGTATAGGTTCTATGGACGTGCCGACCACACGCACCTCTCGTTCTACGGGCAACCACAGCCCTGGTCCCATCTTCGTGGACTCCACGTCTGAGCACATCGACTCCCTTCGCGCTGAGATTGACAACTTGCACGCTTCAAATGCTGAGCAAGCTGCTGAACTCGCTCACCTTCGTCGGGCCTTGAGCACCTTGACGCTGCCCACCGCTGATCCCTTGCTGAATCCTACGGCCTCCACAAGCCAGCCACGAGACCGCAAGGGGAAGGGTGTTTTGTCTACTCCGCAGGATCGCCTTCATTCGCAAATTGCAGGATACCCCACCAAGCATGGCGACTCTCGCATCCGGTACAACCCCACCTTTGCTCAGGGGGAGGACGATTACACGTCGGATCGCTCACGTCGTAATGTTCGCGTTTCCAAGGATCCCCTCCCGTATGTCAACACCAAGAACCGACGGACCCGAGGTCGGCAACACGACCGGTATGACGATTCCGAGTCCGAGCGTGATGATGATACTGATGATCGTAGCTCAGACCACTCTCGGGACAGCCTTGATGATCACGAGGCATATGAGATGGAACGCCACGAGGAGTTGCGCCCTACGCGACGCGGCTACCGCCGCCACTCGCGAGACCGGCGTCGCCCGAGTCCCGGTCGGCAAGGCCCACGGCGCCCTGACATTAAGGTAAAACTCCCTACCTTTTCTGGTGAATTTGATCCTCTTAAATTTCTTGATTGGCAGCAGTCTATGGAGTATGTTTTGAACCACTACCAATACCCGGATGAGGAACGGGTTGCTAACGCCGCTCTACACTTCGACGGCGCCGCCAAGGCCTGGTGGAATCGCTTCTGCGTTGACCGTGTGCATTACCGCGAACCTCCAATCACTTCTTGGCGCCAGCTTATGCGGATCATGAGGAAGAAGTATGTCTCCGAGGACTTTACTTCTGAAATGCGCCTTAAGATACAACTCGCTTCTCAAGGTAATCGCTCTCCCATTGACTTCTATGCTGAACTTGAAGAGTTGTCCCATAAGGCAGGTATCCATCACACTGATGAGGACTTTCGGAGTATGTTCCTTCGTGGCCTGCATGAGCCCATTCGCAACCAACTCAGGGTGCTTAATATTCCGGATCTCCAAAAGTGCACTCATACGGCACAAGAGATATGGACACAGGCTCAAGCGGCTAAGCGAGCGTCTTGGTCCCGCACCAATTCCAGGTATGCCCCCTCTAACTCGTCTGGTTCTTTTCCTTCTAATGTGCACCCCTCTTTGCAGTCCGCTCCCGCGATTACACCACCGGCGCCGGTCACTCGGCCGAGCAACACCTCGGCGCGCGTCAACGAGCCACCGCAGCGGCGTGCACCACCCTCAGATGAACGGGCGTGTGACAATGTCTGTTATAAGTGCCAAGGGCATGGCCACTTACAACGGGACTGCCCCAACAACAAGCGAGTCCTCTTTTCAGCCCTCACCGGATACGAGTCCTTTGACGATGACACCCCGGACAGCCCTCCAGTGTTTGATTCGTACGACCAGGATGAGGAAGCAGAGAAGTTGGATGGGTATATTTGCATCCCTATGGACGCTCAAGGCAACGTGCCCCTTAGCCTGGTCACTCGCCGTGTTCTTACCGCCAAAGAAGGTACCTTACTTGACCAACGTGAAAATTTATTTCATACTAAATGTGCGGTCCAGGGTGCTTCTTTGAGTGTCATTATAGATGGTGGAAGTTGTTGCAATATCATCAATGAGAAGGTGATCACGCACTTCAAGTTCGACACAACTCCACACCCCCAGCCTTACAGCCTACAATGGATCTCCGAGGGTGATGACTCCAATGTTGTTAATCGTCAGTGCACTATCAATTTCAGCATTGGCCATTACAAGGATTCTGTGCTTTGTGACGTCGTTCCCATGGATGCCACCCATCTTCTCTTAGGGCGTCCTTGGCAATTTGACAAGCGTGCCCTTCATGATGGTTTTCTCAACAACTACGTCTTCATGCACAATGGGAGGAAGGTGACATTGCTTCCTATGAGCCCTTAGGAGATTATGTAGGATCACGTCGAAAGGAACCGCGTCAAGGCCCTTGAACAAGCCAAGGAGAAGGCCGGCCGTGACACCCCCCAAAAATCAGCACCCAAGGCTGGCATCCAAGGCTCGTGTGAGAACCGCCTTCTTTTGGATCGGTCCTGGGATGTCTCTCCAATCATTCAGGGAAGACTTCCTTGCTTTTTACTTGTTCCTTTCGCGTGTCTTTTAAATGTTAAAGATCTTGTTGATTTACCCCCTGCAGTGTCTTCTCTTTTGCAGGAATTTGAAGATGTGATGCCCGCGGAGCTGCCCGAAGGATTGCCACCCATTCGTGGTATTGAGCATCAAATCGACTTTGTCCCTGGCGCCTCTCTTCCTAACCGCGCAGCATACCGCGTGAGTCCAGAGGAGACAAAGGAATTGCAGCGCCAAGTCCAAGAGTTGATGGATAAGGGCCACGTCCGAGAGAGTTTGAGCCCCTGCGCCGTGCCGGTCATTCTTGTGCCCAAGAAGGATGGTAGTTGGCGCATGTGTGTTGATTGCCGGGCGATCAACCAAATTACGGTGAAGTATCGACACCCTATTCCTAGACTTGATGATATGCTTGATGAATTGTCTGGTGCTACCTTATTTTCCAAAATTGATCTTAAGAGCGAGTATCATCAAATTCGGATGCATGAGGGTGATGAGTGGAAAACTGCATTTAAAACTAAGTATGGCTTGTATGAGTGGTTGGTTATGCCTTTTGGTTTGACCAATGCCCCTAGTACTTTTATGCGGTTGATGAACCATGTGTTACGTGCTTACTTAGGGAAATTTGTGGTTGTCTACTTTGATGATATCCTTGTTTACAGCAGGTCTTTGGATGAGCATGTTGAGCATCTTAGGAAGGTCTTAGAGTGTCTTAGACGGGAGAAACTTTATGCTAACCTGAGTAAATGTTCTTTTTGCTCGGATTCCACTGTTTTTCTTGGTTTTGTGGTGTGCAAGGATGGGCTGCAGGTTGACCAGGAAAAGGTTCGCGCCATACAAGAATGGCCACGCCCTACTACACCAACCATGGTGCGGTCCTTTTTGGGCTTGGCTGGCTTCTATCGCCGCTTTGTGCGTGATTTCTCCACCATTGCAGCCCCGCTTCATGAGCTTACAAAGAAGGCAGCGTCTATTGAGTGGACGACCGCACATGAGACCGCCTTCATCACTTTGAAGGACCGATTGTGCAACGCTCCCTTGCTGAAATTACCGGACTTCTCCAAGACCTTTGAGGTGGAGTGTGACGCTTCTCATCACGGAATTGGAGGAGTTTTGCTGCAGGATAGGCGCCCCATTGCATACTTCAGCGAGAAACTCACCGGCACCCAGCTCAACTACCCCACGTACGACAAGGAGCTATATGCTCTTATTCGGGTGTTGAAGACTTGGCAACACTACCTATGGCCCAAGGAGTTTGTCATTCACTCAGACCATGAGGCGTTGAAGTATTTGAAGAGTCAGTACAACCTCAACCGCCGCCATGCCCGCTGGGTGGAATTCATGGAGACCTTCCCCTACGTGGTCAAATACAAGAAGGGCAAAGAGAATGTGGTTGCTGACGCCCTTTCTCGCAGGTATGTATTACTTACCCACCTTGATGCTTCTATCTTAGGCTTCTCTTTGATTAAAGATGTCTATATGCATGACGTTGACTTTGCTGAAATTTTTAAAACATGCATGAACATTGGAGAGTCTAATGGGTTCTATATTGATAATGGCTACCTTTTCAAGGCAGGGAAACTTTGCATCCCTAAAACATCTATGCGTAGGTTGCTCATTCAGGAAGCTCATGAGGGTAGAGGTCATTTTGGTATCCCTAAAACCTTGGCTGCATTAAAGGAACATTTCTATTGGCCTAAAATGTTGCATCATGTTACACGTTTTTGCAAGGCTTGTGTTACTTGTGTGCATGCTAAGTCTAGATCGAGTCCCCAAGGATTGTATACCCCTTTGCCTATTCCGGATGTTCCATGGGAAGATATTAGTATGGATTTTATCACTGGTTTGCCCATGTCTAAGAAGGGGAGGGACTCGATATTTGTGGTAGTTGATAGGTTTTCTAAGATGGCTCACTTCATTGCATGCAAGACTACTAACAATGCTTCTGAGATCGCTTCATTATTTTTTGAGCATGTTGTTAAGCTGTATGGTATTCCTAGGAGTATAGTGTCTGATCGTGATGCTAAATTTGTGAGTTATTTCTGGAAATCTTTATGGGCCAAATTGGGGACTAAGTTGTTGTTCTCTACTAGTTATCACCCCCAGACTGATGGCCAAACAGAGGTTACTAATAGGACTTTGGGTACTCTATTGCGTACTATGTTAAAGTCTAACCTCCGCAAGTGGGAAGAGTGCTTGCCTTTTGTTGAATTTGCTTATAACAGGTCGATGCATTCGGCGACGCAGCGGACTCCCTTCCAGGTGGTCTACGGCCTCAATCCGCTCACCCCGTTGGATCTCATACCACGGCCATTGAAGGAAAAGGAAAGCTTGAAGGGCGTGGAGCGTACGGACCAGGTCAAGGCCCTCCATGAACGGACGAGATAGCAGCTGGAGCGGAGATCCGAGCAAGTAGCTGCCCAACGCAACAAAAATCGCTGCCCGATTGCTTATGAGCCCGGCGACTTGGTGTGGCTGCATTTGCGCAAGGAACACTTTCCATTGAAGCGACGCCACAAACTGGACGCGCGAGGTGATGGTCCTTTCCAGGTACTACAACGCCTTGGGACCAATGCCTATCGCTTGGAGTTACCCGATGACTATGGCGCGCACCCGACGTTCAACGTCGCTGACCTTGCTCTTTATACTCCTCCTGCTTTTGACGACGAGGACGAAGCGAGGACGCTTCGCAGCCAAGAAGGGGAGATTGATAGCTCCATAACTCCCTTGATGACGGCGCAGGATGAAGAGGATGCAATGAAGTTGCGCTCGGCTGGTCCGATGACAAGAGCCCGCGCCAGAGCCATGGAACGAGCCACACAATCCTTAGTCTCACGGGCTTACGCAAGTGATACGGGTTCATCTAGTCCTAAATGGGTCCTCCTCGTGACCTATGAAGGCTTAGGTGGGGCTTCATCCTAATCGACCCCACCAAGAAGACGAAGACGACGAGTTCGCGGAAGCGGAGCAACAGTGAAGAACTCGGCCCAGAACTCGACCGAGTTCTGGACCGAGTTGTCGACGAAATTGCCGTGCCCAACCGAGTTGCTGCTACAGTGAAGAACTCGGCCCAGAACTCGATCGAGTTCTGGACCGAGTTGTCGGCGAATTTCCATTTCTGCTCGAGTTGCATTTACAGATAACAACTCGGCCCAGAACTCGGCCGAGTTCTGGACCGAGTCGCGGCCGCGTCAGCGAAGCCACTTCATCGTCTCTTCGTTTGCTGAACAATTTTAATATTATTTTATGTTATTTTATTTGACCTATTTAAACACTTGAAACCCTAGTTTGTATTCTTTACGTTGGATTTTAGTTTACAAGTTGAGTTCGCTCCTTAGAAGTTGAGTACGCTCCTTCCTTGAATCCTAACGTCAACCCTTCGATCTCTAGATCAACCTCTCCCGTAGCTCGTCGCTTCGAGCAAATCATTCACCGTCTCTTCGGTACTCAAGGTCATCTCTTTGACCTCTTCGTCATCTCTTTGACGCGTTAGAAAGGGTTATCTCTTTAACCCTAGGAAAGCCATCACTTTGGCTACGGAGGAGAAGATTCAACCTAGCTTGAGGAGTCAAGATCCTACATTGCGACATCGCCCAGGGGTTGTTCGCATCACATTGGTGTCGCAGGAAGTGCCTTGGAGGTGTCGAGGTGGTGGTGGTCGTGGTGAGCCTTCGTCCGAAGTCAAGAAGTTGTCGCCTTCGTCGTCGGTAAGCCTCGAAGTCGAGTTGAGTCATCGTCGGAAGGGAGATCTGCGACCGCGGGGATGAATTCCGCGATCGCGGATGTGCCCAGAATTCCGCGACCGCGGATGTCCAAACCGCGACCGCGGCTTGCTCTAGCAAGCGCGATCGTGGCTTGGACAAACACGGTCACGGCTTAGGCTTTTGTTTCCCTTCAATTCGGTTCGTGTTTTCATTTGTTCCGTTATTTCGTGTTGTATCGTATCTAACTTAGGGTTCCGTCGTTTATCTCGTCGTTGTCGTAGGAATCCGTACGCAGATTCCAGTCTCCAGATCTCGGAAACCGACATCTTCGATTCGTCTAAATTAAGGCAAGTGGCGGTTCACTCTTGCTCAGTATTCCATGTTTCCCTTGATTATCAATTAATTGATTGTTAATTAAGATGGAATAAAAGTTGTTGTTTTCTGTTTGGGAACAGATTTAATTAAACGATGTGTTAAATTATGACTTTGAAATAGGTTGTATATATTGCTAGAAACAACGCTATTATATAGTCTTATATGTTATAGTAAGTTCCCTTTCCAATCTGGATTCGCATTACGCGGTGAGGTTGATCTTGGACCCAAATAATCAAGGTCGTGTTTTAAAACTTATGTGTGAAAACTTAACGTTCCCAAACATTGGTCATACGTTTCCTATAAGACTCATTTCCTTTGGAGTCTTCTTTTCATTGCATACCTTCTTTTATAATTCCGTGAAAGTTCCGGGTTATGTATCGTCCCTTCAGTTACTATTCGAGGGACAATGATAGTAAACGGTTACGATCACTTGAATCATTCTGTTTGTACCCTTGCATAGTCTTTCATTAGACTAACCAACCGGGTTTTAGTCCTTGCATGGTTGGCTGGTGTCATCCGTCCTATACGGCACATCAGTAGTTGGTCCCCAAAGACTTGAAGTAACCAATCGAAGAAGAGGCTTGCAGTTGAAGATTTAAGTGACAGTGTTTTAAGGTTGTTAAGTATTACTTGAATATATATTCCTATAACCTAGTCATGTAATAGGATTTATTATAAAAGTCTTCCGCTGTAATTTAACTCTGTTGTAAAATCGTCATCCTCATTTAACGAAAGGTCTTTTTAATAAAAGGTTGAGTTTCATTTAAAATGTCTTCCGTTGTTAAGTCTTTCGTTATTTAATATACTTATTTAAGCTTAATTGTTCCGATTAAAGCCTAGGGTGACTTTGGACTGTAACGTCTGAGGTCACTGGTGTGTGGCACTACCGACATAAGTCAAGGGGTGTTACAAATCTCACAACCAAATACAAACGAAGGCTTCAATCGTCGGACTAAGCAATGAGTGCTTAGTTCTTCATAGTCTTCAAAGCATAAAACTCTAAGGGAAAAATAAAGAATGATGATAAAAAGTGATATTGAAAAGGCTGATGTCTAATAAAGATAAAGAACCTAGCCAACCCTAATTTCTCAAAAGATAATAATAATCTCCTAAAATATCATAACCAGAATAAAAAAAGAAAATAAAAATAAAAGAAATAAGGTAAACAAAAGATCTCGGACGAAATTGTAACTCCGTGCCAGAAGGGAAACCCGCGACCGCAGCACTGTTCACCCGCGACCGCGGTTTCACACTTCACCGAATTCTCGCTCTCGCTTCATTCTGCGCCCGCGGTTTTGGCTCTGTCGCGATCTCTACTTCTCGCTTGCGGTCTTCTCTTGTGGTGGCCTTCATTGCTCCTTAATGCTTCAATACTCCACTAAAATCTTCATTTCCACCACTTCTTCTCTACAACTCCATTCTCCTCAAATATCTTCTAAACCCACACAAAATGGTACCTAATATCCAGTAACAACTCCTAGTTATGCACTACAAAGTAGAGCATATCAAATTCCCCCATGCTTAGACCTTGCTCGTCCTCGAGTAAGCTAATGGAAACCTACTCCTCCCATGAAATACCCAAGGTCTTAGGAAGCACAACAAAAACAATATCCACTAAGAACTGCACCTAATCATGAACCTCCAGGGCACCAACACAACAACACAACACACAAGCTTCAAAGAAAGCAGAGTACTTCTCCCAAGCTTAACCCGAACACCATAGAGTGAAAGTGACCATCTAATCCTAGCTCCAGTGTATCTTCTTATGACTCCCAAAGTGACATACCCGAATCCTCCTTATAGCTCCAACACTTATGTCACCACGCCAGAAAAAATGAGGAATCCTAATAATCACTCTTCTTCTTTTCACTCATTTTGCCTAGGCGCCCTTTCGGGTTTTCACCTAGCCACTCATTTCATTTTTCTATAGATGGGCTCACCATTCCTCACATCACTCTATAACCTCTTATTACCCCAGCCTAATGCTGGTCCGGGCCACCTTCTTATTGCCTAAGCCGCCCTTTCGGGTTTTCAGCATAGCCCAGGATTTTTTTTTTTTAAATATTATTTTCTTTCTCAGACGACTAGCAAGTATATATCACTCCCCCATGCTTAGATATTGCATTGTCCTCAATGTAATGAAAGACTAAAAGATGAAACACTGGGGAAGGCAAAAAAGTACTCACGACCGTCGCCGAGGTGGCCTGGACTTGGATGTCGGTGCTGGCGGTAAATCTTTGAAAACACAAGGCTCTGGTGTTGCGGCGGTCCTACTCAAGCAAACTCCACGTGCAACCAAATAGATCCACTATAAGGTGAAGTGGCACATCAAAGAAACGGGGTTGCACGGGCCATCTAATGAACACAGATTTGGAGTCCTAGTGCAATCGTGTACTGGGCTCTGTCGCTCCATATCAATAATCATATCTGCAGTTGGCTCCGGAGCTCCTCATGATCAGCTGTCGAATGTCGGGCCATCATCAATGCCAAATAAAAATGTCGGGCTAATGTCTCCTCCGTGGCAGCATGATGCGCGCCGTCTCTCGAATAAAAAATCGGACAGTGGGGCCGCGATCGCGGTTTTAAGGCCGCGGTCGCGGTGTCTTCAGATTTTTCGTAGACACCTATCAAATAAACCTCAAAAACCTAACTAACGTAGTAGGGTAAATAAGGATCGATCCCACAGGGAGGTAAGCAATCTTCCTATATGCAAAGGTTGTATGCCAATAGTAACAAAAGAGGGGATTTAGGTTTGTGTCAAGTAATAAGGTAAATCAATGCAAAAGATGTAATCAATGGGTGAGAAGTAACTTAGCCAGACAAATATCCACACTTCAGTTTGATTGGTTGATCCTAGATTATCTCTAATCCCTACCAATGAATATTCCTATTCCGATCTTATGTATATAGACAGGTCAACTAGCCCTGAAAATACTTACCATTAAACAATCAAGAAACCATCAAGATTCAATCTAACAGCAGCAGTAAGCATAGGAATTAAGCAGGATACATGCAATACTTAACAACTAGTCAGTACTCGACATGTAATCAATTCTCTTCACAATAAACATTCACAACTAGTTCCTGTAAATCGTGGTTGCTACACAAGATAAGGGATTTCAACTAGAAATATCCAAACCCTAGCAATAGAAAATCACTAATATCAACTAGATGATCAGGCTAGTCAAATCAGCAAGAATCAATGGGATGAAGCACAAAGAGAATCAATATAATCAAGGGAAAAGAAATAGAGTTATAATCTCACAACCAAATACAAACGAAGGCTTCAATCGTCGGACTAAGCAATGGGTGCTTAGTTCTTCATAGTCTTCAAAGCATAAAACTCTAAGGGAAAAATAAAGAACGATGATAAAAAGTGATAATGAAAAGGTTGCTGTCTAATGAAGATAAAGAACCTAGCCAACCCTAATTTCTCAAAAGATAATAATAATCTCCTAAAATATAATAACCAGAATAAAAAAAGAAAATAAAAATAAAAGAAATAAGGTAAACAAAAGATCTCGGAAGAAATTGTAACTCCACGCCAGAAGGGAAACCTGCGACCGCGGCACTGTTCACCCGCGACCGCGGTTTCACACTTCACCGAATTCTCGCTCTCGCTTCATTCCGCGCCCGCGGAAATAATTCTGCGCCCGCGGTTTTGGCTTTGCCGCGATCTCTACTTCTCGCTTGCGGTCTTCTCTTTTGGTGGCCTTCATTGCTCCTTAATGCTTCAATACTCCACTAAAATATTCCTTTCCACCACTTATTCTCTACAACTCCATTCTCCTCAAATATCATCTAAACCCATACAAAATGGTACCTAATATCCAGTAACAACTCCTAGTTACGCACTATAAAGTAGAGCGTATCAACACACAAGCCAAAATGTATGCACATGTCATCTTAAGCCAAAAAGTGGCCCTGAAAAAAAAATGGATCGAAAAAATAAAAACTTTGACCGGTCAACGTTGGAGCTCTGGCGTTGATCGACTGGTGACTGGTTTGACTGGTTAATTACATGACCACTTAAATGATGATTTAATCCTAGCTTTTGGATTTAAAAAATCCAAAGGCTAGGATGTATTCTTATTTCTCACCCTAATGTTCATTCTCACCGAATTCGCACCCTATACTTTAATACAAATGTTTTTATATTATTATATGCAAATAGAAAATTATTAAAAACAACAAAACGCATTACATTAATTGAAGAAAAAAAATATTTTTGATATCATATGTCAAAATTTATACAAAAAATTAAAAAAATTACTCTTCCATTAAAATTTAATATGGAAAATTAAATTACTACACATCTTTTATATTTTAAACTACCATAATATGGTATACTTGGACTTATTAATATACATAATATATAAAAAGTTAAAATGTATTAAATACATATATATAAAAGTTGTGTACAAGCAACATTTATTACATTATTAAATCCCTACAAAAAACTATATTCTTATTGTTTACAAAGTGTTTCATGTCAAAATGAACACTCTAGCATAATGGTTCTTCAAAACATAGAAAGTTTCACAATAACCTTGAGGTCTATGGTTCAAGCCTTGCAAACTCATTTTTCACAATTTTTTTACCTACTATTCAAAAGACATCATCATGGCTATTTTTTTTGTTTTTTTAATAAGGTAAAAATTAGACCAGAAACCGCATAAGAGTTGGTTTCTCAATCTATAGCATCCTTGCGGATGAGAACTAAAAGCACTTGGTTGGCTTGAATGTCTTCCAAGGAACTCCGCTGGCCCATCTTCGCAATGCAATCAGCTATAACGTTTGTTTTCCGAAAGACATGACAGATTTGCACTGTGAAAAAAGTTGTAGAAGACAAAGGATATCAGAAATTAAAATTTCAATATCCCAAGGACAGTGCCAGATCTTTTTCATAACGTTAACAATAGTAAGGTTATCACATTCTAATTCAATGTTGTTTAGTCTTAGTTCATAGGCTTTAACCGAAGTATTTCTAACTGCTAAGGTTTCTGTCTCAAGGGGGTTGAAATTCCACATTTGTCCCCAAACATATATACAAGTTCACCATTATGGTTTCGAAAGATATATCCGTAACTAGAGTCTCCATTAGTCATGGTTGATCCATCCGTATTAATTTGTATGGCGCTATCCGACGGTTTTTTCCATTTCTTCTTTGGTCGTCTACCTTTGTTTTTATCTCCTATTTTTTGTTTGATTTCGGCAAAGGGATCTGAATTCCAGGTCTTAGTTTTTTTTCAATAATTGATTTAATTTTTGATGTAGAGTGGTACGTCCTTAATAGTGTCATTGTCAGTATTCGTTCTTCCAAAACTTTGTTAAATCATCATGGCTAATTGGCTATTGAAATCATAAATTTCAAAGAATCCAAAGCTCAACACTTCACCAAAAATTTATTATAATTTAAATAATAGAATATTCTTCATATATGTGGACCGATGTCCATTTATATTTATTATTCATCTCTAGCCTCATGTCCAGTCGTTTTGTTGGATCGTTAGAGTTACGTCTGAGGGAACAAAAGCTTTGTTCCCACAGAAGATGCAGCGGATTAAAAACAGCAAAAAAGATAACGAACGAACTCACGATGTATAGTGGAAACCCAGATTAGCAAAACTAGCTTCTCAAGGAAAAACCACTACCTTCAAGCTTCCGCTTGAGAGGATTTTGAAGCGTCTACTTGTCTTATTGATTTCTTGTTCGATTACACTTGTATCCTGGACTCCAACCTCTAGACTACCCAGCAAGACTTGAAGCCTCTTCTACAACGATGAATCAAACTCAACCCTCAAAGACTCACAAACTCTTCACTCTCTTTTTCTTCTTAACTGAATGCTCTCAATTCTTCGTTCTTCGTCATTCAAAGCCGTACTTAAGAAATGAATCCTCACTTCACTTAAATACAACTCGGCTAAACCCTAATCATAACAAGATATGATATTCTAAAATCGGATTACAAAAGATATGGTTTTGTTGGAAGAATAATATCCCAACCGATTATATTAAATAAGGAAGGAGTTCCTTAATTAATCCAATCGGAAGGATATTCTTCTTCTCTCTCCAATTGCCTTATCTTAGGAAAGATTCCTAAGATAACACAATCGGGTTTTCTCTCTCCATATCTTCGCGCAATCCGGCTTGATCCTTGGAGCCAAAGTCTTCATCCTTTACCGCGTGTGCTTCTTGATTTATTTCCTTAATTCAACACGCTGGATTTCTTCTTTCCTTTTGCAGCCTTGATCTGGCCCGTCACTTCAGTTCCTTGAGAGGTAACAAAGCACTTGACAGGACTTTGTTCCCTCTGAGATCCTTTGCTGCAAAGCTCCTTGGGATAACTTTCCTTGTCCCTGAAACACTTGGTATACATATTAGTTGAGTGTTTGTTACCATCAAAACCTAAGGAATTCAATAAATTCCCCCTTTTTGATGGTGACAAACACCCTTAATAAGAAAGCATATACCAACTAGAAAAAGACAAATATGACATGAAAGTTTCCCACTAAGACACAGTTAGTTCCCCCTTAGTTCAACAATACGTTTTACTTGTTCTGTTCCCCCTCAACCAATGCTACCTGTCATATTCCCCCTTTTGGCATCATCAAAAACATCAGTAAAGAATTTAGAGAGGAAAAGTCAAGGCCAGATAAACACAAACACCCCTTGTCATTAATTAAAAAAAACTTAAAAACATGCAAACACCGCCAAGACAGACAAGACATCAAAACATAGTCAAAATGCCACACCGGGCACACAAACCAGATAACAAGAAAAACAACTAAGAGGGAGTAGATGGGCAAGGGAACAAAAGAGGGGTAAGGACAACAGGTAAGCGATCAGGCATCACTGTGACCAGCCGGTTGAGCCGATGCGTGATGAGAGATAAGCGCACGCACATCTGCCATGAGACGTCTCACATCCTTGCACAAACTTCTCACATCCCTCCCCAGAGACAAATTCTCGTTCAGTTCCCCCTCAGAGTTGTCGGCCTCAGAAACCTCCATTGCCTCGGAATCCTCGACTGCCTCAGAAGCTGCAGGGGCACTCTCAACCTTCACCCAACCTTCATCATCTTGAAGAACAAACTGCATCTTGTGCAGCTTACTGGCGTCGAACGGGCGGGAGAAGATGCTCACGTCCTCCGACGGGTTGTACACTTTATGGTACTCAAGGATTTTCTTGACAACCCGTGGGAAGGGAAGAGCGTGCTGGAGAGTGTTCCTGGCGTGGGCCATGTGCTGCATCAGAATCTTCGACAGGCTAATGGGCTCCTTCTAGGGACAGTAGGACAATGTCCAAGATTAGAAGCCGGTTTCTCTTCTGTCCCCTTGGCGTGATGTTGCTGATGAGGAAGTGGTACAACACTTTGTTGACAGCGGACATCTCTGAGATGTCGAGATCAGCACTCCCCTGAGGGTTCTCAATACCAGCAACAGCCAACACAACCTCTGAGTAGGCAAAGTCCTTCGGCCACCTTCCTTTTGGGTATTCCCCATAACCTTCATGTGGAACGCCCAGAGCAACACCAAGCTCAATGCTTGAGAACATGTGGACCTGCCCTTCCATCTTGTAACTCCCCAGAACAGCGTGGGGGCGAACTTCCATCGCGTAGGTAGAGTAGAACTCCCTTAGCAGCACCTCATCCATCTCCTCTTCCTCCACAAACAGATTGCCCCATTTTTGGGTCTCCAACAGATCATGCACCCCTTCCAGATGGTTCTCCAGTAGGAACTCAAGGACGACTCGCAGCTCCTTGACCACCGACTGGTGGCTCATGTCTTTGACATCATCAGCCGTCACCTTTCCTTTGGCTTTGGCCAGCTGACGACGTTGGCTTTGACGGACAGGAGCGGAAGACACCTTGGCTTTCTTTGCTTTGTTCCCCGAGAGGGGTACTGACTCCTCATCGGAGCTGACCGTTATTGCCTTCTCAGACTTCCTCTAAGAGTGTGTCTTCCGCTTGGAGGAGTAGGCAGTCTTCACCCTGCCAGAAGTCTTAGGAGCCTTTGGGGGCTCCTCTTCATCAACTTCCTCAACCAGTTCCTTGTTGAGGTCCTGCACAACCGACTGAATCTTCTCCTTCACAACAAAGTGCTCCTCAGCTGTGACTGGGGTCTCTTGACGAGGCATCTCCTCCATCTCCTCATCAATGGGGTCGGGATGGGTTGGAGAGGAATGGACCTCCTCTATTTCAGTAGAGGAGATGGCGGTTGGGACGGCTAGAGAGGTTTTGGGGTTAGGGTTTTATGGAGCGGGGTCTGTGTTTGGGGCTACGAAGGGGACCATGGCGAGTTGGTCCTGGGTTGGTGATGGTGGAGGGGTAACAGTGGTGGTTTCTGGAGTGGTGGAGGTGGAAGGTAGGGATTGGGTAATGGCGGCGAGGAGAGCGGGGTCGGTTCCCATGGAGGACAGTTTGGTGAGGAGGGTTTGGAGGTCTTGGGCGATGGTGTTGGGGAGGTTTGAGTTGGAGGCCATTTCTGTGAGAGAGAGAGTTCTAGGAAGACGAGAGACAGAGAGGAAGGGAGAGATTGCTTGAGGAAGATAAGGAAACAGTGAGGAGGAGACTTACCCGGAGACTCCGATTTATATTCTTCACCGAATCTTCTAGTGTTTCCAAAGATAAATTAAAATCTTTTCAGTTTCCAACAGATAACAATTGCAATCTTCCAACTTCCCAAAATAAAATCAGAATCTCGTCCAAATCCGACTTAGCCAGCCTAATTACCCTTCCCAACTCATTTCCATCAAATCAGCCCTAAATGCTCAACGCGGCCCAACACAGACTTCCATCATTACACCCTGCAAACACACGTCACCTCAACCTGCAAGTCATAGAAGCCGAATCATTTTCCCGCCAAACCAAAAAGTAGTAGGGTGTGATGCTAGGGGTTAGTTACCAGAGAGGGTACAAAAGACCATCACACCAAAATATATGATATTTGCGATTGATTTTTACATCATGCATGAGGGGTCTCCAGTTGTGGATGATAAGAGGGGCTCATAGGAGACTTCAAATATGGCGGTCTAGGTAAGTTGTAGAATCAACTATCATTTGGGCTTATGATGAGGGAACAAAATATCAAGTTGATTCTTTTGGGTTGAAATAAAGCTGATTCATGTGACAAATGATGACATAGAAGATCATGCACGACATTCAGTACATCAAGGAAGTAAAAGCACATATTCAAGTTGAATGTTTAATTAATACCCAAGGAAGAGAATGCATATCAAGACATGAAAGTTCATCTTTCACAATTTACCACGTAATCTAGCCAATCATCGAGGGAACACAACAAATAGACATGTAGTTAGGGGAACAAACCAAGCTTCGTATGGAACTGAATGTAGAGTTCCCCAACAGGTGTCCTAATGAGAAAACTGGCGTTAGATCCTTTGATCCATAAGTTTCCCTGTATGCCAATCTTTCTCGACACAGTGATGTCTTTCCTAGATGTACATGGTACCTGAGTATTCAAACAAGGAACAATTTAGTCATTAAGTCCTTATCCACATCTCCATTTCCTTTACCTTTGTTACCAGGCCTTTGAGTCTCAACCATTCCTGCAGGAGTGAGGTGAGACTCGCTTTGTTCCCTGTCAAGTAACTGACCTTTGTACGAATGAAATACCGGGAACTTTCCTCACTTTATTCTGCACAGAAAGAGTTAGTTCTTGCGAACCCAGACAAGCTTATGCTTTCTGGACACAGGAGCAACATATCTAATCTTAGGAGGTTCAACATTCATTTGCTCTCTAGTAGTGCGAGCAATCTCCTCATTGTGTTACTACAGAAGGCACTCTTGCTTGTAGTGACCAGAGTGTCCGCAATACCAACAGACCCTATGGCACTTCAGATCTGCATACTTGCTCTTTACATGCCAAATTGTTTTGTTAGCAATCCTTGAATGAAAATCAATATTATTGGACTTACTGCTTTGAGATTGCTTCAACCAGATGGCATGAGCCTTCTGTCCATGGTACCAGGCCTTACCCTCCTCAGTCGAGTTTGAACAGTTTTTGCCTTTGTTCCCTCCGGAGGAACTTTCCCCCTTTTCTTTTACAGACGGTTTTCCTTCGACTTTAGAGCCTTTTTGCTTGGTTCCATCAACAGGAAGTTTGGGTTGATAGCCAATCCCAAAGCGAGGTACTTCCTTTGACTCAGTCTTCTTTTCATTCTTGGCTGTAACAAAGACAATACCTTTTGGCTTGTCCTTCTGTTCCTCACTGAGTTTGGTTAGATCACTAGAAAGTTTTGCATTTCCTAGTTTCAACATTAATGACTCAGCCTCGAGTGAGGAAACAGAGGACTCCAGAGACGTAATCTTTTCAGTGAGTTTAGGACACTCAGTGCAAGAGTTTGAAGGAGAGGATGAACCTTTCTCAAGATTGAGCACTTTGTCAGCCCAACCCTGATTTTCTTCGATCAAACTTGAGATCGATTCATCTTTCTCTTCAATTTGTTCACTAAAAAGACTATTCTCATGAGCAAGTTTCTTAATGAGAGATATCAAGCTTTCTTTAGATTTGCTTTTTAAGCTTGATACGAGATCAGATTCAGTTACCTCATCGTTGAGTAGATCTCCCTTTGATTCATTGGGAACTTCAATGGCCATCAGGCATACATTCCTGGAGTGTGACGATTCTTTGTCGTTTGAGTCTGAGTCTCCCCAGGTGGCAACCATTGCCTGCTTCCCTTCATTTGCTGGAGGCATTCCTGCCTTTTTCTTGAAGCAGTTTCTGGCCATATGTCCCTTGTTCTGACAGTGGTAGCACACCACATCTTTTAGGTCTATGTTCCCTTCGGAGGAACTCGACGAATCCTTATTTCGAGACCATATCTTCCTCATGGCTCTTGTGATGAGCGCAACATCTTCATCACCATCTTCATCTTCATCTTCGACTTGGGACAAGTCAAATGCCCTTTGCACCTTTAAGGCAATGCTCTTCGCCTTCTCCTCTCCCTTCTTGTTCAGCTTGTGATTATAGACAGAGGCGTTGCTTTCCAGCTTAGCAACAACCTCTTCCATGGTAAGAGTCTTGACATCTGTCTGAGAGTAGAGAGCAAGAGCAATGACATCCCACTGAGAGTTGAGGCCTTGCATGAAGTGGTGAGTCAGCTTCCAGTTTGGCATTGCTTCACCAAGGAACTGAAGCTGACCAATTAGCCCCTGGAATTTGGAGTAGTAATCCTGAATGTGTTCGTCTTTTCCCTGAGAAACTTGGTCGTACTCCTTGATCAGGGAGAGAATCTTGTTTTTCTTTGTATCTTCATTTCCTTGATGAAGGCGCTTCAAGGCATCCCAGATCTCCTTAGCAGTCTTATAACTCATGATTTTCTTGAGATCGGAGAGAAGAAGAGCCATGTGAAGGATCTTCTTAGCCCTGTTGTTCTTCTCCAACTTCTTCCAGTCATCATCTGTGTAGTCGACCTTTGGCTTTGGCTTTGTCTCATCTTTCTCATTTTTGATATCCAAAGGTCCGACTTCAATGACTCTCCAGATCTGTCCATCTAGGGAACATATATGAGACTCAATTTGTTCCACCCACCAGTCATACTCACCGGCTTTCAGAATTGGTGGCTTCCAGAATGAATCACCGATTGCATTGCTTGACGACGACATCTTTCCTGCAAATTCTGTAACGAAAACAATCTAGAGAACCAGGCTCTGATATCAATTGTTGGATCGTTAGAGTTACGTCTGAGGGAACAAAAGCTTTGTTCCCATAGAAGATGCAGCGGATTAAAAACAGCACGAAAGATAACGAACGAACTCACGATGTATAGTGGAAACCCTGATTAGCAAAACTAGCTTCTCAAGGAAAAACCACTACCTTCAAGCTTCCGCTTGAGAGGATTTTGAAGCGTCTACTTGTCTTATTGATTTCTTGTTCGATTACACTTGTATCCTAGACTCCAACCTCTAGACTACCCAGCTAGACTTGAAGCCACTTCTACAACGATGAATCAAACTCAACCCTCAAAGACTCACAAACTCTTCACTCTCTTTTTCTTCTTAACTGAATGCTCTCAATTATTCGTTCTTCGTCGTTCAAAGCCGTACTTAAGAAATGAATCCTCACTTCACTTAAATACAACTCAGCTAAACCCTAATCATAACAAGATAGGATATTCTAAAATCGGATTACAAAAGATATGATTTTGTTGGAAGAATAATATCCCAACCGATTATATTAATTAAGGAAGGAGTTCCTTAATTAATCCAATCGGAAGGATATTCTTCTTCTCTCTCCAATTGCCTTATCTTAGGAAAGATTCCTAAGATAACACAATCGGGTTTTCTCTCTCCATATCTTCGCGCAATCCGGCTTGATCCTTGGAGCCGAAGTCTTCATCCTTTACCGCGTGTGCTTCTTGATTTGTTTCCTTAATTCAACACGCTGGATTTCTTCTTTCCTTTTGCAGCCTTGATCTGGTCCGTCACTTCAGTTCCTTGAGAGGTAACAAAGCACTTGATAGGACTTTGTTCCCTCTGAGATCCTTTGCTGCAAAGCTCCCTGGGATAACTTTCCTTGTCCCTGAAACACTTGGTACACATATTAGTTGAGTGTTTGTTTCCATCAAAACCTAAGGAATTCAACACGTTTAATCCGTTGACACGGGAAAGCCAAAAAACCGTTCACAATTCAAACCATAAAATATTCCTCACATTTATAACACATATCATTCCAATAAAACCATTCCACTTTGAACATTTTGTAACTGCTAATACAAATTCAACGTGTAATCTATAGACATATGAATTCTTAATCACAAAAGGTCGTTCATCCTTCAACAAAGAGTTAGTAGAATTCAAACCATAAAATATTCCCTACATTTATACCAAATATATAATTCCAAATTATACATTTTGCAATTAGTGATCTTTATGTAACAATAAAAAGTTGGGTATAAGAGGTATTTATTGCACATATTAGATAAGGAAAATTAGTCTTATATTTTTTGTTTATATTTTACTTGATATCACAAAGACATCTTTAGCTCTATGGTTGATTTATTAGTTATATATTGAGAAGTTCATGGTTCGAGTCTTACACAAAGCATGTGTTGAATTCCTTAGGTTTTGATGGTAACAAACATTCAATTAATCTGGTAACTAAGTGTTTAAGGAACCAAACAGTTGTCTCAGGGAACCATAAGCAGCGAAGGACTGGAGAGGGAACAAAGCTTTCTCTACATGCCTTGTTACCTCTCAAGGAACATCAATGACAGACATCAATCAAGCTGCGAATGGAGTGAAGGATATTCAGCGTGAAGATTATGAAGATTACCTTTGAAGATCACGCGGTCAAGGAAGAAGGATCTCGGCTGGAAGGATCTCGCCGAAGAGAAGATGTGGAGAGAGAGTCCAAATGCGCTATCTTAGGAATTCTTTCCTAAGATAATATATTTGGAGAGAGAAGATCTTATCCTTTAACCGATTATGTTATCTTAGGAATTCCTTCCTTAAGATAATATAGGCGGTTAAGATAATATTCTTCAAATCAATTAATATCTTCTTGTTACCATGTTTAGAAAGATAGTGTATCTTGTTACGATTGTGTCTTAGACGAGTTGTATTTATAGGAGTGTGGATTCATTTCTAGTAACGAACTTGGAGCATTAAAACTGAGAAGAGAAAGGAGAGTGAAGTGTGTGTGAGTCTTAGAGGGTTGAGTTCGTATTCACCATTGTAGAAGAGAGTTTCAAATCTAGGTGGGAAGTCTAGGGTTTGGAGTCCATGCTACAAGTGTAATCGAACAAGAAATCAATAAGACAAGTAGACACTTCAAAATCCTCTCAAGCGATAAGCTTGAAGGTAGTGGTTTTTCCTTGATTAGTTATTTGACTGATTGGGGTTTTCACTATACATCGTGAGTTCGTTACTTTATCTTTCTTACTATATTATTCTGCTGCACCTTCTGTGGGAACACATCCTTTGTTCCCTCAGACGTAACTCTAACGATCCAACAATTGGTATCAGAGCCTGGTACTCTAGATTATTTTCGTTAAAGACTTTGCAGGAAAGATGTCATCAAGCAATGCTATTAGTGATTCATTCTGGAAGCCTCCACTTCTGAAGGCTGGAGAATATGATTGGTGGGTGGAACAAATCGAGTCTCATATTTGTTCCCTCGATGGACAGATATGGAGGATAATTGAAGTTGGCCCCATAGCTATTCCAAATGAAAAGGACGTCACAAAGCCTAAACCAAAGGTTGACTACACGGATGAAGACTGGAAGAAGCTGGAGAAGAATTACAGAGCCAAAAAGATCCTTCACATGACTCTTCTCCCCACGGTACAAAACCGCCAAGGAGATCTGGGATGCTCTAAGACGTCTCCATCATGGAAATGAAGATGTTAAGAAAAATAGAATCCTTTCCTTGATGAAGGAGTACGATCAAATTTCTCAAGGAAATGGTGAGCACATTCAAGAGTTCTATTCCAGGTTCCAGGGAATAGTAGGACAACTGGAGTTCCTTGACGAAGAGATGCCAGACTGGAAGCTCACTCATTACTTCATGCAAGGTCTCAATTCTCAGTGGGATGCGATTGCTCTCGCTCTCTACTCCCAGACTGATGTCAAGTCTCTCACCATGGAAGAAGTTGTTGCCAAGCTTGAAAGCAACGCCTCTGTATACAACCACAAGATGAACAAGAAAGGAGATGAGAAGGCCAAAAGCATTGCCTTGAAGGTTGAACGTGCCTTTGATTTGTCTCAAGTTGAAGAAGAAGATGAGGACGGTGATGAAGATGTTGCTCTCATCACTAGAGCTATGAAGAAGATATGGTCCCGAAACAAGGGCACTCCCAGTTCCTCTGAAGGGAACAAAGACACGAGGGATGTCGTTTGTTACCACTGTTAAAACAAAGGACATTTTGCCAAAAACTGCTTCAAAAAGAAGGCAGGTCTTCCTCAGGTTCGTGAAGGGGAACAAGCAATGATTGCTACATGGGGTGATTCCAACTCAGATGATGAAGAATCATCTCATTCAAGGAAAGTCTGTTTGATGAGCATAAATGACCACAATGAATCAGAAGGATATCCTCAGGGATCTGAGGATGAAGCAAGGAAAGGCTCTTGGTATCTTGACAGTGCTTGCTCAAGTCACATGACAGGGAACAAAGGATGGTTCACCTCTCTTCAGCAGGCCTCCGGAGGTTCAATAACCTTTGGAAACAAGAGTAAGGGAGAAGTCTATGGTATCGGTAAGGTAAGGCTTTCTAACCATATTATTGTGAACAATGTGACACTTGTAAATAATGTCAAATTTGATCTTTTTAGTGTGGCTCAACTATGTCAAAATAAGAAAAATAGGATAGTCTTTACTACTGATGATTGTCATGTTGAGTGCATAAGTACAGGGAAAGTCCTACTCAAAGGAATTTACGATAACAACGTTTACAAGGTTGACCCTGCTTTCATCCCTGAGAAGGAACTATGTATGTCGTCCATTGCTGGGACAACAGAGCTGTGGCATAAACGGTTCGGTCATGCAAGCCTTCAACTCCTTTCAAAACTTCATAGACAAGAATTGGTGAACGGTCTTCCTAAGATCGAAGCAACAAGAAATGAAGTTTGTGAGGCCTGCACCAAAGGTAAGCAAGTCAGATCATCCTTCAAGTCAAAGAAGGAGGTAAGCACTTCTCGTCCTCTAGAACTAATCCACATGGATCTTTGTGGGCCAATGCGCACAAAGAGCCGTGGAGGAAACGCCTATGTCTTTGTTATTGTCGATGACTATTCCAGGTACACATGGACCATCTTTCTATCATCAAAAGATGAAGTGTTCGCTGAATTCGAATCTTGGCTCAAGTCAGTTGAAAGGAGTGTAGGACAACCTCTAGGGTCCATCTGAACCGATCATGGGACAGAATTTGAGAACTCTAGGTTTCTATCCCTCTACAGAAACAAAGGCATTAATCACAATTTCTCAGCTCCAAGGACACCACAGCAAAACGGTGTTGTGAAAAGGAAGAACAGAACCCTAGAAGACATGACGCGCACCCTCCTTATTGCAAGTGGTCTTCCTATGAGCTTCTGGACTGAAGCCTTGAACTCTACATGTTATGTTCTGAACAGGGCAACCATTCATCCTCTCTTGAACAAGACTGCCTATGAACTCCTAAGGGGAAGAAAGCCCACCGTGTCTCATTTGCGCGCGTTCGGCTGCAAGTGTTTTGTCCACAACAATGGGAAGGATTCTCTTGGGAAGTTTGATCCCAGAAGTGACGAAGGGACCTTTGTAGGATATTCTCTTCACAGCAAAGCCTACAAAGTATTCAACAAGAGAACTCGAAAGGTAGAAGAAAGCATTAATGTAGTTTTCGATGAATCTGTTATGGCTGGTAACAATGTGCAGGAATAATCCGCTAGCGTTCCCTTAAACACTGGCCCTTCTGAAGATGATTGCTTTCAGCTTGTGGAAAACGGTGTCGAAGATGGGGTCTCGCGAAATCAAGAAACTCCTGATGTTCCATCAACATCAAGAACCCCCAACTCTGCCAACTCCGTTGGGACAGATAAAGGTGGTCAATCATCTGAATCCTCTCAGGTACCTCAGGGGGAACAGAGCCCCAGTCCTGACTCTATGGAGTCCTCTGAGGAAAGTCCTGCTACTGAATAAAATACTGAAGAGGATCATCATGTTGTAGGAAATGATGGTAAAAGTTCTACTACAGGTAACACTGATTCCGAGGAGTTTGATATCAACAATCTACAAATCAGGAATTACCAGCAAAAGTGGGCTCAAAGTCCATCAAATCTTTACAGATTTTAGAAAGGGAACTCCTCACAGCACTCGCTCTTCCTTACATAATTTCTGTGCTTTCAATGCTTTTCTCTCTTTGCAAGAACCTAAAACTGTAGGAGAAGCATTGAAGGATCCTGACTAGATTAACGCCATGCAAGAAGAGCTCCATCAGTTCGAAAGGAACAAGGTTTGGCGGTTGGTTCCTCGACCAAGGAACATGACGGTGATAGGAAACAAGTGGGTGTTTAGAAACAAGCTGGATGATCAAGGTCAGGTTACAAGGAACAAAGCAAGGCTGGTGGTGAAAGGTTACAACCAGCAGGAAGGCATCGACTATGATGAAACATTCGCTCCTGTCGCCAGGTTGGAAGCCATAAGACTCCTAATAGCCTACTCCTCTTTCCATGGCTTCAAACTGCAACAAATGGACGTAACGACTGCTTTCTTGAATGAAGTTCTCAAGGAGGAGGTCTATGTGGAGCAAACGCCTGGCTTTGAAGATGCTTCCAAATCCGATCATGTCTATGTTCTTGACAAAGTATTGTATGGTCTCAAACAGGCTCCGAGGGCCTGGTACGATAGGCTCTCACAGTTCCTTCTGGCTCATGGATATGTTCGTGGAAAAGTCGACAAGACTCTGTTCCTTCTAAAGAAGGGAAAGCACACTCTGGTTGTGCAAGTCTACGTGGATGATATCATCTTTGGCTCTACAGACGATAAACTGGTTCAAAAATGCTCAAGTCTTATGGCCAGTGAATTCGAGATGAGCATGGTTGGGGAACTCAAGTTCTTCTTGGGACTTCAAGTCTCTCAGGGAGAAGATGGAACCAAAGTGCATCAATAGAAGTACCTCATGGAATGTGTCAAGAAATTCGGAATGTCGGATGCAAAGCCCTTTACAACTCCTATTTCTCCCAACAATCCAATGGGAAGGATGAACACGAGCAAGGAGTTGACCCATCTTTTTATCAAGGAATCATAGATTCACTTCTCTATCTCACTGCAAGTAGACCTGATATTATGTATAGTGTGTGTCTATGTGCTCGTTTTCAGGTTGATCCTAAAGAAACACACCTCAAAGCAGTGAAGAGGATTCTGAGATACTTGAAGGGAACAGATGATCTATGTCTGTGGTATCCAAGGGGTGGAAACTTCGATCTAGTTGGATACACAGATGCGGACTTCGCAGGGAACAAAGTGGATAGAAAGTCCACATCTGGAATGGCTCAGTTCCTTGGGCCATGCTTGGTCTCTTGGGGGTCAAAGAAGCAGAACTCAGTTGCCTTATCAACTGCTGAAGCCGAATACATAGTCGCCGCTGCTTGTTGCACTCAACTCCTATGGCTTAAACAACAACTCACCGACTATGGTATTCTTCTTGACTCTATTCCCATTCTCTGTGACAATACGAGTGTAATAAACATCTCCAAGAATCCTGTGCAACACTCACGTACCAAGCATATCGAGATAAGACATCACTTCCTATGTGACTGTGTGGAGAAAGGGTTGGTCTCCATGAACTTCTGTGGAACCAAGGATCAGATCGCTGATATTTTCACCAAGGCATTAAATAGGGAACATTTTGAACAGTTCTGTATAGAACTAGGTATGATCTCTCTAAACTAATTGCCTATCTCTTATGTTCCCTCGATGATTGGCTAAATTAGAAGGTAAATTGTGGAAGTCAAAATCATCATGTCTTGATATGCATTCACTCTTTGGTCGTTAAATTGAACTACCTGCTTAGATTCATGCTAATATTTCACTTATGTGCACATTTCATGCATGATCATCTATGCTATCACTATAATACATGAGACAACTTTCTTTCGGCCCAAAAAAGTCAACTTGATGCATTGATCCCTCACTATAAGCCCAAATGATTATTGACTCTATAACTTACCCTAGCCATCACGTTTGATGCTTTCTATGAGCCCCACTAATCATCCACATCTGGGAGCCTCTCATTCATGTTTAAACACTTTAAAAATTCTCGTATATTTTTTTGTGATGTTCTTTGTACCCTCTCTGGTAACGTTACCCCCGCATCACATTCTTCTAATTTCTTTGGGAAATTGAGAAGACGAATCGTCACCTCTGTGTCTTGTGGCTGGGACTTGATAGGTGTGTTGTGTAATGATGGCCTACAACTGTTTGGAAAGGGTTTCTGTGTATTCAAGTTTGAAGTATTGTGATTGCGAGTCTGTTGGATTTGGAAAGATATATTAATGATTGTGATCTTAAAAAAAAAATGTTTGTGTTGCAAGGTGTTGGCTGAGTCATGGTTGAACCTGAGGAAGAGCAGACTATGAGGGGGAACAAAAAGATGAACTTGATCTGCGAAGGACCGTGAGGAGCTTGTCTCGCGCAAATATCTGTGTTGGCATAACAACAATGGTGTCTTATGAAGTAAGTGCATGCTTAATTTACTATTCCAACTCCTTCTGCAGGCACCAGTGGTCTTGATTCGTCTCTCTCCGCCTTCTAACTCCCTCTTTTGTTCCCAGCACATCTATCCCATCGCTGCCTTGTTTCTCTTTGTCTCTGTTTCATGTGTTTGCAATGATTGGCATGCTAATCATATGTGTTATATGTGCTCATTTTGCTGCTGTCTTTGCATGTAGTCTATGTTCGTGTGTGTCAATCTAATGCAAAAGGTGGTTGTTTATCTTGCCTGGCTCATTTTCCTTTTGCTATTCACTTATGTTTTTGATGATGCCAAAAGGGGGAAAATGACTGGTAGCTTTAGTTGAGGGGGAACTATACATGGTTTCATATGTTGCTAGACTAAGGGGGAACTATTATGTCTAAGTGTGGAAACTTTTTCTATGCAACTGTCTTTATCTCTTATGCATGTTTTATTGTCAAGGATGTTTGTCACCATCAAAAAGGGGGAATTTGTTGAATTCCTTAGGTTTTGATGGTAACAAAGATTCAACTAATCTGGTAACTAAGTGTTTCAGGAACCAAACAGTTGTCTCAGGGAACCATAAGTAGCGAAGGACTGGAGAGGGATCAAAGCTTTCTCTACATGCCTTGTTACCTCTCAATGAACATCAATGACGGACATCAATCAAGCTGCGAATGGAGTGAAGGATATTCAGCGTGAAGATTATCTTTGAAGATCACGCGGTCAAGGAAGAAGGATCTCGGCTGGAAGGATCTCGCCGAAGAGAAGATGTGGAGAGAGAGTCCAAATGCGCTATCTTAGGAATTCTTTCCTAAGATAATATATTTGGAGAGAGAAGATCTTATCCTTTAACCGATTATGTTATCTTAGGAATTCCTTCCTTAAGATAATATAGGCGGTTAAGATAATATTCTTCAAATCAATTAATATCTTCTTATTACCATGTTTAGAAAGATAGTGTATCTTGTTACGATTGTGTCTTAGACGAGTTGTATTTATAGGAGTGTGGATTCATTTCTAGTAACGAACTCGGAGCATTAAAACTGAGAAGAGAAAGGAGAGTGAAGTGTGTGTGAGTCTTAGAGGGTTGAGTTCGTATTCACCGTTGTAGAAGAGAGTTTCAAATCTAGGTGGGAAGTCTAGGGTTTGGAGTTCAGGCTACAAGTGTAATCGAACAAGAAATCAATAAGACAAGTAGACGCTTCAAAATCCTCTCAAGCGATAAGCTTGATAGTAGTGGTTTTTCCTTGATTAGTTATTTGACTGATTGGGGTTTCCACTATACATCGTGAGTTTGTTACTTTATCTTTCTTGCTGTATTATTCCGCTGCACCTTCTGTGGGAACAAAGCCTTTATTTCCTCAGACGTAACTCTAACGATCCAACAACAAGTTAATCAAGTTTAGGATGAAAATATATATTACAGTATACATCTATATATAATTCTATAGAAGTAAAAAATATTGGTAAATGAAAAAATTAGTAATTAGATCCAAATTTTGTTATATTAGATATAAATAATATGTCATGATATAAAAGACAACTTTATCCAATTAATTATTTGTAACTCATCTTGACTATTCCACGACCCTTTAAAACAAATCATAATTGTCCCTACACTTTAATTGAGGAATTGTAACTTTTTTGTAACTCCTCTTAATAATAAATATGATTAAAAACTATACATATATATATATAATAATATAAATTTTATATATCTATAGATAACAATAAAAAATTGGATACAATATGTATTTACTGCACATATTAAATTTATGAAATTAATCTTATATCTATAATTTATATATCATTTGGTATTACAACAAGTTGCTTAGCCCAATAGTTAAATGATTAATTAGATAGCGAGCGGTTTAAGGTTCAAATCTCACTATGAACATGATCGATATTCATATTTTACGAAAGACAAAGGTAGATACAAGTTGTAAATCAATGTGTTAACTGTATAATTAGTGGCCTTTTAACGTTATATGCATAATTCTACGGTCACCATTATAAAAATGATGAGTTACATCTTTTTTAGATTCAAATTAGGAGAGGAAAACTGATTATGGATTTTATGTAATGTACATAGTAAAGAATGCAACTAATAGCCCTAACTCGTATGTATAGTATATTCTCCGGCCACCCATTTTGAAATTCATGGGCTAATTTCCATAAATACAGACTAGGAGTCTAGGATCGAAGGGAGTCAAAAAATGTCAATAGTTTATGAAACAAAGTAAAAAAGAAAAGAAAAAACTATGAACGTAAGGCCGGGAGATGAAGTCTAAGGCAGAGAGGGACGAGTTACACTTGTATAGTGGCGGAGCTAATTGTTTTCTCAAAGTTTCCTTTGTAGTATGTGATCAACGTGCATTTTTATGTTGTTCGCGTGACAAATTCCACAGGTCTAACATCATGACGAAAGGAGTCGAATTGTTAAAAGATTGAACCAATGATGATTGTTGTATCGACACATTCAAAGTTAAAATTTGTTCTCTCCCTTGACCATACATATATGATAAGATTGAGTGTTTAATAAATTTAATAGTGATTGGATCTCCAACTCTTCTCGCACTATATTAGTCAATTTCTCCTTAAATATATATATATATCTTTACTTATTCAGATTTTTTCCATTGTAGTTACATGTTGTTTGCATTATACATTTTAATAAGGTGTTCATAATGATATCCATGCATTTTGAATTTTAACTCTTGTAAGATATTACAAGATTTTATAGGGTTTTTGGACATATAGAAACAAAAAGAATCATCTTATGACCTTACTATGTATATTGCAACGTAACACACATTATGAAACCAATGAAAAAATATAAATTGGGAAAAAATATAAAAATATGTATAAAAATAAGTAGTACTTGCAGAAAAATTGACCCGTGTATAGCACGGGCGTGTCCTCCTAGTCTATCTATATATAATAAAAAGTTAGCATTTTGCAGATTAATTGCCCCCAATTAATGATGGTAGTTTTATTTTTTTCCCTACACCAAAACAACACACATATATTTACATTTCAATAAATTAAATGGCATTAAGTTCACAACTCACATACATTACAATTTTGTAAATTAATCTAAAATACAAAGTAATATTTTTATTAATAAATATTTATATTTAATAAATATGCTATTTTCATGTAATTTAATAAATTGTCTTATATTATCATCTTTATTTTATTTAAGTTTTTGTCATAAAATAAACTTTGGCCAAATTTATATATTTTAATATTCTAATTTGATATTATAAATATTTTCCCCATTAATTACTTTACTTCAATTCCTTCTATCAACTAGGTCGTATATTACAACACAAAATCAAAATTTAGTCAATGCATTCAGATCCATTTTGCCTATTAATTGCCCTCAATTAATGATTATAATTTTACTTTATTTTCCTACACCAAAACAACACACATATATTTACATTTCAATAAATTAAATGGCATTAAATTCACATCCCACATACATTACAATTTTGTAAATTAATCTAAAATACAAAGTAATATTTTTATTAATAAATAATTATATTTAATAAAAAAGGCTATTTTCATATAATTTAAGAAATTGTCATATATTATCATCTTTATTTTGTTTAAATTGTTGTCATAAAATAAACTTTGGCCAATTTTATATATTTTTATACTCTAATTTGATATTATAAATATTTTTCCCTATTAATTACTTTACTTCAATTCCTTCTATCAATTAGGTCATATAATACAACACAAAATCAAATTCTAGTCAATGCATTCAGATCCATTTTGTCTATTAATTGCCCCCAATTAATGATTGTAATATTAGTTTTTTTCCTACACAAAAACAACACACATATATTTACATTTCAATAAATTACATGAATTAAATTCACAGCCCACATACATTACAATTTTTTAAATTAATCTAAAATACAAAGTAATATTTTTATTAATAAATATTTATATTTAATAAAAAAAAGGCTATTTTCATATAATTTAAGAAATTGTCATATACTATCATCTTTATTTTGTTTAAGTTTTTGTCATAAAATAAACTTTGGCCAAATTTATATATTTTAATATTCTAACCTGATATTATAAATATTTTTCCCCCATTAATTGCTTTACTTCAATTCATTCAATCAATTAGGCCATATAATACAACACAAAATCAAATTTCAATCAATGCATTCGAATCCGGATAACATTAACGGGCCAAATATATTAATGTCGCATATATATACATTAGATAGAGATTCATGCATTAAGCAAATCAAATGTCTTCATTTTAGTGTAGCACTTACGATCTATGCATTCAGACTCGTATATATAAAAGTTGGTTTTTGAAGCAATAAATGAAAAATGCTATTTTCATATAATTTAAGAAATTATCATATATTATCATCTTTATTTTATTTAAGTTTTATCATAAAATAAACTTTGGCCAAATTTATAAATTTTAATATTCTAATTTGATATTATAAATGTTTTCCCCCATTAATTGCTTTACTTCAATTCCTTCTATCAATTAGGCCATATAATACAACATAAAATCAAATTTCATTCAATGCATTCGAATCCGGATAACACTAACGGGCCAAATATATTAACTTCGCATATATATATACATTAGGTAGAGATCCATGCATTAAGCAAATCAAATGTCTTTATTTTAGTCTAGCACTTACAAGTTACAATCTATCCATTCAGACTCGTATATATAAAAGTTGGCTTTTGAAGCAATAAATGAGTGGCTTCAATGCCATACATTTTAATACAATTTTGATTTTTTCACTCAAAATCTTCTAAATCTACTAATGTCATAAATTTGATCATGCAACTCATCTCATAATAATCAACCTATCTATAAATCTATAATCATATTAAACTAGTTAGCACTTCTATCAACAAGTTTTATATAATTTAATTTAAATTATATTCAATTTTTCTAAGAGACATTTGGCATATATTTTTATATATTAGGAATTTACTACAAATTATTATTAATCTATAATAATAATAACAACAATGTAATAATGTAAAAAAATCAAATTTAATAAGATTTAGTAAAATTAAGAGTTAATAAAATATTTAATTTGGACAAATATGTCATCTAATTAAATCCAAACACTAATGATAATTCTATTTGGTATTTAATTTATAAATTAAGAAAATCCAACATCTATGTACTTTGTAAATTTTATATTACATTTTATATACTCTACATACTATAATTGATGTTTATAAATTGGACGGTCAAAACTTCACCTATTTAACCCATTTTTCTTTAATGGACATAAATTACTAAGTATTCTACTTAGTTATTAGTTATTGATCAATGAATGAAATAAAAACTTATATCCTCACAGACTCCGTACTACATGTTATTACAAATATTGTTGTGATTATGATACGTATTTAATCTAATTAAGAAACCTGCGAAGACTACCAAAAAATAAAGCTTATAATTATGACACTCAATATAAGGGCATCAAACCGGTTAGATGGCCAATGGCCATACACCAAAAGTAACGCGTGAAATTATGGCATAATAATTTAGTACTTTGTATGAGTTAAGTACGCAACTAATGGCCTGAATATGAAACGAAATGGATTTTACTAGAAAAAACGCCTAAGCATTAACTTGGAAATTTATTTGTAATGACATTTAACTTTCCTATATTAAGAGTCGAGATGCAATATATATAGCTCTCACAATTATTAAAAGGCCATATTACAATTCCTAATTCAAGTACGTTCAAGCATAACTATCTAAACGAAATGTTGCATGCATGTTAGGTGATTTGAGATTAAATAAGGTATGTATGTAACAATATAATTTAGATAAATCATTATATATGGCAAATTATGACAATGATAATAACAAATTCCAAAGCTATGGTGTCTTAAATAGTTTTACGTGTGTTCATCCTTTCGCTCATATATTGTCAATTATATTTACTATTGTATTTAAAAGTGATCGGTGGTAGGAAGTGATGTATTAATACTTTTCAAATAGTAAAAGTGTTTGGTGTGTGTCGACAATATATCGAATACACATTAAATCTATATAATAAGCATAATGTTAATTAGATATGTATTTCATAATGAGCAATATCAAGATTTCAAATCTCCAAGAAATATTATCATTCCAAGTTTCGTCATTTTTTTCTGTGTTACTTGCTCACTTACTCTCCATCATGCCTTAAACACATCAAAGGTATACCTAATGTCTTTTTTTCAATTTTGATTGTTATCAAAACAGAAAGAGAAACGCTCTCTTTAGGGAGCAGTCGGCCCTAGCTTTGGGGCTGGGCTATGCTGTTGACCCCCTTCCTCCGCCGAGCCTGCTCCGCTTCTCGCCGCCGCTCCGACCGAGCCTTGCTCCGCACCGGGCCCCTGCTCCGACCGAGCATAACTGATAGCCCTTCGGATCTATGGAAGCCTTTGTGCAAGAATTGCTCTTGTTGTGGACGAAAATGGCTAATCTCCAAAGGATGAAGAACTAGGGCACCTTCGGCACTTTTAGGGTTTTTGGTGGATGACGATGGAACGATTGAATGGGTGTTGATTTGTGGGGGATAAGCACTCTCCTAGGTCTAGATATCACGCACTAAACCAAGGAAAAGCGACCAAGAGAAATCGGAGATACAACACACTCAAATTTCTCAAGGGAAGAACTTGATATCACACAAGTTAAGGAACAAAGAGAAAAGCTTAGAAACTGAATAACTCTCGTTTTGATCTGAATAAACGTACGTAACACAATGCCAAATTGTTTGCCTTAGTAACCTAGCATTCGGTTACCAAGAGAAATAAAAATAAAAACACTAAAATTAACCCACTAAGCTAACACGTGCCCACTAACCTAAACACAATTAATGGACAGTTTAGGGAAATTAAAATAAGTCTAATAATGTTTAAAAAATCAAAGAAAAACAACCGGAAATGATTCGGAAATTCAATGGGACTTCAATTCTTCTCATGGGCTATTAACCCGGACGTGGCCGGCGGCGAGATTTCCGGAGAAGCTCCAATGCATGGGACCGGGCTGGGCTCGGTTTGGCTCGGCACTCCCTGAGCCACTGGACCTCCCTTGAGCTGGTGGTGAAGTGGGTCAGCTCGGGCTCGGGTGATTGAGCCAGGTGTGGGCTCGTGCCTATACTCCTCCCCACGCGCGGCCGTGAATCTAGGGCTTGACCTAGGGCTCGGTAAATGTTGACATGGCTTGGCACCTTGGGCTCCAATGATCTGAGGTGACTCTGTGGGAGTTGTGGGAGTCTTGGTGGCCGAGAGAATTGGACGTGTGCCGAGAGGAATCTCCATGTGGCTTGGCGGGCAATTAGGGTTTGCCGGCGGGATTTTAGGGTTTGCCCGGGTTGCCTTTGCCTTGGTCTTGGACATGGGATCCTCTTGCATGGTGGGCACTTCACTAGCCATGAGCATATTCATATCATCATCCCTCCCTTGAAAGGGATTCGACCTCGAATCCAGCTCGTCGAAGTCTCTTTCTCCTTCCAAGCAATAGCTTTCCTTGTGCGGTACACCTCATTGACCTATAATAGAACTACAAGACAAACTATGCAACACCACATCCACCTCATTAGTAGGGTTAGTCTCATAAAATGTAATGAATGGTGGAGGACATGCAATGAAAGTAGGCATAAAAGGCTTAGCCAAAAGCATGTGATGAGAAGCACCACCTTTGTTTCCAATTGCCATCTTCTTACCTTGGCTTTGCTCTAACTGTTGGTCGGCCTTTCTTTGCTCTCTAGCCATATGGTCAGCCATGATCTCATGGGGCATCATAGGGTGTAGGGTGATTCTTTTACCATTCATGATAAAAGAATACTCACTTGTCACCCCTTGATGGATGACACCCCTATCAAATTGCCATGGTCGGCCTAGGAGAAGGTGACATGCGGTCATGGGTAAAACATCACACACAACCTCATCCACATATTCTCCTATAGCAAACTGAACGGTGGCTTGGTCCTTGACCTTAAGGGGCTTGTCGGAATTCAACCAACAAAGTGTGTAGGGTTGCGGGTGAGAAGTGGTCAATAGATTGAATCTACTCACCACTTCTTGATCAATTAAGTTGCAACATGAGCCACCATCAATGATGACACTACACACCTTTCCCTTAATGGTACACCTAGTGTGAAAGAGAGTCTCACGTTGACTAGGTGCACTAGGACCTTTCGAGATAGTTAGTGCTCTTTTGACCAAAAAGCACTCACCCTCGGCGGCCACCACATGCAACTCCTCTAAACCATCCTCCTTCTTAACAAGTTCTTCTTCCCATTCATCCTCGGACTCAATGCCCCCTATAGTGTTGAGAAGAACTTGCCTTTTTGAGGGGCAATCCTTGGCAAAATGGCCATGGCCGAGACACTTAAAACACTTAAGATCCCTAGCTCGGGTCTCTCCCTCCTTTCATTGGGTTTGATCCGAATTAGGAGCCTCTCTTCTAGGGTGACTTGAGTTGTCACTCCTAGTGGGTTCTAAGCGTCTTGGCATAGGTTGTGGTCCCTTGGAGCCACTTGATGCATTTTGCCAAGGCCGTGAGCTTTGAGCTTGGGTACGCTTTGAATGAAGTGCCTTATATATACGATTTGTATAATGAAGCACTTCTTCCATAGGGGTCCCTCTAGAAAAGTGTTGCTTGCTCACTATGGCTTGGAGTTCGGGGCTAAGGTTATTAATAAACTTAGAAATAAGATACCCCTCGGGAACCCTAAGTCTAGACCTAAAGACCAAGGTCTTTAGCTCCATATAGAATTCATCCGGGGTCTTATTCCCTTGCTCTAACAACTCCAACCTCTCATGCACCCTATCCGAAAAATCATCCGGGACAAACCTATCTCGGAGAGCTTGCTTTAGTGCTTGTCAAGTAGTGATTTGGGGGTTTCCGAGGTACTCTCGTTCCTCCTTGTCCCCAAGCCACCATTGGTAAGCAAAACCCTCAAATTTTATGGTCGTTATAGCTACCTGTTGAGCTTTCGAGTAGTTATAGTACCTAAAGATTTGATCGGTCTTTTGCTCCCAATCAAGATAGATCTCCGGGTCACATTGTAAACCAAAAGATTGTACCTCCAATTTTATCCCATGAGGCCGTTGTTGGTCATGTGCATACTCCTCACGTTGGTCACTATAGTCCTCGTCAAAGCCTCCGAAGCCTCGTTGGGGGACATAGGGCATCCCCCCACCTTGGTATTGGCCTCGGCCCATACCTCCTCTTCCAGCCATCCTCCTTCCCGAGTCATGGTACCCATTGTATGCATTCGGTGCTCCTCTTGGCTCCTCTCTATGGATAGTGCTCGGCACCCCTCTTGACTCCTCTCTATGGATGGTACTTGGTCCTGCCATGTTAGGGTACAAAGAAACCATGCTAGTAGTAAAAGGTGCAATATAAGGAGAAGAAGTATTAGAGGTCAAACCGAACTCTTCCCTTGAGGCAGCCACATTCGGTGGAGGGTGATGAAATCCTTCACGTAGAGACACATTCGCCAACTCTTGAGCTAGAAGGGGTATGGTCACTTGGACCCCTTGATTGCCGCTTGATGGTCCGGCCATTAGAGGATTTGGTGTAACACTCCCTTGGTAAGCACCTTGAGATGGGTTTGGTGATGGACTGTGGGATAGCCCCCACTTCTCCTCCATGGTCTTCATGAAGGTTGCTTGCTCATCTCGCAAGGCTTGCAATTCTTGGCGAGTCCGCTCTTCAGCTTGGCGCTCTCGCTCTTCGGCCTCTTCCTTGGACGATTGGATAGCCAAGAGTATGGCCTCCAAGGTCACTTCCGCCCCTTCCTTAGGGTCCTCCGCAGCCACATTCTTATCCTTGGCTCTCACCATGACTTCCTACACGCAAGAAAATCCACACAACAGCCCACAAATGCCAAAGAACACAATGGTCTCTAGAGCTAGTAAGGAGCTTATACTTATCAACAACTCCTTGCAAAATTTCAAGTTCAAGCTCAGCAAAAAGGTCAAGGTAGGCTTCCTATATGCAAATGACTCACAAAATAGAAAACAAAGTGCACCACAACCTTGATTCAAGCACTTAAATTAGATGCAAGTTCAAATTGTCTCATAAGTACTTATCCTCTATTGCCACTTACTATGGATGATTCAAGCAAGATTACAAAGGAATGCAACTTACAATGAAGATTTGAGCACAATTACGAGCACTTCACAAGATCACAAGGAGAATCACAATGACACTAGAATGAACAACTTAAGGCCTTTGTCTATTTTTTTTATTATTTTTTTTTGTAAACTGGCCGACTTCTTTTCTCTTTTTTTGTACTACTACCAATGAAAGTAATGAAAATAAAATGAACTACTTGATCAACATATAGCGTACACACCTCTCGGAAGTTCCTCCACTTGACAATTTGGATTGGATTTAACTTAAGGTGCTTTAGGTAGGTTGTTTCAAGTGCCAAATGAAATAAAATTAAAGACTCAAAGGTCCTAACTATATGCAACTAATGACTGGTCACGGCTAGGGTAAAGGTAAACATACGGCAGCTTCAAATTTTGAAATCAAATTGACGCACACTAGTACAAAAACGTATATTTAGCCCGGGCGTTTTTTCACATATAGCCCGGATATATCATAAAATAGGTCTGGGCTTCAGGTTGGTGTGATAATAGAGTATATAGCCCAGATATCAAAAACACGCCCGGGCTAAAAAACCAAGACCTTTTAGCCCGGATCTAGGTAAACCCGGGCTAAAAAGCCTTGTGTTTGAACAAAAAAAACTGGACATTTTAGCCCGGATGTCTTCCACATCCGGGCTAAAAAGTCCAATTTTTTCAAAAAGTATATATACAAAACAGTGGCTGAGAGGCGTTTGCTTTGCTTTGCTTTGTTTCATCATCATGTCCAACCTGTCAAAATGGAAAAGAAAAACATAATGCATTACAATTGATTACATTCAAATAAAATGACAGCAAATAAAAGATCCAATTCACCAAGAAGAGAGTCAAGAGAGACCCATGTGGGATGCACTGAAAAATATGCCAAAAATGTATGCTGCCAGTGAACTAGACCTTTAACATAAACAACTAATAGCTTTTAATTCTAAAGCCATAATACTATCCATAACATTATGCAATTTCCTCTAAAAATCTGTCTCTACATTACCCTGTAAGAACCAAATTAACAACGTTATAGATCTCTAAAAGAACCAAATTAGAGCTACACAGTATACTAATGAATTCAGGAGCAAGTTTAAGCTCAACAAGCACTAACACATGCATACCAAATTCAACTACTACTCAGTCAGCCAATGAATTCAGCAGCAAGATCGCAAGAAAGAACTGAACAAAGATTGACTTAGTCTACTACTCAGTCAGCCAAACAACTACATTATCGATTCAATTAGACTTAAAAAGTAAATCCTATAATCAAACACCTCCTATAAATTACACTCGGCCGGATGAACCACAACAGATCTGCATAACATGTAAATTTTGATGTCATACAAAGCACAAGGTAGAATTGGGAAGATAGTCCAAAATCTACATTTTGTCCCATTCTCTATAAAGAGAATTTATTTTCAGTTCATACAGTTATTTTATTTGCAAGATTTAAAGTAGATTGATTTTCGTTGTTTACCTGGAAGGGTTGATTGTGCTCAGGCACAACATTCTTCTTCTGCAAAACTAAAACAGTCCTACCAACTACGTCAAGGTAGGAGTAACTCCTCTACAAAAATCAACATGAATTAGGACTCTTAGGTTAGAAAATCGAAGTTCCATTTCCAAACAACAGTAGAGCCAAATAAACCATATTGTGTGAAACGTTTCAAAGATTTGTAGTAACTGAGGAGAAAAAGGAAGAGAAAGTAAAAGCATCAATAGATAGGTTAAAAAGGTCAGTCTTTATGAAACCAAATATAGGCAATGATAAAAGGCAAATACCTCCAGATTTTGCTCTACAGGAAATGGAGCTATAACAGAAGGGTCTTTAGACCCCTCTGGGAACACTACCTGAAATGAAAAAGTTACTAATAATCCACATTGAATTATAAAGGCAAGTATCCGAATATCTCCCCCCCCCCCCCCCCCAAAATAAAAAAAAATAAAATAAATGAAAGAAATATATTGAAATCCAAATGAAGGGAGAAGGAAGAAAAAGGAAAGAATGTATTGAAAGCAAAGAAAGAGAGGCCAAAGTGAGCGACGTTCCAATCTCTTTCATCAACACTTCAACATTATAAAGGTCTTACTCAAAAACAAGGTGAAAGAAGAGTATTGAAGTTCCTCTGAGTAATAATCTTGTAGTTTTAGGCCTATGAGTTCATCATACAGTTTATACACTCTACCCAAGTTAAATCAAACACCAGAAAGCACTAGCTTGGACTTTAGAACTTCTTTTCTAATTCTGACTAACAAACTAACCTATTGTAACATGTTTTCTTATTATTTCCTCATACTTCTTACTGTGAAATGGCAGTTTGGTTCCACAAACATCAACATTTGTATTTTACAATCATCACACAATTAATCAATTGTATGTTTGACAGGAAAAGAAGCATAATTTTAATGTTGTTTGTTAATCACTTCCTTACATGGTATCTAACTTGTGTTCTTTCTTCCTCCATTTTGCAGTATTCTTTCTTCCTCCACTCGAACACATTTCCTGTAGCTTTGGAAAGGCATTGTAAACTTTTAATGTTCTTTCTTCCTCCATTTTGCAATATTACCTTGGTTCTGCACCATAATAGTATACATATTGATTACAAAATGGAATTACACCATTTGCATCTGGAACTTTCAGTCAGGATAATTTATCGCACAAAAACCTACCATTGTAGGAGACATTGCAGGCATCTGAACAACAGTATGTGATGCAGGATCTATAATATGGACATAATTCAATCACCAATCAGATATTTTATTTGTCATTATGAATACTCTTATATATAAGAGATCATTACGTCGTAGAAAGAAACTTAAATTCAAGAGATATTGAATCATGATGTACAAAAAAACTCAAAGGAAGATGATAATAAATTGAGCAAGCATAATATGAACCAAATAGTATTGAAGGACGGAGAGATGCCATCATATGCAAGAGAAGAACAACTAACCCGCAGATGAGAAATATCGAAAGCCAAACTGCAAGTGCAAAACATGGAATACAATCAGATGGCTTGATTAGGAGTTAAAAGACATGTATGCGTGGTCAGAGATTTTCAAACTTAATTCAGATACCAACCTTGAGGAAGTCACCATTACAAGCAGTTGTGATAGGTGAGAATTTAGGCCTGAAAATTAATTTTTCTAAATCAAAATGTCACAAGGGAAGATGAAAAAATAAAAGTAAATAAATAATGACCATATAGGCACAGACACACACATAATGATAATCAAAGAAGTCTTCATTGTGTAATTAAGGATAAGTTGGGTTTAAGCAATGCAAACACTACAGTGTAGCGAGGTCTCTTCATCCAAGTGATTTTTTCTTGCAGTTATTCCTAATATGTTATCTGTGGTTAACAGATTTTTCTGAAGACAATATAGTGCATCTGTAACTTAAAACTGTTTCAACTAGAATAGGTAAAAACACAGATAGCTAATGAGTTCATTCCTAGTGTTTACATCTATTGAGTCTCACCGAACACAAACACCTCCCAGTTATGGCCTAATTATTACTCCAGTCATCAACACATACGAAACCCTAAATCCATGTTCAACTCAATTCCAACGAACATAGAATGAAATTCCATCGAATTGGAATCCTACCCTAACCAAGAGAAAAGAGGGGAAAGAATGAGAGGTATTACTTTCTGAGAGCAGGCGCCATCTTGTTGGTGAGAGTACCGGCGACGATCATGCAATCGGACTGGCGAGGGCTAGGCCTGAAGATGACGCCGAAGTGGTCAAGATCGTAGCGGGAGGCGCCGGTGTGCATCATCTCGACGGCGCAGCAGGCGAGGCCGAAGGTCATGGGCCAGATAGACCCGTGTCGGGCCCAGGTCGCGGATTTGAAGTGGATCGCCGCTGCAAACAGCCTCGAGTCAGCCGAGACGGTCGTGAAGCTTGGGGATGTGGGGGAAGTAGTCGTTCCATGGCCTTCTTCTTCGACGAAATTGGTGCCCCTTTGCGATGGTAGGGACGCTGGAAGAAGAAGATTCGGAAGGCTCCGAATACGCAGAGGGGGAGGAGATAGAAGTTTGCTGGTGATTTTAGGGTTTTTTTGATGTATAGGCTTCATGGGGTTGTCGAATTGGGATTTCAGGAGAATTAATGATTATAGAGCCCGGATTATGAAGTCCAGGATGTTTTACACGTGCTTGTAAAATAGCCCGGGCGTGTCTCTGAAATTTTAGACCCGTGCTAATACTTAATTCGACTTTGAGTATTATGCGGATTAATAGCCCGCGCGTGTTTTAAACGTCCGGGCTGTTTTCTAATTTTTTATTAAAAATAGAATTTAAATTATTATTTCTAAGAGTTTACTCTATTTTATCACGGATATATCAAGTCCGGGTTATTAAGTTACGTGCTAAAATGACATTTTTGTACTAGTGGCAACAACTTCAACAACAAGTCCTATATTCTAGGCGTGCCGAACCAACAAATTTTCAAGCCCTAACTGCCGTCTTCTACCTTTGATTCAGCCTGATTTTTGACACTAAAGAGACACCTACATGCAGACACAACTCTACACAAAGATAAGGACACAAAACGCACGAAAACCTAAGACACTAGGCACTACAAGACTCGGAAATTAACAACAATGCAAGGCACGAAATAGAGAGCATTAAACTATGAAATTTGCAAGAGATTGAAGACAAATAAGAGCAAGACTTACGTAGCTCTGATACCAAATGATAGCCCTTCGGATCTATGGAAGCCTCTGTGCAAGAATTGCTCTTGTTGTGGACGAAAATGGCTAATCTCCAAAGGATGAAGAACTAGGGCACCTTCGGCACTTTTAGGGTTTTTGGTGGATGACGATGGAATGATTGAATGGGTGTTGATTTGTGGGGGATAAGCACTCTCCTAGGTCTAGATATCACGCACTAAACCAAGGAAAAGCGACCAAGAGAAATCGGAGATACAACACACTCAAATTTCTCAAGGGAAGAACTTGATATCACACACAAGTTAAGGAACAAAGAGAAAAGCTTAGAAACTGAATAACTCTCGTTTTGATCTGAATAAATGTATGTAACACAATGCCAAATTGTTTGCCTTAGTAACCTAGCATTCGGTTACCAAGAGAAATAAAAAGAAAAACACTAAAATTAACCCACTAAGCTAACACGTGCCCACTAACCTAAACACAATTAATGGACAGTTTAGGGAAATTAAAATAAGTCTAATAATGTTTAAAAAACCAAAGAAAAACAACCGGAAATGATTCAGAAATTCAATGGGACTTCAATTCTTCTCATGGGCTATTAACCCGGACGTGGCCGGCGGCGAGATTTCCGGAGAAGCTCCAATGCATGGGACCGGGCTGGGTTCGGTTTGGCTCGGCACTCCCTGAGCCACTGGACCTCCCTTGAGCTGGTGGTGAAGTGGGTCAGCTCGGGCTCGGGTGATTGAGCCAGGTGTGGGCTTGTGCCTATACTCCTCCCCACGCGCGGCCGTGAATCTAGGGCTTGACCTAGGGCTCGGCAAATGTTGACATGGCTTGGCACCTTGGGCTCCAATGATCTGAGGTGACTCTGTGGGAGTTGTGGGAGTCTTGGTGGCCGAGAGAATTGGACGTGTGCCGAGAGGAATCTCCATGTGGCTTGGTGGGAAATTAGGGTTTGCCGACGGGATTTTAGGGTTTGCCCGGGTTGCCTTTGCCTTGGTCTTGGACATGGGCTCCTCTTGCATGGTGGAAACTTCACTGGCCATGAGCATATTCATATCAATAACACCACCGCCGCCGCTATCATGGCAACCCAGAAGAGCTGCCGCCGCTTCGACTCCGGCCACCTCCTCCACCAGCACACAGTCGGAGCTTCGAGGCTCCCCCTCCCGCCCAACAACAGCCCTCTCCCGACGCCTTCGTCTCTTTCTCTGCGTGCTCGGCGGAGGGAACGAGGAGCCGGTGAGGTCCCGGTTGGTGTGGATCTCGGCAGAGAAATATCCAGATCTGGATCCCCGAGCGAGTGGGTCTCCGAGCAAGTTTCGGTGGCCACCCCTGTAACACCCCCAAAACTTAACCCTTTTGGAAAGGTATTACCGCCAGTGACCCCAGTGTTCCTTACCGAGATCACCCAAGGCTTTACCATTTAAATACAATTTATGAAATACAAATGATACATAATGATCGAAGCATTCAATTCCAAAACATAACATTGTCAAAGAAACATGAGTTACGGGATTACAACCCAATCCCGAATAGGCTAACACAGAGTTTAAACCAAATACAGCGGAAGTCTTATAAAGTAGGGTACAGCGGAAGTCTTACAAAACACATTACAACCAAAGTCATTGCCCAAAAGATCTCAACCTGATTAACGAAATAACTCAAACATTCGAAAACCACCGTCGACTCCATAGTCCTTCTATTCTTCTGAGCTACTTTCTATCTGATGTGCCGAATCGAACGGATCACACCAGCCCACATGCGGAGAACAAAGTTCGTGGGTTAGTCTACTTGAATAGACTAGCAAGGGTACAAAGCAGAAGGTTCGATGTAGTTGTATTAGGTTAGCCTTATCGTTTCTCGAATGATAACCGATAACGATAATCAACCTTCATACTTCTACGGAATAATAACAAGAGGTATGCACAAGAGAAGACTCTGGAAGACTGAATCATTACAGAAATCAACTCAAAGGAAGACTCAAACGGAAGTGAGTCTTTAAGGAATTATGACAAATCTGGAAAGTTTAAAGAATCATACAACAATGATTTAAAAGCTTACTGAGATGCTTCGGTTCACGACCAACCTCACCGCATACAGCGGATCCAGATTGGAAAGAGAACGTACTATGATCAAAGTCGAGACGAGTTTTCTTAGCTGCACTATAACTTAGCTACACTACTCGCCGAAGGTATATTTATTATGTGCGTCGAGTAGCACTTATCTGATTTATATTTCAAACACACATCACATTATGAGACTTTTACATGTGTACCCCACCATTGGGACGACACATCTTAGTATACGTTTCGTCGAGAGTGACGCACACCGGAAGGTTTGTGACACCAGCTAAGTGTCCTGCCTCTACACACTTGTGAAAGAGACCGATCATGATCTTAGAATAGTACCAGGTGGAGAGGAGCCACCCCGATACCAGATTATAAAGAAACGACCGGACGAAGTCCGAGTACATTCCTAACTAATAGTGCTAACCACACAGATACAACACAATTACAGTTACAGAATAAATCCATATAAAGGCTCGAAAGGCGATCACAGATAATAGCGTTGTTCTAACAGATATACAACCTATTATATTATTTTCAAAACAGTTTATAAATCACTTCCAGAAGAACACAGTAATAATCGTTCCAAATTAATTAATCAATTGAAATAACTGATAATCAATGTAAATATGGAAACGATGAGCAAGAGCGAACCGCCACTTGCCTTAATCCGCAGAAAAGCCTAACGACAACGACGGGATTCCGGGCTCAACACGGGTATAGTTCCGACAGCACAACGACCTTCGAGTCGACCCATAAAAGGAACCCTAAGTTAGATCCGACATAACCACAGTACGAATCTAAAAACGACGAAAGAAAACAAAAGGAACGATGACCACCAAAGCCAAAAGCCCAAAAAGCATTCTGGACACTGGCGGCGGTCGCCGTTCTTGGCGGCGGTCGCCGCAGTTCATCACGGCGGTCGCCGTGAAGAACTCAGACGACAGAAGCGGCGAGAAAACTCACCCAAAACACGAGCGACTCAGCCTCCTTCGACTTGCTTTGGTTTCTAACCTCCAAGGCTACCAAAAGCTTCACAAAGGCACTCTGGAAACACCACTAAACGACCTCCGACGAAAGCTTCAGAAATCCGGCGAGGCACAACTCCGGTGAGGCGAGAATTTGGGAGAGCTTGGGCTGTGGATTGAGCTCAAAAACCCCTCTCAAACACCTCCTTTTATAGCCAAATGCCAGGAAACACAATGATGACCCTACGAAGAGCTACTCCGGCGCTGCCAGAGCCACGCCGGCGACCTTCGGGCAAGGACCTCCGGACAACAACGACGGCGGGCGCCGCCATAGGCCTGGCATCCCCAACTAGGAGAAGACCCAGCCTGCTCCTCGAGCCTTGCGACGGCGGGCGCCGCCCTTGGCTTTGCCGCCTCGTCAGCTCTTAGACGAAAATGATATTAACCCGGGATAAAATTATCATACGCGAATGAGTATTAAAATCCAAAGCACGTCGTCTGTATTTTATTTCACTGAGAAAAATATTACAGATACAGAGAGCATTACCGAACGTCTTAAACTCTCTGAATTAAATCCGACGTATATAACGGGTACTCGGGAAAAATCCCGGAACTCCAGAAATAGCTTACAAAAATACGGGGTATCACATCTCCTCCCCTTAAAAGAAGTTTCGACCCCAAAACTTAGGTCGAGAATAACTCGGGAAAACGCCTGAGCATATCTGACTCGGTTTCCCACGTTTCCCAAGTAACTTCCTCCGATCTAGACTTGGACCATTGAATCCATACCAACGGTTAAGATCTTGCTATGCAGCTGCTTCTCACGATGCTCCAAAATGCGCACGGGCATCTCCTCATAAGTACCATTAGCTTGAATCTCGATGTCCTCATAACTCAGAACATGAGACTCATCTGGAACATACTTCCTGAGCAAAGAGACGTGGAACACATTATGCACTGGATGAGCCGATGGCGGCAACGCCAAGTGGTACGCTAGAGATCCCACTCTATCCAGAATCTCGAATGGTCCCACGTAGCGAGGGTTAAGCTTCCCATGCTTACCAAACCTGAAAACTCCCTTCGAGGGCGACACCTTGACAAACACCTTGTCACCGACCTCGAACTCGACATTCCTATGCTTCTTGTCTGCATACGACTTCTGTCGACTCTGAGCGGTCAACATCCTTTGTCGAATCAAGGCAATGTCAGAAGCTGTCCTCTCGACTAACTCTGGCCCAAGCAGAATCTTGTCGGCGTTATCGTCCCAACAAATCGGAGATCTACATCGGCGACCATACAAAGCTTCGAATGGAGCCATCTTGATCGCAGCATGCCAGCTGTTGTTGTAGGTGAACTCAATCAGACTCAAGTTGTCCTCCCAGCTAGTCGGACGATCGAGTACACAAGCTCTGAGCATATCCTCCAGAGTCTGGATGGTCCTTTCAGACTGGCCATCTGTCTGAGGATGAAACTCTGTGCTGAACCTTAACTCGGTCCCCATAGCCTTATGAAGTTCTTGCCAGAACCTTGACATGAAACAGCCATCTTGATCCGATACGATGGTTTTAGGGATACCATGTAAACGGACAATCTCTTTCTGGTAGACCTCTGCTAACTTCTGGGCTTCCCAAGTGGTCTTAATGGCTAGGAAATGAGCACTCTTTATAAGTCGATCCACAATTACCCAGATAGCATCTCTCTGACTTCGAGTCTTGGGTAGCCCAGTGATGAAGTCCATGGCGATGTCCTCCCATTTCCATTCTGGCATTGGGAGAGGTAGCAACTCACCACCTGGCCTGCGGTGTTCAATCTTGACCTTTTGGCAAGTCAAGCACTTTGCCACGAAGTCTGTCACGTCCCACTTCATGTTTGGCCACCAAAACTTCTTCCGAAGATCCTTGTACATCTTGCTGGAGCCTGGATGCACAAAATATGCTGAGGAATGAGCTTCCCTCATCACCAACTGACGAAGGCCTTCTGCGTCTGGCACACAGATTCGGTCTTGAAACCAAAGTGATCCGTCATCCTGAATCACAAAGACGGGAGCTTTCCCATCCATCATTTCACTGCTTAGCTTCACCAAGACGATGTCATCGACTTGCTTTTCCTTGATCTGATCCAACAGTGTAGCCTGAATTTCCAGCATACTCAGAAAACATCTACGCTGATCATACAAAACTTCAATGTCGCATGACTCTCGGTTCAGCTTGGTCTGAGCAGTAAGTAAAGCAACTACCCTCTCGTGCATTGTCTTTCGGCTCAATGCATCAGCTACCACATTAGCCTTGCCCGGATGGTACAACAACTCGATGTCGTAGTCCTTGAGCAACTCTAGCCAGCGGCGTTGTCTCATATTCAGCTCTTTTTGAGTAAATATATACTTGAGACTTTTGTGGTCAGTGAAGACTTGGCATCTTATACCGTAGAGGTAATGCCTCTAAATCTTCAGCGCAAAGACAACCGCTGCTAGCTCAAGATCATGTGTCGGATAGTTTTCTTCGTACGTCTTGAGTTGCCTGGATGCATAAGCAATGAATCTGCCCTTCTGCATTAAAACACAACCAAGACCACACTTTGAAGCATCACTATAGACCACATAATCGTCGTTCCCCTCTGGGAGTGCTAACACGGGTGCCGAGGTCAGCCGTCGCTTCAACTCATGGAAACTGGCCTCGCACTTGTCATTCCAGACAAACTCTTTGTGAACCTTGCGGAGTAGATTGGTCATAGGTAGAGCGGTCTTCGAAAACCCCTCCACGAACCGTCTGTAATACCCGGCAAGCCCAAGAAAGTTGCGCACCTCCTTCACGTTCTAGGGCTGTGTCCAATTTGCCACAACTTCGATCTTCTGGGGATCAACCATAACCCCATTCTCATTGATCACGTGGCCTAGGAAAGTCACCTCCTTCAACCAGAATTCACACTTGGACAGTTTAGCATAAAGCTGATGTTGTCTAAGGACTGACAAAGCAATCCGCAAATGTTCCTCGTGGACTTCTTCACTCGGAGAGTAGATTAGAATGTCGTCTATGAAGACCACTACGAACTTGTCCAAGTATTGGTGAAAACATCGATTCATCAGATCCATAAAGACAGCTGGAGCATTTGTAAGCCCAAAAGGCATCACTACGAACTCGTAATGACCATATCTGGTCCTGAACGCAGTTCTAGGAATGTCCTGCTCACGAATTCTGAGTTGATGATATCCAGATCTCAGGTCGATCTTGGAGAAAACCTTTGCTCCCTGCAACTGGTCCAACAGGTCGTCAATCCTCGGCAATGGGTACTTGTTCTTGATCGTCACCTTGTTCAACTCTCGATAGTCGATGCAAAGTCGAAACGATCCGTCCTTCTTTTCGACAAACAAAACCGGAGCACCCCACGGCGATGCACTCGGCCTGATATAACCCTTGTCGAGAAGATCTTCAAGTTGACTCTTCAACTCTTGCATCTCTGCAGGAGCCATCCGATACGGTGCCTTAGAGATTGGCGCAGTACTAGGCTCAAGATCAATGGAAAACTCCACATCATGGTTCAGAGGTAATCCAGGAACCTCCTCTGGAAAGACATCCGAGAACACTCTGACCACTGGAATATCAAGAATCGCAGGTCCATCTTTCGCGGGCGAATCCAAGTAGCAAAGGTACCCAACACATCCTTGTCGTAGTAGCTTAAACGCAGTCATCGCATTGATCAGCTTGCCGTTATCAGCGTCATTCCGGCCCTTGAACTTGCACACGAACTGGCCCTTAGACGTCACCATCACTGTTCTTGAACTGAAGTCGATCACCGCCTTGTGACGCGTCAGCCAATCCATACCAAGAATGATGTCGTATGGTGCCATGGCTATACAGATCAGATCTGCCTCAAACTCCTTACCCTGAATGATAATTGGAAAGTCGGACAGATGCTTGGTTCCCACCAAACGTTCTCCATTAGGAAGACTAATGACGAAAGGGTCGCACGAATCGTTGCACACTAAGTCTAACTTCCTAACACAGCTATTCGAAATAAAGGAATGCGTAGCACCAGAATCAAATAGAATGCATACGGAAGTAGAGTGAAGGTATAAAGTACCTTGAGCAGTCGGAGCATTGGGTCCATCTGCTTCACGCATCTCGTACAAGCGTTGACCCTGACTTCCAGAAACAGCTGGGGCCTTTCCCCTGTTCTGAGCAGTCGTCTGAACTGACGGGCTAGGAGTCTCGACAGGCTTGAACCTAGGTCGGTTGTTCTGATGAACTGACCCTTGCTGCGACTCTACTCCCTTCTGCTTCCCCTGCTTGCAGAACTTCTGCAGATGACCATCACGTCCACACCCAAAGCACGATTTCTTCTCCTTCTGACACTCATTGCTCTTGTGCCCAGCAACACCACAGTTATAACATTGAACTGAACTTTTGCTCTGACTGGACTGCTGCATTGACCCTTCGTGAGTCATGTCCGTCTTTGCTCGGCCAGATTTGGCAAAGCTAGACGGTGGCGCAGGTCGCTTGAATCCACCACCCTGATTCTGATTCTGCATCGACCTATATCGGATACGTCTCTTCGTTGACTCCTCCAGAGTCACTTCCAGCTTATAGGCAACATCCACATACTGCTCCAGAGTAGAGCATGTGTGGTGCACCATCAACGGCTTGATATCTGGACTCATCCACTCGTGGAAGTACCAGATCTTTTGTGCCTCGCTGGTTATCTCAGTTGGGGCGTACTGCAGAAGATGATTGAACTTGGTTGCCAGCTCAGCTATCTTCAATCCATCGGTCTTGGGGTACAGAAACTCCTTGTGTTTCTCCTCTCTCATAGCACGAGAGAAGAAACGGTCAATCATTTTGGTCTTAAACATCGATCAGGTCAATACAGGGCTATCAGCTAAGCCTGTACTCTCCCACCATTCACTAGCATCCTCTTTCAGCTGCAGAGAAGCTATGTGGACCTTTTCAGCCTCAGTACAGTCCACATTACGGAACAGCCGTTCCATGTGAGAGAACCAATGGGTCACCTTGACTAGCTCCCCTTTTCCGTTGAAGCTGTCAGGCCTCATAGAACTGATGGTCTTCAGAGCACGACCATAGTTGTCCCTAGTCCTGACTGCATTCTCCTGGACATCATGGTTTCTTGGCTCCTCAAATCTAGGAACCGGTGGGGGAATCGGCACGCCTTGTGCCTGTGGCACATTTGGTCGCATAGCATCAGCGATAGCTTGCATGACAATTCCTCGAATTGTCTCCACTGTTGCAGCATCAAACACCACTGGTGCATTACTCTGATCCTGATCATTGTCCCTGGATTGATTATGGGATTCAGATACATGCTCACCTTGGCCAACATCTCTTATGATTGGTCTGGGATCTTGACTAGTCCCAACACCAGCTCGAACCGTGTTCCTTGTGTTCACCATCTGTTTACCGATCAAATTCCAAGTTATTTATACATTAATATCATTCAAACATGCTTAATGTAGTAAAATTACTCAGAATAGATCAACTAGGTATTTTATAGATGAACTGGAACTGTTACACAAGCTACACATAAGTCTATTATCCGAGCGTTAGGACAAAAATTGCTCGAAGATAAAAGTGTTTCACAGAGTACTTGCCGCAATACTGAAATATTACACGAAGTACATACTGAAATACTAAGAAAGGAAACTACTACGATAGGCAACGCCAATCCTCATCAAGGCGTTCCAAAACGTCTCCTATAAGACTGACTACTCGTGCAAGGTCTCTTCGGATTAGGCTCACCATCAAGCTCTGGCGATGGGTTTCGCACCCTACTCGGTCCTGGGTCACATGGCTCTGGTGACTCAGACCCAACCTCAGTCGTGGAAAAGAAAGGATCGTCCGTAAGAGGTCCTCCTATCCCATCCCTCCTCTGAGCGCTAGCGATCGCCTGATCCATCTACTGTTGTTGCTCCATATGAGAGCTCATTTCGCTTTGGCGAAGGATCTCCACTAGTGGAAAAAACACTTTTTGAGGCTCCCTTTTAGAGGCGTACATAACACAAAACACCTCAATAACGACTTAGGCAATCACTTTTTTTGGTTTTTGAGGCGAATAATTAATTTATACGCCTCAAAAACATTTTTTGAGGCGGACAAATTAATATACGCCTCAACAAGTATCCGAAAAAACATTTCTCGCTAAAGTATTAGAGGCGGGCCAGGGTAAGGCCCGCCTCTAATTCTAACTAATTGAGGCGGGCCAAGTAGCCCGCCTCAATTAAAGCTTGTTGAGGCGGGCAATTTATTATACGCCTCAAAAAGTTTCTGAAAAAAATATTCCCGCTAAAGTATTAGAGGTGGGCCAATGTTAGGCCCGCCTCTACTGATACCTAATTGAGACGGGCGAAATAGCCCGCCTCAATTAAAGCTTGTTGAGGCGGGCCTCTTAAAGCCCGCCTCAACAAAATTATTTTTTTTTCTCTTTGGCTTTTCTTTCTCTCTCCCTCTTTTCTTTTCTTTCTCTCTCTCCTCTCTTTCTTTTCTCCCAGCCCCGATACCTCTCAGCCCTAACCCTCCTTTGCGTCCATCTCTCCCCCGAACTCCCTCCTCACGCTCTCTCTCCCTCACCCCGACCACCGGCGAGCCACCCCAAGCGGAAAGAGGAGGAGATCCGAGTTTATTGACAACGTCGCTGAGGAAGACGATGAGGAGGAAGAGGAGGAGTACGAGGAGGAGGAGTATCATGGTGGTGCTTCCAAGCGGCGCTCGTCGAAAAGGGGTCGGGTCTCTGCTTTGATTGACGATGAAGCTATAGTTGACAGTGACGAGGAGGAAGAAGAGGAGGAGGGTGAAGATGGTTAGTATTCTGCCGCTTCTTTTCTTTTTGCGATTTAGGGTTTTGTTGGTTCGCACATTATTAACGAATCGGGTGCTTTGATTCGTGACACGTATTAGGTTTTACTTAATTGATTTCTGGGTAATTTTAGCTGCAAATATTTCTGTTAAATTTGTCACATTGGGGCGATAGGGGTTTATGAATTTGGGACGGTTTGTTTACGATCTTATTGCCTTATAATCTACTGATAATTGCCGATTATTTAGAAGCTATTCAATCATAATTCTGGAATTCTTAGTAGAATTTTAGATAGATTGTGAAGTGCAACTTGGGCTCTAGTGGCTGGCATCAAACAAAACATGAATCTCAGTGACTACTTAGAAGCTCTTCTTTCATGATTCTTGTATCTTAGTAGAATTTTAAAGATGGATTGTAAAATACAACTTGGGCTGTGGGACTTGTCATGAAACAAACACATGAATCTCTGTGTTTACTGATTGAGAATCTTGTGTTTCCAGACTTTATAGTTGATAGTGGAGCAGATCTCCCTGAGGAGGAAGGGGCAAGACATATGCGGCAACGGTCGATGTATAATAGAGAAGATGATCTTTGATTTTTAGTTGTTAGAATCTTTGATTTTTAGTTGTTATTTGCAACTTAGAGTTGGATTTTCCTGTTAATCATTTTAGCCTGAACTTCGCTTGCTATGCACTGTCTCTTTGTTTTTTTCTTGTATGAATCTTCCTTGCGTTTGGCGTAAAGGGAACCGACTAAAACAATGCTTGTGTTTTTAAATTAATTGACTTAAATTGCTCTAATTATATATAAGAGAGAGAGTCACCTAGCCAGTATTTTTGTGTTACAGAAAATGAATTAGCTGTCACAGTATATGGGCATTTAGTTTTAATTAAAGCTCTTACTGCTCCATTGAAATGCATGATGTTTTCCCCTTTATCTGTCCTTTGAAGCACCAATTCAGTTAGATTAACCCATCATTCTTCTTTTTTGAACAGGAAAGGTACAATGATATGCTGAAGGAGAAGGCAAGGAGGGAGCAGGAACTGTTGGAGATCTCAAAAGTGCTGAAGAAGATGGAGTTGCTGATGAAGAAGAAATCGGGAGGTTTGGATGGATAATTTAAACTTCTTTAGTCAAAACTGGAAAATGTTAAAAAGCTGAGAGTAGTACATGTCTAGAGAGGGAGATATGGAATGAATAGAGTAACAACAGATATACTCTGAAAGGCCAATGCCATTGGAGGGTTGGTACGGTATTTCATTGCTTCATTGGCTTGTCCTTGCTTGAATGAAAGATGCTTAATTTATACAATTGATCTCTACATTTTCTTTTCCCTTTCATTTTCTTGTTGTTGTTGCCTCTTATGTTTGGATTTTGAATACTTTTAACTGGCTGGAAACAATATATGCATTACTGTCTTATAATGAATTGTTTATGATATGCATTCTAACTGGCTGGAAACAATATATGCATCCCGATTTTTTTTTTTTAAAAAGACTTTTTGAGGCGGGCCTATATAGGCCCGCCTTAACAACCGACACCCACCCAAAAAAAAACACTTGTTGAGGCGGGCCTTTATAGGCCCGCCTCAACAAGCACCTCGTTTTGGCACCGAAGTAAGGGACTTGTTGAGGCGGGCTTAGGAGGCCCGCCTCAATAAGGTCCCTTTAGAAGCGTATATTGCCCGCCTCAAAAAGGGTCATTACTTGTTGCAGCCCCCGCAGTAGAGGCGAACGGTGTACGCCTCAATAAGTTTCAAAAGGCCCGTAAGAGGTCCTCCTATCACATCCCTCCTCTGAGCGCTAGCGATCGCCTGATCCATCTGCTGCTGTTGCTCCATATGAGAGCTCATTTCGCTTTGGCGAAGGATCTCTCTCAACTCAGCCTCTGATCTCCTCCTCCTCCGAGGCGGAGTAGGCGGATAGTCCTCGTAGATCATGGTCGGGCCACTCCTCCCAATACTGTGCTCAGTGTACAGTGCCTCCCAACCAGCATCAGTCATGAGTGCATAAGCCGGCACTGGTGATAGTTCTGGACTGGGGGGAATAAACTGCACCCCCGGCTCCTGACTGTCCACTAGCAAGTGCCTCAAGTTGTCTGGCTCCTGGCTCTGCTCTTCCAGGTCCATCTTGGGGTCCTCCTCAGGACCATCTTCGATGGGATCCTCATCCTCGGGATCAATCTCGATCTGGTAATCGTCACCGTAATGCCCTAAGGCGTATCTAGACGACTCACCCACTTCCTGCATTGTTTCCTCCCTGAGTGGCTCTATAGGTGCTGCTATAGTGACCACTACATCCCTATGCGTAAGGACAACAGACTCGGGAATCACATACTTGATGTCCTCGGGCGGGCTACTCGGGCCTCCAACCTCGAAACATCGCTGAGGGATCGGAAAATCTAGCCTGCCTGGAGACGGCGGGTCCGTCTTGGCATCCTCCGACCCCCTATCAAGAGAACAACACTCACCCATCCTACAGGATAACGAGGAAGGAGTTAGTCTTTCTAGACATAGAAGCAAGCTTACTACATCAGACTATATAGAAGACACGACTATGAACGGTGTTTTAAAATTCTTTTTACTTTGAAAATTTCGAGCCCTTTTAAAGTATTTTCAAAAACGGATAAATGATATAAAAATCCCAAACCCGTTTTAAAACCTTTGGCTCTGATACCACAACTGTAACACCCCCAAAACTTAACCCTTTTGGAAAGGTATTACCGCCAGTGACCCCAGTGTTCCTTACCGAGATCACCCAAGGCTTTACCATTTAAATACAATTTATGAAATACAAATGATACATAATGATCGAAGCATTCAATTCCAAAACATAACATTGTCAAAGAAACATTAGTTACGGGATTACAACCCAATCCCGAATAGGCTAACACAGAGTTTAAACCAAATACAGCGGAAGTCTTATAAAGTAGGGTACAACGGAAGTCTTACAAAACACATTACAACCAAAGTCATTGCCCAAAATATCTCAACCTGATTAACGAAATAACTCAAACATTCGAAAACCACCGTCGACTCCATATTCCTTCTATTCTTCTGAGCTACTTTCTATCTGATGTGCCGAATCGAACGGATCACACCAGCCCACATGCGGAGAACAAAGTTCGTGGGTTAGTCTACTTGAATAGACTAGCAAGGGTACAAAGCAGAAGGTTCGATGTAGTTGTATTAGGTTAGCCTTATCGTTTCTCGAATGATAACCGATAACGATAATCAACCTTCATACTTCTACGGAATAATAACAAGAGGTATGCACAAGAGAAGACTCTGGAAGACTGAATCATTACAGAAATCAACTCAAAGGAAGACTCCAACGGAAGTGAGTCTTTAAGGAATTATGACAAATCTGGAAAGTTTAAAGAATCATACAACAATGATTTAAAAGCTGACTGAGATGCTTCGGTTCACGACCAACCTCACCGCATACAGCGGATCCAGATTGGAAAGAGAACGTACTATGATCAAAGTCGAGACGAGTTTTCCTAGCTGCACTATAACTTAGCTGCACTACTCGCCGAAGGTTTATTTATTATGTGCGTCGAGTAGCACTTATCTGATTTATATTTCAAACACACATCACGTTATGAGACTTTTACATGTGTACCCCACCATTGGGACGACACATCTTAGTATACGTTTCGTCGAGAGTGACGCACACCGAAAGGTTTGTGACACCAGCTAAGTTTCCTGCCTCTACACACTTGTGAAAGAGACCGATCATGATCTTAGAATAGTATCAGGTGGAGACGAGCCACCCCGATACCAGATTATAAAGAAACAACTGGACGAAGTCCGAGTACATTCCTAACTAACAGTGCTAACCACACAGATACAACACAATTACAGTTACAGAATAAATCCACATAAAGGCCCGAAAGACGATCACAGATAATAGCGTTGTTCTAACAGATATACAACCTATTATATGATTTTCAAAACAGTTTATAAATCACTTCCAGAAGAACACAGTAATAATCGTTCCAAATTAATTAATCAATTGAAATAACTGATAATCAATGTAAATATGGAAACGATGAGCAAGAGCGAACCGCCACTTGCCTTAATCCGCAGAAAAGCCTAACGACAACGACGGGATTCCGGGCTCGACACGGGTATAGTTCCGACAGCACAACGACCTTCGAGTCGACCCATAAAAGGAACCCTAAGTTAGATCCAACATAACCACAGTACGAATCTAAAAACGACGAAAGAAAATGAAAGGAACGACGCCACAATGACTACCACCAAAGCCAAAAGCCCAAAAAGGCATTCTGGACACTGGCGGCGGTCGCCGCAGTTCATCACGGCGGGCGCCGTGAAGAACTCAGACGACAGAAGCGGCGAGAAAACTCACCCAAAACACGAGCGACTCGGCCTCCTTCGACTTGCTTTGGTTTCTAACCTCCAAGGCTATCAAAAGCTTCACAAAGGCACTCTGGAAACACCACTAAACGACCTCCGGCGAAAGCTTCAGAAATCCGGTGAGGCACAACTCCGGTGAGGCAAGAATTTGGGAGAGCTTGGGTTGTGGATTGAGCTCAAAAACCCCTCCCAAACACCTCCTTTTATAGCCAAATGCCAGGAAACACAATGATGGCCCTACGAAGAGCTACTCCGGCGCTGCCAAAGCCACGCCGGCGACCTTCGGGCAAGGACCTCCGGACAACGACGCCGGCGGGCGCCGTCATAAATGCGGCGGGCGCCGCCATAGGCCTGGCGTCCCCAGCTAGGAGAAGACCCAGCCTGCTCCTCGAGCCTTGCGACGGCGGGTGCCGCCACTGTACGGCGGGCGCCGCCCTTGGCTTTGCCGCCTCCTCAGCTCTTAGACGAAAACGATATTAACCCGGGATAAATTATCGTACGCGAACGAGTATTAAAATCCAAAGCACGTCGTCTGTATTTTATTTCACTGAGAAAAATATTACAGATACAGAGAGCATTATCGAACGTCTTAAACTCTCTGAATTAAATCCGACGTACATAACGGGTACTCGGGAAAAATCCCAGAACTCCAGAAATAGCTTACAAAAATACGGGGTATCACAACCCCCAAACCGAGAGTTTCGGCCACTCCCCCGAGCGAGAAGCTCCATCCGCCTTTTTCTGTGTAGCTCCGGCCACTCCTCTTGAGTGAGAAGCTCCTCCGGACTTCCGGTTTTTTTTGTTTTTTTTTGTTTTTTTTGGTTTTGTTGTGAGACTTTCTTTGGCTGATGGGGCTTGCCTTGACGATGAATCGAGTTGTAGTTCCGGCTTCGTAGAGGATGACCTTCCTTCCGGCGGCGCAGCGTTCGTTGTGCTTTACTCACCTCTTCTCTTGGCTTCCTTGCTCTCTCGTGCTCTAGTTTGTTTCGCTTTTGTCTGTTTTATTTCGTTGTTCTTCTTTCTTGTTGTTGTTGTTGTCTTGTCGGTTTATCCGGTTGCCAGTTTCTGGCCTCTCGAAGATGTATTCTTCGAATTCTTACTGAATCAAAAAAAAAGGTATACCTAATGTACTAATACTAAATTACAAGACACCAAATTTCGCAGTTATCTACCAATAACAATAATTTACGCATTTGATAGCAAGTATGATATCGATAGAAAGTTGGATATCTTTCCCAAAATATTCTCACAAAGGTGAGAGTCATCATATTCTTATGTTTTTAATAAAAAAATCACTCATAATTTATTTAATTAACGATTGGATTTTCATGTTGTAATATAAAAATTCAAACTAAGAAAAATTATTAATTTATTTTTGATACTTTTAGAGTCACGTGTTTATCTGTAAGAATAACATATATAATACATACTGATAATATCGAAATTTATGAAATTAAAATTGAACTATGAGTCTATGACATATCCAAATGAATAATAACTTTCTCATATTATATTAAAGTTAAAATCAACCAATGAGAAGATCACTAAAAATAATAGTATTATAAAAGAAATTAAATACAGAAAAGTTCAAAACAACTAAACTATAATTATCTATAAAATAATCCATACAAATACTTAATACAGAATTGATAAGAATAAATTCCATATTTATCTAAAATTCACAATAGTTATGAAAAAATAGAATTTTGAGGTGCAATAAAACTTTATACTTGACTTTGCTCTTTCCAAATTTTTATCATTTGCATAAAGTTTTCATATTGGCTCTTTTTTCTCAATTATTTTTGTATTTTATATTTTTCATCTAAGTATCTAAAAAGATCATGATATACAGATTAAAAAAGACAAATTAGTTATTTTCTTATCAAAACTTTTATACAATTAAAATCATACGTAATGTGCGAAGAAATGAAAAAATGTCAATACGATGTCCAAATAGATGAAGATTGGTATTACCATCTTAACATGTTGAAGGATGGCGAAAATGTAAAAAACATGTGTAACACCCCTGACTTACGTCGGTAGTGCCACACGCCAGTGACCTTAGATTGTAAAGTCCAAAGACACCCAAGACTTTGATCGAAACAATTATACTTAAATGAATAAATGAACATTAAATAATAATAGAGTAAATAGTGAAAGACTTTTATAACAAATACTTAATCCTTTATTAAAATCTTTCCTCATAAATTGAGGAGATAAGTTTTACAACCGAAATTACAATATAGCGGAAGACTTGTTAAATAAACCCTAACACATGACTAACTTAACTAGGTTTTACATTTATTTAAAAAAATTAAGTCAACACTAGACAACTAAAAAAAAAATTACTTAAAATCTTCAAACTTCAATTGCAAGCCTTCTTCTTCGATTTGTAACTTCAAGGCGTCTGAGACCAACCACTGATGTGTCGTATATGATAGATGACACAAGCCAACCATGTCAGGAAAGAGAAAGGTTGGCCAGTCTAATGAAAGACTACGCAAGGGCTCAAACGAAATGGTTCTTGTGATTGTATCCAGTTACTATCATTGTCTCCCAAATAAAACTCGATAGACGATATATAACCTAGATACTCTCACTGAAATGAAAGGAGAGATATGCGACAAAAGAAGACTTCAAAGAAGGTAAGTCTTATATGAATATGTATGTTTGTTTGGGAACATTATAATTCGCACAAAGTTTGAAAACCGACCTTGAATATTTGGGTCCACGACCAACCTCACCGCATAATGTGAATCTAGATTGGAAAAAAGAGCTACTTTAAACAAGAGTTCGGGCGGGTTCTACGTTGTACTTCTCGCCCGAGGGTATATTAATTATGTGCAAAACGACACTTATCCTATTTAATTCCAAAACGTGCATTTATGTTAAAGCTTTTAATCCACACCAATCTTGCAATGAGATATAGAACATGGGACGAATCCCGAATTCCGACACTAGCTAAGTGCACCACCACTTATAATCGAATAAGGGTAGGTCATGACTAAAAGTATATATTAGGGAAATAATCCTCCTAATACAAGTTATAAAGAAACAGTTAAACCTCGCAAGATAAATAGCGTTCCTACGAATACTCGTGTTAACTAGCATATAAATCTACACCAATGCACAACAATCCACACCAAAGTTCATCTAGCACCCTATAATAATAATATATATATAAGGGTCGGTGCTAGTGTAACACCCCGGGCCAGAGGTGCTACAGTGCCATAGTCTCGAAGGACTATAAGGCGGGTTTTGAAGAAAAGAAATCCAAAACTCTTCCAAATACACATAAATTATAAACATTTAAAATCCCTGCTCAGGATTGAAACAACACTTAAACCTGACATCCAGTTTAATGCATCAATTTATATCCAAAACAATGGAAGCGAATACAACATTTTCAAATCTGATGCAAACCAAATCTTTAACTGTGAATACACATCTGTGATCCAGAACCCACTTGTTGCTACTAACCTGCAAAGACCAGTTGACTGGGGGACCCGATACCCCAGCCAACCGCGGCACGTAAACCGAAGTTGGTCAGTCTTTTGAAAGACTGGCAAGACTCCTCAAGCCAAAACATGTTTAAAACACAGCTTTAACATATCAACAACTCATACCAAGCAACAACATGCCACACAATATATACATATATATATAATATCAACTATACTTAATCATTCTCATACCAACCAACCAATCACACGTCAAAACACAAAACAGAAACACACACTATCACATAACCGATCATACCTCACTCTTATCCAACTCTTCGCTATGTTAAACTCATTCAATCCAACCTCAACATCCTCACAAGCATAAACGAATAAAACGATCCAATCCAACTTTTTCTCCAATACTAATACCTCAATCATCAACCCTATGAAACATATGCATATATCTTACTACTGACTTACAACCAAGACTAATCAATTATACCGAACTCCCTACTACACTAACACATCCAATTAACCTTCACATTAACAAACACATAAGCATCACCACTTACTAGTTACAAATAACAATTGTAACACACGTAATTTCACAACCATAACCAATGGCCAACAATGACCCACAACCACCACTAACAACAATCAACATTTAACACAAACCAATAACCACACACACAAGCGAAATCATCAACATAACCACTACTTAACTCATCACAGTTATCACAACCATCAACCAATATAATCATATAATATATAACAGTTATCACAACCATCAATCAACAACCAATCAATCAACATCAATCACAATTAGCCAATATTCATAAATAAACCAACACACACAACCACCAACACCTCCAATCCAACCTCTGTCTCCACCACCACATCACCGGGTGAGACAATCAACACACACTTTTCGGATGGGACTTTCACCATCCAACCCTTGGTCCTTAACGACGTAGGCGTGCACCCTACGCGGTTTGGTGAGACTATCATCACCTGACCCTTTGACTCTGAATTAACACTGGCCCTTAACAACGTAGGCGACACTCGGTCCCTACGATGTTTGGTGAGGCTATCATCACCTGGCCCTTGGACTCTCAATCAACAACAATCCATCACCACACCGACACCCAATCAATTATTACACACGACAACGATTAACACATATTCACACATATATATAATCAACCAAGAAACTTTAAATTCAATAATCCAATCAATCCACAACAATCAATTCATAACCATCAATCCACAACAATCAATCCACATTTAGTTATGACCAACTACCACATCATATTCAATCAAACACAACACGAGACAATTACTAACACACCCACACATTCACACACACACACACATATATTCAACCACGTAATTCTACATCCAATAATCCAGCACATAACCAATATCTGCCAACTATCAAGCAACAACCAATATTCTACACAAAACAATAACCAAGCACATACCAATATCTGCCAACAACCAAGCAAACAATCAACACCCAGCACAAGACCAATAACAAAACACACAACTGGTATCCGATGCACGACCAATAATTATGCACACAATCCAACACACAACCGCCAACACACATAGGTGTCGACAAACACACATATTCAACCAAGAAATTTCACAACTAATAATCCAAATTAATTTACTCAGACAAGGCTAAATCAATTACTGAATCAATATAGGGACAAACGTAATTTTATAAAATATACGAAGGGTTAGCAAGATTTATCTTGCCTTAAACTCAACCACAACGACCTCAGAAATTTCACCAACTTTGCCAACCAATCCGGAACGAACCTGCAACAACAACAACCCAAACAATTTCATGCATTAATTAACACATACTATTCCAATGCTTGAAACCTCCAAATTCAGCCCCTAATTAATCTAAAATCAGTCCAACTTAGCCCAAAACTTCCAAAATTGAAACCATACTCAAAATCACATACCAACACCTTAGTCAAATCAAGAATTTCTTTGGTTGCTCATACAACCTTCAATTTCAACCCAAATCTGCCTACAATCCTCTTCAATTGCTCGCACCAAAATCTGCCCAATTGAGATCAATTAATTACTAACCTAACAACCCAAAATAGATTAAGGCTGCACAAAATCAACACAATCAACAAAACACAGATTTATGGCTGTCCTCAACCCTTGTAATTCATCCAAATATGTCCAATTTTATCGAACAAACAACAACTGATTCAACCCTTCAATTCAGATTAAATTCAGCCAATCAAAACACGCAACAACTGAGATACCTCACCGGTGGTGTCTTCGTCGCCGGGACTGGCTTCTTGTCGCCGGAGGAGCAGCACCAGCAGCAGCACAGAGGCAGTCGGCGCCCTACAGGCCGCGCAGACGACCGGAGCTCAACACGTCTGTCAAGCAGCACTCGAACCTTTGCATCAGCAGCGACCGCGGCTCGCCTTCGTCGTCGGGACCGGGCTTCACGTCGCCGGGAAGTACAGCCACCAGTGACAGCTCTTGCGGCCTCGCTCAGCAACAACTCACAGCTTCGGACAGCTCTTGCGGCCTATAGCTGGTTCGCGGCTTCGGACAGCAGTGGTTCGCGTTCAGCTTCGGGGAGGGAGTGATGGCCACCGCCGGTCGAGCTCACCGGAGGGAAGGAATGGCTGAACACGGGAGGGATCTGGAGAGGAAGACGCGAGTTTGCCCAGCTGAGTGGCTCACCGAAGACAAGGGTTTGTATCCCCTTAATTTCCCCCTTTCCTCATTAAGAAATCCCTAATTAATTTACCATTTTGCCATTTCTAACCTTTGGGGTATTTCAGCTAGCAAAATATACAACCTAATAATAAGGTTCATTTTCCACACCAATTTATCACATAAGTTCACAGACAGAATTTAAGGATATTTATCCCAACATACTTAAGACAACAAATTAATTATCAACTAAGAAAACTATTGAATAAAATAGCAAGAGCAAATTGCCACTTGCCTTGAATCACGAAGAAGGTTGAACGGCGTATCGGAGATGGTTGCTTTCGAAAAGCAAATTGGCTCCCTGCTTTATTTTCGTTCCAAATGCAAATCTGATACATACCCAAATCACATACAATAAATAAATTATAATTAGATAATTTATTCAATATCGACATTTGAAGGATACAATGTCTCGGTTTCTAATTGAATTTATTTAACTCTTAAATAAATCAATTTCAAGGCTTTTTAATGAAACGATTATTTATACGATTCTAAAAATCAATAGTCGTATATTCTAAATAATCATATCATAAACAAATTGGTCAATAATTTATTTGTAATCCTAAAAATTTCTAACTCAAATTATTATCTAGATGAAAAGTTATAATTTAACCATTCATAATATAAGATAATATCCAAATAAATATAATTAATTTAATTTTAGTATTCATAAATTAAATTAATCTTAACTTAATTTCCAGTAACCCATATTAATTAACTTAATTAAGATTAGACCAAAATAAAAATAAAATAAAACGGAAGACGACATTGTTCATCAGTCAGCCCCCCCTAACTTTTGGCTTATTTGCATTACTTTTTTCAACTTTCCAAGTTGTGGCAAAAATGCCCCTAAAAACTTTTCAAAAATACCAAATTTACCCAAACTTATTTATTGTTATTATTCTAAGTTTATAATATTATTTTAACCAAAAAATTAAAGTGTAGAAAAATTAATTTAGGTTAAAATTGAGCTTAAGTCACATCTCTTTATAAAATTAACCATATTTAAATCTTAATTAACATCTTGTGATTGATAAGTTTATTTACATTATAATTAACACGAGGTTAACCATAATTTAAACCATTCATAACTTAAAGAGGTAACATACTTAGGGTATTTATTATTTTATCCCTTCATGGATAAACATAATAATTCTTATAACTTTTATTATTATATTTAAATTTAAAATTACATTCATTTTTATACTTATTTATTTATTTCTACACCATACTATAATAGCCCCTTTGATAATTTGTACAAAATTATCTTAAACTGACTTTTGGACATAAGTTAATGAAAATTTAAATTACTTCTCTTAAAGAAATAAAATAAATTTCATAACTTTTATTTTTATCAAATTAAAATTACCATATTACCCTTCTATTCTAAGTGGGGTATTACAACATGTAGTTACGATTTATAAATCCGCGAAGTTGCTTTGCAATAAATTTAATAAATCGGTTCTAAAAGATACTAAATCTTTTAGAATTCCGTTAAACCCATTTAGTTGTAACTACATTGTTTATATTTCCATTAAACGACAAAAAACTAAAGCACGGAAGCACGGGGCCCCGACAACTAGTATATCTATAATAAATATATAAAGTAGACTAAGGGTGCAATTAATGTCTAATAAATATGAGAAATTATCTCTTATTTTTTTGTTAATCTTTCAATACAAACTAAATCATCTAACATAGCTCAATGGTTAAAGACACTCTCTTAATACAAGAGGTCTAGGGTTCAATCCTCATTCTTAACAACTTTGTTTTACTATTTTATCTTTCATTATTTTTTTGTTTATATTAATTAGTTACTCAAATCTGTATATCTATTTATCTATAAATATATAAAGTAGACAACTCATTTAATGCCTCATAAATTCCATCTCATTTTATTTTACATTCCTCTAGAAGTCAAATATTCTATTTTATCTCAATGGTTTAGTGAATGGACTTTATAAAACAAATAGTTGAAAGTTCAATTCTTCTTTGAAAGAATTTGTTTTTTGATATTTTTTCCTAATCCTAAGGAGTTATTTAATTTTTTTAAATCAAGCACTAAAATCTATAGTACTTGACAATTATCTCAATAAGTAAACCTAAAAGAAATATTATAAAATCGAATAAAGAGAAAATAAACCTAAAAAGGAAATACAAATACATTTATTGTCTTCTTTGTACCTAATGAAACAATGTGAAATTTCTACCAAAAAATAGACACATTGAGGTGGTTTGGTAAATGCGATTGAAAAATTCAAATCACAATTAGAATATATATCTTTGTTTGTTTTATGGTCTTCTTCATGCTTAGCTAAACAATTTCTTTTTTTACTACTTATAGTTATATATATATAAATCAAAATCTCTATACAACATAAAAATACATAATTAAATGTAAAACAATATATCAAAATTAAGACATTACAAATCCAAATAACATAATTCGAATATACAATATTGTATCCACTTGAGTACCAAAACAAATATTGTGCAACTTTACAAACTCTTCAAAAATGTTTTAATGGAGTTTTATACGTAAATCTTTCTAGGACCAAATTAAACAAGGCCCAAATCTGGTTAAACATCTATAAATATATAAAGTAGACTAATGGTACAATTACTGTCCAATAAATATGAGAAATTATCTCTTATTTTTTTGTTATTCTTTAAATACAAACTAAATCATCTAACATAGCTCAATGGTTAAAGACACTCTCTTAATACAAGAGGTCTAGGGTTAAATCCTCATTCTTAACAACTTTGTTTTACTATTTTATCTTTCATTATTATTTTTGTTTATATTAATTAGTTACTCAAATCTTTATATCTATCTATAAATATATAAAGTAAACAGCTCATTTAATGCCTCATAAATTCCATCTCATTTTATTTTACATTCTACAAGAAGTCAAATATTCTATTTTATCTCAATGGTTTAGTGAATGGACTTCATAAAAAAAATAGTTGAAAGTTCAATTCGTCTTTGAAAGAATTTGATTTTTGATATTTTTCCCCTAATCCTAAGGAGTTAATTAATTTTTTAAATCAAGCACTAAAATCTTTAATACTTGACAATTATCTCAATAAGTAAACCTAAAAGTAACATCATAAAACCGAATAAAGAGAAAACAAACCTAAAAAGGAAATACGAATACATTCATTGTCTTCTTCGTACCTAATAAAAACAATGTGAGATTTCTACCCAAAAAAAGACAATTTGAGGTAGTTTGGTAAATGCGATTGAAAAATTCATATCACAATTAGAATATATATTTTTGTTTGTTTTATGGTCTACTTCATGCCTAGCTAAACAATTTCTTTTTTTACTACTCATAGTTACATATATAAATCAAAATATCTATACAACATAAAAATACATGATTAAATGTAAAACAATATATCAAAATTAAGACATTAAAAATCCAAATAACATAATTCGAATATACAATATTGTATCCACTTGAGTACCAAAACAAATATTGTATCCACCTTATTAGGATTAAATTACAAATTATTTTAATGTAATAATTTAACTAATCACTTAAAAATTAAAATATTGCTTATCTCATTCAAGTTAAAACAGGCTAATATAATGTTCATAAAACTCTCAAATCCACTACCAACATTCAAACTTAATCACCTAATTTTAATGCACATATTGAATTTTTCATACTTATTGTAATGTTTTTTTTTCATAACTCTAAACGACTGCTTTTCACTTTTGACGTTACAAACCCCGTTTAGTTCTGAAACCCTTCAAGTGTTTTTGTGTAAATCGGAACAATTTATAGAATCTAAATCAACGAATATTGATCAACTATCAAATTCAATATAGGGAGAAAACCAAGTTAATGGATGATTATTTGGCATGATAAGTTTGTCGCAAACACTATCTTAAAATTGTAACTGATTTGAAAAATGTGTAACATATTCCCCTATTAAATTGTCTATAATAAATAATAATTATGTGTCACTTAAGAAAAAATATTATCAATAAAAGTATACATTTTTTGAAGAAGTAATTAAGAAGATGATTAGAACATGAAAAAGTTACCATCGAATTGCAACATCAAGAAATTGAAAAGTTCATTTATACTTATTGGTAATATACTTATATCAATGATAATTATGTCAATCTTAGTAACATTCGAGTCATTCAAACTCACTCGGACATCAACTTTGACGAGAAAGAATATATTTAAAAACGCTTGCATGGTCATTTAAACTCACCTGCATATAGCTTTTATACGGAAATATATTTCATTTTTTAACGAAATGAACTCATTTAAGATATTAGATTAAAACATTATTTCAATTTATAGTAATATTGTTTGTTGTGACCGTTACATCTTCATTACATGTTTCTAATGTCAATTAATCACATTTAAATTATAGATCGTAACTTCTTCTTTTCATATTTCAAACTCTTAATTAATTATAGGTTGGTTTAATGTAGATGACAAATGAATGTGAACATAAAGAGAAAATTTACCTCTATATAAAGACCATACGATACAAGACATCCATTCCAAAAATAAAAGATCTCAATCCACATCTCCATTTTTGTATGATTTTCTTACACCTTATTCCTATAATTGCTTGGATTAGATTTTATATGGTTAGTTTATTGATATCTATTTTATGAGTTGTAATTGACATTTTGTATGTTTATTGTTCCCCATTTTATGAAATGGAATTTGAATTGATATTTGTGTATTTTTTTTGTTGATATTTTGTTCAATGACAAGTATAATCTCGATGCTCATTCACATGAGCCAAATTGAAAGCTTAAGCTATTTTATTAGCTCTGTTCTTTTTTTCAGAACACTTTTTAAATTGTATAGCTTCAAGCCACAATGATAATATTTAATTAATTATTTTTTAAAAAAAATTGTATAATAATAACAAAGCCAATTATTACTACTCTTTAACAACTTTAAAACTAAAAATATACATTTGTCAAATGTATATTTTTGGGTGATTTTGCATTCCCTGAGGTCATTTTCTACTCGTATCACAAAGTTGTATATGTGATCAATTGGTAAACTTCTATTAGTAAAGAAAAGAGCAATATGTTTTTATTCTTAAATGAGAAAGTTTTAACTGATCGTTGAATTATTTACATGGCTATATGCAATAACAATAATTGATTTACTAAAGTGACATAAATAATTGAGATCATGAGTATATATGATTATCGTGGTCGATGGTATTGTCCATTACAAATGAAGGTTTTTTTTACAATACATGTACTATAAAAAGTTAAATATAACTTATATTATAATATTATTTAATTATCTAAAATTATGATGCAAAATAAAAGATTCATTGAATAATAGCTTACGCAATAAGCATTTTTGCTTGCTATATGTTTACTACATACTCCATAGGAGTACAAGTTTGTATTCATATATATACATAATTGATCATCAATGATTGTTATAATATCCTCTATCTTTGTGACTCATTTGTTACTTTTGAAATATATAACCCCTTTTAATAAATAGATATAAGTAATAAAAACTATGATCATAACTTCTTAACAACATTCTATATGTCAATTAATTGTCGTATAACTTAATTGTTTGATAACTCTTTCAAATACATGTTCATATTTAAATGGTGTGGATAAAATGAAGACATACAAAATCAAATATAATAGATCATAATCTACTAAAGCTTATTACTATGTACAATCAAAGTGAGACAATGCTATCATGAGTAAATAATTTTTTTAGTTTCATACGATATTTGAGATTCATCTAAGAGTTGCAGATAAGATGTTTGATCTACTTAAAATCGTTTTAAACATGGTGATTGACAAAACAAGAAGACAACATATTCTAAATTGTTATTTATTCTCTACAGTAGCATCTAAGTGTGTCTTTTTCCATAAAAATGACAAATTCTCCAGCTTAACTTGGTGAACAAAAGTGAGTTATTATTTGTGTACCTGTCATACTAAAATATTTAAATTTATGTGAATATTTGTGTTGTTAAAGCTGAAAATATTTAAAATAATTTTTTTATTTTTTTCTCATTTAAAAACAGAAAAATAACCAAAAAATATATATATATATATATATATATATATATATATATACTTATGACCCGTGCGTAGCACGGATATGCCCACTAGTATACATATAAGATTGGGTTGTTGCCTCATTAATGACATTCATTAATCATGTTACAACTATACCTATATAATTGTTATTGGAAAAAACAAAACAATGAAGTACATATAGCTTAGTGATAATAGTGTTTCTCAACAACCCATAGGTCATATGTTCAAGTCTCATTGGCTACATTATTTTTTTTTTTTTCTCAAACATATATTACACAACTTAATTTGATAAAATATTATTTATATCACATCTCTGTATATTTATATATATATCTTATCAATCATTGATCATCAAATATCAATATATTAATAAAAATCAATATATTAAGACTAAAAACTCATAAACAAGTCATAGATTTTTATTTTTTTCCTTCAAAAAATGATTAAAAACCTAATGGACTTCACTAATGTTTCGTATTTTTCCTTTTTGTGTTAAAACTTGACTACTAAGTTGTTAAGATATTTATACATATGTTACAACTATAAAGTATATATATGCACATACAATGATACAAAGATGGTTTATTACTATATATTTTCTCATTATAACACACTTCAAGAGAATGAATTCCCGTTAGACAAAAAATAATGAATAGGTGACCCATATGGCCATATGCATAAAACGGTCATGACCTATATAAATGGAATATGACGGGTTTGAAAAATTAATACACCAACAAATATTTCTCATTTAAATCAATAAAATTGTAATATTATTTTTCTAAAAATAAATAAAAAACTAATGGATTTTACTAATGTTTATATTTTCTTACTTGATGTTAACATTCAGGTACAAAATTTGTTAAGAAATTTGTATATATATATATATATCAAAACTATATAGTGTATATGCACATACAATAATATAGAGATGATTTATATCTTTCCACTTTATATATTTTCTCATTATGACAAATTTAAAGAGAGTGAATTTCCATTAAACTAAAAATAATTAATAGATGACGACCCATATGAACGAATTTGAAAATTAATGCTCCAAAATAAGAATTTTCACATTTAAATCAATATAAATGACAAAATAGTTAATATTATTTATAATTAGTATCGTTAATGATAAACAAGATAGACTCTCATATAAAGCACAACATACGGGACAAATGAACAACGTATTGGTTATCGAGGAAAGTAATGAAGAAATGAATAATGATGGGTATCAACTAACTCAATTATCATAGAAGAGTGATTTTGAGTAGGTAAAGAGCAATTTGGGAAAAGTTATTCGAAATAATCCAGCGTGGGAGAGAAGTTGAGTTCAATCACATAAGGAGATACTAGCTTGCTATCAAGTATCATCTTTCAAAAATCTATGTATACATAAGGTAATGTTTAATTTAATTTTTTAATGTGTTTTCATTCTCATTTAAGTATAAACGAAATTCTATAATCTAAGAAATACGATATTAGTACTCAAATTATAAGCTACGATGATACATTTTTATCAAATAACAATTATCTATAAATTAGAAATTTATACTCTTTTCTATTGAAGCTTAGTTATATACTCACTGATCAAATTTTCTATTAGAGATTGACAAATATTCCTATATAAAATTATTCTTTCTTAATTTATTGATGATAACTATAAGTATAGAATTACGGTAAAATCAATAATGACTTTAGGTTCAAATTATATGGGTCGCGATTCGCCATAAAGAGTCAATTTTCTTAGCCTTTAATCATTCTTATCATACTATGAAACTCCCCTATAAAAATATCATACTATGAACACAATATATAATATTAGAAAATTTATGTAAATATTATTTTTTCTATTATTCATAACATGGTGATTAGTACTAAATTCACAAATTACTATCTTACATCCTCATATATTTATAGTAATTATCACATATACGTTTAAGTAAGGAATGGTTAGTGGTTCACATTTTATAATGAGAACCACATATTTTTTAGATGTGTTTGTCTAATAAACATGTATATGTTGTATTGCTCAAACAACATGCTCTTAAATACTTATTTCATAAAACTAAAATGCAAAATTTTGTATTTTTTTTCATATGTACAAATTTGTTGGCCGATCTAAGAAAAAAAATATTTCTTCTATTTGTAGTATTGAAGAGATATAAGAACTAAAGATATATTTGTAGTATTGAAGAGATATAAGAACTAAAGATATAGTACATCTAAATTGGATTTAAAATTTTCAATAAACTTAAATAAAAAATAGTCTAACTATAAAACTATTAAAACAAAATAAAACGTTTTTAATTGTGTATATTAAAATAATAAAAAATGCGCCGTGCATAAAACGGAAATAAAGACTAGTATATCTAAAATGTGTGTCTACCGCCTGAAAGAAATGAAACTATAATAATGATATTTTTTATAATGTTTAAATGTCAAAAAATCAATTTTAACATTATATATATGACGGTCATAGTAAATCCTGGACGACGTGTGGCACGCCAGGGCTGCAAGACGCAAAACACTGCGTTTTGTTTGGTCTGGGGCAAGACTTTCAAAAGCCATCCAAACGGGCCCTTCCCCTTCCAAGCATCAGTTATATGCCGATTCTCCATTTCCTTTGTTCGAGCATGGCTACTGGCTAGGCAGTAGGCACGATTCTTGGGACTTTTTTCAATTGTTTATAATAGAATAAAGGTATGTCATTTTATAAATAATACATTAGAGCAGGCTTTAGTGTTTGCCAGCACGAGCATCGCGTTCAAGGAAGCTTGCTACGCGTTCCACCTTGGCACCGGACTTGTGGTCATAGTACTCCACAACTGCTGCCCCAGCTAAGGCCGCCAGGGTCAGTGCCTGTGCATGCAACCTGTAATCCATGGTGGTAACTTACTAACTTGTATCAGAACACACAAGGTTTCTCAATAAACTTTAAATTTTCTTTAATCTTGAATGAACTGGTGTTCTAATTTTGCTTCCGAAAAACATTTACAAACCGTTCATTTGATTATGTTTATCTTGAATCAACTGGTGTTGTAATTCTACCATCAAGAACAGTAAGTAAAAGATCCACTCTTGTAAAGAGAATTAAGGAGTAACAGATATCAGGGACATTATGACAATTAACATATTTTACACCATTTATAAAGATCAACTCTTATTGAATTGGGCTATCATCTCTATATCAACTATTAGGTGTAACTTTGTTATACAAAAATTGATTTATCCAAGAAAAAGTAGTGACACAAAACATAATGGACATTTTGTAATAAGGGCATCGTGCACGGTCATACCATTGAGCTGTAGTACCAAAGTGGTTGCTTGTGATTTGTGAGGTATGTTTTCTTACTCAATGTTTTGTTTCGGTTCAACTTTCTCTACTTGTAGTAAGAATACATTTGGGAAACTAAAAAGTTTCAGTCACGTTGTTTTGACTATAATATCAGGTAGTGTTAAACACATTTTATTTCCTGAATGAATTAATACCTGAGCATCCCAGCAAGGATCAACAAGGGCACATTTTCAAATCTCATGCTTGTACAAGACACCATTTTCTGAATTGGGTCATCCAGCTAACTAAGTCAAATCCCAAAGGGTAACACAAAACCAAAGTTCATTTACTATTGAGAATCTGCAGTTAATCTCATATTTCATGATGTTCAAAAGACAGTTCTAACATGAAAGCACCACCCTTTCCTCCCACTCTTTAAACTTAAGTTGCCACAAATTTTTATTACAAGATCAAGAATACAGGTTTTGTTAGCACTTCAACAAAATATAAACAATGATATCAGTCAAATATACTACCAGGAGTTGTACTAAATTGACATTCTATCCACTCCACACATCTCACTGAAGCTACAAAAGAAAGAAAAAAAAATGGAGAGCACTATATATCAATATGACCATGATTCTAGAACTGCTCTTCCAAAACCAAAGATGTACTCCACAAAATAACAACTCCTTGGATAGATAGATTCTACTATTGTATCAATTACTTCTCATGCAACATACAATTAAGAATAACAATCATTTTCAACATCTAACCAACTCAAATAGATTGCCAAGGACCATATAAAAGGATAGGGATCATTTTCTAGTGCATATCCCGCAATTTATCTTCTCAAAAAGGCCACAAGGGAAATGTTGTCAGGTGCACGTAATGGAGGATCATCCAAAAACTAGTTCATTTGGTCAGATTAGCATGTGGACAAGGGTGTGCTACAATTAACCAGATTATGGGGTATGCCAAAATATGCTTTACCCATAAATCAACAAGAGAAGATCATCATTTCATATGGATTTGGATTGTTGAAAATCATACAGCTAGCAATGCATATCTAACTAACATTCTAAGAGGTACCAAAACCAATCAATTTAAGCCATCATCCATATTAATGCAAACAACATAATGACATAAATTCTAAATAACCATATATTGTTCAGCTCTCCTATCCCAATCCAGGCATCAAGGTGAACAAACACTTGTGAATATGCAAGCAGCATATACATTGAGAATCTTGAAAACCTAGTATGTTTCCTGTACAAGTCTAAATTTCTTCCTCGCAAGGGTCTTACAATATACCCAAAAACCATGTGTAAGCTGTGTGTGATCAGTTCATACATTAAACTCTTTTAAGCACAAATTAAAGATTTTTTACTAGAGGAAAAAAAGAGGGCCAGAAAATTAGAAGCAAGATAAACAACCATACAGATCTGAAACCACAATCTTCACAAATAAGGAAAGAAAGGAAGAAGAAATTAACCTGGCGTGAATGATTTTGACACTAGTCTTCATGTTAGGTTGGGACCAATTGTACGCGATGGAACCCGTTATGCCGCTTAGCCATAAACACCCTGTTGCGTTTCCAATGTTCCCATACACAGATTAACAACCCCAGCAACAAATTACAAACTTTGTAACCTAATACATGAAATCGGAAGCAAAATCACAGATCATGAGACAATAGAATTGAGAATTTTACCAACAGTTCGGAGTTTGTGATCGACGATCCATTCCCGGACGGATTGAGCACGAGTTTTCGTTCCGTCTTGCATCTTTGAGCTCTTGGAATCTTTTCAAGCTTTCGCCTGATTTTTTCCTCGTACACGAGAATAAATACCGTTCATAGGGCCAGCCGGCCAGGCAGCGGCTGCAAATTAAACTATGGGCTGTGCATTGTGGTATTAGATATGGACGATAGTTGAAACACGTGGACGGTGGCGAAATTTGACGGTTCAGATTGCTGCCCCCAATGAAAGAATACATCACAGCATTTTCAAAGGTTTCTAGGACAAATCTACGGACAAATGTCCATTTACACTAAGTTAAAAAGGAATCTTTTATACTTTTGTCCATTTTCCATTTTTTGAATGATTTAGACAATAATAAATGAGTTAGAGACCTGTTAAAAGGATGAAAACTGATAATAATCATAATCCAACCAATAATAAAAGTTTTTATCATTTTGAGCAAGAATTTAATACGTTAAGACAAACTTTAAGTCTATTATGTGATTTAAGATTAGAAAACACATACCAAAAAATAAGATTTAAAAATTCAATAGATACGAAACTCGAAGAGCTAAGAGGTGATATAAATATAATGTTTAGAATAAATCAGTCCTCCAGAGATATTGATTTCAAGATAATAATGCTTGAAGCACTTAAAAGAACTCTTGAATGAGTAATATAAACAATTTACTCGAAATATTAACTAACATACTGGAAGACGTTAAGAAAATTGAAAGAAGAATAGAAAGGATGGAAAAAGAAATAGAAAAATTAGAAACTATAGAAAAAAGTATGGAGACAATAGTAGATTTCATGGGTAAAATAGATATTAAGAAATCTAAAATAAAAGTTAAAAAATATGCTCTGGACGATAGTGAAAGGCTAATAATGCCATCCATAAGAAAACATTATGGACTACCAGATTTTAAAAAACAATTCGAAGAAATGAAAAGAGCTATGAAAGAAAGAATATCCATCCATGTGATTAAAGACACAGAAGAAATAGAAGTAGAAGAATGATAAAAAGAGAAAGTGTTTTATCTGATTACTCAGACTCTGAGATTGAAGAAATCAATAAAAAACTTCAAGGTCTAAAGATAAATACAAATACAGGTGATGCTAATGCAACTCCTCATGTTAAAAATGAAGAGACAGGAACTAGCAATTTAAAAAATCAGCTGAAACTTTTTATAGTGGTAGACCAGTTAAAAAATCCATGATTCCTTTATATAACACTAGAGAATATAAAGCTTATACAAGATTTACTCCAACAATGAGTAAAGAGATTCCAGTTACCCCTATGGGAATCAAGCTCAATTTAGACTGTATTCTTGATAAAGATGCAGCCATTCAAAAATGGTCTGATGCACTAAAAATAGTCTTCAATACCCTCCTTGAAGAAGAAAACGATAATAAAATGTTTGATTACGCTATAAACACTCTGGAAGGAAATATTAAAAAATGGTGGAATGGCTTAAACTTTGGAACTATGCAGCTAAGCAGACTTAATTTCAAAAATCAAATAACGATTAGTAAAAAAGTTGATATTGTCACAAATCTAATATGGCAAGAAAGTTTTGGTGAAACCTGGAATGACAATTCAACCCAAATGAGAAATAAAGAAGTTGAAGATGCAGTTTATAAACTTGAAAATCTGTCAATATGTAATATGAAATATATTAGAGAATATATTTGTGAATTCGCTCATTATTATTACGCGATTTATGAAGAGCTTGATAACAAGAAAATAAAGAATTTGCTTGACAAACTTTTTAATAAACTTCCATATAGATGGGCGAGATATTTCTCTGAAAAATACAAAGAACATAGTATACAAAATCCAAAACTAGTAGACAATTTTGGAGCTCGAGAAACTTTCATAAAAAATGAAATAGGAAAACTTTGTCGTGAAATGAAAATTCAAAAAAATGTTAAAAAAGTAGGAACAGATAAATTATACTGTCCACCATATACTTGGGAAGGGCCCAATGCATGGGGTTGTGAAACAAGTAACAAACGGCAAAAACAATATAAAAGAAATCCCAAAAAATATAAAGTTAAGTATTATAAAAAATTCAATAAAAACACTTCAAACAAATACCAGAGAAAGCCTAGAAGATTTAGGAGAAATCCTACTAAACCAAAATCAGAATGTAAATGCTGGATTTGCCAACAACCAGGACATTTTGCTAATGAATGCCCTAAGAAAAAAGAAAAGTTCATCAGAGAATTTAACTTTGAAATTTTTTAAAAAGATACTCAAGGATTAGATAGTGAAGAATCGGATTATTCAGATATTTATTATTATGAAACAGATAGTAGTAACAATATTAATACAGAAGATGAAAAGTTCACAGACTACTCTAATTCAGAATGAGTTCAGAGATAAACAATCAGGATATGAAAAACAAAAATGAATTAATCTCTGAAAAGAAAGGAGACTATCTTGCTGTAATAAACTTTGATGAAAAGAAATATCAAGAATTAGTTAAAACAAAATTATCCTTGAAACCCATAAATCAAAGCCCCTTCGAATCACTAAAAGGCATTTTCAAAAGAGAAAAAGTAATAATACATAGCTACATCGAAGGTGAAAAAAGTATTAGAATTGAGAACGCCAGTGGAAAGGTTTGTTTGAAATTATTAAACAAAAACTGGATAGAAGATATGCTTAGTAAAATCCCTAAGGAAAAACGTGAAAAAATTGGATATGTTTACCTTGCAGGTATCCAAATTCTAGTTAAAAGTCTTTTTAGAAAAGGAATTGATTGTCCCATAACCCTTGCCTTGCAAGACAGTAGATTAACTGATTATCAACAAGGAAGCCTTGGAATAGTTAATGGTAATATGTGCTACCAAACTATAAAATTCACAAGTTATCCTAAATTTAGTTTAAGTCTTACGGATGAAAAAATTGATGATAATATCATGTTATTTTATAAATTAGGAAATCCTAATCTAATGGTTAAAGGAAAAAGTCCTATTACGATCCACTATAGAGGACTTTATGCTTTTACAAACAACAATTATGTTAAAATGTATGATGAAAAACCTTATATTGAAATTGAAAACGATTTCTCTGAAGTCCTGAGATCTATCAATCCGATAAAAGAAAGATTTTCAATTAGTGATGAAATAGATAACGATGTAAATAGAAACATTCCTGAAATGGGCGAAACGTCTAGCCAAGATGAAATTAGGCAGAGCAAAATCAATAAAATATAAAAAAAACATTTTAGACCTTTACCCAAGAAAACAAAAATATAATAATTTAATGGTTGATAATATCCTGTACTTTGATGGTACAGAATGGAAGGACAATGTCCTTATTGACACTGGAGCCTCTAGAAATTTCATTAAATCAGTTAATGGCCTAACAGTTAAACAAGGAGAAAAAATTATAATCGGAAGTTTTAACAATGGAGATAGAGAATTATTTGAATACGTTAACATCCCGGTTAAAATAGGAAAAACAAATACAATCGTAAAATGTGTTATAGATGAGTCTATGACAATAGTCGACCTAATCCTAGGAATGGAATTCCTAAATGAAACCAAGTATGAAATAACTAATAACCAAATCAAGTTTATCATTGGAGAAAATGTAGAGATATGTCAACCAAAATAACTTTAAGATCTGTTTACATTGAAACTACTATACATAAAACCATGATAACAACTTGTGCCCTGATTGACACAGAAGCAATGACTAGTATTATAAAAAGCTTTTTACTCAAGGAAATAAAAAGATTTGATAAACCAATAAAAGTTTATGGTTTTGATAACAATGAAAACCTTATAAATGAATATGCCGAAAATATTCACTTAATAGTGGGCAGTAAAATTGTAAAACTCAGATACAGCCTTATTTTTGACAAAATAAAGTGTGATATCGTTCTTGGCAATGATTTTATTCAACAATTCAGCTATTATAAGCAAACTATAAATACTATAAGGTTTAAAACACCTTGTGAAGAACTTCTGGTCATCCCTAGAAATCATAATCCTTATACTGTCCAAAAAACTATCAGAGTACCAGCGAAGTGTGGTGAAAAACCAGGTATAAACTTCATTAATGAAGGAGATCAGACCGAGATTCTTGATTTTTTAGCAAAAATTTTTGCTGAAAACCCTTTAGCTTTCTGGAAAGAAACAAATGTTAAAGCAAAAATTGAGTTAAAAAACCCCGATGTTATAATCAGGGTAAAACCCATGCTATATAGTGAAAAAGATCGCGAAGAATTTGATAAACAGCTTAAACAGCTAATTAAAATGAATATTATAAGACCTTCGATCAGTAGACATTCTTCTCCGGCCTTTATGGTCCGAAATCATAGCGAAATAAAACGTGGAAAAGCTAGAATGGTTATTAACTATAAACAGCTTAACTCTCAAACTATTTTTGATGGATATTTCCTTCCAAATAAAGATTTACTTCTTAACCTTGCAAAAGGAAAAGAATTCTATTCTAAGTTTGACTGTAAATCTGGTTATTGGCAAATTAAAATGGAACCTTCATCGATTGAATATACTGCTTTTAGTACCCCAAATGGCCATTATGAATGGCTAGTAATGCCTTTCAGATTAAAAAATGCTCCTAACATATTTCAAAGGAGAATGGATAATGCATTTCACGATATGAGAAAATTTTTAATAGTCTATATTGATGACATATTAATTTGTTCTGAAACTATTGAGAAACATAAAAATCATCTTAAAACGTTTGCTCAAAGGTGTGAAAATGAAGGAATTGTTCTTAGTCAGTCCAAGACAATAATATGTAAAAATGAAATAGAATTTCTTGGAGTAAACATATCCAAAAATGGAATAGAAATGCAAGACCATCTAGGTAAAAAACTCCTTGAATTACCTGATGAATTAAAAACTAAAAAAGAAATTCAAAGATTCCTTGGAATCCTTAATTATGTTCAGGATTTTATTCCCGACCTTGCAAAAAAGAAACTGCCCATCCAAAAACTTATTAGAAAAAACAATAAGATAGGATGGAATGAAGAACACACAAAATGTGTTAAAAAGTTAAAAGAAGAAGCTAAGAGCCTTCCAAAATTAAGACTCCCTGATGAAAAAGATAATCTTATCCTTCAAACTGATGCAAGTGAGCAATGTTTTGGTTGCATCCTTAAAAATGATCTAGGACAAATTTGCAGATATTATTCTGGAACTTTTTCTGATACTGAAACAAGATATTGCATTAATCAAAAAGAATGTTTAGCAATTTTAAAAGGAATTAAGAAGTTCCAACTTTTCCTTTACTCAAAAAGATTTATCGTGCAAACTGATAACACTCAAGTTAGAGCATTAATCTTTGGTAAACAAGGGGTTGGCCCCCAAGATAAAAAAATTCATAGATGGCAAGTGTTCTTTTCAGAATTTAACTTTGCCATTGAAAGTATAAAAGGAAAGGATAATTTTCTGGCCGATTTATTATCCCGTCCTAATCTTTAAATTGCAGGAATGGAGAACAAATCTGTTGTAGAACAAATTGATAACATCATTGAAAATCTGGAGTTTCAAACTTCTGGGTTATATAAGCACTGTGAGAGGCTTAAAATCTCAATTGAAAACATCGCTAAGGGAAGGTCCTTATTCACCAAAAGCGAGAGCCTCCGTCAGGAGTGCGACAACCTCTGTAGAGAAGGGAAATCTCTAATTGAAAAAGGAGAATCAGAACTCCAAGAGCTCATGAAGAGTTTTACTCAACATGATGAAATCTCAAATATGATTGGTTGTTTAAACGACCAGTTAAGTGAAATCATCAGCCTTGAAGTGTCAATGGCTGACATGGATTTAGACGTGGATCCTTCCAGCAATGGAAAAAAACCGTCTCTGAATAAAAACAATGAGGCTTCAAGCTCCTCATTTCAGCAGCCTGTAACAAGTGTACAGGTCCAAACATCGGTGCCCAGCACCAATTTAAAAGATCAAAAAGGTTCGGTGAAAACCACAATCATTTTAAACCCTTCCACAAAAGGTATCCAAGTTTTAGAAATCTCCAAACTTGAAAAATATATTTTTGAAAAAATCAGAATGATTTATGAACTTAAAACAGATGAAGTTTGCTTTCCAGATCACACTGGAATTTATCCCAGAATTAATCTTTTACCTGGAGCTAATCCAAGACTTTTCAAAGATATTTATGATATGGGTTTTTTAGGAACCGTTTATCCTTCACCTGATTTCGGTGAATTAAGTCTAATTCCAGATCTTTTTAAAGACTTAAAATAGATGAAAAGGGTTAGCCCTGAATATCAGAAAGGATTTGGAGTTTTTGAGACTTACTCCTTGATTGAAATTGGCTTTCTATCCAAAAACTTTAAGTTTGAATATGAAATAAACCAACCCTGGAAGAAGATTCCAAATGTTAATAAAGACTTTACCAAATATAGAAGAGCCCTAGGTTTTAAAACTGTGTCTTCTATTATTAAGAATTATTTGAAAAGCCACTATGTTCTTAAGATAAAACCAGAATTCGCCATCATCGGAAGAACTGGAGGCATCAGAGAAGCTGAAAAAGATCTTGAAAAAATTACAACTCAGATGGTGAACCATGAGTTCATTGGGAGTATGGAAACAGCTCATCGGCTGTGCACGATGATGAAGCATGAAGATTGCACAAAGATATTAGCTCGACTTCAAGACATCCTTGAAGAAAGCTGTGGAGATCCAGAAACAGAATGCGATCCTTTTGGATCAAATGAAGATCCAAATCCATGAAAACTAGGCCCATTTCTGAGGCCCATTAAGATGTCGGCAGACTTTAAGCATCCACAGATTGAAGAAAATTATTGAAGAAATGATGTAAGCACTTACGTCACGCCCCATTATCAGAAGCTGTTGAAAAAGCAATAATTAAAGACATCTGTGACAGACACTAGAGCCCACCTATGAAGACCAAGATGAAGAAAACAAGAAGTCATTTCTGTTTTTATTTAACAATGTAAATTTGTACACGTAGAAGGTTGAACAGTGAAAGCAATCATGTAACTCCTTCTATATAAGGAGATAGAAGCGAGAGAGAAAAATACAACAAATCCTATCTAGAAAAACCTCTCAAAGAATCCTTTGTAATGGCAGCTTAAACTCCCTCTTTTCCCAGAGGGATTACTATAAATAATATGCCAAGTTTTATTTTGTAAAACTTTTTGTTATTAAGCCCGATCCTTATTAAGTATTATTAGTTCATTAAGGCAGCAGTGATCTCTAAACCTCACGGGGTTGGTTAAGAAGGAGTTCCTCCTCTGGAGGAAGATAAGGCATATCTGGAACAACCAAGTAAGTCACGAGGAGGCGCAGAAGTGCTCAACCCAGAAAAGCTGAAGATCCCCCATCAAAGGAGGTATAATTTTCTTCTTAACTGTGAAATAGAGAAAAGGCTAGCCCCAAGGAATTAATAATCTTGATAAAAAGGATATTAGGCTTAACTATGCGGAAGGCTGGTGGACCTTTACCCACTAAATGGCATGTTATTAATATATAGTAATTTCAAAGGGAAAATTTCACATAAACAGAACAAGTTCTTAAGATCTGTGCGCACCCTAGGTGTTTATTTTATAAATTTTGATTAACTTCCGCCGAAATTCCTAGCATCATAAATTTGGTATCAGAGCTCGGTTATTAATTAAGAATATAATAAATGAGAAAATTCTGTGAAATTTGGTAAAAACAAATTGAAAAGGATCTTTGGATCCCTTCTGTTAAAGATTTAATAGAATATGAAGAAGTTGATTACCTTCGAGAATTTTTACAAAGGCTTGAAAAAGAAGCAATTAAGCGATTTAATTGTATCCCTTTCTAAGAATAGAATAGGACAAAAAAGGTGTAAAACTACTATTGCTTACACTAAGTGTAAACGTAGTAGCGTCCCAAATCTACATGTAGTAAAGGAATATCTTACACTCTATTACATGTGTCAATTAACATGAATCTTCACATTTTATTAACTTTTTCATCTTCTTTTGTCCCAATGTCAATATTCAATACCAATACACGTTTTATTTTCTAAATGCACACTATTCTGTGCGTTAAGTCTAAACGTAGAGGTTGGTGCGTTTTGGCTAAACGTATATGGGGACAGAAAGGTCCTTTTAGGCAAAGTTGGAAAAAAAGTTGTGCGTTATACCTAAACGCATAGGCAAAGAATGGGTCAGGCTCGTAAAGCTCAGTGGGCTTGTAAAGCCCAGCACAACTGTGCGTTTAAGCTAAACGCACAGCTGTGCGTCAAGACTTAACGCACCATTATGCGTTAAGTCTTGACAACGCTTCCCTTCCCTTTCCCCTTTCCCATTTCAGATCTACAGCGGCGGCCGAGAGTTTTTTTTCCGATTTCCCTCTTTTCCTGTTACACAACTTAAAAACCGAGCATGGATTCGACAAAGGGGGGCTTCAGGCGGTCCGAATGGTGGTGGTGAGGTGGCCGGAGGCGGAGAAGCGGCGAGCGGCGGTTCTGGGCAGTGGCTGGCCGATGGAGGGGGTTCTTGGGAGAGGGAGGCCGGAGGTGAGGGGGTGCCACTGTCGGAGGTGAGGGAACCGCTGTGGGAGGTGTCGGCGCCGGCGTCGGAGGTACGGCCGTCGGTGAAGCTCCGGTGGGGGCTTGGGTGTCCATAGAGGAGGAGGATGAGGAGGAGGATGAGGAGGCGAGTAGTTTAGCCCGACGGACGAGTGGTGGTGCGAGACGACGGTTGAATGTACCTACAGACGTTACACCCGCACCTTGCATCCGTCAGGTAAGTAATGCATTTTGTGATTAAATTTATTCGTTATATTTGTTAGATTTACTTAAATTGTATTCGTTATGAAATTAGATTCGTAAGTTATGAATATTTTAGAACTGGAAGCATATTTGTTAGATTTAGATAGTATGTATTTTTTAGAACTGTAAGAAAATAATCATTTTAGAATTGATCCAAATTTATATTCATTAATTAAAATATGAAATTAGAATTGAGCAATAAATATGAAATTTAGATAAATTAGATATGAAATTAGATTATTTAGAAATTGAAATAAAAATAAATTTTAGTTAATTTATATATGAAATTATATAATTTAAATTTCATATAAAATATAGATAATTTAGATAAAATTCATATGAAATTTAGATTATCTAAATTTCATATAAATTTTAGAGAAATAGATTAATGAAATTAGATAATCAAATAACATTTATAATAAATTACGAAACAAAAATTTTAGGCATTACGGGACGCCTTGGGAGGATCTGAGGGGTTGACACATCCGACTCCGGTAGGCGATCGACGCGGTGTGCGTAGAAGGCTCATCTCAGCGACAGTGCGTCGCCACACATCACAGATTAGGGCGGACTTATTAGGTGCAGAGTCACCGGTTCCAGCTTCTGGTCCGACCGAGGATGCGAGGATGGAGGACGCATACGTCACATCTGGTGACGATATGCCGGTTGATGAGGTGGCCCGTCAGGTGTCAGACGCGGACGAGGACCTGGTGGGAGAGTATAGGGTTTCCTTTTACCCGATTTTGTCGGATGAGACCGACCCTCCACCCCCTTGTTCTGTCCCATCCCCCATTCCATCCCCCGTTCCATCCCCGGTCCAGACTGGTCCTGTTGCCCCCTCCCCCGTTCCTTCCCCTGCACCGGCTCCAGCTCCAGCTCTTGGCCCCGTTCTAGGGCAGTCTTCTTGGATGCCAGGAGGGCCGCACATCCCTATCCTCCTTCCCAACTACACCACACATATCGCGAGGGCGATTTTTGACCTGACTCCTTTGGCCCCTCCTCCCCCTCGTGCCCCCACCCTTCCTAGACAGCAGCGATGACGCAAGAGAGCTCGAGGACAGGCCGCTCCTGAGGACGCTCCAGAGGCTGCTCCAGAGGTTGCGCCAGAGGAGGCTCCAGATGTTGTCTAGGCTCCCCGTATTTCGGGTCGTCAGATGCGCCAACAGACTCAGGATTTGGTACGTTTGTTGTACATTATCCCATATTTGTCTTGTATAAAAAAATTTGTTAATTTCGTAGCTAATATTAATTACCAAACATGCAGACCCGTAAGGTCTTGAGGGTTCATTTCCATGTCGGCATGGTCACTGAGCTAGAGCAGTTCATCAGACTCGAGCCAGAGTCATGGTTTCGGCTAGCGGAGCGTAGTGGCCTCATACATCTCCGTGTTTTTGGCACCGGGGCAGTTGATAGCGTCATGGTCTCTGCTTTTGTGGAGAGATGGCACCCTAAGACGTCATCGTTCCATTTCCCTTGGGGCGAGAAGACGATTACGCTACACGACGTTTATGAGTTACTTAGGGTGCCCATTGGCGGGAGGAGCTGTACGACACCAGGCGTGAAGGATGTAGAACTAGGCCCAAATAGACCCAAAAATACATAATGGGCCCAATAGGACCAAGAAATGCATAATGGGCCCAAACTAGGCCCAAATAGACCCAAAAATACATAATGGGCCCAATTAGGCCCAATAGTACCAAGAAATGCATAATGGGCCCAACTAGGTCCAATAGTATAAAAATGGGCCCGAACTAGGCCCAATAGGACAAAAAAATGCGTAATGGGCCCATTAATTTATAATACGAGTGATAACTTCTTAATAAATTATAATAATATAGTATTATAACCTATAAGTACGACTTCTTCATACTTCATGCTATATCGTTAGTATGAAGTTCATGTTATAACTTCATAACACTTAGTCTTATCACATTATAACTTCATAAGACTTTGTCATATCCCATTAATTTATAATACGAGTGATAACTTCTTAATAAATTATAATAATATAGTATTATAACCTATAAGTACGATTTCTTCATCCTTCATGCTATATCGTTAGTATGAAGTTCATGTTACTATATAGTGCAAGTACTGCTTGCTTAAGAATTCAGTACAATACATTAGTATAAACCATGACTGATGAATACTTTCTAAGTATAAAGTATAAAAATCATAAAATAACAATTAACATGATCATATAATTAGTTATATTAAGCAAAGCCTTAAAGTTCATGTTATAACTTTGTAACACTTAGTCTTATCACATTACTATATAAGGCATTGCTTAACTATATGATAAGATAATGTTAATTGTTATTTTATGAATTTTATACTTAGAAAGTATATAAAAATCATAAAATAACAATTAACATTATCATATAGTTAGTTATGATTTTTATGCTATAAATCACGAAACAAATATGACAACACAGTGCGTTATCTCTTAACGCACACATTACACATTGGGCTCCTAAAGAGGCACACACAGTGCTGGGCCAAAATTCAAGCCCAGCCATTGGTGCGTTAAGACTAAACGCACCAACGGTCATATTTATAACGGTCATTATTCGACCATTATAAAATCCGACCGTTGTTTGTGCGTTAACACTTAACGCACCAACGGTCGAATGTTATAACGGTCGAATTTCCCTCCTATATATACCCATGTCAATTTCCGTTCTCTTCCACATCCAAACACAACAATCACCTCACCTCTTAAGAAGCTAATTGTCAACGGTCATTTTCGGCATTCACGAGCTCCAGATCCACCGTGCACATAATTATTAAACTTTTCGGTAACATTTTGATCAAGTTTTTTTGTTAGCATTTTTTTGCTTTAGTTTTTGCAAGAGTTTATATCTTCTGATACAATAATTCGTATTCCATATCAGAGGATGGCTTCATCGTCCAACAGTGCATTGCCTCCGGTTACAATGTGCGAATGCAATTTCCCGATCGTGTTGTACACTTGCGACATGCCCAATCACTATAAAAGAAGGTACCTCGCATGCAAGGATTACGTCCCAATGGAGCGGTATGAAGATATGAGAGGGTGTCGTACCTTTAAGTGGCTTGATTCACCGTATGACGACAATGCTGCCAATATTATCAGAGATTTGGTGAAGGAAAGAAATGAGCTTAAGAAGATGTGCGACACCCTTTCCGATTCAAACTGGAAGTTAAGGAGAAAAATATATTATCGGGGTTATGATATAACGAAATAAGTTATAACCTTGTTTTTTTATTAGATAAGTCTTCAATTGTATGAATAATGTTATTATTACTGTAACACTCCCAAATCTTAACCCATTTGGAAAGGTATTACTGTCAGTGATCTCGGGTTCACACCGAAGCCACTCCAGGCTTTTCCATAACACACAATTCATAACACGATAATCAAGGTGCAACACACCAAAATGTTTAATAAAACATAAGTCTGGGGATTACATCCCAATCCCCTGTAGGACAAAACAAAGAGTAGTCAAAGCAAACGAAATACAGTGTAATCAGAGTAAACATAGTTTAGCGAAAGTCTTTTAAAATAAATACAAGTCTTGATCACTGCGATCATTGCCAAGGATCTCAACCTAATTAAACTTATCAAAAACACCATTTACGTCCATAGTCGCTCTAGCCTTCACGAGGTGGCAACTTATCTGATGTGCCGAATCGAACGGATGACACCAGCCAACCATGCAGAGAACAATTTGGGTTGGTTAGTCTAATGAAAGATTATACAAGGGTACAAGCAGAGTGGTTCGAAGTAGTCGTATTAGGTTTAGGCTCATCGCTTCTCGAATAATAGCCGATAACGATAGTCAACCTTCATACTTCTACCGAATATATATATCAAAAGACATGATCAAAAGAAGACTCCAACGGAAGTGAGCCTTATAGGAATTATCCAAGAGAAGACTCCAAGAACTTGAGTCTTATTAGAAACATGACAAATGTCTGGAACATAAACATCTCATACAAGCGTTCAAAAACGACAAGATGTTTCGGTTCACGACCAACGTCACCGCAATAATGCGAATCCAGATTGGAAAGAGAATGTACTCTGATCAAGTCAAGACGAGCTTTCCAAGCTGCACTATTACCTAGCTGCACTACTCGCCACATGTGTATTAATCATATGCGACTCGGCGCTTATCTTATTTAATTCCAAAACGCACAATCACGTTATAAGCTTTTATAATTATCTCGTCCGAGACAAGAGATCTTTTGGGAGCAACTCCCGAGATTTGTGACACTGGCTAAGTGCACCACCTCTACACTAAACATATAGAGGCCGGTCATGACCAACAGAATGATGTTAGGGGTTTTGCCGCCCTACACACCATTTAATATATTATAAAGAAACGACTGGACGTCGAAGAGTCCAACGTTCCTAACTACTCATGCTAACTAAACAGTTCAACACATTAATAATCATATCAAAGCCCTCAAGGCCATCATCATAGATATATCTCAACCTATCAATATATATATAATATCGTCAATTCTAACAGAATATACAACCTATTATAATGTCATATTTTAATCTTCCAAAATAGTTTATCAAAACTGATCTCAGACAGAAACAATATTCATTCCAAATTAATTAACAATTAAACAATTGATAATCAATGTAAATATGGAATGATGAGCAAGAGCGAACCGCCACTTGCCTTAGATTTGACGAAAGCTTAACGAGCTTACAGATAATAGTTTCCGGGTCTGAACTGGGACAGATCTTGGATATTAAATCCTTCTGGAATGACCCATAACAAGACCCTAAGTTAGATTCAATATCTACATATATGAATCTAAAAGAATAAGGAAAGAACCAAAGGAATCAAGCCTTGCCCAAGACCACAACACCCGAGAGACACAACACGAACCCAGCTCACCGCGGGTGCGGTCGGCCCTCACCGCGGGGTGCGGTCAGGAGACAGAGGCGGTTCTTCGACAGCTTTTTCAGGAAGAAAACTCACCCAAATCAATTCGTTTTGACTTCGATTTGATCTTGGTTTGATTTCCCAACACTTAGACCTTTGATAAACACTTAGGAGTACCTCTTTCAACACTCAAAGGGATCCAAATCGTTCTTGAACGAAGCTCAAGAGCTTGTGTTTTAATGGAGTTTTCAGAGAAAAGTTCAGAGGATGAAGATGGAGCTTGTCCCAGATTTCTCCTCCTCCATTTATACTCCAAGCTCACAGCTTACCATGCCATGACGCCAAGGAGGAGGTGGCCCGACCGGAATGATGGCCTACGAGCCAACTAAGGCGAGCTACACCTGTAAACTTCAGAGCTGACGACACAGCTGACGACGACCGCGTGGCGCGGCAGGGTGCGGTGGCCAACTTGTTACCGCCTCTGGCATTGGCCTTCGTCGCGGGTGCGGCAGGGTGCGGTCAAGGCCAAATTTACCCATTTTCGCCCGTTTTGTCTTTTCTTACCGAATGGTTAAATTTTCTTAACCCCGGGTTAAATATATTCGTACACGAACGATCTTTCAACCCAAAAATACCTTAACTGTATTTTATATTACTCAAAAAAATATTACAGAGATCAAACATTTCACAGAATGTTCGTACTTCCCTGTATTTAATTTGACTTGTAATATGGGCATAAGAAAATTCAAAATCACCCTTACAAAATGTGGGATATTACAATTACAGCATTGAGTTGGAGTCATTGCCTTGTGGCCATTATCCCGTTCACCGCCTCAAGAATTCTAAAGGAGGGCGAGCCTTCGATGAAAGTCGAACCCGTCTAACTTTCCAATTTGCCCCTTTTCTCGCAGCAGCACATAAATACTTGGAATCCACGAACTCCGGTTCAATATCATAAGGAGCTTCTTATATGATATTGAACCGGTGTTTGTGGATTCCAAATATTTATGTGCTGCTGCGAGAAAAGGGACAAATCAGAAAGTTCGACGGGTTCAATTTTCATCGAAGGGTCGCCCTCCTTTAGGATTCTTCAGTCGGTCAACGGGATAACCTGCACAACGCAATGACACCAACTCAATCTTGTAGTTATTTGAATGTTGTTAGTTTTTTGTGCTTTGTTTGTAGGCATGTAATCGTGTGGATTTCCAATGTAATGCAATAATGAGCAAATAACCAAAAGAGTACATCAAATTTTATATTGCATTACAAATCACACGAGTTTTACATCAACTATTCACTATGTGGATCTAATACGCCACATAATCTGGATTCTTGCCGGCTGCCATGCAGCATTCCCTAAAGTCTTGCAATTTCGAAACATACGATGTTTCCCACCAGCGGATGTTCGGATCACAATGTCTTCGCCACGCATCCGTAATGGGTGGTAATGGAGAGTCGTTAATGAGCGTCACCTATAGGAATACAAAAAAAAAACGCAATTAGCATACACAATATTGCAAATGAAACATCTAAGTACAAGTAGAGATACGAAACATTACCGGTATCCAGTGGTTGTGATCCCCTACGTGTGCTATCCCCACAAAATTTATGGGAGGTGCGAAGCTTGGTCCAGACGCCCGTATTGGTAAGCACAATGAAGGGTGCTCAGATATGACGATGATAGCAACGTTATACACCGTGGCAAACACTAAACCCATGAATGGCATCGTTATACACCGTTAGCCTTTGAGCAATTTTTATGAATTTTGAAGATCTTGATTTGCGACAACGTTATACATCGTTATACACCGTGGTAAGCACAATGAAGGATGTTCAGATATGACGATGATAACAACGTTATACATCGTTAGCCTTTGAGCAATTTTTATGAATTTTAACGCCCACTCCTTGCCTTCGCAATCCCAATGCATTTTAACGCCTCATCCTTGTTGCTATCCATGAGTCGTCTAACCAAGGTTTAACCAATCAAAGCCCTAGAATAAACTCCACAGCTCCGATCTGAAACCAGGATCTGCTCAAAAGCTCAAGCCTCAATACATCAGTAACCAACAAAATTTTCCGAAATTAAATCGAGATTTGCAAATGCAACATAAAATAATCGAAAATCTAGGGCTTCATCGATCGACTTCAAGTTTATAAAATCAGAAGGGAAAAAAGTTATAACAAAAGAAGGACGCGATCCGTTTACTAAGAAGTGAGAATGATACCATTTAGGGGTGTTCATCGGGTTCGGTTTTTCGGTTTTTTGGACTGAACCGACCGAACCGAACCCGAACCGATTATATTCAGTTCGGTTTTCGGTTCTTATAAAAATAATATTCGGTTCGGGTTCGGTCCAAAACCGATTATTTTTAAAATAATTTAAAAACCTAGATTTCTAGATAAATTAGTCCAAATTTATTCGGTTCGGTCTAGTTCGGTTCGGTCTAGTTCGGTCCAAGTTCGATTCGGTTCGGTTCGGTCTAATTCGGTTTTGTGCACTAAAACCTCTAAATCAGCATAATTTCAAAATATTCGGTTATTTCGGGCCAAAACCGAACCGAACCCGAATAAAACCGAACCAAACCCAAACCGAGTATGTTCGGTTCGGTTTTCGGTTCAAAAAATTTCAAAGTTCGGTTTCGGTTTTGTTCGGTTCGGTTCGGTTTTGACCCGATGAACAGCCCTACCATTAGGCCGTTTGAATTCTCACAAGCAACAAAAACTTAAGAAACAAAATATGCAAAAACAATCAGTAAATGTGAAACTGGCGAGCTTTTTGTCTAACCTTTCAGGAAATTTAGCAATGGCTGCAGCTAGTAACGCGACAGGCAGGCGGAAGGGTTAAAACGATGAATCCAGTAAACCAATTGCTACGAGACTACGAAAGAGGAGCTCACGTCATATAGAATTCTTTTCCGCTCCTGTTTTGCCTCGATTTACTAAAAAACGAAGAAGATATAAATTGAAGTAATTTAACCAAATTGATAAGATTATATGAACAACGCGTCCAACAAGACGACATACGACTTGTAAATGGCCCAATTCTGAGGTTTAGGGTTTAAGATTTATGGATTTTTAAAGGTTTAAAGGATCAAGGAGTTAATTTATTTAATTAGGAGTCCAAATTTATTATTTGATCCCCCTTAAGGGGTCAAAATCCTAAGGATCGCATTTTTTTTGTATTACTTGGGAAATTTTGTATCTTGTTGTTGTTCTTTTTCTTGAAGGAAATTTCGTATAGTAATCCCGAGGTTTAACGTAATTTGCATGGTGTACTAAACTTTATCATATTTTACGTGGTAACCTTGAAATTTATATAAAATTCGCCAGATACCCAAAAAAGTTCAATTTAACCTTAATAGTTTAGCTTATTGAAAGAAATAAATCAAAAACAAAGAACACAACTGTAAGTTTTGTTCTGCTCCCTTTTTTTTTTGATAAGGTATGAATTTGACTTACCCTACATAAAGGGTAAATCGAGAGGCCGGTAAATTTGCGTCGGTCAAAATCGGACATAATGAACAATAAATCAAGCTTGAAATTTACAACAAAGCAATCAAAGAGCTTAACGATCTAGAGCGAGTGGTGAGCAAAGCACAATCAGAAGAAAGCGCCACCGGAAGATGAGTCAAACAAGATCAATCCTACGGAAGTGCTGAATGGACTACCATGACGTTGCCCTCTCTTCTAGAAAGGATATTCAGGAGCCTCAACCATGACGTTGCCCTCGTAAAAGAGGGATCTTTAAGATCCACATATACGACCACGACCGAAAACTCAAGCATTATCCTAAATCAGCTCTGCAGCAAAGAATTTGACACCCAAACTTGAAACAAATGGATCCACAATTAATAAAAGAGAGTGATAATGTTGTGAAAATGGATTAAAATGGGTTAATTAAAAGGTTAATACAAGGATGTGAGACAAAACAACGGGTTGATATTGAAGGTTGGTATTGAACTATCAATAGATCCACAAATGGGTAAAAAAATCCAAGCCCAAAATGCAATTTAGGTTGACAACTATTATTAAGGGATAATAAATTGGAAATCAATTTCAATCTTTTAATAATAATAATCTTGTCACAAGATTTTTTTTAAAGAAATCTTTAAAAAATCGATAAGACTGAGTTAAGTGATAACTTGTTAAAAGTTATCAAGTAATGTCAGCGTATAAAGCTGATTAATATAAATAAAGGAAAAAGATATATACACACGAAAAAATTTCTAAATGCAAATCAAAATATGCGTTAAGCCTTAACGTACGGGTGGGGTGCGATATGTCTTAACGCACAAGGGACATAATAGGCATTTTTGGAAAATTCGGGGGTACCACCTGTGCGTTAAGGCATAACGCACAGGTTGAAATGGGCCAAGGGAGACAGGCCCAAAATGACATTGTATCTGTGCGTTAAGCCTTAACGTATGGCACTGTAGCTGTGCGTTAAGGCTTAACGCACATAAAAAAAAAAAAAAAAAAACAAATTTGCCCCATAATCATGTAGAGAATTTCAATACGAGTCCGTACATATAAAATTCGTCCAAAACGGACATCGTTTGCCCATCCAAAAGCCCAAAAAACGGACATATAAAATTCTGGCTAATACGGCGACCGGAGGTGGGTAATCGGCGGTGAGAGCTTGGGGCTTTGGAAGCTAACTTCCAGACGCAACTTTTGGTGGTAGCGGCGACTCCAACGGTGGACGGTGGTCGACGAATTTCTTCGATGAACAGACACGGTCGCGGAGCTAGGGTTCTTGAGCTTTTGGGATTAAATTGGATACCGAAAACTCATTGAAAGGTGCCCTATTTATAGGGGTTGGAAATGTCTCAGGGATAGCTTCGAAATCGTATAAAGTTTGACCTAAAACGATATCGAATTGGTCCAGATATCGATCAATTTCCATAAAGCTAAAAACCGAATTTTTCTTTCCATAAATACCTAAGTTTTGAAGTTGTGGAGAAATTGAATGAAAATAAAAAGTTCGGCTTAAATCTGTAATTACGTTAACGATCTAATGGACGGAGAGTGGGGTAGGGTGGTACGTGTTGGACGGAGATGGATATCGAATTGGCCCGGATCTAATGGACGGAGAGTGGGGTAAGTATACTAAATTTAATGAAACACTATAATATATAAGTCTAGGTATACTAGATTTAATTACATACTATAGTACATAAGCGTAACTATATGAAATATAATAAAATACTATAGTACATAAGTGTGACTATATGAAATATAATGAAATACTATAGTACATAAGTCTAAGTATACTAGATTTCATGAAATACTATAGTACATAAGTGTGACTATATGAAGGATAATGAAATACTATAGTATAAAAGTGTAACTATATGAAATATAATAAAATACTATAGTTTATAAGTCTAAGTATACTAGATTTCATGAAATACTATAATACATAAGTGTAACTATATGAAATATAATGAAATACTATAGTACATAAGCGTAACTATATGAAATACAATGAAATACTATAGTACATAAGTGTGACTATATGAAATATAATGAAATACTATAGTATATAAGTGTAACTATATGAAATATAATGAAATACTATAGTTTATAAGTCTAAGTATACTAGATTTCATGAAATACTATAGTACATAAGTGTAACTATATGAAATATAATGAAATACTATAGTATATAAGTGTAACTATATGAAATTTAATGAAACACTATAATATATAAGTCTAGGTATACTACATTTAATGGAATACTATAGTACATAAGCGTAACTGTATGAAAAATAATGAAATACTATAGTACATAAGTGTAACTATATGAAATATAATGAAATACTATAGTACATAAGTGTGACTATATGAAATATAATGAAATACTATAGTACATAAGTCTAAGTATACTAGATTTCATGAAATACTATAGTACATAAGTGTGACTATATGAAGGATAATGAAATACTATAGTATAAAAGTGTAACTATATGAAATATAATAAAATACTATAGTTTATAAGTCTAAGTATACTAGATTTCATGAAATACTATAATACATAAGCGTAACTATATGAAATACAATGAAATACTATAGTACATAAGTGTGACTATATGAAATATAATGAAATACTATAGTATATAAGTGTAACTATATGAAATATAATGAAATACTATAGTTTATAAGTCTAAGTATACTAGATTTCATGAAATACTATAGTACATAAGTGTAACTATATGAAATATAATGAAATACTATAGTATATAAGTATAACTATATGAAATATAATGAAATACTATAGTTTATAAGTGTAACTATATGGAATTTAATGAAATACTATAGTACATAAGTGTAACTATATGAAATATAATGAAATACTATAGTACATATGTATAACTATATGAAATTTAATGAAATACTATAGTACATAAGTGTAATTATATGAAATTTAATGAAATACTATAGTATATAAGTCTAAGTATACTAGATTTAATGAAACACTATAATATATAAGTCTAAGTATACTAGATTTAATGAAATACTATAGTACATAAGTGTAACTATATCAAATATAATGAAATACTATAGTATATAAGTGTAACTTTATGAAATTTAATGAAATATTATAGTACATAAGTGTAATTATATGAAATTTAATGAAATACTATAGTTTATAAGTCTAAGTATACTAGATTTCATGAAATACTATAATACATAAGTGTAACTATATGAAATATAATGAAATACTATAGTACATAAGCGTAACTATACTAGATTTAATGGAATACTATAGTACATAAGCGTAACTATATAAAAAATAATGAAATACTATAGTACATAAGTGTAACTATATGAAATTTAATGAAATACTACAGTACATAAGTATAACTATATGAAATATAATAAAATATTATAATATATAATGTAACTATATGAAATATAAAGAAATACTATAGTATATAAGTCTAAGTATACTAGACTTAATGAAATACTATAGTACATAAGTGTAACTATATGAAATATAATGAAATACTATAGTACATAAGCGTAACTATATGAAATATAATGAAATACTATAGTACATAAGTGTGACTATATGAAATATAATGAAATACTATAGTACATAAGTCTAAGTATACTAGATTTCATGAAATACTATAGTACATAAGTGTGACTATATGAAGGATAATGAAATACTATAGTATAAAAGTGTAACTATATGAAATATAATAAAATACTATAGTTTATAAGTCTAAGTATACTAGATTTCATGAAATACTATAATACATAAGTGTAACTATATGAAATATAATGAAATACTATAATACATAAGCGTAACTATATGAAATACAATGAAATACTATAGTACATAAGTGTGACTATATGAAATATAATGAAATACTATAGTATATAAGTGTAACTATATGAAATATAATGAAATAATATAGTTTATAAGTCTAAGTATACTAGATTTTATGAAATACTATAGTACATAAGTGTAACTATATGAAATATAATGAAATACTATAGTATATAAGTGTAACTATATGAAATTTAATGAAACACTATAATATATAAGTCTAGGTATACTAGATTTAATGGAATACTATAGTACATAAGCGTAACTGTATGAAAAATAATGAAATACTATAGTACATAAGTGTAACTATATGAAATATAATGAAATACTATAGTACATAAGTGTGACTATATGAAATATAATGAAATACTATAGTACATAAGTCTAAGTATACTAGATTTCATGAAATACTATAGTACATAAGTGTGACTATATGAAGGATAATGAAATACTATAGTATAAAAGTGTAACTATATGAAATATAATAAAATACTATAATTTATAAGTCTAAGTATACTAGATTTCATGAAATACTATAGTACATAAGCGTAACTATATGAAATACAATGAAATACTATACTACATAAGTGTGACTATATGAAATATAATGAAATACTATAGTATATAAGTGTAACTATATGAAATATAATGAAATACTATAATTTATAAGTCTAAGTATACTAGATTTCATGAAATACTATAGTACATAAGTGTAACTATATGAAATATAATAAAATACTATAGTACATAAGTGTAACTATATGAAATATAATGAAATACTATAGTACATATGTGTAACTATATGAAATTTAATGAAATACTATAGTACATAAGTGTAACTATATGAAATATAATGAAATACTATAGTACATATGTGTAACTATATGAAATTTAATGAAATACTATAGTACATAAGTGTAACTATATGAAATTTAATGAAATACTATAGTATATAAGTCTAAGTATACTAGATTTAATGAAACACTATAATATATAAGTCTAAGTGTACTAGATTTAATGAAATACTATAGTACATAAGTGTAACTATATCAAATATAATGAAATACTATAGTACATAAGTATAACTTTATGAAATTTAATGAAATATTATAGTACATAAGTGTAATTATATGAAATTTAATGAAATACTATAGTTTATAAGTCTAAGTATACTAGATTTCATGAATTACTATAATACATAAGTGTAACTATATGAAATATAATGAAATACTATAGTACATAAGCGTAACTATACTAGATTTAATGGAATACTATAGTACATAAGCGTAACTATATGAAAAATAATGAAATACTATAGTACATAAGTGTAACTATATGAAATTTAATGAAATACTACAGTACATAAGTGTAACTATATGAAATATAATAAAATATTATAATATATAATGTAACTATATGAAATATAAAGAAATACTATAGTATATAAGTCTAAGTATACTAGACTTAATGAAATACTATAGTACATAAGTGTAACTATATGAAATATAATGAAATACTAGAGTACATAAGCGTAACTATATGAAATATAATGAAATACTATAGTACATAAGTGTGACTATATGAAATATAATGAAATACTATAGTACATAAGTCTAAGTATACTAGATTTCATGAAATACTATAGTACATAAGTGTGACTATATGAAGGATAATGAAATACTATAGTATAAAAGTGTAACTATATGAAATATAATAAAATACTATAGTTTATAAGTCTAAGTATACTAGATTTCATGAAATACTATAATACATAAGTGTAACTATATGAAATATAATGAAATATAATGAAATACTATAATACGTAAGCGTAACTATATGAAATACAATGAAATACTATAGTACATAAGTGTGACTATATGAAATATAATGAAATACTATAGTATATAAGTGTAACTATATGAAATATAATGAAATAATATAGTTTATAAGTCTAAGTATACTAGATTTCATGAAATACTATAGTATATAAGTGTAACTATATGAAATATAATGAAATACTATAGTATATAAGTGTAACTATATGAAATTTAATGAAACACTATAATATATAAGTCTAGGTATACTAGATTTAATGGAATACTATAGTACATAAGCGTAACTGTATGAAAAATAATGAAATACTATAGTACATAAGTGTAACTATATGAAATATAATGAAATACTATAGTACATAAGTGTGACTATATGAAATATAATGAAATACTATAGTACATAAGTCTAAGTATACTAGATTTCATGAAATACTATAGTACATAAGTGTGACTATATGAAGGATAATGAAATACTATAGTATAAAAGTGTAACTATATGAAATATAATAAAATACTATAGTTTATAAGTCTAAGTATACTAGATTTCATGAAATACTATAGTACATAAGCGTAACTATATGAAATACAATGAAATACTATAGTACATAAGTGTGACTATATGAAATATAATGAAATACTATAGTATATAAGTGTAACTATATGAAATATAATGAAATACTATAGTTTATAAGTCTAAGTATACTAGATTTCATGAAATACTATAGTACATAAGTGTAACTATATGAAATATAATAAAATACTATAGTATATAAGTGTAACTATATGAAATATAATGAAATACTATAGTTTATAAGTGTAACTATATAAAATTTAATGAAATACTATAGTACATAAGTGTAACTATATGAAATATAATGAAATAATATAGTACATATGTGTAACTATATGAAATTTAATAAAATACTATAGTACATAAGTATAACTATATGAAATTTAATGAAATACTATAGTATATAAGTCTAAGTATACTAGATTTAATGAAATACTATAATATATAAGTCTAAGTATACTAGATTTAATGAAATACTATAGTACATAAGTGTAACTATATCAAATATAATAAAATACTATAGTACATAAGTGTAACTTTATGAAATTTAATGAAATATTATAGTACATAAGTGTAATTATATGAAATTTAATGAAATACTATAGTTTATAAGTCTAAGTATACTAGATTTCATGAAATACTATAATACATAAGTGTAACTATATGAAATATAATGAAATACTATAGTACATAAGCGTAACTATACTAGATTTAATGGAATACTATAGTACATAAGCGTAACTATATGAAAAATAATGAAATACTATAGTACATAAGTGTAACTATATGAAATTTAATGAAATACTACAGTACATAAGTGTAACTATATGAAATATAATAAAATATTATAATATATAATGTAACTATATGAAATATAAAGAAATACTATAGTATATAAGTCTAAGTATACTAGACTTAATGAAATACTATAGTACATAAGTGTAACTATATGAAATATAATTAAATACTATAGTACATAAGTATAACTATATGAAATTTAATGAAATATTATAGTACATAAGTGTAATTATATGAAATTTAATGAAATACTATAGTTTATATGTCTAAGTATACTAGATTTTATGAAATACTATAGTACATAAGTGTAACTATATGAAATATAATGAAATACTATAGTACATAAGCGTAACTATATGAAATACTATAGTACATAAGTGTGACTATATGAAATATAATGAAATACTATAGTATATAAGTCTAAGTATACTAGATTTAATGAAACACTATAATATATAAGTCTAAATATACTAGATTTAATGAAATACTATAGTACATAAGTGTAACTATATCAAATATAATGAAATACTATAGTACATAAGTGTAACTTTATGAAATTTAATGAAATATTATAGTACATAAGTGTAATTATATGAAATTTAATGAAATACTATAGTATATAAGTGTAACTATATGAAATATAATGAAATACTATAGTATATAAGTCTAAGTATACTAAAATTAATGAAACACTATAATATATAAGTCTAGGTATACTAGATTTAATGGAATACTATAGTACATAAGCGTAACTGTATAAAAAATAATGAAATACTATAGTACATAAGTGTAACTATATGAAATTTAATGAAATACTATAGTACATAAGTGTAACTATATGAAATTTAATGAAATACAATAGTATATAAGTCTAAGTATATACTAGATTTAATGAAATACAATAGTTTGACCTAAAATTTATACAAAATTATAGTAGAAAAATGCAAAAAAAAACCAAAAAAATTCACTATAATGCGTTATATGTCGGGCACCAAATTGTAAAAAAAATGGGTAGAAAGGCTTTGTTTTTTAGGCTTTTGGAGGGGCAAACGATGTCCGTTTTGGACGAATTTTATATGTACGGACTCGTATTGAAATTCTCTACATGATTATGGGGCAATTTTTTTTTTTGTATGTGCGTTAAGCCTTAACGCACAGCTACAGTGCCATACGTTAAGGCTTAACGCACAGCTACAGTGCTATTCTGGATGTTTTTTCCACTTTTATTCTAATTTTATCCCTTGTACGTTAAGCCTAAACGCACCAGCCTGTACGTTTAGCTTTAACGCACAAAACAGTTTGCATATAGACGGTATTTCGTTTGCATATAGACTGACCCTAAATGAAGGAAAGCAAAAAAAATTAAATTTCACTTTCCATAATTTATAAATGGTAGATTGTTTTAATGGGTTTTAAGGCCCAAAATGGTAGTATATTGTTACGGTTTGGTCTAATGCTTAATAATGTGCTTTATCTTTTTTCCTTTTATCCAAAACTAGTGTAGTACCCGTATAACTTAAATTTATAAAATCATTAATAATTATTTATAATTGAATTAAATTATGTTGTATTTAAGTAGTTTTAAGAAGAAGAAAATCTTAGTGATATTGTTTAAGAATTATATGAATAAAAGATTGAAATAACAATATGCTCAAAATTTATTGTTAATTATATAACTTAAATAAATATATTATATTTTAGTCATACGTATTCTCGTACAGTTATCCTTTTTATTTTAATCATGCAATTATTGTCATGCACGAGATATTTTTGCTACAGTCGTGTATGTATTCCAATACCATTTATCACATATTTTCAATAAACTATATTATATTAAAATTTTGTCAATATTTTAATATCAAAATTTATAAGTCATAATATTAGCTAAACATTATGTGTACTTATAAATAAATTATAGCTTTAAAAGTGATTTGTTGAAATACTATATTAAAAATATATTAGTCTAATATTAATTATTCAAAAATATCAAAATATGAATCATATTAGCTCAAAAATGAAAATAAGAAAAATATAAACAATTTAATGACTAATTGTAAATCATAATCTAAAAAAACATCAAAAAATTGAGTAAAAAAGTTTGAGATAGTTAGAATATACCAAAGGTTATTCATGTTTGTTATGATGAGTTTATTTAGATGTATATTTGTATTTAAAGATAAGAGAAATACGTTTTTAAATTGAATTTTTTTGGAATAATTGAAATATACGTTAAATAATTAATGCTAATAATTGTTATATCGGTTTTTCTAACCTATGTCCCAATGGCATATGTTAAGAATTCTCGTTTTAACAACTATTCCCTAAAAAGTAATGCTTAAACCCTTTTACAAAATATTAAAATCCCTGATATAATTACACCTAACAAAATCTTTCTAAAATTAAGTGCTTAACCTATGTCATAATCATAGGTTAGAAAAAAAAATTGTATTTAACATGTTCTTATATATTTTATGGTGTAAAAATTGTCATTGGAGTAGTAACGTAGCTAATACTACGATTTATATCGGAAAGAAGAGTGAAATTATAATAAGATTTGCCATGTTCTTAGAAATAAGATTAAATTACCATATTCTTAGGAATAAGATTTGCGAAAAACAATAGCGGGATTATGATTTATATTAGTTTAATATCAGATAAATATTAGATTAAATGGGAATTTTAACATTTAATAATAAAAAAACATCACTAATACCGTCCATTAAATTGAAAAATTTGGTTGGTTAAAATCAAATTTGATAGCAGGTAAATAAAATATAATTAATGTAAGATATATTATTTAAGATTCAGATACTTAATTGGTTGGTTAACATTAATTTTTTTTAATTTTTATAATTTGATACATGAATAATGTGGGTCCATAATCTTTTTGGTGGTTCAAAAATAAATTGCTTCAATATAAATATATGGATTTTGTTGATTACTTAATATAATAATAAATTAAATAATTAAATAATAACACCTCAATAATTTTTTTTTAAAAACGCTCCCATAATTCTAAATATAAAAGCTTTAATATATATTTATAAATAGATTTATAGATTTGGTATAACTTAGGGTTCGTTTGGATAATCATGCATTAAATTGACAAATTAATGCAATTTATTACAAGATCTCAGGAAATCCAAACCGACCCTTATAGCCTAAGCTAAATTTTATATTCTTTCTTCCTACTTTTTTTTTTGCATCTTGCAGAGCAAGATAGTTAATGTGCTAGGAGGCAGACGGCCTAAGCTAAGGGACCGACGGAAGAGAGTTTGTGCTCGGTGATACGGTGATTGATCGAGCAGGGGTAGATCTGAATTGGCGAATGGTGAAGATTGATAGGAGTTTAGTGAGATGCTCGATTCTGGTGAGAGGTAAAGCTCAGTGGACGACGATGGCGCGGATCTGGGACACAAGGGAGTGTGAGATATAGTGGTGGATCTGGATATCACAAGTGGAGTGTTGGTTTTGCATATTGGTCTCTTGAGACCGAGTTTGATCCAGTCCTTTGAGGGGTTAGAAATTCAGACTAAAAAATCGAAGTTGTTGAGTTTGCCATTGAAAAATCAAAAGGAGGAGAAGGTTGAGATCAAATTGGTAAAAAAATTATTCTTCATATGTCTTTATAAAACAAGAGACAAGAAGAAAAAGAGTTGGAAGGTGAGGTTCGAAACCCAATAATATGTTTTAAGTATTTATTGTTGCAATTTTTTGAATATTTCCACTACTTTATATTTTGTTTGAAGGCAAAATGTTTATTGTAATGTTTGTGCTAGAAGTAATTGGTGACTGAACAATGGGAAATTCCCAGCATGATTATTTATGGTGTGTGGGTATTTTCCGTAATGATTTGGGGTTTTTCCTTCGGTGTTTAGCAAGGGGGTGCTTCATTCGTGTTTAGTGGGGTTTCTCTTGGTTTAGGTGGTTGCGGACTTGCGGTTGCCTGTTGCTGTAGGCGGTGGGGGTTGCCTCTATGAGGAGGTTGTTTTAGATTTCCATGGAAGATTATCCTTTGAAATTGATGAAACTTTTCCTTCAATTTTGGGGATTTTTGGAGAAGAATCTCTATGCCCCTTTGATATAGTTGGTGTGTTATGGGGATTTCAGGAGAGAACACTCTCTAAATTCCTTTGATTTACATTGTTGATGTTATTGATTCATCTTGGATTCTTGTTAGAAGATTTCCATGGAAGATTATCCTTTGAAATGGAATGTTCTTCCTTTTGTTTTTTTGGGGGGGGGGGGTTCCCTTAAGATTTTTTGAGGTTTTTAGAGACAAGAGAGAGTCCCTCTCTCTAAAGCCCAATAGTATGTGTTATTGTTCTTCTCCTTTCTATTGTGACATAGATTAGCATGTGAAATAGTAAATAAATCCAAATTTTGCTTGTTTATCGTTAAGAATGATGGTTAAAAAAATCAGTATCGGTGTTTTAGATCCCAATTCCTACTTTGCTAGATGAAGTAGGCGCCTTAATTCGTTTCTTTCTTCTTCTTTGCATCTGCAACCTTGTTCACCAATTACTGATCTAATACGAGAATAGTAATGTGGCCTCTGCATTTGCTGGTCATCAAGAAGGTCAGTTTCATACTTCAAAAGATCTTGAAATACAATAGAATAAATCCATATTCAACTAACTGATTTGGATGGGGAGGGTTCTGGCTTTGGATGAACATATACTGTAGGAGTACGAGAAGGGAAGCTATAAACTTTTCCAATCAAGTGCCCAAAATTCAATCCCTAAATCCTTAAATCGAAATTGCATCCCTAAATCGAAATTACAAACAAATCTATAAACCCTAAATTTTAAAACATCACAAATTCGAAATCATTATTTATTACAATATCTTAATATGAGAACTAGAGGAGATCTAATAACACAAAAAAGTGAGGGCCGTTCAGAGGAGAACGAATGGCCGCCAACTTTTTCGACTTTCTTCAGAGGAGAATGAAGCTCTCCTGACATTTTCAACAATGTGAGGGTCGTCGAATTTGTTTCAGAGGAGACAGGGATCGAGATGTAGCCGTCGCCGTCAATAGATCGATGAGAAAAACACATACTCTCTCCGTCCCTAAATGTTTGTTCCATGACTAATTTTGACATTATTCACAGTTAGAGAGAATCTTTAAGATTTTTTCCAATATATAAGAAAAAACATAGTCATGTGGGGTCTTGTTTGATTCGTCTCAACGAGTACTTTGATAATATCAAAAAATTATAATTTTTAGGGTTATGTAATTAGAGATATTAACGATACAAAACCCGTCTCGGCAATTGTACCTCTCCCTCATGGGACAAACAAAATGGGACAAAGGGAGTAGAAGAGAAGATTGTTAGCTCCCGTTCTTTGTTTTGTTTTTATATTCAACTAGTGTAATACCCGTGCCTTGCACGAGATTTGTCTATTTTATTTTACATTTGTAAAAATCGTATATTTTTATTATCGAATAATCATTATTTCAATATATATTTGATTAGTTATTTAAATTAAAAATGACAAATTGACTAAACAAATTAAAGATATAAAAATTACATTATATAAAGAGAGACAGAACTCCCCATAACTTTATTAATCATAAAAATTGGTTAAGTAGTCTTACAAACAGGCATAGCCACACTCTTTAAATCAATACTTGTAAAATGATCAAACATAATAAAAATGTTCATTTAACTCTAATACATGAAAATGACACGCTAAACATAAAAGATGGCACGATGTTCAAAATTGTTACAAATTATCAAAAACTTCCTTGTATACTACATTGGTTGTAGTATTATATCTCTTCTTGTCTTTGTCGTAAATCAAGATCTTCAAACCTTTCTTGCTAGTCACCCTTGATGAAGCAACATAAAACTGACCATGACTGAAAACAGGGCGTGGAAGATACAAACCGACATTGGCAAGAGATTAGCTTTGGCTCTTGTTTATGGTCATAGCAAAACAGACACTCAAGGGAAATTGTCTTCGTTGAAACTTAAAAGGAAATGAAGTGTCTGACGGTGACATTATCATGAGAGGAATCTGTGATACCCCGTATTTTTGTAAGGTTATTTTGGGAATTTTGGAATTTTCTTGAGTACCCGTTGAGTACGTCGGGTTTAATACAGAGAGTTTGAGACATTCTGTAAGGTGCTCTGTATCTGTAATATTTTTCTCAGTGAAATAATATACAGACATCATGCCTCGGATTTTAATTGTCGTTCGCGTACGATAATTTTTATCCCGGTTTAACGCCATGTTCGTTCAAGAGCTGAATGAGCGGGAAAGGCAGAAACGACGACCGCCGTAGGCAAAATCACGGCGCCCGCCGTGATTACCCAGCAAACATTGTCCGATGGTCGCCGACGAGCTCTGACCGCGCCGAACTAGCTGTAGGCCCATCTTCTTCGTGCTCCAGACGCTTTGGCTATAAAAGGAGGTGTTGGGGGAGAGGTTTTGAGCCATCCCAGCACCAAACCTCTGCCAAAATTCGTCTCGCCGGAGTTGTGCCCTTCGCCGGAATTTCTGAAGCTTCCGTCGGTGTTGTTTGGTGGTGTTTCCAGCAGCTCTTTTGAAGCCTTGTGGTTGCCTTTGGAGGTCAGAAACCAAGCAAGGCGAAAAGGGGTCGAAACGCGCATTGTTTTGGTGAGATTTATCTCGTCTCTGTTGACCATGTTCTTCACGGCGACCGCCGTGTTCTTCACAGCGACCGCCGTGATGAATGCGGCGACCGCCGCCAAGAACATCGACCGCCGCCAGTGCCCAGAATGCCTTCGTGGCTTTGGCTTGGTTGGTTGTCGTCGTGGCATCTTTCCTTTCGTGTTCTTTCGCCGTGTTTAGATTCGTGCTGTTTATGTCGGATCTAACTTAGGGTTCCTTTTATGGGTCGACTCGAAGGTTATTGTGCTGTCGGAACTATACCGTGTCGAGCCCGGAATCCAGTTGTCGTCGTTAGACTATTCTGCGGATTAAGGCAAGTGGCGGTTCGCTCTTGCTCATTCGTTCCATATTTACATTAATTATCAGTAGTTTATCTGAGTAATTAATTTGGAATGAATACTCTGTTTGTCTGGAAACGGTTTTGAAAATCATATAATAGGTTGTATATCTGTTAGAACAACGCTATTATCTTTGATCGCCTTTCGGGCCTTTATGTGGATTTATCCTGTAACTGTTGTGGTGCTGTAACTGTTTAGTTAGCACTGTTAAATAGGAACGTTACTCGGACTCTGTCTAGTCGTTTCTTTATAATCTGGTATCGGGGTGGCTCGTCCCCATCTGGTACTATTCTAAGATCATGATCGGTTTCTTTCACAAGTGTGTAGAGACAGGACACTTAGCTGGTGTCACAAACCTTTCGGTGTACGTCACTCTCGACGAAACGTATACTAAGATGTGTCGTCCCATTGGTGGGGTACACATGTAAAAGTCTATAATGTGATGTGTGTTTTTGAAACATAATCAGATAAGTGCTACCTTGACGCACATAATTAATGAACGCTCAGCGAGTAGGGTAGCTAGGTAATAGTGCCGCTAGGAAGACTCGTATTGACTTGAATGTAGTACGTCTTCTTTCCGATCTGGATTCGCTGAAAGGCGGTGAGGTTGGTCGTTGACTGAAGCATCTCAGTCAGTTTTAAATCATTGTTGTATGATTCTGTAACTTTCCAGAATTGTCATACTTCCTTAAAGACTCATTTCCGTTGGAGTCTTCTTTCGAGTCGATTTATGTGAAGATTCAGTCTTCCAGAATCTTCTATTATGCATACCTCTTGTTTATTCCAGTAGGAGTATGGTGGTTGACAAGCATACTCGATTATTATTCGAGGGACGAGGAGTCTAACCTAATACGACTGCTTCGGACCATGCTGCTTTGTACCCTTGCTAGTCTATTCATTTAGACTAACCAACCAGTATTTTCCCTTGCATGGTTGGCTGGTGTCATCCGTTCGATTCGACACATCAGATCGAAAGTAGCTCAGAAGATTAGAAGGACTATGGAGTCGGCGGTGGTTTTTGAATGTTTTAATTATTTCTTTAATCAGGTTGAGATCTTTTGGACAATGACTTTGGTTGTAAGGTGTTTTATGAGACTTCCGCTGTATTTGATTTAAACTCTGTGTTGACCTATTCGGGATTGGGTTGTAATCCCGTAACTCTTGTTTCTTTTGAACAATGTTATGTTTTGGATTGAATGCTTTGATCATTATGCATCAATTGTATTCCATAATTTGTATTTAAACGGTAAAGCCTTGGGTGATCTCGGTAAGGAACACTGGGGTCACTGGCGGTAATACCTTTCCAAAAGGGTTAAGTTTTGGGGGTGTTACAGAATCAAAATCGTATGTCCAATATTGTTGCCTGAAATAATTCTCCCTTGTATGACATGACTGCCAAGCTGCGTGGTTATCCCGTTGCATAAACCTGAAGTCTGATCAATATTTCGAAGAAACATAATAGGGACCCCAACCTTAAGTTTCAATACATGATTCGGCAGACCAGAACATCTAATACTGTTCAAGTAGTCAGACGTATAAATATTGGCATCACTATCTTTAACAGAACCTGTCTTGCACAAACTATCGGAACTGAGATAGACCTTTTCATCACCAGGCAACGAAGACAATATATACTCATTAACTTTATCTACCTCTTCGTGTGTTGGAGCAAGAATTGCTCGTTCTTCAAAGTATGCCTGACCCAACTGATATTCCATAAGAGAGGGATAAACAGATTTGACAACTGCTGGAATCAGATCTAATTCATAATCCTTCACCAATAGTTCACCGGGAATTTCTATTTGCGCTTCCCCATCATTGTCAACACCTACAGTCCCATCTCCGATGCTTAATACCCAAGCAGAAAATTTATTTGCCTCTTGGATCTCAGATTCAGATGTATGATGCGTTCCTGCTTGTGAATGCCGGATCGATGATCTTGGTGGGAAGTCGCGCGGGTTGCTTCTGTGGTGGGATGAGTGGAACACAGTGTTTGGGACGTCGCGTGAGTGGGAGAATGCGATGTTGATGGTGGCTCGAGAGATGAGCGAAGCCGTAGCGTCGGCAACATATGGGATAGACTCGAAAAGATCGAGTGAGTGGTCGTAGCGTCAGCAACAAAGTTGGATAAACTTGATGGGGATCGAGTGGAGGCCGTAGCGTCGGCAGCGGAGGAATGGGGATGAGAAGTGATAAGCACTACTTTGTAGGGCTTAACTAAGAGTTATTAGAGGGTTTTATTGGTGCCATTCGGGTAGATTTAGACACATTCATGTGTATGGCATTTGGGGGCGAAGTTTGGTGTTTTTGGAAGTGTTTGAGCTATCTTGGATATAATAGGAGACACTGAGGAAGGAAGCCACCAAGAGAAGACGCCAAGGAAGTGAAGAGGAGAGGTTAGGAGGCGAAGCCAAGGAGTAAAGGCCGAGCATTAACCGCGACCGCGGGCAAGGGTGCCGCGATCGCGGTTCCTCGGGGCAAGTCGAGAATTATCTGCAGGCGCGGAGAAGTGTGAAGAGCGCGGAGCCACAAGGGGCCACGATCGCGGGTCATCAGCGCAGGAAGTTCGGACTTTTCCCGAATCTATCTTTTCTGTTTTCTTTTCTTATTTTCTCATTTTATTCCGCTTCTTTTCTTATTGGGCTAAGTCATTTGTTAGAAGCCCTATATATACTCTCTTTAGCATTAGGTTTGGGAGTTCGTCATTCTAGAGTTTCATTTCATCGTTGCCACTTTTCATACTTTTGAAGTTCATCATGTTTATGAGGAGCTAAGCCTCTTTTGCTTAGTCCGATAATGGAAGCATAAGTTTATTCATCTGGTTGTGAGGTTTTGTTCCTATCTATCTTATCCTATTGAGTTATATCTTTTCTCTTGCGCAAATTCTTATTTGGATGTTTGTTGGTTTATCTAGATTGATCACCTAGGTTTATTGCTTTCATTCATATTGCTAATACTAGGGAACTGTTGGGCTAACGCTCTAGTTCGAGTAGCGAGCATAGATTATATCTGCCACTGTGGAATTTATCTATGTAGAGAATTGATTACATGTTGAATGCTTCTGGTTGAGGTGTTATGTGTATCCTGGTTAATTCTTATATGCATTGCTTCCTTTGGATTGAATCACTAGTGGTGCTAGGGTTATTCATTGGTAAGGGTTCTTAGGTTTGGTTGATCTTTGACTCTACCCAAGATCAGGACAAGAATAACCGAATAGGAAGATAGGACATAATCAAGGAACAACCGTTGAATGACTTATGTGGACATTACTTGGCTAAGTGTTTTCTCTCTTTGATATTTCATTCATCTACTTTGCTGTGTTTGATTTGATTGTGACCGACCAACTTACAAACCCCCCCTTTTAGTGACTTGCATGCAACCACCATTAGTTTCGCTCCTTCCCTGTGGGATCGACCCTTACTTATTGACTATACTAGTTTATTTGTGAGGTTTTATATTTGACAGCTACGAACGACAGCACATCAAAATTTGGCGTCGTTGCCGGGGAAGGCAAGTTTTGAGCTTTTGGTGTTTTTGTGTGCTTTGTGTGTGTTTCGAAATTTTTGTGTGATTTTTGTGTGTTTGCTTGTGTGTGTGGACCTATCTTATGGTCCACACCCCTACTGCTGACTCTCCACCTTTAGCTATTGATTCAGAGATTGAGCGGACATTGAGGGAGAATCGGAGGGCAACAACGATTTTGGCCGATCCACCTAGAGCGATACTGCAGGAAGAGATCGACGAAGAAGAAGTGATAGCTGAAAATCCACCCACGTTGAGGCAGCTGACTGCTCCTAACTTGGAGCAGCAGCCACTGGCCGTAGAGTTCCCTGAGCTCCCAGTGGGAGTGAACTTTGAGCTCAAGTCTGGGCTTATCCATCTTTTGCCCCAGTTCCATGGGCTAAGTGGAGTGGACCCAAACAAGCATCTCTTGGAGTTTCACGCCGTGTGTACCTCCATGAAGCCACGCAACGTAACGGAGGACCAAATCAAGTTGAGGGCTTTTTCTTTCTCGCTTAAGGATTTAGTCAACGAATGGTTTTACTACCTCACCCCAGGTAGCATCAATACCTGGGGAAAGATGAAGAAGGCATTTCCGGAGAAGTACTTTCCAGCAACAAAGCTGAACAATCTCAAGCGCAACCTGAGCAACATAGAGTAGCATGGGACATAGACGCTCTACGAGTACTATGAGCGTTTCAAGAGGTTGTGCTCCAGCTGTCCTTACCACGGGTACTCAGACCAAGATTTGGTCTTATACCTATATGGGAGATTGCTGGATGAAGAGCGACGAATGGTGAATGCGGCATGTGGAGGCAACATACTGAACAAGACACCTGCCAGAGCATTTGAGATATTCAGCGAGTTATCGGAAGGCTCAAGGCAATTCAGTAAGAGGGCGAGCGCCCAGGCAGTGAAAGCCACTACAAGTGATCATGCTCCCCCATCTATGGTGAAAGACATGAGCGAAATGAAGGAGATGATCAAGGTTTTGATGAGGAAGGAAAGACCACAGAGGGTCAAGGAGTGCGAAATTTGCTATGCTACTTCGCATGTCCTACACTCCACGAGGAGTCCACTGAGCAAGTCAACGCTGTTGGGGGGTACCAACAAAGACCACAATACGACCCCTATTCCAGTACCTACAATCCCGGGTGGAGAGATTACCCGAATTTAAGGTACGGGAACACGCAGAACGTGGAGAACCCCCCTGAGTTCCGACCAAGACCCCCTCAGCAATACCAGCAGCAGCAGCAATACCCCCAGAGGCAGTTACAAGGAGGCCAGCAGTTCAGAGGCCAAACAGATCAAAGACCGCAAGGGCAGGGAGCTCCCCGCACCACCAATCTTGAGGACCAGATCAACACACTGGCGCAACATATGACTACGCTGACGCATACCGTGGGAACCATGCAGCAAAACATGGTTCAGTTTCAACACGAGACCAAGTCCAGCATACAGAACTTAGAGAAGCAGGTGGGGCAGATCTCCCAAGCGGTTATCAAGCTTAAAGCTAGAGAGTCACGAGCACTCCCATCTCAAACTGAGATAAATCCAAGGCAAAACGTCAACTCCATGACGTCAAGGCCCAGATGGGAGCATGATGAAGAAAAGCTGCCAACCGAGAAGTACGAGGACGAACCGCGACCGCGGGAAATTTGCCGCGATCGCGGGTCTGTTGAGCAAGATGAGCCGATTAAGCGCGATCGCGGGCAGGATAGCCGCGACCGCGGGGCCCCAGTGCAAGAACCGCGATCGCGGGGTGAAAACCGTGATCAAACTTCGAAAAACGGGCCGTCTCCACTTATATTTATGACGCGGTATGTCTACCCGGAGGGATATTTTGACATCCCAGTGCCATTCCCTGCTGCGCTAGAAGATGACGAACCCATTGAGGGACTGAAGGGAATGTACGAGACATTCAGGAACTACAAGGTGACTCCCCAATTGAGCAAAACGATGCCTCGCTTTGCAAACTTCTTGAGGGAGCTATGCAAGCTCAAGAAGGAGCAAAAGGAGCGATCAAAGAAAAAGGAGAAAGTCAAGAAGGATGTCTCGGCTGTGATGCAAAAGAAGATCCCGAAAAAGTGTGAAGATCCCGGGATGTTTAGCGTACCCTGCAAGATTGGGGAAACCGAGTTTAGTGAGACATTGCTGGATTTAGGGGCCTCAATCAATGTCCTACCGTTGTCCGTCTACAACACCCTCAATGTCGGACCACTAGAAAGCACGGAAATTGTCATCCAACTGACTGACAACTCCGTCATCATTCCAGAGGGCGTTGTGAAGGACGTTTTGGTGAGCATCGACACCCTCGTCTTCCCTACAGACTTCTTCGTCATGAACACAGGGAAACAAGGAGGACGAGTAATGCTAGGGAGGTCTTTCATGAAGACCTTCAACACAAAGATCGACGTGGGCATAGGTACGATAAGCATGGAATTTGACCGGAGGAAGGTAGAACATAGACTGGAGTCCATTCAGGAGCATCCCCCAGATTCAAGAGTGCAGAGTACGGTTGCAGGAGGCAACCCAGGATGAGAAGGTACAGCAGGACGTCGTGCCGCGATGATAACTATGGCGCTGCTCGAGAGGCAACCCGAGGTATGAGTTGCTGAACTCATCTTTGTCTTTTGTTTTCGTTAGGATTTGTTACTGTTTTTCATTTTGTTGCATTAGCTGCTATTTTCTTTTTCTTTCTTCTGTGGGCCACTAGAACTAACTTTGCAGCAGAGCCCCGACCTCAGCAACCCGCGATCGCGGTTCCTCCACGGTGTTCCACGGAGTTTAGTTCTACAAAAAAAAGTTCTACAAAAAATAAATAAATAAAAATAAATAAATTTGGCCCACATAATTTATTTCCGATGCGTTTTCCGAGGCGGTCAAACCCTCGTAACTCGCACCGACTGTTACGCTGCAGGGCATTAACCCCACAATCGTGGGCCCTCAGCCCCGCGATCGCGGTATCTCGTCGCCGAGCCTATAAGAGTGAGGCGTGGCGGAGGCATTTTACAACACCTCCACCGCACGCTCTCACTCTCCAAACACTCGGATCTCCGACTCCGACCACCGCGACGACACCCTGCAACCCCGCGACCATCGTCCCACCACCGCGATGTCGTTTGGGTGAGATCTCCATTTTTCCCTCGGATTTCTCATTGCCTCACGAGCCGCGATCACCGGACCATCGCCTAAAGCCCCCGCGACCACCGTAGCGCCACCGAGGACCACCAAAGCCATTTTTATTTGAAGTTTTCTGCAGCCCAGAAACCGCGATCGCCATTGTCAAGCACCGCGATCGCGGCCCTTCTTCTCCAGAGGACTTCATTCGAGCATAAACCGCGACCGCGGCCCACACCCCGCGATCGCGGGCCCCTCCGGTATTCCTTTCGTGCTTCTAGCTCCTTATTCCCACCATGTCTGCTTTCGTAGCCAACATGAGGAGCCCGGGGCATCGACGCTATTTCGAGACGTTCAGCCAGCAAAAGATCGTCCAGACGAAATTCTACGATCGACCGACGCTGACACAACTCGATTTGGAGGACTGCACTCATCAGTTGCTGAGTCACGGAGGGCTCGGTAACTTCATTGACTTGTCCGCCCCGACATCCGACGAACTGACCTTGGAGTTCCTGGCCACGCTGGAACGCCACGACGACGGGATCACGTTCAACCTGTTAGGGCGGCAAAGAAGGATGTCCTACCAAGGTCTGCGGGACCTTTTTGGCGTTACTGAGGAGCCCACCTAGGATTGAGAAGCTGTAGGCGCCTTGCCAGAGTTCTTCCGGCAAGGTGCGACCCGAGATGTGATCAACCCCAGCGCCGACGAGTACAACTACAAGCTGACGCACCCCTGTTTGAGGCTGGCGCACAAGGTGCTAGCCATGACCTTCCTGGGACATGGAGAGGTGAACAAGGTCTCCATGCAGGACCTTACAGTGCTCTGGTGTTTGACACCAGAGAGTCACACCATCCTCGACTGGGTCGAGCTGTTTCTCTCCAGCTGCCTACGACTGAGAGAGAAGAAGGGCGGCAAGATCTCCATGGGAGGCATGGTGACGCTTATCGCCCGACAATACGAGATCCTCGCGGACCATTGGGAATTCCCTGACGAGAGCTACACATACAATATCAGGCTCATGCGGAGGTCCCATCTGCTGGAGGCCCGCGATGGAGAGTACACCTGGCTCTCCCTGGCCGGCAACATACACTGCATGAGGTTGCCTCGTCCGATGCCTTTTGGGCCCCGGGCGAGGGATTTCTACCTTTATGCCGACGGGGAGCAGGGATCGTCGTCCGATGAGGAAGGGGACGACGACGACGACGAGGAAGAGACTGCGGCGGAGGACATGGAGAGAGATGTGCCATCACCGCCGGGTTCCAGTGGCCCTCCTGTATATCCTGACTACACTCACCAGGCATCTGGATCTGGTAGTGCTTCTGGAGGGGCTCCCTAGGACCAGCTCCTGGACAGAATGACGAACCTGCAGCTGAGGCAGGATGAGCAGATACGGAGAAGTGCCGAGTGGGAACACGGCATCTCCCAGAGGCTAGAGGAGCATGAGAGGAGAAGCGCTGAGTGGGAGCGCCAAATCTCCACCCGCCTGGAGGAGCACGAGAGGCGGAGCGCTGAGTGGCAGCGCAACATGGAGGTCAACCTTGCCTACCACGCCAACCGCCTGGACAACCACCTCACTACCGTTGAGGACCAGGTGGTTCATCTGCAGAGGAGAGCTGGGGCTTTCTTCAACGCCTATGGATATTGGCCTCCACCCCAGTGAGTACTTCTATTTTTCCCCTTATCTTTTTATTTGTCCTTCATACATTGAGGACAATGCATGATTTAAGCATGGGGGAGTAGAAGTATTCACTACCTATCTTGTACATATTTCTCTTCCAGCATTGTACTTTGAATTTCAGCATTTTCAATTTCAAAAAAATAAAAATAAAAAAAATCCTGGGACAAGTCGAAAACCCGAAAGGGCGGCTTGGGTAAAAAGCAGGTGGCCCGAACCAGCGCTAGGTTGGGGTAAGAAGGTGTCTGAGTGACGTAAGCTTATGTGAGCACATCTATGAAAAAAATATGAGTGGCTAGGATGAAAACCCGAAAGGGCTCCTAGGTAAAATGAGTGAAAAGAAGAGGAGAGTTTTCTAGGATCTCATTTTACCGACGGGGCGGCATAAGAAGAGGAGTCGAAGAAGGATTGTCGGGTAGGTCACTCTGGGAGGCATAAGGAGTCATAGATGGAGGCTAGGATTAGAGGTTACTCACACCATTGGATGTTCGGGTTAAGCTTGGGGGAAGTACTCTGCTTGTCCTTTAAGCTGGTTGAGTTGTGGATGTGTTGTGAATGAGATTGGTGCCAAAAGATTGGCATGGGTTAGGTGACTCTTAGTTGGAGGACATGCTTCCTGAGACCTTGGGTGTTGCATTGGAGGAGTAGACTCTTTATTAGTTTACTCGAGGACGAGCAAAGGTCTAAGCATGGGGGAGTTTGACAAGCACTAATTTGTAGGGCTTAACTAAGAGTTATTAGAGGGTTTTATTGGTGCCATTCGGGTAGATTTAGACACATTCATGTGTATGACGTTTGGGGGCGAAGTTTGGTGTTTTTGGAAGTGTTTGAGCTATCTTGGGTATCATAGGAGACACCGAGGAAGGAAGCCACCAAGAGAAGACGCCAAGGAAATGAAGAGGAGAGGTTAGGAGGCGAAGCCAAGGAGTAAAGGTCGAGCATTAACCGCGACCGCGGGCAAGGGTGCCGCGATCGCGGTTCCTCGGGGCAAGTCGAGAATTATCTACAAGCACGGAGAAGTGTGAAGAGCGCGGAGCCACGAGGGGCCGCGATCACGGTCCATGGGCCGCGATCGCGGGTCATCAGCGCAGGAAGTTCGGACTTTTCCCGAATCTATCTTTTCTGTTTTCTTTTCTTATTTTCTCATTTTATTCCGTTTCTTTTCTTATTGGGCTAAGTCATTTGTTAGAAGCCCTATATATACTCTCTTTAGCATTAGGTTGGGAGTTCGTCATTCTAGAGTTTCATTTCATCGTTGCCACTTTTCATACTTTTGAAGTTCATCATGTTTATGAGGAGCTAATCCTCTTTTGCTTAGTCTGGTAATGGAAGCATAAGTTTATTCATCTGGTTGTGAGGTTTTGTTCCTATCTATCTTATCCTATTGAGTTATATCTTTTCTCTTGCGCAAATTCTTATTTGGATGTTTGTTGGTTTATCTAGATTGATCACCTAGGTTTATTGCTTTCATTCATATTGCTAATACTAGGGAACCGTTGGGCTAACACTCTAGTTCGAGTAGCGAGCATAGATTATATCTGCCACTGTGGAATTTATCTATGTAGAGAATTGATTACATGTTGAATGCTTCTGGTTGAGGTGTTATGTGTATCCTGGTTAATTCTTATATGCATTGCTGCCTTTGGATTGAATCACTAGTGGTGCTAGGGTTATTCATTGGTAAGGGTTCTTAGGTTTGGTTGATCTTTGAATCTACCCAAGATCAGGACAGGAATAGCCGAATAGGAAGATAGGACATAATCAAGGAACAACCGTTGGATGACTTATGTGGACATTACTTGGCTAAGTGTTTTCTCTCTTTGATATTTCATTCATCTACTTTGCTGTGTTTGATTTGATTGTGACCGACCAACTTACAAACCCCCCCTTTTAGTGACTTGCATGCAACCACCATTAGTTTCGCTCCTTCCCTGTGTGATCGACCCTTACTTATTGACTATACTAGTTTATTTGTGAGGTTTTATATTTGACAGCTACGAACGATAGCACGTCAAGAAGTAAGAGTTTGAGGTGACACCGATCTAAGAGATTGGAGGCAAAAGCTCTCGACAAATAGTCTTAGATTAAAATGAAGCGTAACCTAATACAGAAGGTCGAGATGACCTTTTATAGGAGATAGCGGGACTCGGATGGGCCGAGTCTCGCTTAATGGGCTGGCCCACGCGACACGCGTGGAACACACACCCAAAAGAAAACATTGAAAATAATGATGTTCAATAAATACAAAACAATTCAAAGAACGCGTGCAATGATGATGGCGAGGATCTTGAGATAGAACGCGATCTCTGGGCTTGGCTGGAGGCGCTTGAAGGAGATCGCGGTCTCTGTACCAGATACGAGAAGTATGACGAAGATCATGGTCTCTGTACCAGATGCGAGAAGTATTACGAAGATTGCAGTCTCTATACTCGATGCGAGTAGTGTGAGGAAGATCGCGGTCTTTGTACTAGGCCCTTCTGAGCTCACGGTCATGGCTTCTTCTTCTATGGCCGTCATGGAGGACAAGGTCGCATCACCCTCCCCCACTTGGTTGCGAAGCGTCCCCGCTTCACCATCGTCGAACTTGTGCGCCACATACTCGTGCAAGTGCACCCACGCGAGGTCTCCGGTGTCGAACACGATTCATCGGCGGCCGTGGTATGGCGGATAGGCACCAGACACCCAGGTGATTGTGTGTTGAATGCTACGCAAGGGTGATAGTGTGTTTGGAGGCGCCTCTGGCAAAATCACGGTGAACTCCGCTTGCAACGCGGCGAAAGCTGGTGGGAAAGGCTCGTCGATGTGTGCACAGTGCATGCTTGGAGTTGGCACTAACAGGCAAGAAGGCACCTTGCTGTTCAAACGGGAAGTGAAGTCCCTTGGTCGGGCGAGAAGCACATGGTGCTCACAACTGCCCTGCAACGCAGTGCTCGGTGGTGCGGTACTCTCATTGTCCCTGCAACGCGTGCTATCCTTGGGCTCGTTGTTATTGTTGGAAACGACGCCGTGCCTTGTGGAAGAATGCGTTGTCCTGCTACTTGGGTCTGGGGTGTTGGAAGAATCTCCAGGATCTAAGTGGTGTCGCATTGATGTTGATGCGGGCTTTGCTGCTTCCATAGTCTTTTCTCGATCACGCTCGACCTGAGCCTGTAAAATCTCATGGAGAGACATAGGTAAGAAAGTCACGCGCTTCCCGTGGTAGGTAAACACGTAGGTGTTTAGATACCCATCGTGAAGTACACGACGATCAGACTGCCATGGACGCCCAAGCAAGAGATGGGTGGAGTCCATTGCAATCACATCACATAAAATGGGGTCATGGTAGCGACCAATGGAAAAGGGTATAAGACACTGTCGTGAGACAGTGTTACCTGAGCTTGAAGATATCCCTTGTAGATCATATGGTTGTGGGTAAAGTGTGGTTGGCAGGCTGAGAGGGTTGACCACCTTCTCATTGTTGATGTTTAAGTAGCTGCCACCATCGATGATGACACTTATCGATGCGGTATTAACCAAGCAACGCGTGTGGGAGATATTCTCGCGCTGGTCGACAAGGTTGCCTTCCTTGACGGTTAGAATGTGCCGCGTGATGAGGCTCAATGATGTGCCTGCATGGAGCGCGATAGCCTCACACGTGTCGGCCTCCTCGGTGTCGTCGTTGAATCCTTCAAATGTCTCAAGCGGGGTCTCCTCCTCGTAAGACTCATCTTCCGCGACAACAGTGGAGAAGAGGACCTGTTTCTTTTTTGTACAATCCATTTGGTAGTGACCGCGTCCTCCACACTTGATGCATGTACTGTCATGTGCGGGGTCATTGCCCTGGGCCAGGGCTTTTGGCGTGGTCGTGCGAGACGCCATGGAAGTGGGCGTCGCGATTTTGGCATCCTTGCCTTGGTTATACGCGGTGGATCACGAGACTGGAACACGCACATCAGTAGTAAGGGAGGGACTAGTGTTAGGATCATACCTGCGTTGGCCTTGATGTTGCCAAGATGAGTGTGTGCGGCGGTTGAGCTGGTGGGGCACCTCTACTTCATGGCGTTGGTAGCGGTGCACGATCGGAGCTGGTTGGTGTGCGTTGGAATCGGCGCGGCATCGCTGTCGCGACTGGGCATCTCCCTCGCCGCATTGACGATAGTCGCGCGTCCTTCCTTCTCGGCGCGGGCCGCGTGTGCCATGTTCCATGTTGCTCTGGAATGACTGGTTGGGTTGTATCTGGAGCCGTAGTGGCGGAATCCAGTCCGCGGGCCGATCCTGCAACTCAAAAGGATCACCAAGATAGGGGTGATAAGAGCCGGAATTGATCATACCTGAGTCCTCAAATTCCTCATCGTCGAACTCCTCAAAGGCATGATGGATCATTGGCGTCGTGTAGCCATAGCCATAGGAGTCATAGCGCGGTGTGCGCGCACTCTGGTTGTCAAGGTGGTCACGGACGTCGAACGTGATGGGTGTTGTGGCAGGTGTCCTCACGCGATGTTCTTCGCGCCGTGGGTGTCCACTTGGGCGTCGCGGTGTAGTAGCTTGTCGCGCGTTGTGGAGCGATCTGTTGTCTCACGGCGTGGAGGGTGGTTCATCGCATTGAACTTGGCGCCGTAACTTCTGTATGGCTTGGAGTTGAGCAACTTGGCGCCGTAACTCCTGTATCTCGCGTTTGTGGCGTGGAGAGCTCCAGACTGGGGGCTTCATGTTGTTGATCTTGTTGTGGCACCAAGGGTGGGTTTGGCGCGTTCTCATTTCCTAAGACAATGTAACCAGACATCGCGAGTAAAAATGAACAAAAGGCAACACAACCAAAGATCAAGCAAGCAGCGAGCAAGTAACAAGTGTTCACGTAAGAGGACACGTTCTTTTGGCCGTGAGGGCGGCTTAAGGCAAGCAAAACAAGTGTGATATGCAAGCACAAATCCAAACGAAACCAATTGAATAAAGTCTTAACCTCTTACGTAAACAACACAAACACACAAGAACCAACCTTCAAGGTGTTAACCTAGATGGTGGAGAGATGAAGAAGATGAGCCTAGCCGAGAGGGGGAAAGAGGGTTGCCTTATTTTGGCTTTCCTTTTTCTTTTTTTTTTTGAAATAGTCGCGTTTTTTTTTGAAATGCGACTTTGACTTTTTTGTTTATTTTTTGAATTTGAAATTCAAATCCAAGATCTTGTTTGACTTTTGATTGAAGATCGGATAAGAATTAAAAGAAACAAAATAAAATCGGCTAAGTAACTAATATAGAAAGAAATCGCGAGATTGACGCGATAGGAGAGAGAAGAATATTCAGATTTATGGAGGTCAATCAACAAGAAGATATGGCATTTATGGCATGCGAAATTCACGGAATTAATTAAGAAATTAATTTCTGAAGATTTCACACGAGCAAATCACACAACTTTCGCGAGGAGATCAAGCAATTAGCGGCCAAGAGATTCTCTTGTAGAAACCGAAAGGACTAGCATGTGTTTGTAGAGAAAAAAATTTATGACAATGGCGGAAGCAAGATGATGGAGAAGAAAAAATTGTGAACAAATGAGACTTGACAAAAGACTTACAAGATCAAAGGATCTGATGCCAGTTGATGCGTTCCTGCTTGTGAATGCCGGATCGATAATCTTGGTGGGAAGTCGCACGGGTTGCTTCTGTGGTGGGATGAGTGGAACGCAATGTTTGGGACGTCACATGAGTGGGAGAATGCGATGTTGATGGTGGCTCGAGAGATGAGCGGAGCCGTAGCGTCGGCAGCGGATGGGATATACTCGAAAAGATCGAGTGAGTGGACGTAGCGTCGGCAGCGGAGTTGGATAAACTCGTTGGGGATCGAGTGGAGGCCGTAGCGTCGGCAGCGGAGGAATGGGGATGAGAAGTAAGAGTTTGAGGTGACGCCGATCTAAGAGATTGGAGGCAAAAGTTCTCGACAAATAGTCTTAGATTAAAATGAAGCGTAACCTAATACAGAAGGTCGAGATGACCTTTTATAGGAGATAGCGGGACTCGAATGGGCCGAGTCTCGCTTAATGGGCTGACCCACGTGACACGCATGGAACACACACCCAAAAGAAAACACTAAAAATAATGATGTTCAATAAATACAAAACAATTCAAAGAACGCGTGCAATGATGATGGCAAGGATCTTGAGATAGAACGCGATCTCTGGGCTTGGCTGGAGGCGCTTGAAGGAGATCGCGGTCTCTGTACCAGATGCGAGAAGTATGACGAAGATCGTGTTCTCTGTACCAGATGCGAGAAGTATTACGAAGATCGCGGTCTCTGTACTCGATGCGAGTAGTGTGAAGAAGATCGCGGTCTTTGTACTAGGCCCTTCTGAGCTCACGGTCATGGCTTCTTCTTCTATGGCCGTCATGGAGGGCAGGGTCGCATCAATGTACCTTGTTGAATCCTCATGTTTCTTGTCAGAGTAAGAACTTTGCAATGATCCCACAAATAAGAGGAATTAATTGTGGCAAAAACAACATCTTGTCTTCTACCTTTTGAGATAACGGGTAGGATTTGCCTAAAGTCTCCACCAAATATTACGACTTTCCCTCCAAAAGGCTGTTATAAACTAAGAGGATTTGTAGCCCGTAAAATATCTCGTAACGTCATGTCTAAAGCTTCAAAACAGAACTTATTCGTCATGACAGCTTCATCCCAGATAATAAGTTTGGCGGCACATATCAACTCAGAAAGTTCCGTACCTGAACATATATGACACGTTGAATCCTCATTAACTTGCAAAGGTATTTTAAACCTCGAATGAGCAGTTCTGCCGCCAGGTATTAGGAGAGCCGCATTTCCACTTGAAGCAACAATAAGGACTATTTCACCTTTTGACCTTATAGACGACGAAAGTGCCCTCCATATATAAGTTTTACATGTTCCACTATAACCATATAAGAATAAGACACCCCCGTTATTTGATATAACAACATTCATGATCTCATTATAAACGCCTTTCTGTTCCATTGTAAATCTAGAAAGTAATTGTGCATGCTCCTCGACTAGAATTGTCGTGTCATATCGAAGTTCATCTTGTATAAGTTTGTTGACACCTTCAGAAATAAGACTTGAATCTATAAGATGCATGGTTTTGTAGTGACTCAAACTACTACCATTCCGTTGTAATAACTTGTCAATTTCGGCAAGAGCGTAGTTTTGTAGTTGCTCATCTGTTAGATGCAAATCTGCATATATATAGCATGCACGTGTCACTACAATTAAATGAGTACAATATCTACATGCAAGAGTAAATCAAATGCAGTTAACATTATGATCATGTAAACATTAATACTGAAATGCATACCCTCAATTTGTAGAATTCTCCTCTGTTTGTTGACAATATCATCTGCTAGAAGCCTCCATGTTCGTTCTCAAACAAACTCTGGCTTTGACATGCTATCAGACAAAAAAAAGAAATACATATAGACTCCTAATATAGTGTGCCGATCCCCAAAAACTTGCTTCATTTATCCCGTCTATGTATTCTCTATCATCATCTAACAACCCCAATGCATAGCAAGCTTCTTTAAATGTAGAATAAACTATACCCTCAACAGTCCGTAAATCTTCGTAGCATGTTGGTCCTTTAATATGATTCAACATAATTCTAAGATAGTACTTCTCGCCACTACCTGGAGGTACATGATAAATCCTTCCAACTGAACCACGTCTATCACGTTTTTTCCAATGTTTAGATGAAGGTACCCAAACAAATTTCTCTGGAAATTCAGAATATGTCAAATCTTTACCTTCTGGAAACTTCTTGTTAGACGCCATCCATTGGAGAAACATTGATTTTTCACTTTCATGATCATTTAAGACTGCATCAATAGGATCATCATCATCAAATAAAACGCTTTCCTCACCAGGAAGGTGCAAATTCAACCGTTGAACAGTAGAAGTCCTGTAATGAATATCAAAGCAAAAAATCCTCCAAGCAGCTTCACACGCCGATATACAGCAGCGATTGTAGTAGTTTTTTATTTCGTCCATGCCATCATCACCGAAATTGTTTGCATCAGACCTTGTTATTGCAACAGTGACGCAAGCATGCCCTTTATTTATGTACTTGAACAGATACTTAATAGAGCCCGATCGATTGCACCATTCAACGTTTATATGTGCATTGTACTTTAAGAGAAGAAATGCATTGTAAGGAACCACATACCGATTATCAAGGGGAACTCCACTCTTTTCGATCGTTCTACCATCTTCACGCCTTCTATATACAGGGTATCCATCTTCATCAACAAACGTATGTTCAACAAATTGTTTTGGAAAGTACTTTATACACTTTCCATCTGCCATACACGAAGATGATGGATTAGAAGCTCCGCATAGACCATGCATCATGAAATTTGTCACCGCCTTGTATAAATCAGCATCCTCTGTTGGGTGTGGAATTTCAGCCGAGATGACCTTATCAATATCTGTAGTGGTTGGCAACTTAGATTCCTTATCCAGAAACAACAAAATATGGGCATGAGGCAAACCACGCTTCTGGAATTCGATTGTGTAAATAACTGCACAACATTCAAATGACTTAATAAATACAAATTATCAAATATATTAAAATAAAGAATAAATTGAAACATATATAGACTATAAACTTTCGAGCTTTACAAATTAAAAAAAAGTGAAACAACAACTAAAGTAAGGAAAGTCGATAGAGACGTTACCCGAATTAACCTTGCCAAATATTTTTGTAACTTTGAAATCTTTTACCATGGACTCCAGTTTCATGTGGAAGACTCTACATATAATGTATGGGCGATCCTCTGGATGTAGACCCCTTTCTTCGCAAAACTTTACAATTTCAGGCCATTTTGAATTGCATGTGAATGTTATGAATAGATCAGGATAACCATGGTGTTTGCATATTGTCATTGCATCTTGATAGTTCTGCTGCATGTATCTCGGACCGCCTGTAAATGAAGATGGCAACACTATTCGCTTTCCAGATGAAGTCGGTGCTGTTTGACCCTTGCTGGTTGCTGTTGAAAGATTTTTATATAAATCAGCCCGTATGTTCTGCTGATTAGTTCGATGGTAGTTCAACCTCTCTGCTTCAATCATCATATAAACATCAACCAAGATAACCTTAGAGTCCCGGCTTCGCCTCGACGCTCGTGGATTCTAAACTGACAGAATTCTTTGAGCGTCACCCTTGCCCTCTTCCTTGCAGAAGTACTGCACCTTTCACTTAAAGCAATGTCAATCCTGTAGCCATCCTCACCATAAGGGAATGCCAACGGATATTGAAGCATAAGGTACGAAGGATGTAATTCGTGAATCCGTTGTAATTGACCAGACCTTGTCTGAAGTACAATGTCCCTGTGCGAGAGATTTTTATCAATATCACCAAGAATAAGAGCAGCAACCTCAGAGCAGGTTGGGAGATTATATCTCCGAGCATCAGTGTTTCTTGTGCTAACCAGACGCAACTTAAGATTTGCCACACCTTCATCCTTAAATCGATCTCTGGCCATTCTAAATGCCTTTGCATGGGGGTTGTGTTGATCTATCATCTTTCTCAACTCAGTCACAAGAGAATCATCAACTTTTTTTGACTCTAGAGCTGTCATAAGTAAACATCACAATAATATCTTAATAATAAAAATAATATTAAATAATCATCCATATTAACAAAATTAATATAAATATATGTAATTGACATACCTAATGGCACTGATTCTATTTGAATCCTCATTCTGAGTATCATATATATAAAGTTGTGAAAACTTTGGTGTTTCACCAGGAACTGGTAACAAACTCCCTATTCTGTGGAAATTTTGGTCATGTATTCGGTAACAATAAGGTCCACGACCTTTCATGACGGGTAAGACCTTTCCTCCCAAAGAGGTGAAAGCAAACATCATATTGTAAGCTATAATATTCTCACAAAATTGTTTGCTTTTTGGATGCCTATTTGTCAAAAGATTCTTCAACAACGGGGGTGCCTGTTTGCGCAATGGCAGCTCAATTTTTCCTTTCATGGAACATAAGGGAGATATATGACATATATCTTCGCTTGAAGGGTCTTGTATATTTAATCTTTCAGCATGCCATAGTAATACACCACAATGTAGACATTCATACACATCTTCACCGTGATCGAGGTATTGCACTACAAAATATAGATGAGCGTTAAACAGTATACAAACTATTATTACAAATTCACCAAATAATACAAAGGAAGTACCTGGTTTACCAGTATGATTTGTCATTGTTCTATTCACTTCTGCGACAGGATCTGTAAAGTATAATATTGTAATACCGAAATAAAGGTCGATAAATCAAGTATTAAAAATAACACACATTGCTAAAAGATGTTTATTTTGAAATACATTCAGGACATTACAACGTGTTAAACAATCTTAATGTAATACAAAAAAGAATCCTATTATCAGTACATAATAATACAAATATTGATATTAATCATACCATTACTAATATTTGGTAATGTAGATGAACGCACTCGCAACGCAGATGAAGTCGTAGGACCTGAACATTACATGCAAAGGAAATGATATATTATAAACAACGTCGGAAATAATATCATAAATGTATGTATAGCGATATATGAGACCGTAAAAGTTTCATAAAGAATTACCATTAACCGTAATAGATAAGAGTGTAGCTTCGGTACATACAAAGTTCTGAATATTTCCAAGTACAATTCCTGCACAAATGTTGCTAATTGTAGGGTATACATTATTTTGTAATTTTTATTTACTACGACATATTTTTTGCTTACCTGATTCAATTAGTGGTGTTCCATGCCTCTTATGCCTAATCGTATTCATTCTCAACATCCTCCTCATCGAGCTAATTTGTAAAACGAAAACGATTACAAATATTGTAAGGCAATAAATGACTTTTTTTTTATTGAACAACATCATACCTTGTTCAACTTTTGTTACATCAATTTAATTGGTAAGACTCACGTTTTGTAACTGATCTGCAAATAAATAAATATATCATAGTACAAATAGTGATGTAAGACAAAATATATTATAATACTTAAGAACATGACTTTATAAAACATAAATTTGTTACCATAGTTTTCCTTGTCATTGAGGCTTATAGGTAGAAGCAACTTTTTAGCAGTTTGATCAACTATTGGTAAATGTAAATCTGTCGGCGTAACGTTGACGCACACTGCATAAATACATGGATATTAATATTTTTCTTTGTAAATTACACCTTATCCAATATTATAACATAACTACTATATTTACTATACTTATAAATTCAATTGAATATTACCATCACTTATATGCGGTACATTAGATGAACATCTTGACAATGTAGATGAATTTCTTGTACCTGAATATTAAAGTATTAAATAATGATAGATTAGTAATAACCTCAAACTTAAGATCATACATGTATACCAATTAATAACTTAGAAAATAAATTTCATTAATGACTAACCATTAAATGAAATAGATAATGGTCTAGCTTGGGTAAGTATGGAGTTGCTAATATTTCCAAGTATATTATCTGCATAAAATTATGGTTAAGCAAAATTTACCTTAATTTTAAATTGTAATTAAATATAATATATTTTTTCTAACCTAATTCGATTAGCAGTGTTCCATAACGCTTATGCCTTATCACATTCATTCTCAATTTCCTCCTCAATCAAGCTAATTTCAGAATGAAAATAAATATTAAATATTATAAATTAATTTATCAATCCTTTCAGACCACTTTAAATAAAACCATACCTTGTTCGATATTTTGCAGATGATTTTGTTCTGTAAGCATGGCATTGTGCAATTGAACTGCAAATAAATAGTTATATCATAATGTACTTATTAATGATAGTAACACAACCTTTTTTTCTACTTAATAAAATATATAGTAAGAACAAAAAAGTGGTGCCATAGTTTTCTTTGTCTGGAACAGTAATAGGTAAAAGTGAATTATGAAGGTTTTGATCACTTCTGTAGTGCAAAGTCATCGGAGGAGATGAATTTCTTGTAACTGAACAATAAAGAAATAAATATTTTTAGATTTTTTTTTGAATAAGTAAACAATATAAATACTAATTAATTTTTGTTATAATTATAAACATATTTCACTTTATTTTAAACATTAATTGTTTTCGACACAATTCAATTAAACATATATTGTATTATTGAACATCAAACACTGATTACAATAAAATGAAAAAATTGAAGTAAATAGATAATCTACTAAAATAACCATTACTAACCATTTGAAATGTCGGACATTGGGATACAATCATTAATGAAAGAATTGGGAGTACCTCCAAGTCTAGATCCTGCATAATTAGTATAGTAGATTAAAGTTCATATTTATATTTATTAGAAAAAATGTCTTCAAAATAAATGCAAAATATTGACCTGATCCATTTGAATTTATCCGTTGTCGTTTCTCTCTAATAACAGCCAATCTAAACTTTCTGTTATGTCGGGTTAATTCGTCCATAACAAAATCAACCTGACAAACTAACATATAAACATTTAAATAAATCAATCTACATACCAATCATTTATTTTAATCTTATAAAAATACATAAACAGGTTTAACTACTTAATTTAAGTATTTAAATATAATTCAATTATAAATATTTATTTTAGTATTATAAAAAAATAATATATATTTGTAAATACTATAATGAACTTATTGGCCCAAAGGATATTTGTATAAATTGTAAATTATTAATGCAAATTTGAATTGGTTTAATGTGCTTTAAGGACCAATTAGAATAAATGCACAACTGAAATAGACGCCACACTAAAAAATCCCAATTTATGTAAAAAGTTATTATTTATATTAAAAATAATTTATCCCTTGTCATGTATATCTAATATCACCAAATCTCAACATTATATTATTTTTGTTTTTATTCATACATACAATAGTCAATGGAACTTTGCAGATATATTTTACAAAGAAAATAAATAAAAATACAAACTTAACATTTAATATAATTATTTAATTATATGTGCACTATAATAAAAATACAAACTTAACAACAAATTTGTTAACCTCGGCCAAGCCCATAACATTAACCTCGGCCATATATAAACGAAGCCCATAATCTGATGCAAGTAATTGGGTCAAGCCCATAACATTAACCTCGGCCATTTTACAGACGCCGAAACCCTACCTCACTCCCTCATTTCCATTTTACTTCGGCGTCGCGTTTCGATTTCACTCTCGTATTTTTGAAGTTTCAAGAATTTTCTTTCCCCTTTCAATCTTTCCAGTTCGATCCACATAGTTTCTTTCCTCTTTCAATCTTTCCAGTTCTTGAAACTTTGAATTTCATCTTTCTGTAAATATCGTCCAAGCCTTCGTTTTGTTTTTGTTCAAATCTTCGAGATCCAAATTGGTTTTTTCACAAAAAAACCCTCTGATCTACATGTTCCAGATCCGATTTATTCTACATCCAAATTAGTTTATCAAAGATCCACAAAAAAATGAGATAATTCTACAATCTCGTTCAGATCCAAAGGACGACAACAGATCTGGATCTGGCTAAAGAAGGGTTAACTAAACCCTAATTATTTCACAGATCTGGAGCTTCATAAAGGTATTTAACATTTCTCTATTTTATCTCCTTCTCCGGATAATTTTTCGTTTTTAAATCATAGTCTGCCTTGTTCTGTGTCCAAATTTATCAAACAATAAAATCGACGATTTTGGATTTCATGTTGTGTTTATTTTGTTGTTGCTTTATCAGTTTCGTATCTTGTGGCTAATTTTTTTTTTCATAACATGGTATGACGACTTCTGGACATTGCTGAGGATGTGTTCATCTTTAATCGTCTAGAGCTTGATAAAGGTACCTTGAATAAAGAGGCTATGGGGCTCTCCCTAGAGGCAACGAAGGTAATCTGTTCCTATTTTAATCCCAATCTCTAATCGTCTGGCTTGTGTTCAATAAAAATGGAGGAGACAAAAATCATGAATAATTTGGTTTCCACTTGTTCATTTTAGTTGTTATAATTCATTACTCTGTTATGGTTCATTAATATTTGTAATGGTATGATGTGTACAATTGTTTCAATCTTTTGGGTTGTATTTAGGTCAGAATTGATTTGGTTTAACTCTGACATTTGTTCTTCATGTAATTGAGTGAAAGCTAGCCGAATTTAAAATATGATTTCTGATAAAAAAATACATGTAAAATGAAAATGAGCTAAAAGGAAAATGGGTTGCTAATTATGTCTGATCTATGTCGTTATAGCTATTGGGCTAATTGGCCTAGTAAAATATATGTGTGTAGACTTAGTATAAATTGGGCTAATTGGCCCAATAAAATATATGTGTACACTTAGTATAAAAGAACCATATACTATGTATGATTTTCATGCAACTCACGATAGAAATATTCAATTGGTTTTATATGATTTTCTTATGTATTATTTATATAGACTTCAACCTAATAAATTTATAACAAAAAAATTGCTAAAAGAATAGAAAAAATATTTAACATCGGCCCATTACATGTGTGTAGTCTGTCATACTAAGTATAGTAATCATATTCGATCAATGGGCTTCAAGGCCCAGTTACAAAATTGGAAAATGAAAAATTCATTGGGATACTTGACAGATTAGATTAATGGGCTTATAGGTGGCTCACCTAATTTGGGCTTATTGATAGAAATATGTAATTGGTTTTCTGATTTTCTTATCTATTCTTTATATAGACTTAAACCGATTACATGTATACAAAAAAAATACAATCTAAAAGAATAGATAAAATATTTAACATTGGCCCATTACATCTGTGTAGACTGTCATATAAAGTTTAGTAAGCATATTGGATAAATGGGCTAGAAGGCCCAGTTACAACATTTTATAAACATTTACTAATTCAGATAATTGATACATTCGATTATTGGGCTTATACGCGGCTCACCTCATTTGGGCTTATGGGCTTCTTCCAAACCGATTGACCCTATTTATATTCATTTATATTAAAAACACAAAAGATATCTTCGACGATAAAGTAAACCCTATCTCATTTCCTAACTTTCCATTTTCGCCGTTTAGCTTGCTCTCTCTTTGTATCTGTTGTCCAAACATTCTTTCCTTTTCATTGAATCTCCAGATCCATGGAAGATGTTCTGTCTCTCTCACTCTCTCTCTCTACATGAGTTTACATGACTAATTCTTTTTAAAACTACTTTGTCTTCGAGGTATAAAACAAAAGCAATTTCCACACAGCTTCGTCTTCATTTAACATACAAAGCAACAAAGGGTTTCAGATCAAAAATAGAATATCTCGAAGAAAAAGGTTCGTCTCTCTCTCTCTCTCTCTCTCTCTCTCTCTCTCTCTCTCTCTCTCTCTCTCTCTCTCTCTCTCTCTCTCTCTCTCTCTCTCTCTCTCTCTCTCTCTCTCTCTCTCTCTCTCTCTCTCTCTCTCTCTCTCTCTCTCTGTAATAACCCCTAAAAGTCCCGATCTGTCGTTTTGTATGAAGGACATGATGGGCAATTTCTGTAACCTCTGTAATAATCTCTTGAACGAAATATTATACGTTTAATAAGATTTTGGGTCATAAGGTATTTGGGAGTGCTAAAATATTTAAATTGGGCATATCCTCGAACGAGACCCGCGACCAGAGGCCAAGGAACGCGATCGCGGCAGTTCCGCGACCGCGGATTTCTTCCGCGGGCGCGGATTCGCCCAGGAGCCAATCCGCGATCGCGGCTCCGTTTCCGCGACCGCGGATCCCTGTTTCTTCGTCTTCTTCGTTCTTCTCCGAGCTTCGCCGATTCGGATTTCTACACGTGTTTGCAACGCTGCCGGTGAGGGATCTTGAACGATTGGTATGGCCGGTGTTGAGCTCTCCTTTCCCTATAAATAGGGGCCTTCCATCGCTCAAATCTTCATCCACAACATCTGCAGCCATCTCTCTCTCGTTTAGTGCATCGTCGGAGTTCTAGAAGATCGTCGGAGCATCGCCAGAATTGTTGGTGGTAGCCAGAAGCGCCTTGGAAGCTTTGAAGTGGTGGTGGTCGTATTGAGCTCTCGTCCGAGTCAAGAGGTTATTGCCGTCGTTGTCGGTAAGCGTCGAAGCCGAGTTAGGGCCGTGTCGGGAGGGAGAACCGCGACCGCGGTTATGCAATACCGCGACCGCGGCTCTGCTGAGATTTCCGCAACCGTGGGTAAGACTTCCACGACCGCGGTTTTGCCCAGCAAAGCCACGATCGCGGCTCAGTTCGTTTCCCTTTGCTTTGTTTTGGTTAATTGTGCCATAACTAATTAGAGTATTTTTACCTCGTTTCGCGTGCGTCATCGGGATGGACCTTGGGACGACGGGAATTCCAGTAGGCAATTCAGCACGTGAATTCGAGAAGCGACGGGTGTAACCTAATACGACTACTTAGAACCTCTTTATTTGTACCCTTGCATAGTCTTTCATTAGACTAACCAACCGGTTATTTTCCTTTGCATGGTTGGCTGGTGTCATCCGTCTCATACGGCACATCAGGTAAACTTCCCTTTCCGTGAAGGCCAGAATCCGATGATGAGGGCAGATGGTGATTTAAGTGTTTTTCCAAGGTTGAAGATCCTAGGCGTGAGATCGTTCAGATCAAAACCCCTTCATGGCGTTTATTAATTTTCAAGACTTCCTCTGTATTAAACAATTCTGTATTCGGTTGTATTTGGTTTGTCAAACGGTTGTAAGATCATGACATTGGTTTGAATAATATTTGGGGCAGATTTATTGCCATTTAATAAAGTTTGTGTTATTATATAGTTGTTATAAAATGATTTAGCCTTGGGTGACCCTAGATGTGTAATCTGAGGTCACTGGCGGTAATACTTTCAAAGGAGAATTTGGGGGTGTTACAGATTTGGTATCAGAGCCAAACGTTTTAAACGGGTTTTCAAATCGTTTTACTTAAAACAATGATTTTATAAACCGTTCCCCGTTCGTGTTAAAAAATTGTTGGTTTCAAAAGTCAATTTTTTTAAAAATAAATAAATAATACCTTCTGAATAAAAGTTATGTTTTGAAACCTCTGCCATTCGAGTCGTGCTTTTTTTTTCCGGTCTGATATAGTAAGTTAACTTCTATATTTAGAAAGACTAATCCCTTCTCGTCACCTTGCAGGATATGGGCTCTTTCGTGTCTCAACTTAAGGGTAAGAAGGGCGCCGAGTTAGCTTCACCACCTCAGGCCGAGCTTGTGTTCCCCGCCCTTTCGAGTTGTACGCAAGTTGGGGAGCCGAGTAGCCCACCAGAGGAGGTGAAGACCATCCTCGTGGAGTCGGTAGTGCTAGTGTCCGATCGGGTGGAGGATCCCGAGAAGGATCCGAAAGAAGACCCGAAGGAGGATCCAGAGGAGGACGAGGAGGAGGACCCTGAAGAGGACCCCGATGAAGACCTCGAGGAGTACTATTATGATTCTGATGGTCTGGAGCACCTGCTCGTGGATGGTGAAGACCCGAGAATGCAGTTCATCTTCCCTAGTCTGGAGAACCCACCGGTTCAGGAGTACGCACCGTTGTCCCCTGCTGTATGGGAGGCACTTGGGGTATTCGGGGCCAACTGGGCGGAGTACGAGCCGCTGGATGCACTGGTGGACCTCCGTCGAGGCTCGTCACCATGTGGAGATGATGACCAAGCGAGCTCGTATGCGGGCAAGGCCGTGGGAATCGATGGATGCTTCGAGGGAGGTTCCGACCCAGCAGGCCAGGCCTAGGCCCCGAGTGCTAGTAGAGCGCATGGAGGAGTGGACGAAAGCATTGTACGATATGGAGGAGCGGACTTACGAGATTGAGCTCGGTCTCTCCCGTATGCTGGGTGACGTCCGTGAGCTCCAGAAGAACATCAGGCAGGACAAGCTGCTACTCAACCCTCACTACGAGGTGAACAAGGCAGATTTTCAGCCAGGGTTCCTAGAGGAGTTTTGCTACCCACCTATACCCGGGGAAGGGCCGAGTGTTCCTGTGCCCAGAGCGGGGCCAAGTATGCCGATGCCTAGGGAGGAGCCAAGTGTTCCGGGTCCTAGTAACTCGAGGAGGCCGACGCCGGAACCCGAGAACGGACCACTCCCAAAGAGAAGGTGTCAAAGGTCTGACGTGTACATGAATTTCTTCAAGGCACCTTGAGGGTGGGACAATGGCATGTCATAGTGATTCTCTCTTCTAGTTGTTTTGTTATCGTTGTCTTAGAGCCTTAGCTTCCTAACAATTTTGTCCTATCGTTTAGGAAGACTATTGTAAACTTATCGAACATGGTTTCAGTTCATTTCATCAATAAAGTTTGCCAGTTTGATCTACTTCGAATCAAGTTCATATGTTGTGCATAATAAAAGTGTGATATTAATGTTGTGTAATACTTGAATAATTGATCGGCAAACAGATGGTGAACACAAGAAACACAATCCGTGCTGGTGCTGGGCCGAGTAACAATCCAAGGCTGAATCTGAGGAATGCCGCTAATCAAGGGGATGAGAGCGAGTCTGTCTCTCACAATAACCCCATAGGCAGTGGCCAAGTTTCGGCTAATCCCCAGGTGGTGTTCGACGTTGCGGCCATAGAGGCCATTCGTGGGATTGTTATGCAAGCGGTCACCGATATAATTCGGCCAGTTGCGCCACAGGCACAAGATGTTCCGGTTCCTCAGGTTATCCATGAATTTGAGGAGCCAGCGGTTCATGTACCTCAAGTCGATGCTGTCAGGAACAGAGAAAACTATGGTCGGGCCTTGAAGGGCATAAGCTCAATGAGGCCTGACAGCTATGAAGGTACTGGAGGTTCAGTCAGAGTGGCGTATTGGTTCTCGCACATGGAGCGGTTGTTTAGGAACGTCGATTGCACTGAGGCTGAGAGAGTGCACATTGCTTCCCTTCAACTGAAGGATGTGGCTAGCGAATGGTGGGAGAGCACCGGTTTAGCTGATCATCCCGGGTTGAACTGGGGTATGTTTAAGACGAAAATGACTGACCGTTTCTTTTCCCGTGCTATGAGGGAGGAGAAGCATAAGGAGTTCCTTTACCCTAAGACGTATGGGTTAAAGGTAACTGAGCTTGCAGCTAAGTTTAATCATCTATTGCAATATGCTGGTTTGGAAGTGTCAAGTGAGGAGCAGAAGATCTGGAATTTCCACGAGTGGATGAACCCTGACATCAAGCCGTTGATGGTGCGCCATGGCTGCTCTACTCTGGAGCAGTATGTGGATACCGCCTATAAGCTGGAGGTAACTCTGGAGGAGTCAGCGAAGAAGCGCAATCGCCAGAGACCGGCACAGAGCCAACCTCAGGCTAGTGGGTTTAAACGACCCGCACCACCGTCACATTTTGCCAAGTCTGGCCGGGCTAGAACGGAGGCAACACAGTCAGGTCCTACCCAACGCTCGGGCCAGGGCAAGAACCCAATTCAGTGCTATAACTGTGGAACACCGGGGCATAAGAGCAACGAGTGTCCAAAGGACAAGAGGACGTGTTTTGCATGCGGTAAGGAGGGGAACTTGCAGACGTTTTGTCCTCAAAGGAGGTAGAAGGGAGTTGAGTCGCAGCAAGGGTCAGTTGGCCATAACAACCGACCCCGATTCAAGCCGGTAGAGACTCCTAGCCCTTCGACGCAGACGACTGCTCAGAACAAGGGGAAAGCCCCAGCTGCTTTCGTAGGTCAAGGTCAACGGCTATACGAGATGCGTGAGGATGACGGGCCAAATGCTCCAATTGCTCAAGGTACTCTATACCTCCATTCTACATATGTGTGCATATTGTTTGATTTGGGTTCCACTCATTCTTTTATTTCAGAGAACTGTGTGAGTAAGCTAGGCTTATTGTGCAAAGAGACTTGCGAGCCATTTGTGGTGAACCTTCCAAATGGTGAACAATTAGTAGGGACCAAGCGTCTGTCAGAATTTCTGATTACTATTCAAGGTCGGAAGTTCGAAGCGGATTGATATGTATAGCCATGGCTCCATACGACATTATTCTCGGGATGGACTGGCTGACGCGTCATGGGGCGGTAATCGATTTTAGCTCAAGGACAGTGACAGTTTCATCTGGGGGCCAGTTTGTGTGCAAGTTCAAGGGTCGTAATGACGCTGATAACGAGAAGCCCATTAATGCGATGGCTGCGTGTAAGCTACTTTGACAAGGTTGTGTCGGGTACATGTGCTATCTGGATAAGCCCAAGAGTGATGAGACTTCAGTTCATGATGTTCCTGTCATATGAGAGTATCCGGATGTTTTTCCTGATGAGATCCCTGGATTACCCCCGAATCGTGACGTGGAGTTTACCATTGACTTGGAGCATGGTACCTCGCCGATTTCCAAGGCACCGTATCGGATGGCTCCAGCAGAGATGCACGAGTTGAAGAAACAACTCGAGGACCTTCTTGAGAAAGGGTATATAAGGCCGAGTGCATCACCTTGGGGCGTGACAGAGGCTAAAGTCGTATCGCCTTATCAAAGTAATCCTTAAAAACCTAAACTAGTAGAATAGGCAAACAATGGTCGAATCCCACAGGGAGGAGTTGTCTTTCTTTATGTAAATTTGCATGCAAAGGTAACAAAGGGGGGTTTTGGTTGGTTGTTTGTAAACAAGTAAACAAAGGAAACAAAAGCAAAAGTTTGTAATCAAATTGGGAAAAACACTTAGCCAAACAAATATCCACCATTCATTTGATTGATTGGTCCTACATTATCTCTATTCCTTCCTTTGATTATTCATGTCTCTATTCTGAAATAGTTACCAGTCCTACCAGTCCAGGTAACCCTAACTATCGAACGCATGAGAAAATATTAAGATTTAGAACAATAGCAGCAAGACGCATAGGAATTAACCAGGATACATGCAACACTGATTTTTCGCAGCATTTAACACATAATCAATTCTCTTTCATAATAAACTAGTCCTACCAGTCCTAGAATATCATGGATGCTACAAAAGATAAGGAATCTCAACCCGAAATTTCCAAACCCTAGCAATAGACAATTACTAATATCAACTAGGTGATCAATCTAGTCAAATCAATAGGAATAAGCTCAAGAGAAAAGATATAATCCAAAGGAATAGGAAATAAAGTTATAACCTCACAATCATGAATCAAATGAAGGCTTCAATTGTCGGACTAAGCAAAGGGTGCTTGGTTCTTCATAGTCTTGAAACAAAAACTCAAAGGGAAAACAATACTGACTAATGAACGATGACAAAAACTGAATGATAAACGATGATCATGCTTGGAGGCTATGGAACTAGGTTTAAATAAACTAAACCTAAAACCAAAGATCACAAACATAATCTAAAAGGAAACTAAAATAATCCTACCGGAATAAAAATAAATAAAAGGAAAATAAAATAATAAAATAAAGTAAACTTCGGAAAATCTTCGGACGAAAGAAACTCGGCCCGCGCTGATGCAGTTTTCCACGACCGCGGCAAATTCACTTTTGCTCTCGACTTTTCCGCGACCGAGACTGTTCTTCCGCGACCGCGGCCTTCGTAAACCCGCGATCACGGTTTTGTTCCTGCGATTGCGGTCCTTCGTTTTCTTGCTCTCGCCTAGTCTCTTCGCCGCAACCGCGGCCATGGCCTCCGCGACCGCGGTTTGGCTCCTGTAGCACCTTCACTTGGTTCTACTTCTTTGTCTTCTTGGGTGGCTTCCTTCTCTCTTCAATATATCTTCATTACTAATATCAACTAGGTGATCAATCATGAATCAAATGAAGGCTTCAATAGGAAATAAAGTTATAACCTCACAATCATGAATCAAATGAAGGCTTCAATTGTCGGACTAAGCAAAGGGTGCTTAGTTCTTCATAGTCTTGAAACAAAAACTCAAAGGGAAAACAATACTGACTAATGAACGATGACAAAAACTGAATGATAAACGATGATCATGCTTGGAGGCTATGGAACTAGGTTTAAATAAACTAAACCTAAAACCAAAGATCACAAACATAATCTAAAAGGAAACTAAAATAATCCTACCGTAATAAAAGAAATAAAATAAAAAGAAAATAATAAAATAAAGTAAACTTTGGAAAATCTTTGGACGAAAGAAACTCGGCCCGCGCTGATGCAGTTTTCCGTGACCGCGGAGGATTTTCCGCGACCGCGGCAAATTCACTTTTGCTCTCGACTTTTCCGCGACCGAGACTGTTCTTCCGCGACCGCGGCCTTCGTAAACCCGCGATCGCGGTCCTTCATTTTCTTGCTCTCACCTAGTCTCTTCGCCACGACCGCGGCCATGGCCTCCGCGATCGCGGTTTGGCTCCTGTAGCACCTTTACTTGGTTCTACTTCTTCGTCTTCTTGGGTGGCTTCCTTCTCTCTTCAATATATCTTCATTTAAGCTTCTCCAAACCACCATATCTGCACATCTACTCCTCAACTCCGATCTCTACAATACGCTCTAAACATCTCCAAATGGTACCCAAAACACCGATAATAACTCCTAGTTAAACCCTACAAAGTAGCGCTGATCAAATTCCCCCATGCTTAAACCTTGCTCGTCCTTGAGTAAGCTAATATAAACCTACTCCTCCAATCAAATCCCCAAGGTCTCAGGAAGCATAGAAAAACCTTCTCCACTAAGAATTGCACCTAAACATGAATCTCCAAGGCACCAACACAATAAACACAATCACAACCTACAACCAAACTTAAAGGAAAGCAGAGTACTTCCCCCAAGCTTATCCCGAACACCATAGAGTGAATAAACATCTAATTCTAGCCTCCATCTATCTTCTTATGCCTCCCAGAGTGACCTACCCGAAACTTCTTATATCACCTCTTCTTATGTCACCACGCTAGGAAAAATGAGGAATCCTAATAATCACTCTTCTTCTTTTCACTCATTTTGCCAAGGCGCCCTTTCGGGTTTTCACCAAGCCACTCATTTCATTTTTCAATAGATGGGCTCACATAAAACTCACATCACTCTTGACTAATTATTACCCCAGCCTAATGCTGGTCCAAGCCACCTGCTTATTACCTAAGCCGCCCTTGCGGGTTTTCGACTTATCCTAGGATTTCTATTTTTGCCTTTTTTTCAAATTTTTGGCCTTTTCCTTTTCCATTATTTTTTTCTTATTCTCCTCAATGACTAGCAAGTATAGAACACTCCCCCATGCTTAAACATTGCATTGTCCTCAATGTAATGAAAGACAAAAAAGAATGAAGCACAGGGAAAGGCAAAAAACAACTCACAAAAGTCGCCGAGTTGGCTTGGACTTGAAAACTTGTTGCTGGCAGTAAAAAAATATACGCACATGTCGCTGGTGTCGCGGCGGTCTTCAAACAATCTGCACCGTGCACCGAAATAGATCCACTGTAAGGTGTAGTGGTATATCAAAGAGTCGGGGCTGCACGACCTTCAAAGAACACAAAAATGGGGCCCAGATGTAATCGTGGTGTGGGCCCTGGTGTTCCTCCTCCTCAGTTGTCGAATGTTGGGCCATCATCGTTGCCAAATAAAAATGTGGGGCAAATGTCTCCTCATTGACAGCATGATGCGCACCATCTCTCAATGTAAAATCGAAAAGTAAGCTTTGGTAGAACTTTTTTTTTTCGAGTTTTTTTTTTCTTCAGGTCAGGAGACTTACAGTGGTATTTCCGCGACCGCGGAAATGTTTCTGGTGTGTAATTGACACTATTTTCTATTTGGCTACGGGCTCCTTCCTGCAAGTTAGTCTAAAGCAAAAACAAGAATAACACAAAAACAACTACAACATGGAATTAAAAGACAAGGAAAAAAAAACTACATACCTCGGGTTGCCTCCCGGACAACGCCTTAGTTATTGTCATGGCTCAACCTGGTACTCTCCTACTCAACTCGGGTTGCTCACATCAATTGAGAACTTGGGGTTTCCATCCGAAGGGTGTCGCTTTGAATCATCTATCCTGAATCCGACCCTCACCCCGTCGAATTCCATTGTGAGCGAACCGCTGCTCACATCAATCTTTGTCCCTGTCGTGTTCATAAACGGCCTTCCTAGCATCACGGGGGCTGCATCCTTATCTTGCCCCGTATCCATCACAAAGAAGTCCGCAGGGAAAATCAACTTGTCAACCTCTACCATCACGTCCTGCACCACTCCTTTGGGGTAGACATAGGAATTGTCCGCCAGCTGGATCACAATCCCCATCTTCTCTAATGGTCCGACCTCCAGAGACTCGTACAGTGAGAGAGGAAACACATTAATGGAGGCACCCAAATCAAGCATGGCCTTGTCGAACAAGGTGCCCCCAATCTTGCAAGGAATAGTGAATATGCCCGGATCACTTGCCTTCTTAGGTAACCGCTTTTGCAGCATAGCGGATACATTCTCGCTGACCTGGACCTTCTTCTTCTCCTTTACCACCTTCTTCCTCTTTATCGTGCACAACTCCTTCAAGAATTTAGCATAATGAGGGATGCTATTAACCAGCTTGAGTAAAGAAATATTTACCTCGTAGTTGCCGAAGGTCTCGAACAGTTCCTTATCATTCTCTACCTTTCTAGTGTCCTTTAGAGCCTCAGGGAAGGGAGCTGGGGGCTTCAATGTACTGAGCGGAGGAAAATTGGGGCGAATATACCCATCATGAACGTCAGAGGTGTAACCGCGATCGCGGTTTGGGGTCCGCGGTCGTGGTTTTTCTCCGCGGTCGCGAACTTTAGGAATTTGGTCCTCTTCAGCTACGACTTTTCCGCGATCACGGAAATCCGCCCGCGGTCGCAGAAATGCGTCGATTTCTTGCTCATCTACAGAAACATATCCGCGATCGCGACTTCCTTCTCCGCGATCGCGGAAAACTTTCTGTTGGCTACGACTGATGTTCACTTCTACTCCGTTTCTTAGCGTCATGGCATAGACGTTCTCCCTCGGGTTTACTACCGTTTGAGATGGTAGTTTCCCCGATTCCCGAGCGTCCAGCTTACTCACTGCTATAGAGATCTGCCCCACTTGTTTTTCCAGGTTCTAAATACTAGACTTCGTCTCTTGTTGATGCTGGATCATGCTCTGAGTGAGAGTTTCTTGATGCTTGACCACCGCTTGATGTTGTGACCCCATGGAGTTCACAGTGCCAGCCAACGTCGTGACACTCTGTGTGAGGGCCCTGATCTGGTCCTCAATGGACACAGATGAACTTGAACTTTGGCCTTGGGGTCTTTGGTCATATGGAGCTCGAAATTGTTGTTGTTGACCCCCAGGCTGCTGATATTGTTGTGGGCGGGGTAGGAATTGTGGTGGCCTCGGTTGATACTCTTGATTCTCCTGGCCTTGAGTAGTGCTCTGCTGGTTCCCGTACCTCGGATTGGGGTAATCTCTCCACCCTGGATTATACGTGTTGGAGTACGGGTCATATCTTGGCCTTGGAGGGCCGTATCCTCCAATGGTATTCACCTCAGCAGTGGGCTCCTGTAGTGTGGGACATGCATCGGTTGGATGCATCGTGTCTTGGCATATCCCACATGACTTGACCTGCTGCTGGCCACCCTTCATCATGTATCTCCTTCATCTCAACCATCTCAGAGAGTAGAGTGGAATTTGTCTGAGAGTCTGCAACTCTCACTGATTGGGCGCCCGACCTCTTACTGAACTGTCTTGAGCCCTCAAATAGCTCAAAGAAAACTTCATATGCCTCAGCTGGAGTCTTGTTCAAGATGTTCCCTCCACATGCAGAGTTCACCATCCGATGCTCGTCATCAAGAAGACCTCCGTACAAATAAAGTACGAGGTCCTAGTCGGAATATCCATGGTAGGGGCAGCTAGAGATCAACCTCTTGAACCTCTCGTAGTACTCATACAATGATTCAACAGCCTGCTGTTCAATGTTACTGATGCTCCTCTTCAGGCTGTTGAGCTTAGTTGCAGGGAAGTACTTCTCCAGGAAGGCCTTCTTTATCTTGGCCCACGTGTCAATACTCCCTGGTGTCAAGTTGTAGAACCAGTCATTGGCCGAATCCTTCAGAGAGAAAGGAAAGGTCCTCAGCTTGATCTGGTCCTCAGTCACTCCTCTTGGTTTCATGCTGGTGCAGACGACATGGAACTCCGACAGATGCTTATTGGGGTCTTCTCCACTCATCCCATGGAAGTGGGGAAGTAAGTGGATCAACCCTGACTTGAGCTCGAAGTTGACGCCATCGGCCAGCTCAGGAAACTGCACAGCCAGCGGTTGCTGTTGCAAATTAGGGACAGTCAGCTGCCTCAACGTGGGTGCTTCGTCAGCCATCTCGAAACAAGGGTTGTCAAAACACAAAGTCATGTTTACCCTGCGATTCCTAGAAAAGGGTCCTCTCAATCTCTGTATCACAAGCAAGTAGAGGGGAGTCAGTAGCACGGGTGTGGACCATAAGATAGGTCCACACAAAAATTGGCACACAAACACACACAAAGAAAAAACAAAACTTGCCTCCCCGGCAATGGCGCCAATTTGACGGAGGCTAAAGTCGTATCGCCTTATCAAAGTAATCCTTAAAAACCTAAATTAGTAGAATAGGCAAGCAAGGGTCGAATCTCACAGCGAGGTGTTGTCTTTCTTTATGTAAATTTGCATGCAAAAGTAACAAAGGGGGGTTTTGGTTAGTTGTTTGTAAACAAGTAAACAAAGGAAACAAAAGCAAAAGTTTGTAATCAAATTGGGAAAACACTTAGCCAAACAAATATCCACCATTCATTTGATTGATTGGTCCTAGATTATCTCTATTCCTTCCTTTGATTATTCATGTCCCTATTCTGAAATAGTTACCAGTCCTACCAGTATAGGTAACCCTAACTATCGAACGCACGAGAAACTATCAAGATTCAGAACAATATCAGCAAGACACATAGGAATTAACCAGGATACATGCAACACCGATTTTTCACAGCATTTAACACATAATCAATTCTCTTTCATAATAAACTAGTCCTACCAGTCCTAGAATATCATGGATGCCACAAAAGATAAGGAATCTCAACCCAAAATTTCCAAACCCTAGCAATAGACAATTACTAATATCAACTAGGTGATCAATCTAGTCAAATCAATAAGAATCAAAAGGAATAAGCTCAAGAGAAAAGATATAATCCAAAGGAATAGGAAATAGAGTTATAACCTCACAATCATGAATCAAATGAAGGCTTTAATTGTCGGACTAAGCAAAGGGTGCTTAGTTCTTCATAGTCTTGAAACAAAAACTCAAAGGGAAAACAATACTGACTAATGAACGATGACAAAAACTGAATGATAAACGATGATCATGCTTGGAGGCTATGGAACTAGGTTTAAATAAACTAAACCTAAAACCAAAGATCACAAACATAATCTAAAAGGAAACTAAAATAATCCTACCGTAATAAAAGAAATAAAATAAAAAGAAAATAATAAAATAAAGTAAACTTTGGAAAATCTTTGGACGAAAGAAACTCGGCCCGCGTTGATGCAGTTTTCCGTGACCGCGGAGGATTTTCCGCGACCGCGGCAAATTCACTTTTGCTCTCGACTTTTCCGCGACCGAGACTGTTCTTCCGCGACCGCGGCCTTCGTAAACCCGCGATCGCGGTCCTTCATTTTCTTGCTCTCACCTAGTCTCTTCGCCACGACCGCGGCCATGGCCTCCGCGATCGCGGTTTGGCTCCTGTAGCACCTTTACTTGGTTCTACTTCTTCGTCTTCTTGGGTGGCTTCCTTCTCTCTTCAATATATCTTCATTTAAGCTTCTCCAAACCACCATATCTGCACATCTACTCCTCAACTCCGATCTCTACAATACGCTCTAAACATCTCCAAATGGTACCCAAAACACCGGTAACAACTCCTAGTTAAACCCTACAAAGTAGCGCTGATCAGGGCGCTCCAGTCTTATTTGTCAAAAAGAAGGATGGTTCATTCCGACTTTGTATCGACTATCGAGAGTTGAACAAAGTCACTATCAAGAATAAGTATCCGTAGCCTAGGATAGATGATCTGTTGGATCAACTGCAAGGAGCAAAAGTCTTTTCCAAGATCGATATGAGATCTGGTTACCATCAGCTCAGGATTCGTGAGGAAGATATTCCGAGGACTGCATTCCGGACGAGATATGGGCACTACGAGTTCATAGTCATGCCATTTGGGCTTACTAATGCTCTGGCAGTTTTCATGGACCTGATGCATAGATGTTTCCACCAGTACCTGGAAAAGTTCGTAGTGGTATTCATCGACGATATTCTGATCTATTCTCCGAGCAAAGAGGCTCACGAGGAGCATCTTCGAATCACCTTGTCAGTCCTTAGACAAAATCAGTTGTATGCAAAGTTGTCTAAATGTGACTTATGGATCAAGGAAGTGGCTTTCTTAAGCCATGTGATTAATGAGAATGGGGTAATGGTCGACCCTCAGAAGATCGAAGCGGTAACCAACTGGAAGCGACCTCAGAACGTGAAGGAGGTGCGCAGTTTCTTGGGACTTGCAGGATATTACAGACGATTCGTGGAGGGATTTTCGAAGATCGCTCTATCCATGACCGGGTTGCTCCGCAAGGTCCTCAAGAAGTTCATATGGGACGACAAGTGCGAGGCACGTTTTCAGAAGTTGAAAAAGTGCCTAACGTCCGCACCAGTTTTGGTGCTACCAGAAGGAACTGATGGTTATGTGGTCTATAGTGACGCTTCAAAGCATGGGTTAGAATGTGTATTGATGCAAAAGGGAAAGGTTATTGCATACGCATCTCGGCAATTTAAGACCTATGAAGCAAACTATCCGACGCATGATCTGGAGTTAGCGGCTGTGGTATTCGCACTGAAGATTTGGAGGCACTATCTCTATGGTGTTAGGTGCCAGATCTTTACAGACCACAAGAGTCTCAAGTATGTGTTCACTCAGAATGAGTTGAATATGAGACAACGTCGCTGGTTAGAGCTACTCAAGGACTACGACATCGAGTTAATGTATCATCCGGGCAAGGCTAACGTAGTAGCCGATGCATTGAGCTAGAAGACGCCGCACGAGACCATAGTAGCTTTGCTCACTGCTCAGACCAAACTACACCAAGGATTGTGCGAGATTGATGTCTTGTATGATCAACATCGAGGATGCCTGAGTATGTTGGACATTCAGGCTACGTTATTAGATCAGGTCAAGGAGAAGCAGGTTGATGATGTGATCTTGGTGAAGTTAAGGAGTGAAGTGATGGATGGGAAAGCTCCCAGATTCGTGATTAAAGATGATGGATCACTCTGGTTTCAAGACCGGATCTGTATGCCTGACGTAGATGGCCTTTGCCAATTGGTAATGAAGGAGGCCAATTCGTCAGCTTATTCTGTACATCCAGGATCCAGTAAGATGTACAAAGACCTCAGAAAGAAACTTTGGTGGCCCAACATGAAGTGGGACGTAGCAGATTTCGTGGCAAAATGCTTGACTTGTCAAAAGGTCAAGATAGAACACCACAGACCAGGTGGTGAATTACAACCTCTCCTAGTGCCAGAATGGAAGTGGGAGGATATTGCGATGGACTTCGTCACGGGGTTGCCGAAGACTCAGAGTCAGAAGGATGCCATATGGGTGATCATTGACCGGCTCACGAAGAGTGCTCATTTCGTGGCCATCAAGTCAACTTGGGGAACCCAGAGGCTATCAGAAGTTTTCCTACACGAGATCGTCCGTTTACATTGTACACCAAAAACCATTGTATCGGATCGTGATGGCCGATTCATGTCGAGATTCTGGAAGGAACTCCACAAGGCCATGGGAATTGAGTTGAGGTTTAGTACTGTGTTTCATCCTCAGACAGATGGACAGTCTGAGAGGACCATCTAGACACTGGAGGATATGCTGAGAGCTTGCGTACTAGATCGTCCGACCAGCTGGGAGAACAGCTTAAGTCTGATTGAATTCACGTACAACAATATCTGGCATTCTACCATCAAGATGGCTCCATTCGAGGCTTTGTACGATCGAAAGTGCAGATCTCCGATTTGTTGGGATGAAAATGCCGATAAGATTCTACTCGAACCGGAGTTAGTCAAAAGGACTGCCTCGGACATTGCCTTGATCAGACAGAGGATGCTTACATATCAGAGTCGACCGAAGTCCTATGCTGATCTGAAGCGCAAGAATGTCGAGTTTGTGGTTGGTGATAAGGTGTTTGTCAAGGTGTCGCCATCCAAGGGTGTGTTCAGGTTCGGCAAGCGTGGGAAGCTCAACCCTTACTACGTGGGACCGTTTGAGATCCTTGACAGAGTTGGATCTCTAGCTGACCGTTTGGCATTGCCGCCGTCGGCGCATCCGGTGCATAATGTGTTCCACGTGTCTCTGCTAAGGAAGTATGTGCCAGATGTGTCTCATGTGCTGAGTTATGAGGACATCAAATTCAGGCAAATGGTACCTACGAGGAGAGACATGTGCATATTCTCGAACGCCGCGAGAACCACTTGAGGAACAAGGTGGTATCATTAGTGCGGATCATCTGGTCCAAGTCTGGATCTGAGGAGGTGACTTGGGAAACCTGGGAGACTGAGTCTGATATGCTTAGTCGTTTTCCCGAGCTATTTTCGGCCTAGTTTCGGGGTCGAAACTTTTTTTTAAGGGGAAGGTAATGTAATAACCCCTAAAAGTCCCGAACTGTCATTTTGTAAGAAGGACATGATGGGCATTTTTTGTAACCTCTGTAATAATCTCTTGAACGAAATATTATACGTTTAATAAGATTTTGGGTCATAAGGTATTTGGGAGTGCTAAAATAATTAAATTGGGCATATCCTCGAACGAGACCCGCGACCAGAGGCCAAGGAACACGATCGCGGCAGTTCCGCGACTGTGGATTCGCCCAGGAGCCAATCCGCGATCGCGGCTCTATTTTTGCGACCGCGGATCCTTGTTTCTTCCTCTTCTTCGTTCTTCTCCGAGCTTTGCCGATTCGGATTTCTGCACGTGTTTGTAACACTATCGGTGAAGGATCTTGAACGATTGGTATGGCCGGCGTTGAGCTCCCCTTTCCCTATAAATAGGGGCCTTCCATCGCTCAAATCTTCATCCACAACATCTACAGCCATCTCTCTCTCGTTTAGTGCATCGCCAGAGTTCTAGAAGATCGTCGGAGCATCGCCGAAGTTGTTGGTGGTCGCCGGAAACGCCTTGGAAGCTTTGAAGTGGTGGTGGTCATAGTGAGCTCTTGTCCGAGTCAAGAGGTTATCGCCGTCGTCGTCGGTAAGCCTCGAAGCCGAGTTAGGGCCGCGTCAAGATGGAGAACTGCGACCGCGGTTATGCAATACCATGACCGTGGCTCTGCCTAGATTTCCGCGACCGCAGGTATGACTTCCACGACCGCGGTTTTGCCCAGCAGCGCCACGATCGCGGCCGCGGCTCAGTTCGTTTCCCTTCGCTTTGTTTTGGTTAATTGTGCCATAACTAATTAGAGTGTTTTTACCTCGTTTTGTGTGCATCGTCGGGATGGACCTTGGGACGATGGGAATTCCAGTAGGCAATTGAGCACGTGTCTAGTCTTCCCGATCCGCAAGATCAAAACTACGTTCGTCTAGTCTAAGGCAAGTGGCGGTTCGCTCTTGCTTATCATTCCATATTTCCTTTAGTTATCAATTACTTGATTGTTAATTAAATTGGAATGAAGTGTTGTTTTTGTTTGGGAACAAATTTAAATAAAACAATGTGATAAAATATGATTCTATAATAGGTTGTATATATTGCTAGAAACAACGCTATTATACATGTTACCATGATGGTATTGGTGTGGAGTTATGTATGAACTTACATGTGTAGTTAGAACGAGTATTCGTAGGAACACTATGTACCTTGCGAGGTCTAGTCGTTTATTTAAAACTAGTATTAGGAGAATTTTGCCCTAGTACTATCTGGTCATGACTGTACCCTTATTCAGGATAGGTGCACATAGTTGGTGCCAACAATCGGGATTAATTCCCAAGATATCTCTCGTGTCGAGATGATATATACTAAAAGCTTTAACGTGAATATACGTTTTGTAACTAAATAAGATAAGTGCGGTATGCACATAATTAATGAACCTTCGGGCGAGAAGTACAACTTGGAACCCGCCCAGACTTCGGTTAGAGTAAATCTTCTTTCCAATCTGGATTCTCATTGCGCGGTGAGGTTGGTCGTGGACCCAAATGATCAAGTCATTTTTAAACGCTTGTGTGAAAACTATAAACGTTCCCAAACACTTGTCATACGTTTCCATAAGACTCAACTTCTTGGAGTCTTCTCTTCATACGTTTCTCATAAGACTCAATTCCTTTGGAGTCTTCTCTTGATCATTCCTCTTCTTATGTTTCTGTAGAAGTGTTGAGGTTCACTGTCGTCATCGGCTATTATTCGAGAAGCGACGGGTATAACCTAATACGACTACTTAGAACCTCTTTATTTGTACCCTTGCATAGTCTTTCATTAGACTAACCAACCGGTTATTTTCCTTTGCATGGTTGGCTGGTGTCATCCGTCTCATACGGCACATCAGGTAAACTTCCCTTTCTGTGAAGGCCAGAATCCGATGATGAGGGCAGATGGTGATTTAAGTGTTTTTCCAAGGTTGAATATCATATGCGTGAGATCGCTCAGATCAAAACCCCTTCATGGCGTTTATTAATTTTCAAGACTTCCGCTGTATTAAACAATTCTGTATTCGGTTGTATTTGGTTTGTCAAACAGTTGTAAGATCATGACATTGGTTTGAATAATATTTGGGGCAGATTTATTGCCATTTAATAAAGTTTGTGTTATTATATAGTTGTTATAAAATGATTTAGCCTTGGGTGACCCCAGATGTGTAATCTTATGTCACTGGCGGTAATACTTTCAAAGGAGAATTTGGGGGTGTTACACCCTCTCTCTCTCTATATATATATATATATATATATGTATATATATATGTGTGTGTGTGCCGACCCGTTCCGTTTGAAATCTTCCACCCCTTATACTGAATAATTATGTTTTTTCCTGATTCATTACTGTCTGATATGAATCTAAACAATGATTTCATATGATTGATTGTGTTCTTCTTCATTGATTTTAGACTTTATAGATTACATAATTTGACATATATTACTTTATAAAAAACTGGTTTTGTGTCCTCATTTTGTTTTTGTTTAAGTCTGATATATGTTCTACATTTCGACCATGTCTTCGTCTTCAACTAAAATGCAAAGCCAGGGAGGGTTTTCAGATCCAACAAACATGATATTTAATAAGGAGGTTCGTCTCTCTCTCTCTCTCTCTCTCTCTCTCTCTCTCTCTCTCTCTCTCTCTCTCTCTCTCTCTCTCTCTCTCTCTCTCTCTCTCTCTATCTCTCTCTCTCTCTCTCTCTCTCTCTCTCTCTCTCTGACCAGATATATTTGTTAAAAAGTTTGTCTTGCAGGGTTAAATCAAAATCGATTTTCAGCACATGTATGTCTCTATTTGACTGTTTGGTGGAAGGATTAAAAATTTCTGTCAGTTTAAGAAGTAAGTTCGTTTCTACATCTCTCTCTTTTATTCCATGTATCAATGATAATTTTATACATTTAAATAAATGTTGCAATGCATGACTTATACTATTATTCCATGTATATGAAGGAAATATACTATATACAGAACAATAGTATACATAACAGTATAATTTTTATACAACTTATATCTAGAATAAATAATGTTTTCATACAGTACGAAACTAATCTGGGTTGCTTTTATTCAGCGTATTCTGTTTCATTGATTATACATAGGTTATTTTAGAAAGATACTGCATGTTTGGTGTAAATATGTTCATTTGTTTGATTCTTTTTTGGTTTAAGTATTATATCTCTTTTTTGACCAAATGCAAGTTTGATATACAATTTGAAGTGTATTAAATCAATATTAGCTCACTTTAATAGCTTGAATAATTATGTTTAAGGTTTATGTTTGATATCAATTCTAAATGCTATAACCATATATTATAGAAAATATCTAAATTCTATATACAAAAATATTGAGAACAATAGTAGATATAAAGGTACCTTATTTGTAGAGATTAGATCTGTTGGATTACATCTCTCTGAAATAAAAAAATGGTATAGGAATCATTGAGAGGGTATTAGTTAGTGCAGAGTATGCACAGGGAAGTTATTAGTTTCATCAACAAAATGATTAAACTAATCACTTCTCTGTGCAAATTCTGCACTGACTTTCAATTAAGCATGCCTACTCGTGAAAGACTGAAAATAGCAATAAAGGAAATACTTGTGTATTTTTCTGATATGAGGAAAAATCATCAGAGAGTACAATGAAAGACACCCAAAATATCAGCATGTATAATCAATATCAGCATATAATTTATCTCCGTGTGTGTCTATTTCTCTTTGTGCAATTATGATATTGAATTTCAAATTCTATAATCATATACTAATGAAAATTATCAATATTGGCATATATGTTGCAATGTATGTTTGAAAGACATTTTTTTTAAAGTATATAGAAATATGTAAGTATACTGTAGTATATAAGAAATTACATTACCTATTTATAAAGCATACATATGTCGTATAATAAGATATTAACTTTTGCAATTGTTCTCTCTCTCTGATTGTATGTCACCAAGCTATGTGTACCTGATCATAACACTGAATATTACATACTGCTTGGTAAGTGGTTGTAACATATTAATTTAGCCTATCATTATGTTTTAACTGGAAGTATGTTTACTGAATTGAAAAAAATTGCAACTACAGGCTTCAACATCTCTTAGTCTCATTGAAGATGTACTTCCAGGTCATGCTTATTTATCTTTAAAATTAACAGCATAATCTGTTACTTATTTTTTTTAATCTATTATGTGCTTAACATATTTATTTTGTTATAGGAATTCCATGTGGATCTGGATTTGACACTTAAGGCAAGAGATAAACCCTAACCTAAACTGAAACATCTAAGGGTATGCCTTCTACTATAATGTTGACTATATTTAATTGATCATTAACATAAAAAAATTTACTGAATTTTGTTCACATGAAATAACAGGTTTTATCGTTTGTCCTCCAATTCATACATCTATTACAGTACAGTCATTCAAGATATACAGTAAGGTCATATTCTATGTTTTAATACTTAAGTTGTCATAATTAATGTATTTTATAAATCTTTGACCTAATATACATTATTTATTTTGGTATAGGATTGATGTGTGTGAGTCCAGACTGTGGAATCATAAAAAAAATTGGATTATTATTGCATATGTATGGAAGACATACAGGTACGCCAAGAGTTAGTCATTTAGATTTCAGTATCCTAGAACCTAAATCATATATCTACTTCTGCTATTGATTTAGTTTTAATACATAACACAATCAAACATTGAGTACTTAGTATATTAGTGTTATGGCATGTTTTCAGTAACCTGGAACCTAAAACATATAACTGAACAATAGTATATTAGTTTTATTGCATGTTTTCAGTATCGTAGAACCTAAATCATATAACTGAACCCTATTGATTTAGTTTTAATACCTAACACAATCAAACATTAGAAATCTAACAACACAAAAATATACAATACCTTTTAGTTTCGATGCCTCTTCCAAGTGAACAACTTCTGAGATTTTTGTAAGACTCCTAGTATCGAACAACTTGAAAAACTGCACACACAGAACTCCTGCAATCTTCTGGTTCCATAGTATATATATAAATACGATTAATTCCGATGTTTCACTTATAGAAGTTATGATTACATTACCCAAAACTAATTAACTACAAATATATCAACTGATTCTACAATCATATATGGAATTTAAATTGTCATACACTGGATAATAAACAGTTTTTATGTACAACTTGTCATTTTCTGAAAAATCACAATTAAACTCGTAATTGTTTAGGGCCAATTGGCCCAGTAAAATATATGTGTAGACTTAGTATAAAAGATCCATATAGTAAGTCTGATTTTCATGCAACTCACGATATAAATATTAAATTGGTTTTATATGATTTTCTTATGTATTCTTTATATAGACTTCAACCTAATAAATTTATAACAAAAAGTTTGCTAATAGAATAGATAAAATATTCAACATTGGGCCATTACATGTGTATAGTCTGTCATACTAAGTATAGTAATCATATTCGATCAATGGGCTTCAAGGCCCAGTTATGGCATTTTATAAACATTTATTCATTGGGTTAATTGACAGATTAGATTAATGGGCTTATAGGTGGCTCACCTAATTTGGGCTTATTGGTAGACTTTGTATAAAATATCCATTTGCTAATTCTGATTAATGGGCTTATAGGTGGCTCACCTCTCTCTCTCTCTCTCTCTCTCTCTCTCTCTCTCTCTCTCTCTCTCTCTCTCTCTCTCTCTCTCTCTCTCTCTCTCTCTCTCTCTCTCTCTTTAGCGTATTCTGTTTCATTGATTATAGATAGGTTATTTTAGAAAGATACTGCATGTTGGTGTAAATATGTTCATTTGTTTGATTCTTTTTTGGTTTTAAGTATTATATCTCTTTTTTGACCAAATGCAAGTTTGATATATAATTTGAAGTGTATTAAATCAAACTTAGCTCACTTTCATAGCTTGAATAATTATGTTTAGGGTTTATGTTTGATATAAATTCTAAATGCTATAACCATATATTATAGAAAATATCTAAATTCTATATACAAAAATATTCAGAACAAAATATCAGATATAAAGGTACCTTATTTGTAGATATTAGATCTGTTGGATTACATCTCTCTGAAATTAAAATTGGTATAGGAACCATACATAAACAAGCATATCATTGAGAGAGTATTAGTTAGTGCAGAGTATGCTTGGAGAAGTTATTAGTTTCATCACCAAAAATGAATAAACTATAAGTTCTCTAAGCATATTCTACACTGACTTTCAAGTAAGCATGCCTACTCGTGAAAGACTGAAAATAGCAAGAAAGGAAACATCAAGTGTATCAAGTTTTCCTTCTAGGTTTATACTTAAATGGAAATATTTAGTTCATTATGCAAAAAATGAAAAGATTTATAACCAATATTAATGCATTTGTGAAATCATTTACAATTACTAGTAAAGTTGAGATATCGTTTAAACTTTATAATATATTAATATTTTATATTCTTTAACAGTATATGACCATTGTTTTCTATTCTCACATCTTGACTTCTTTTATCTTGCACTTTACCAAATTAACAAAGCAACTTCAGCAAATAAAAAGTGAAAAAAAAACTAAAACAAACATACTCATATCATTAATAATGATGTAATACCTAAATGAAACATAACTAAGAGTCAAATTTTTTACAAAAACGACATAATATTTTGGAAATTATAAATATCTAAAAACTTTAAAACAAACAAAATTCATACTACCCTAATCTTCATTGCCTTCTTCTGCCTCAAAAGGTTCTTCATCTTCATTGTCTTCTTCTTCCTCTTCGTTGTCTTGTTCTTCTTCATCACTTAAATTAATCACCTCTTGTCTCCCGTTTAAGTATTGCCAAGGTAGACGATTAAGCTTTGCAAATTCATCCAAAGTACTCCATAGTAAAAGTCCGGACATTTCATTACCCACTTCGTAAATACATGAAAGCTGTCACGCTTCAACAAACTTGCTATTAAATTTCAATATATAATCACTTCCTTCACTTTCAATCCATATATTTACATCACTGCTGTGCCATGTGATGTAATTGTGTTCATTATTGTACAATGAATCAATACGTATATAGCGATCATGGCCATATGGTAAAAACATTTGCTCAAGAAGACTTTCATCCAATTCAGCATGTGTAAGAACAACAATCATAGGATTATAGGATGTAAATGTCGAATGAAATCCTGCGAGTTGAGTTGGACCGAAAAATCGTACCTCATTTCTTATTGCAACATTCATATGAATGTTTGAGAATAGAATATGATCCCTCTCATAGATGAATGGAGTATATCTCTTATTCATTTCATCCAAAGCATTTTTGAACCTGCACATGCGTAAAACAAAAAAAAAATAGTTTTTTTAACAATCTTAAATTAATAAAAAATGACACATAATATTATTAAATTACAAAAAAACAGTATAATAAAAAATACCTTTGTGTTGCATTTCCTAGATCACTCGGCATAGTAACTGAACATTTGATGTAATGTTCATCGTCCGATAAATCAATTGGAAAGGAAAGTCGAATGTAAAAATTATTTGCGATACTTGGAAACCTATAAAAATGGCTTTCCGGTACAATATATGTAAGAAAAAGCACCTCAGTGTCACTTGAGACATCATGCGGAATGGGATGCACCATACTTAATATTATAAAATGATGATCCTGGAGAAATTAAGAATGTTGAACGTGATAGATGAATTACAACATATGGGGTACTTATAGAGTCTTGATTTGTAATTTTGTCCATATTTTGATATAGTATAAAAATAACAATATAATAGTATATCATAGAAAATCACTAAATCACCTTTATCACCTAAATTTACTTACAAAATTCTGCATTCATCACGTTAGGAAATTTCTGATATCATCACATATATGAAAATTATAATGTTTCCATTTAATATAAATACTATATTCTGTAAGTATGATATATACATATAGGGAAATTCATATTAACTACATCATACTTTGTTAATTTTAATTTATAAACTATTATGTACTTAACATATTTATTTTCTAATAGGAATTACATGTGGATCTGGACTCGACACTTAAGGAAAGAGCCCTAACCTAAACTGAAAGATCTAAAGGTATGTCTCGTACACTAATATTAAGACTATGTTTTATTAATCATTAAACTTTAAAATATTACTGATTTTTTATCCACTGAATACATGAACTGTTATGTACTTTGCTTTATAATAGGAATTACATGTGGATCTGGACTTTTCTTTATAACTTTTTTGACACTTTCTCCTCATTTTGCTTAACAGGTTTGAACCTAACAAATAGGCTACACCTTCTCCTTCTTTAATTGAAGATGTACTTCCATGTGGAATTGGATTGGACACTTAATCATCTAAGGGTATGCCTCATACTAATGTTAAGACTATATTTAATTGATACTTAACATAAAAAAAATTACTGATTTTTGTTCACATGAAATAACAGGTTTTAGCATGTGTCCTCCAATTAATACATCTATTATAGTACAGTGATTCAAGATATACAGTAAGGTCATATGCTATCTTTTAATACTTAAGTTGTTATAATTAATGTGTTTTATAAATCTATTACCTAATATACATGATGCGATCCCACCAAGCGTAAGTGCCGAAGAGGAGGACACAGCCTTGCGCGCGCCACAAGAAGGACCAATCACAAGGGCACGCGCTAAGTCCATTGCGAACACGGTGAATTCTATAATTCAACGCGTTCAAGCAAGCCAAGGCAACATGGAGCCCAATCAAGAGAACGCGTTCTCCCTTAAAAGGCTCCAAGAGAACACAAAGATCGTGTTCATAGTGCGTCTTCTTTCAACCATTGAATGAACGCGATCATTTCAAACCAGATCACGATCTTCAGCATTGATGAGCATTAATTGAGAATATTCGGCATTAATGGATGAATCCATTTTTGAATTCAAACGTGATCTGTGTAATTAATGTAATCTTATCCTTATCTTTGCATTTACTTCATAGATTTGGGTCATTAAGACCTTGATTAGCCTTGTATAAATAGGGCCCTTTGGCCATTGTAAAGGGTTTTACGTCTAATTCAAATTCAGAGCTTGAGTTGAAAGCATTGCTTCCTCCCTTTGAGTATTTGGGCATCACAATCTCTGCTTCTCACCTCCTTCACCGTCTACTTCTCTTCCTTTCACCGCCGTTGCTCGCGCTCCGGCACCACTCGACCACGTCGAGCCTACCTTACCACCACCGCTCCATTGCCTACACTTCTTCGCTACACTTCCCCCTCCGCTGCTACCAAACACAACTCCACCTTATCCACTCAAACACCACTCATCATCACAATTCCTCGCGTTCCATCCTCCCAAATCAACGCGTTCTTTGTCCAGAACGTACCAATTCGTCGCAGCGGCTGCCGTTACAAGATCTCGATCCTTTCATCGCTTGTAGGGACGCATCAACTGGTATCAGAGCCTGATCTTGTAAGTCGCTACTAAGCTCATTTGTTAAAAATTTTTGTTTTTTTTCATCCATCATACTTGCTTCTGCCACCCCCATTTTCACAATTTTTTTTTTCTTTTTCACCCACCTATCGGTCCTACAAGAGAAATCTTTGCCGAATTGCGATACCTTTGCAAACTGGTGTGTTTTGCTTGTTTGAAAATTTCCTTAATTAATTGCGTGTTTTCGTAAGTGATTGCAAAAACAATGCGGTGAATACTTGACATATTCAACGCGTTGACCAAAAAAATCTACATCAACTTCTTCTCCCCCATCACGACATCAAAAACGTGATTTCTTTCTTCTAGTTACTTAGCCGTTATTTTTATTTTTCTTTTGCTTTCCTTTCAGATCCACTCGTCAATCAATACGAGTTCTTGGATCTGATACAAAAAAAAAAAAGTCGCATCAACAAAAAAAAATAAAAAATCGCGACGATTCAAAAAAAAAAAAAGAGGTAAAGCCAAAATAAGGCAACCCTCTTTCACCACCAACGGCTAGGCTCATTTCTTAATCTCTCCGCCGTCTAGTGTCTCGCGTGGTTTCTGTCTTGTTTTAACGCGTTCTTTACGCAAGATCTTAAGACAACATTCGTTTGGTTAAGTGGTTGTCACGCTTGCACTTCACACTTGTTTGCTAGCCTGTTAGCCGCCCTCACGGCCAAACAATCCTTATAACCAACGTGAACACTTGTGCCTTCATAGTGCTTGCTTTATTTGTGCTTCGTTGTCTTTTGTGCTTTTTTACTTGCAATGGAAGGTCAGGATGTTGTAGGCAATGTCGCAGCACAGATTGGTGCCAATGGACAAGGGAACAACCTTCCCCCACCCCAAGCACAAGACCCCAACCTTACTCAAGATCCAAATCAACCTCTCCTTGAGCTGTCACCGGAGCAGCGAGAGATCCAAGACTTGAGACGTCAACTCGCTGAGGAGCGACAGGAGAAAGAGGCCCTAAGACGCGCTGCTATGCAACAAACAGACCCCACTATGCAGGTCGCGATGAATCCAATGTTCATGCTCAATCCAATTGAGACGGGTCCGAACCAGCAACGCGTGGACAAGGGCAAGGGCGTGATGCTCCACTTCAAATCCTCAACCACGCCTCCAAAGGATCCAGTCGGTCATCGAGAGCAAACAAGGCCATGTCTCTCATCGCGATAGATATGTCCCACAGGCTACTCCAGTTCGCGATGAAGAATATCCAGAAGATGCGGACGATGACCAAGGTGAGTACCCTGACGATCTCGTTTATGATGACAGGTACCAACAAAGAGATCAACGCGAGGTTGCGACAACCACGCGTTCTGGCAGAATACAAAGGGGCACACGTGATCCCACGTTGGCGCGAAAATCAAGTCACAACTGTAACACCCCGGGCCAGAGGTGCTACAGTGCCATAGTCCCGAAGGACTATAAGGCGGGTGAAATAAAAATTTGCAAACATATCCCATACATAATATATACCAAAAGCAGCACAACGGAAAAACCTGTAAAACCTGTCCAAAGTTGAAACCATAATCAACTTAACATACAGAAAGTACTACAATTTACAAACCAGAAACCAACAACCAAAGACCAAAAGCCAATACAACAAGTTCGACCACTTCAAGGTCCAAAACCAAAACGATACATACAATCAAGTCAAAGTCTCAAACCAAAAGTAGAGTTCTCGACTCTAAAACCGACGGTGATCAGGATCCTCCTTGCTGGCGCTAAATCTGCAAAGCCTGATTGACTGGGGGACCCGATATCCCAGCCAACCACGGCATGTAAACCGAGATTGGTCAGTCTTTTGAAAGACTATGGCAAGATTAGTCAAGCCAAAACAGTTCAAACAACATACAATCATATAAGATATATATAACGTCACAAAATCCAGCCAAAACAACCAAGAGAGTACTCAACTCTCAAACGCAAATAACTCCAACATAACTCCAACATAATCCATTCTAACCCAATTAACGATAATCCAAACACCAGACCCATACTCAATCAAACAAACCAACTACCACACCGACACTCAACAACAATCACATATAACCATCAATAATACACAATCACACCTTAAACCAACTATCCAACCACACGTCAAAACACAAACATAACACGCTATCACATAACCGATCAATTATCCATTCTTATCCAATTCTGCACGATATTAACCTCTTTCAATCCAACCTCAAACTCATCAGTACTCAAGCATAAACGAATAGAAAGATCCAATCCAACTTCCTCTCCAATACTAATACCTCAAACAACAACTCTATGCACATACACATATCTTACTATTGACTTACAACCAAAACTAACCGATAATACAGAACTCACTACTGTACTAACACAACAAATTCAATTAACCTTCACATCAACAAACACATAGGCATCAACGAAAATAATCATCACATAATACAATCATAACCAAAATAACGATCCAGGCCAGCCACCCTTCTGGTGCCGTCGGTTCATCAACCTCGACTGCAACTCATACATCAAACTCAACTCGTATTGGCCCACACCCTCAAGATGGAAACCAATCTATACACTCAAACAACACAACCAACATTCATAATCCATCAACTACCAACAATAACCATACCAACATAAATTCACAACCTTGACCAATTACATTCAACAACTATAACACACGTAAATTCACCACCACAACCAATGGCCAACAATGACCCACAACCACAACTAATAATAATCAACGTCCAACATAAACCAATTATCAAACATACAACCAAATTACCAACACAACCACTTAATCAAGTACACAATCAACATTCAACACATAACCGACACACACAACCATCAACACCTCCAATCCAACCTCCGTCTCCACCACCACATCACCGGGTGAGACAATCCACAATACCTCCGTCTACACCACCACATCACCGGGTGAGACAATCAACACACACTTTCCGAATGGGACTTTCACCATCCAACCCTTGGCCCTTAACGACGTAGGCGTGCACCCTACGCGGTTTGGTGAGACTATCATCACCTGACCCTTCGACCTTCGGGGGTTCATACCCACCGAGGCCCTCACATATAAGGAATTTCACCATCGAACAACATTCCACCACCACACTGATACCAATCAAATAAAATCATATACGACAATCAATCAAATATCACATACGGCAAAGGTTAACACATATTCACATACACACACTATCCAACACACACACTCACACATTCAATCCAACACACACATACGATCCACCACACACACACACACACACACACACACACACACACACACACACACACACACACACACACACACACACACACACACACACACACACACACATATTCAATCCAATCCACATACACGTGTCAACAGACACTCACACTCAAGCCAACACACACACACGTGTCAACAGACACTATCAACAATAATCAATCACATTTAGTCACAATTGACTACCACGTCAATATTTATTCAACACGATACGAGACAAAAATACTAACACACGCACACACACCCATTTTCAACCAAGTATCAATATAGTCAATTAATCCAATTTAAATCGCTCAAGAAATGATAAAATTAATTATGAAACACTAGGCATAAATCAATTTATAAAAATTATATAAAGTTAGCAAGAATCCTCTTGCCTCAAGTCGAACCGCAACGACCCCAGAGGTCTCCAAACCACTCGAACGAACCTGCGAAATCAATCCGAGTAAATCTCTGGCGTTAATTAACTCATCCAATCAACAACTAATAAACCCCCAATTCAAACCCTAATTTAATTATACCTCCTAATTCCAGTAAACTCCCACAAATTCACCTAATTAATTCCTTAATTAATTAAGGGAAACCACACCCAAATTAATCCAACTCAAATCAAGGTTTGCTGCTACAAATTCTCAACCGAAATCAGTAACTATACCGATTGAATTCAGTCCAACAATTAGCTCCCGAATTCAGCAAATTGCCCACACAAGACAACAACAACTCGCTCACACCCATATATTCAGCCATCCGAACCACAACAAAACCGATCGAAGGCTTACCTTGTCGACACCACTACGTAGCCACCGGGAAGGCCCATCGTCGCCAGAGACGATGGCGGCACAGCAGCGAACAGCACCACAGCAACCACGAACAAAACACAGCAACACGCAGCAATAGCGGACAAAATGCAGCAACCAGCAGACAGCTCGTCGCGGTTCACAGAGGTTCGGCTCGCCTCGTCGGTGGCTTGACTCAGTAGCTCGCCGGATCTGGCTTCCCAACACCGGAAAGCAGCAACCAGCAGCTACAACAACAACAGCCAGCACGCAGCGACACCACACCAGCTCACGGACAGTAGCAGCAACACGAACCGAGTAAGAACAAAGGAGGAGCGACGCGGTCCAAGTCGGCTCGCCGGAGAAGAAGCTGGCTTCGGCTGGGCACAGGGGAGGGAGTCGGGAAGGAGGAGAGAGCTGGCTGCTCACAGGGAAATTCGAGAGAGAGAGAGAGAAAACCGAGAGTTAGGGATTTTAAATCCCAAATTCCATTTCTCCCCTTTTAAGCAAAACCCATAATTAATTTACCACTTTTCCATTACTATCTTATTTGGGGTATTTCATTCTCCCCCCCTTATAAGAGTTTCGTCCTCGAAACTCGGATGAAACAGGTGCGGATAACTGCCTCGCATAACTGACTCTAATATATATAGGACTTGTCGAAGAATAACCTTCCTTGAGAATCCATTCTCTGATCTCTTCATCGGCTGGCACACATAAGCGATTCTGAATCACCATATTCCCTCTTTCAGTACAAAAATACGTGCACTCTTCCCTGAGCAATCTGACTGCATATCTTACTCAACTTTTCATCGCATTCAACTGCGTCCGTTCCTTCTCAAACCAAATTTCACTTTTCACCCTTTGCCAACTTGTTGCAATCCCGACCAAACTGTCAAACAAGCAACCACCTGCTCGAGAGTCGACTTCCTACACAAAGCATCAGCAACCACAGTAGCCCTTTTCTGATTGATAACAATATCTTTTCATAATCCTTAATCATTTCTAGCAATCATCTTTGCCTCATGATCAATTCTCTCTTATACAATTTGAGCTGACGAAAAGCATACGCAATGACCTTCCCATTCTGCATCAAAACGCAACCCAAACTTCGCTTAGACACATCACCGTAGATAACAAACCCTTTTTGTTTCCTGCAGTAAAACCGACACTGATGCACTAATCAAACACTTCCTGAGTCCTTCGAAAACTCTCTCCTGACATTTCCCGTCCCAGTCAAAATTCTTAGTCACACGCAACCTTAGAAAATCCATCCACAATCGCATGCAGTAATCTTCCAGTCCGAGAATACTCCCAATGAAACTCACTGCAACCAATCCAAGTACTTTCTAAAAACATTAATTCCTTAAACCTTGAAATCTGCGGAAGCATTAGTCAACTCGAAAGGCAACCCAACCTTTTCTTAGCAGTTTTACAGCTGTCATCGCACTAACAATTCTGCCAGAGTCTCTAGGATGATGACTCTCACACATGCACTAAACCTTTATCTCCTGTTACGATAACTGTCATCTTCCAGAAGTCACAGACACATTCTGTTCCTCAGCTCAGTCGAACCCATAGTCGTAAAATCCCACTTTCTCAGGTGCAAACCGAGTTCTCTGTTTCTTACTGCCTCAAGCATCAATAATCTGATCAGAATCATCTATAGCGGTTTCCATAATCAATCACTCATCTACATACTGCTCAATGATCGTACAGCTATGCCTTACCATCAAAGGTTCATATCTGAATACAACCATATCTGAATGCGCTTAATCTGTCCTGCTCAACCCTAACAATAACAGTAGCACACAACAAATCATACCGAATCATCACCACTAAACTACATGCATCAACCTCTTGACGATAAGCCCAACGGCCTCATCCTCTACCATACTCATACTCCTTAAACCTCTAGCACGTCCCACTTACCAGGGAACGCACCATAAAATATAATTTAACAATTCAAAACATCACATATAAAATATATCAAACATTAGCACAAAACATCACAAACAGCACTTACTTACCAACACAACTCACTACGGTTGACAACAAGGATTCCTGATCACCCGATCGTTCACAACAACAACGTATAAAAATTCTCAAGTTGAAAACTCGGAAAGAATACATTTTTTTTTGAAAAGAGCTCTGATACCAATTATGTAACACCCCGGGCCAGAGGTGCTACAGTGCCATAGTCCCGAAGGACTATAAGGCGGGTGAAATAAAAATTTGCAAACATATCCCATACATAATATATACCAAAAGCAGCACAACGGAAAAACCTGTAAAACCTGTCCAAAGTTGAAACCATAATCAACTTAACATACAGAAAGTACTACAATTTACAAACCAGAAACCAACAACCAAAGACCAAAAGCCAATACAACAAGTTCGACCACTTCAAGGTCCAAAACCAAAACGATACATACAATCAAGTCAAAGTCTCAAACCAAAAGTAGAGTTCTCGACTCCAAAACCGACGGTGATCAGGATCCTCCTTGCTGGCGCTAAATTTGCAAAGCCTGATTGACTGGGGGACCCGATATCCCAGCCAACTACGGCATGTAAACCGAGGTTGGTTAGTCTTTTGAAAGACTATGGCAAGATTAGCCAAGCCAAAACAGTTCAAACAACATACAATCATATAAGATATATATAACGTCACAAAATCCAGCCAAAACAACCAAGAGAGTACTCAACTCTCAAACGCAAATAACTCCAACATAACTCCAACATAATCCATTCTAACCCAATCAACGATAATCCAAACACCAGACCCATACTCAATCAAACAAACCAACTACCACACCGACACTCAACAACAATCACATATAACCATCAATAATACACAATCACACCTTAAACCAACTATCCAACCACACGTCAAAACACAAACATAACACGCTATCACATAACCGATCAATTATCCATTCTTATCCAATTCTGCACGATATTAACCTCTTTCAATCCAACCTCAAACTCATCAGTACTCAAGCATAAACGAATAGAAAGATCCAATCCAACTTCCTCTCCAATACTAATACCTCAAACAACAACTCTATGCACATACACATATCTTACTACTGACTTACAACCAAAACTAACCGATAATACAAAACTCACTACTGTACTAACACAACAAATTCAATTAACCTTCACATCAACAAACACATAGGCATCAACGAAAATAATCATCACATAATACAATCATAACCAAAATAACGATCCAGGCCAGCCACCCTTCTGGTGCCGTCGGTTCGTCAACCTCGACTGCAACTCATACATCAAACTCAACTCGTATTGGCCCACACCCTCAAGATGGAAACCAATCTATACACTCAAACAACACAACCAACATTCATAATCCATCAACTACCAACAATAACCATACCAACATAAATTCACAACCTTGACCAGTTACAATCAATAACTATAACACACGTAAATTCACCACCACAACCAATGGCCAACAATGACCCACAACCACAACTAATAACAATCAACGTCCAACATAAACCAATTATCAAACATACAACCAAATTACCAACACAACCACTTAATCAAGTACACAATCAACATTCAACACATAACCGACACACACAACCATCAACACCTCCAATCCAACCTCCGTCTCCACCACCACATCACCGGGTGAGACAATCCACAATACCTCCGTCTACACCACCACATCACCGGGTGAGACAATCAACACACACTTTCCGGATGAGACTTTCACCATCCAACCCTTGGCCCTTAACGACGTAGGCGTGCACCCTATGCGGTTTGGTGAGACTATCATCACCTGACCCTTCGACCTTCGGGGGTTCATACCCACCGAGGCCCTCACATATAAGGAATTTCACCATCGAACAACATTCCACCACCACACCGATACCAATCAAATAAAATCATATACGACAATCAATCAAATATCACATACGGCAAAGGTTAACACATATTCACATACACACACTATCCAACACACACACTCACACATTCAATCCAACACACACATACGATCCACCACACACACACACACACACACACACACACACACACACACACACACACACACACACACACACACACACACACACACACACACACACACACACACACACACACACACATATTCAATCCAATACACATACACGTGTCAACAGACACTCACACTCAAGCCAACACATACACACACGTGTCAACAGACACTATCAACAATAATCAATCACATTTAGTCACAATTGACTACCACGTCAATATTTATTCAACACGATACGAGACAAAAATACTAACACACGCACACACACCCATTTTCAACCAAGTATCAATATAGTCAATTAATCCAATTTAAATCGCTCAAGAAATGATAAAATTAATTATGAAACACTAGGCATAAATCAATTTATAAAAATTATATAAAGTTAGCAAGAATCCTCTTGCTCAAGTCGAACCGCAACGACCCCAGAGGTCTCCAAACCACTCGAACGAACCTGCGAAATCAATCCGAGTAAATCTCAGGCGTTTATTAACTCATCCAATCAACAACTAATAAACCCCCAATTCAAACCCTAATTTAATTATACCTCCTAATTCCAATTTCAGCAAACTCCCACAAATTCACCTAATTAATTCCTTAATTAATTAAGGGAAACCATACCCAAATTAATCCAACTCAAATCAAGGTTTGCTGCTACAAATTCTCAACCGAAATCAGTAACTATACCGATTGAATTCAGTCCAACAATTAGCTCCCGAATTCAGCAAATTGCCCACACAAGACAACAACAACTCGCTCACACCCATATATTCAGCCATCCGAACCACAACAAAACCGATCGAAGGCTTACCTTGTCGACACCACTACGTAGCCACCGGGAAGGCCCATCGTCGCCGGAGACGATGGCGGCACAGCAGCGAACAGCACCACAGCAACCACGAACAGAACACAGCAACACGCAGCAATAGCGGACAAAACGCAGCAACCAGCAGACAGCTCGTCGCGGTTCACAGAGGTTCGGCTCGCCTCGTCAGTGGCTTGACTCAGCAGCTCGCCGGATCTGGCTTCCCAACACCGAAAAGCAGCAACCAGCAGCCAGCACGCAGCGACACCACACCAGCTCACGGACAACAACAGCAACACGAACCGAGCAAGAACAGAGGAGGAGCGGCGCGGTCCAAGTCGGCTCGCCGGAGAAGAAGCTGGCTTCGGCTGGGCACAAGGGAGGGAGTCGGGAAGGAGGAGAGAGCTGGCTGCTCACAGGGAAATTCGAGAGAGAGAGAGAAAACCGAGAGTTAGGGATTTTAAATCCCAAATTCCATTTCTCCCCTTTTAAGCAAAACCCATAATTAATTTACCACTTTTCCATTACTATCTTATTTGGGGTATTTCAGCAACAGACAGATGGTGCCGCGTCAGAAGCATTATGCTAACACCCCAGTGCCTTTCAACGTGGAGGACCACCTGGGCCACCAAAGTGCGCGCACTCCGCGCTATGGTTCAGATGGGTACTATTCCACCACTCCTCTGCCACAGGATGATTTTGAGGAGTTTGATGACGAAGAGATGGAGGACTCTGGGATGATCAACCCGGGGAACTTTCACCAACCACTAGGGGATCCAGCGGAGCTACAAGACAACCCCCAAGACTGGTTTCCTCCATCACAACTCCCTCAGAATCAACAACGCGAACAACGCGTTCTTTGGAGAAACAACCAGCTTTACGCTGAGAATCAATGCGCTAACAGAGACGCGCGAAGGAACAACAGAGGTCAGGGCCAATTCCACCAGGCTCCTATCAATCAATATGCCGCACAGGAGTTCCCACCTGCTCAACTGCAAAGAACGCGTGATCCTAATGCACTTCGTCTCAATTGCCATGAGATCAAGGTAAAACTTGAACATTTTTATTGCGAATATGATCCCGCTGTGTTTCTTGAATGGTTGCAGGCCACAGAGTACACCTTGATCTTCACTCAGATTCCACCCCAAGATTACGTGGCCGCGGCGACTGTCCACTTCAGAGGTGCCGCGCGAGTTTGGTGGCATCGATTCGTGGATGACAGGATAAGGCGAAACCTGGTGCCTCTAACTGAATGGCACCAGCTTAAGTTCGTTATGACACAGAAGTATGTTCCACAAGACTACAAGAACCAGATGCGACTAAACATCGCGATGTCCAAGCAAGGGAACAAGACGCCCCTTGAGTTCTTCTCACAACTCGAGGACATGTACTACAAGGCGTCTATCAGTGTCGCGCCCTCAACATTGAGGACGAAGTTTCTGAGTGGTCTCAACACAAACATCAGAGACCAATTCGAGGTATTTCCCATCAAAAACATCAACGACTTGACGCATGCCGCGATGAAGATTCACAATCAACTCGTTCGCAAGCGCCAAGCCCCATACCAACCATATGGACAAAGAAGGTATGATTCTAACTCAAGTCCATTACCTTCTACTAATGTGCGCGGCCTTGCCCCAGGAAACAACCAAAGTTCTCAGAATAGGCAAGGGAAGATCGCGATGACTCCAGGGACGACAGCCCGCGCTCCACAAGCTAAGGGTACTCCCTCTACCCAAGACAGAGCGCGTGACATGGAGTGTTACAAGTGTGGAGGCAGAGGACATATGATGCGCAACTGTCCCAACGCGAAGAAGGTCCTGTTCTCCACAGTCTCACAAGGTTATGAGTCCTTTGAAGAAGAGGAAGCATTCGAGACTACTGTTGCTGAAGCTGAAGATGAAGACGAGGAGGCCTACACTTGTGAACCAACCGCGCTGCATGAAGGCACCGCGCTAAGCCTCGTCACTAGGAGATTGCTCACAGTCAAGGAAGCTAGTCTTGTGGATCAACGCGAGAACCTATTTCACACGCGTTGTTTGGTCAAGACTGTGACCTTGAGCGTGATAATCGATGGAGGTAGTTGTTGCAACATCATCAACGAAAAGGTGGTGAACCACTTCAATTTGCCAACTACCCCGCATCCACAGCCATATGGACTACAATGGATCTCGTCGAGTTCAGGTAACACTGTAAGTCGTCAATGCTTAATTCCTTTTTCCATTGGCCAGTACACAGACACTGTTCTGTGTGATGTTATCACCATGGATGCGACACACTTGTTGCTGGGGCGTCCATGGCAATTTGATCGACGCATTCTTCACGATGGGTATTTAAACACTTATGTGTTTACTTACCACGGGAAGCGCGTCACGCTCTTACCTATGTCGCCGAATGAGATATTACAGGACCAGGTAGAGCGCGAGAGGCAAAAGGCTATTGAGGCTGCCAAGAGCCAAGGTAGCCAAAGTACGCGTTCTTCTGGGGAAGCCAAGCAAAAGAAATAGGTGGCTTCTCAGGAAAGAACGTGATCCAAGGAGGTGCCTCAAAACACCAAGGCAGACACAAATTTGCAAGGAGGCTGTGAGCACAGACTCCTCTTGGCACGACCAAGTGACCTGACGCCTGCTCTCCAAGGGAAGGTGCCTTGTTTCTTACTAGTGCCACAACCAGGTCAAGAAGACGCGCCTATTCTGCAAGGCGTGCCCAGCGAAATAACCCAGCTGCTAGAGGAGTTCAAGGACCTCTTCCCTGAGGAGCTCCCATAAGGATTGCCACCACTGCGAGGCGTTGAGCACCAAATTGACTTGGTGCCTGGCGCATCACTTTCCAATCGAGCAGCTTATCGCGCTGGCCCAGAAGAAACCAAGGAACTTCAACGACAAGTCCAGGAGCTACTTCATCGTGGCTACGTAAGGGAGTCCTTAAGCCCTTGTGCGGTTCCGATCATCCTGGTCCCCAAGAAAGATGGTTCGTGGCGAATGTGTGTCGACTGCCGTGCGATCAATCAGATCACGGTGAAGTACAGACACCCAATTCCTCGCCTGGATGACATGCTGGATGAGCTCCATGGCGCGATGATCTATACAAAAATCGACCTCAAGAGCGGCTATCATCAGATTCGCATGTAAGAGGGAGACGAGTGGAAGACCGCGTTCAAGACGAAGTATGGTCTTTACGAATGGCTTGTCATGCCATTTGGATTGACCAACGCGCCGAGCACGTTTATGAGACTGATGAACCATGTGCTTCGCGAGTTCTTGGGAAAATTCGTCGTCGTGTACTTCGACGACATTCTGGTATATTCTTTATCTCTTGCTGATCATGTTAATCATTTGAGACTTGTTTTGCAGTGCTTGAGAAGGCAAGAGTTATATGCCAACTTGGGCAAGTGTCGCTTTGCTTCCGACACCACAAATGTTCTAGGCTATGTGGTCTCTAGAGATGGGTTGCGCGTTGATGAAGAGAAGATCGCGGCAATTAGAGACTGGCCTACTCCGACGACCCCAACCATGGTACGAAGCTTTCTGGGCTTAGCAGGTTTTTATCGGAGGTTCGTAAGGAATTTCAGCACAATCGCGGCGCCTTTACATGAGCTGACCAAAAAAGGTGTCGTGGTGATTTGGAAAGAGAGCCACAACAACGCATTCAACGCGTTGAAGGAGGCACTGTGCAATGCGCCACTACTTCAGCTCCCAGACTTCAACAAACATTTCAAAGTGGAGTGTGACGCGTCAAACATTGGCATTGGTGGAGTGCTCCACCAAGAGAGAAGGCCCATCGCGTACTTTAGCGAGAAACTCACTGGGGCCACACTCAACTACCCTACGTACGACAAAGAGTTGTACGCGCTGATTAGGGTCCTGAAGACTTGGCAACATTACCTGTGGCCATGCGAATTCGTCATTCATTCAGACCACGCGGCACTCAGTTATCTCAAGAGCCAAGCACATCTCAGCAGATGCCACGCACACTGGGTTGAATTCATGGAAACATTTCCATACGTGGTGGTGCACAAGAAAGGTAAAGAGAATGTGGTCGCTGACGCGCTCTCTCGAAGGTATGTGCTCATTTCTCAACTTCAATCCAAACTGCTTGGTTTTTCGTTGATTAAAGAGTTGTATGCGTCTGACTCCTTCTTCAAGCCTATTCTGGAGCAATGCCTTAGGAACCGCGAGGTAGAAACATTCTTTTTGCAGGATGGGTTCCTATACAAAGCAGGACGCTTATGCATTCCAAGCTCACCCATCCGGAAGCTGCTGATACAAGAAGCACATGAAGGCCGCGGTCATTTTGGCGTCAACAAGACACTGGCAGCTCTTCGCGAGCATTTCTTCTGGCCAAAGATGACATACCAGGTGACTCGCTTCTGCAACAGTTGTGTCACTTGCCAACGCGCCAAGTCCACTTCCCATCCTTATGGTGTCTACACTCCACTGCCAATCCCCTTGGCGCCTTGGGAAGACTTGTCCATGGACTTCATCACTGGCTTACCTGTCTCCAAACGAGGTGACCTGGTCTGGGTACATCTTCGCAAAGGACGATTCCCCGTAAAAAGGAAGTCCAAGCTTGCACCACGCGGAGATGGGCCATTTCAAGTGCTTAAGGCAATTGGCGACAACGCCTATGAGATCGATCTGCCCCCGGATTATGGCGTACACAAAACCTTCAACGTTGCAGACTTGGAGGCATACGTGGCGCCCGACAATGATGATGGTGAAGCGGGGACGCTTCACAGCCAAGTGGGGGAGGGTGATGCGATCCCACCAAGCGTAAGTGCCGAAGAGGAGGACACAGCCTTGCGCGCGCCACAAGAAGGACCAATCACAAGGGCATGCGCTAAGTCCATTACGAACGTGGTGAATTCTATAATTCAACGCGTTCAAGCAAGCCAAGGCAACAGGGAGCCCAATCAAGAGAACGCGTTCTCCCTTCAAAGGCTCCAAGAGAACACAGAGATCGCATTCAGAGTGCGTCTTCTTTCAACCATTGAATGAACGCGATCATTTCAAACCAGATCACGATCTTCAGCATTGATGAGCATTAATTGAGAATATTCGGCATTAATGGCTGAATCCATTTTTGAATTCAAACGTGATCTGTGTAATTAATGTAATCTTATCCTTATCTTTGCATTTACTTCATAGATTTGGGTCATTAAGACCCTGATTAGCCTTGTATAAATAGGGCCCTTTGGCCATTGTAAAGGGTTTTACGTCTAATTCAAATTCAGAGCTTGAGTTGAAAGCATTGCTTCCTCCCTTTGAGTATTTGGGCGTCACAATCTCTGCTTCTCACCTCCTTCACCGTCTACTTCTCTTCCTTTCACCGCCGTTGCTCGCGCTCCGGCACCACTCGACCACGTCGAGCCTACCTTACCACCACCGCTCCATTGCCTACACTTCTTCGCTACACTTCCCCCTCCGCTGCTACCAAACACAACTCCACCTTATCCACTCAAACACCACTCATCATCACAATTCCTCGCGTTTCATCCTCCCAAATCAACGCGTTTTTTGTCCAGAACGTACCAATTCGTCGCAGCGGCTGCCGTTACAAGATCTCGATCCTTTCATCGCTTGTAGGGACGCATCAATACATTATTTATTTTGGGTATAGGACAACTGTGTGTCAGTCCAGACTGAATCATCAATAAAAAATTGGATTGTTATTGCATATAATTACAGAATACATACAGGTACGCTAAGAATTAGTCGTTTAGATTTAAGTTCTTAAAATTAGTCTCATAGAGTACTTAGTATATTAGTATTATTGCATGTTTTCAGTACCTGGATCCTAAATCATATAACTGAAAAATAGTATATTAGTTTTATTGCATGTTTTCAGTATCGTAGAACCTTAGTCATATATCAACCCCTGCTATTGATTTAGTTTTAGTAACAAAATATCATTCATCAAAAAAATTGCGCGTTTCCTTATTGCATGTTTTCAGTATCGTAGAACCTTATTGCATGTTTTCAGTACCTAGAACCTAAATCAAATAACTAAAAAATAGTATATTAGTTTTATTGCATGTTTTCAGTATCGTAGAATCTTAGTCATATATCTACCTCTGCTATTGACTTAGTTTTAGTAACAAAATATCATTCAGCAAAAACAAAATTATTAAATTTCAATGATATAAACTGACCAGAAATATGCGATAGAATCAAAACAAATTGTCTAACTTGGAGGAATTAATAAACATCTAACTTATATGAAAATGGACATTCTAAACTTAAGAAAAATCTGCAAAACGAAAATACAAATTTTAATTTTTATATGAAATTGTTTATTCATCTAGCTTTTTCTCCTTCACTTTCTTGAATATAAGCCTCTTCCTGGTACTTGAGTGCTCCCCACGATTAGCTAAAGGACAAGCATCAGCTTTAGTAATTTCCTCTTCATCCGATTCACCATTTTCATCATCTTCGTCGATGTTAATATAGCGACGCTTACGGGGTGAAACCATTTCATTTGAAGAAACTTTTGACATAACATCATTGTCTAGGGTGCACGATTCCAGATTTTCCTATCAATAAATAAATTAAACAATTATTAAATTTGTAATTAATAATAAATTAATTCATAAAAATACTTCAAAATTTAGCATTACATAATCTTAATTCAGTGATATATACCTCAGATTTTTTGGTCGTTTGCTCAAATTTCTCAATGAGAGTTGTATCGTCGGTCATATTCGTCACGGTATATGCAGAAGGTGAAGGAAGTCTGCTAATGTTGAATTGTGAAATAAGAACTCTAAATAACATTTTTTTGTTCAGCAAGAAATTTAAATCTTTTGGGATGTTATTTATGTCCTCATCCTGAAAAAAAAATAAGTTCAATAAAAAACAGCAATTAATAAGTAATGCATTAAGATTTATATTTATATACCTTATCCGTTGATTCGATAATGCTCGAAACAGTTTTCTTCAAGAATTGGGAAATTTCCCTATCAAATATAGTGAACTGAGCGGTACCAGATCCGTCTATAACACTAACTTGAACACTAAATCTGCATATAAAAAAACAACTACAATGTCATGTATAAACATTACAATAACTGAATTGAAATGACAGAATTTAATGAAAGAATTTTGTACCTAGGGACTGCTTAGTTAACCAAAGTTTCACATTTTTTACACCAAAACTTTTCCTCTTGCGGTTGCACCTTACTTTTACAACGTTTGCAAGAATTATAGTACCATCCGTAGGAATCTTCAATATGATCAATGGTGGCAAGAGTAATAGCTTGCAGAACCTATAGTTTATATTATATATAAATACGTAAGATAGTGTACATAAATTTGAATAATATTTATTAACACATAAAAAGCAATTCTTAAATTTTGAACATATCGCTCCTCGATCGTGAAGATGTTCGTAAAGTTCATCTAAAGTTTTTCTATCATTCACGTTTAAGAAAAGGTCGGCTTGGGAGTAGGACGGCTCATTTGTCAATTGTACACAACTTTGGCCACCTTTTGAGCATTCTTTTTTTTTGAGAAACTACAAAATAAAGACAAATAGTATAGGATAATTAAAAAATAAATATCACGATATTGGATATTAAATTGCATATTTTATGTAATAATAATAATATTACATTTTCTTAAATTCAGCAATCTCACATACGCTATCATCATCAAAATAAATCCTTGTGCCTTAATAACCATTTGACAAATTAGGTGTATTATTCCATTTTCCCAACTTCCCAAATTGTATAATAACTACGACAAAATTCTAAGCAGAAGCCCCAACAAATGGACGACATAATTCGGCATAATCATCCCATAATGTACAATTGATGACATTATTCCTGTAATATTATACAATATAAAATAATAACTAAGAATATAAAATAATAGAATATAAAATTACATATGAAATTTTATTACAATGCAGAATTTCAAAAACAAAATAAATACCTTGTATCCATCAATTGTATATTGATCCTTTTACCCTCTTTTATGTTCCGGTTAGTAAAGGTAACAATGTTGTCTCCAATTCCAACCAATTGACCAATAACATCTACACAATAATTACTATTATGTGTAAAATAAAATATTAAACGTACTGAAACAGTAATTGTTATAATATAATCAAATGATAAATTTAAAGATTTACTAACCATAAAGATATACTTGATCCAGTGACTCGTCGAGGATTTTTTTGAAATCAGCGAATTTGAATCCATGAATAGGAATAGAAATAGAAATTGATGAACTTCGCTTAATTATAGTGTTGCGATAAAATATTATCTTGTATTTATGATTAGAGAACTTGAAAGGTATATCATAAAGAACAACTCCAAAGTTTGAAATCAAATATACACCTCCTTCCTCTAATATTGCAAAATTCACCATAAAAGCTTCTTTAATGACTCCATGGATTTTCTCACCCTTAAGACAATAAGAAATATGTGTTAGTGCTATACAAATATTAGGCAAACAATTTTTTATATATTAAATACAAATTATTAAAAAACTGAAAATTAATACCTTTTCATCCATTAAAATTATTTCAGTTGTACTGTATTGCGTACGATCTTCTTTCTTCGAAACTTTAAACAATCGAATTACTCGAAACTTTAGCTCATAATTCCCTCGGGTACCCGTAATATCCTTTATTTCTTGTTGTTGTTTTGACATTGCTACAAAGGTCATACAAAAATTCAATACAAATTCAGTACAAAAATAATAATGAAAGCTAATATAAGTGCAGTATTTACAGATCTGTAATTACACAAAATACATACGAAAATCAGTAGTGGAAAATCAGTTCAGTATTTGCAGTTCTGTAATGGCACAAAATACATAGGAAAATCAGTAGTGAAATATCAATTCTGTAATTGCAAAAACTCAGTGGAGATAGGGAGAATTTTCGAACCCCAGGAAGAATCTATATAGCATGATCGTATTATTATGAATTGCAAAAACATATCTGCTATCTCAAGGAAGAATCGATATTGTTTAGGCCTGCGCAAGAACTCACAAAGTTTTAGAATGTAATTGAGGAAGAGGCTCTCTATTTATAAGGCATATTTTTTTATGGATTATAATGGTTGATTTTATTTGATTGTGCACATATTTAAACTGCCATAATCGATGCATTTTATTCTGTACAGGTATTGTGTACATCTTCAAATTGGAAAAAATCGTGCCTTGTAGATTACACATATTGCAGAATAATATATGCATCGGGCCCATATCATTTTCTTTCTATGTATGGCCTTGCAGATTAGCATTTTATTTTGGGTTTAAGCAATTCATTAGTTAGTGCAGAGTATGCTATGAGAAGTTATTAGTTTAATTGCCAAAAGGATTAAAATATATTCTCTCGGAGCATATTCTGCACTGACTTTGTATGAATTGCCTTGCAGATTACCATTACCATTTCCATTTCCATTTTGGGTTTAAGCAATAATTATCCATGTACGTATTATGCAATTTGTTTCAGTTTCCCGCCAATCATTTCTTTTGTACGTATGGCTATGCAGTTTTTTTTAGGTCATTTGAAGAAGCAGCTTCATTGTTGTGTTCTTTGCATGGATGATGTAATTTTTGTCATTTTTGTGTTCTTTGCACATATTGTAGGTTTGTATACATGTATTATTTTGCAGGTTTGAATTTTTTTATGGCTGCCCTAATAGCATTAGGGTTATTCAGATTATTTTGCAGGTTATTCAGACATTTGTATGCTTTGCAAATGTCTATTAGAATGAAAAACTGAAGGTTTAAATTTAGACATACATATAGTACTGGTTAATAAATTAGGTCCAATTTTAGCCATTCATAGTGTGGCAGTTCATATATTTACGATTTGCAAAGTATTTGTATGATCTGTAATATGATTTGCAAAATAAATAATTACAAAAATAGAGTAGCAGATCATATATTATCAATTTGGAAATATAATATTATACACATATTCTGGCAGATTCAAAATGAAGGAAAGAAATGGCAAAAACCGAAATAAACGGAATGACTGACACGTGTACAAATTGATGTACAGATGCCACGTGGCAAAAAAAAATTGGTGTATTCTTAGAGTACCACGTGGCGCAGCCGGGCTTTGCGTTTAGTAGATATGTAGTAGATTTCATTTTTTCAATAAAATCAACGATAAAGGTTAACTATAACGTTTTTGGATATTTAACGAATTTTATATAAACCTTAAAATTGTCACGCGAAATATATCAAAATTTGATACACTATACAAAATACATCAAATATGGGGTTATCCTACAAAATTTTCTTTTTTCTCGTCATGTGATATATTGTTGTTAAGAAAAAAATTGATTATGCAAAGTAATACTATCATAAATCTATCACTTACATTAGCAATTATGATATACTAGTGTAGTACCCGTGCCTTGCACGGGATCTGTTTATATTTGTAAAAATAGTATATTTTAATTATATGTTTCATTGATATAGAAATATATAAAATAGATAAATTCTTATATAAAAAATGACTAATCGACTAAAAATATTCAAGATATAAAAAAAATACATTATATAAAGAGAGACGGAACTCTCCATAACTTTATTAATAATAAAAATTGGCTAAGTAGTCTTTGAAACATGGATAACCACACTCCTAACATCAATACTACTAAAACAATAAAACATAATAAAAATGTTCATCTAATACATGAAAATGAAACATGCATTTGAATTTAAATAATCGACTTATTGGGCCATTACATGATTAATAATACTAATGAGCCTTATAAACTGTAATGGGCTTATAGGCCCAAATACAAACTTTTTTAAATGTATTTCGGGCCTAGTATGTATAATAAAATTTAAGACAACTGACTAATTTTTTTTAATAAATTTATATTGATCAACAAAAATGAAATAATTAATACACTATTGGCCCATTAAATGTGTAAAATATTAATGAGTCTCCTAATCGTTAATCGGCTTATACAACAAACTTCATTTAGTTAATAACACAATCACTGGACAATATATATATATAATCAATTGAATACAATCGACTTAATTTCGTTCATAACACAATCATTGAAAAATCTTATATATATTCGAAATAAAATATTTAAATGTACATACTAATCATTTTTTAATATAATAAAAATATATAGACATGTGTAAATACTTAATATATTTATGCAAAAGTAGGAAAAATATATGTAAATACTAAATATTTTATATAATATTTTAAAAATATAATAAATAATTTAAATATTAAATGGACTTATGGGCCAATATTATATTTGGATAGGTCATAATAGTAGCAGCTAATTTAAATTGTTTTATGGGCTTATTACAAGCTTGGTTGATCAGTTGCCATAATGTAATTAGGGCGGTTTATCACGTTTTTAGGACATGTTAAGCCATTTTGTTTCATGGGCTTATAGGCCCATACAAAGCAACATTACCAGATTCTTATAAAGGGAAAGTCGAAACCCTATCAATATCTCATTTGTAGTTTTTGGGTTGTCTCTCTCGCTCTCCTTCTCTGTGAAGCTTCAAGCTTCAACACTTACAGATCTATGGCGATTTCTCTCAAAAAAACCAAACTTCGACTTCTTAAACCTTCACCGAAATCCAGATCCATGGTGTTTTTGGGTTTCTCTCTCCCTCTCCTTCTCTGTGAAGCTTCAAGCTTAAAATTTACAAATCCATGGCGATTTTTTTTAAAAAAAAATCATAATTCGCCTTATTCAACCTCCGCCTTCTTCAACCTTCGACGAAATCCATTTCCAACCTTCGCCTTCTGGAAACTTCGCCGATTGTCTTTCTCTTTCTGTAAATCTCGGCCAACGATCTCTCTCCTTCATTGTTTGTCTTCCTCCTTTTTCACAAATTTCAAATCCAAAATAAATTAGTTTGAAGAGATTAGTTTACAGATCTAAAAGCGAAAAGGGATTCTCGCCACTCCCTTCGCCTTTTCACCGTTCGTCTTGGAGGGTTAAGCCATACACAACCACCGCCAGAAGATCTAGATTCCACCATCGGGAGAAGAAGAGAAGACTATAGATCAATCTACTGATGGGTAAACTAAACCCTAATCCACCCATCCGTGAGTTCCTCTTACTCTCTCGATGTCTTTCTATATCATTTTCTTGTGTTAATTATTTTATAGATAGGAAAAATCATACATAAACCCTAATTTTCTGAGATATGTGACCGATTCCTATACCATGCAAAGGACACCAACGGATAGATGAGCAGATCTGGAGATTGGTAATGGAGGGTTTCCAAACCACAATTTTCTGAGATATGTGACCCTTCGTCTTCATTAAAAGTAGGTTATGAGCCCTACAAATTCGGTGTTCGCGAGATTGTACCTTCCGACATATGTAAGATCTCTATCTATCTCAATTTATCTCAATCTATGGCGACCAGATCCTTTTGAAATGCTCCATTCCTTTTGAAATGCTCGACCTATTCCTTTTAATTTGATTTAATTTTTTTATCCTGCTTAATTACTCTCTGACATTTTTTTTTTCATATGAGGACATCTGGACGTTGGTGAGGATCTCTGTCTGTAAGATCCTAATTTCATTTCATATGCTCTTCGTTGTTCATTATGTCGTTCTACCTACCGTCATCAAGGGAATCAAAATGTAAGATATTTGTATGTATATCTATTTAAATACATCTCGCCTTCTGTTGTTTTTTGAAATGCCCAACTGCCTTTTGTTCAATACAACTGGAGGAACAATTTTTAGGTGGGATTTTGGATTTCATTCGGTCTTGTTTTTTTTTTCTTGGGTCATTGTTTTAATTCTTTTTCCAAAAAAAATGTGTGTTTCTTTGTTTGAATGTTTTTGTTTTAGTCTGAGATTTTTTACACGGATTAAAAAATTGATTTTAGAAAAAATTTAACAGCTACAACCGAATAATAACTCTTAATCCATATTTATATATTTATACTTAAAAACATTTAATACTTAAAATTTAAATATAAGTGTAATGTTATTCGTTTAGTATATAGTATAAATATATTATAATGCGTTTAATATTTGGAATCTACTTTATGCATATTAATACTTTAAAAAAAATAAGTGTATCCTGCTATTCTATACAGCGTCTGTACAGATTCTGAACCCTTTAGCTCGACAAATAAGAATCCTCGAGAAAAAAGATGTTAAACATTTATTGAGTTTTCTAAATATGAACCTCTAGCTTGGAGATCGGAACCCTCTAATGGGCTTATTGGGCCAAATTTATTTGGACACATATTAATGAGCCTCTACACATTATAATGGGCTTATTGGGCCAAATAAAAATGACATAACATTGGTTTGTACAAAAAAAATACATTTTTACTGGATTACAAACTTAACCGACTTATTTAATGTTAATATATGTATATTTATAAACAAATCCTAAAATTATTTATTGGGCTAATAGGCCCATAATATGTGGAATATTATTAATTTGCCTGATTATATTTAACGGGCTTCTAGGCCCAATGACAATATTATCAAAAATATAATTTTTCTAGCCTATTATTTCCTGCCCAATCTGTATAGATAAACTTGAATCAATCGAGTAAATTTTTTTAAATATTTTTATCGCTAAAAATATGTATAACATATTTAGCTTATTGGTCCATTACATCTAAATCTGTATGCTAAATTTGTATAGGCTATCATATGATGTTTAGTAGTCAAATTGGGTCAATAGGCTTCAAGACCCAGTTAAAACATTTTCGAAAGGTTTACTGATTGGGTTAATAAACCTGATAACCTGATAAACTTTAATGGGCTTAAAGGCCCAAATACTTAAATAACAAATTAGTAAGTCCGGCCCATTATGTATACATAAAATTTGATACAACATTACCACGACTAAAATTAATAAATGGGCTTATTGGCCCATTACATGTTTAACAATATTATCGAGTCCACTAACATTTAATGGCCTAATAGAAACAAATACAAATTTAACTAATTTATATTTCTCCGCACTATGTATATATATTTTTTAATACAACATTTAATGTGCTGATTGGCCCAACTTGACAAAATTAAAATGAAACTGATAAACATTTAATGGGCTTATTGGCCCATTAAATGAATGTAGATTGATATTTCTGTATACTAAACATTTAATGAGCATATTGGGTTGGAATTATTTGTATAAATATTAATGAGATTCGACACATTTAATGGGCCCAAATATAACATTCACAATGTTTTAATTGGAGTTCATACAAAAATATTCTATAATACATAATTCTAGAATTACGAAGCATGCTATTTAAATTTGAATGGGCTTATGGGCCCAAGTAAAAATAAAGTCGACGGATTTAAATTTTGGCCCAATTACGAAACCTGTTATTTCTATTAAAGATATATTTGTTTTTACACGAACTTCAAAAAATGAAGATATTTCTGAGTCTAGAGGGTTCGGATTGAAATCGACCACACAACTCAAATACGTCTCTCTCTCTCTCTCTCTCTCTCTCTCTCTCTCTCTCTCTCTCTCTCTCTCTCTCTCTCTCTCTCTCTCTCTCTCTCTCTCTGTGTTTGTCTGTGAAACCTTCCACCTTCAAACCTTTTTGTTTCTTTTTCAAACCTTCCAGATTCATAACAATGGACAAATTTCTTTCTTAATACGTGACGGGACATACCTTCCCTGTTCCTCTCTATCTTTCTTAATTAACAAGTCACACCTTCTCTTTCATTTTTCTAAGATTTCATATCCAAAACAAAAACTTCAAAGAAGACATGCTTATCTTTTAAACACGTGGTTGATGAGCAGATCTAAGAGGTTCATGAGGAGATCTGGAAGAAGAAGGTTCTTTTGAGCTCCACAGTGGATAAATGTAAGCTCTCTCCCTCTATTTCTTTCTCTCGTTCTCTAGAGATCCCTTAAGCTCTCTGTCTCTTCAGATTGTCACTCTCTCTCTATCTCTCGTTCTCTCTCGCTCTCTTTCTCTCCGTCTCTTTTTCTCTTTCTCTAGAGATCCCTTAAGTTTGAAACCTTAAAAACTTTACATTGAGTAAAACGTCCTATTAACCTCTAGTATTAATCATTTTCTTATTGTTGACTGCTTTCATAGTTTGTAAATATGTTAAACACTTCTATTTTGTTTTTGTTCATTTATTACACATCTACACATCGAGGGAGGTCGATCTGTAAATCCTTGATTGATGGAGTACCTTATGAAAAAGGATATCCTGCTTCTATTGTAAGTCCATAAAAAACCTTGTAGAATATATTACAACATATTTGCATGTCGCTATGTTTGCTGAAGGGAATATTTGAAGGTTGTTTTGAAAATGACTTGTCATTTCTGAAAATTTTCATGTGTGCAGGCCAAGAATCAAAATCCCTACGTGTATCATTATTGTAATTGCAAACTGTTGCCTCAATAGGGTATGAACTTCTTGTACCCCATATAAATGATACAACTGTGTAGTAATTTTTATTTTGAAATATTGATACTCAATATCTGTCAACTTATATCCCTAAGTCATGTTATTATATTTTTATACATAATGGGTAGACCTTAAATCAATCTTGCCTAACTATAAGAGTTTGGATGCTTATATTTTTCTTTACTGCATATATATCATATATTAAAGAAAATTATCTACATTAGTTTAAAAAAATATACAAAACAACAATAGATATAAAGGTACCTTTTTTCTAGAGCATAGATCTGTAGGAAATATAATTTTTACGACACTAAATTCTGCAAGGTAGTACTTTTGAAATTAAAATTTAGATTATTTCTTTTTGCTTCTCAATTTATATTCTAATTACTGATTTTTGTACTTCTGCACAAACTTTCAAATAGTCATGCCTACTCGGGAAAGACTGAAAACAACAAGAAATAAATTGTAAAGACAAACAAAATATCAGCATGTAGAATCAATATCAGCATATAAAATTTCTGGGTGATTTTGAAATACCCCAAAGGTTATAAAAATGGCAAAATGGTAAATAAGATTTTTGGGATTTTATTAAAACATAAAAAGGAAATTTAGGGGATAAAAATCAGATTTGGGACTTTACTAAATCTGGAAAGGGAGCAAAGGAGGGACCGAAACCCTTGTCTTCGTTCTCACGGATCCGAGCTGTGCAGCGAATCTCCCTCTCCCGTGTTCGATTTTCCTCCGGCGAGCTCGACCCGGACACCACACCGTCGTCCGCCGTTCTCCTCCTCCTTCCCCTGTTGTGGTGCGAGCGACGTTGTTGGACCGCCGCTGCTGAGCTGTGCCGCCGTCGCTGCTGGTGTTTGCTGCTGAGCCGCCGTCGCTGTTGCTGGGCTGCTGTGGCTGTTGTTGCTGAGTTCCGGCGACGAGTAGAGCTTCTCCGACAAGGCTACGTGGTGGTGTCGATGAGGTAAACCCCCGATTGGGTTGTTAAAGTTCGGATGGCTGGCATATATATGTATATATGTTGACCAAGTTGTTGTTGATGTTATACATAGGCAGAGGTGGTCTTGTGAGGATTGTTAAATTGGAATAATTAAGGAATTGATTAAGTGGAATTGAAGGGGGGGGGGGGGGTTTGCTGAGTTGATTATTTTGAAGTAATTGGGCTGAATTGGGTTATATATGATTTGTACAGCAAAGGCATGACTTTGGAGTATTTGAGCTTGGATTAATTTGGGTGTTTTGCTTAATTAATTAAGGAATGATTTTAGGATTTGAATTTGGGGGTTTGTTGGTAATGGATTTGTATGAGTTAATTAATGTCAGAGATTTGCTCGGATTGATTTCGCAGGTTCGTTCGAGTTGGTTGGAGATTTCTGAGGTCGTGGTTGTCGAGTTTGAGGCAAGATGATTCTTGCTAACCTTTCGTATATTTTTATAAAATTACTTTCGCTTTCTATCTTTGTTCAGTAATTGATTTTACCTTGTCTGAGTGTGTTAATCTGGATTATTGGTTGTTGAATTTCATGGTTGGATGTGTGTGTGTGTTGGTAATTGTCTTGTGTTGAAGATCGGTTGTGTGCTTGATTAGTGGTTTTATTGATAGATATTGGTTTTGTTATTTGAAATGGTTGAATGTGTGGATATTGGTTTAGTTGTTTGACATTGGTTGTTTGCTTGGATATTGGGTTCGTGTTGAATGTTGATTGTGTGAATAATTATTGTCGTGCATTGGATATTGGTTGTGTGCTTTGCCATTGGTTCTGTGTTGGATATTTATTGTTTGTTTGGTTGCTGGTTTGTTGGCGGATATCGATTGTGTGTTTTGTTATTGGTTATATGTGTTGGGTTATTGGTTTTGTGTTGAACCTGGTTGAATGTGTTGGTTGTTGTTGCCTTGTATTATGATTGATTGGATGTTGGTGTAGTAGTTGATTGTAGCTAGTTGTGGATGATTGGTTGTGTTGACAGATGGAGGTGGTGGGTTGTTGGTGGATTGGTGATGGTTGGTTATGGAGCCGAGGTGAGGGTATGACCTCATCCGACCGCGTGAGGGTGTGACCTCCGTTGGTTAAGGCTAGGTTGGATGATTGAAAGTCCCATCCGGTGGTGGGTGGTTGGTGGATTGGTGATGGTTGGTTATGGAGCCGGGGTGAGGGTGTGACCTCATCCGACCGCGTGAGGGTGTGACCTCCGTTGGTTAAGGCTAGGTTGGATGATTGAAAGTCCCATCCGGTGGTGGGTGGTTGGTGGACTGGTGACGGTTGGTTATGGAGCCGGGGTAAGGGTATGACCTCATCCGACCGCGTGAGGGTGTGACCTCCGTTGGTTAAGGCAAGGTTGAATGGTTGAAAGTCCCATCCGGTGGTGGGTTGGATTGGAGGTAGGATAGGAGTTTGGATCGGGTGTTGGATTGTGTGTGTTGCCAATTGTGTGTATTGACAGTTGTGTGTGTTGGATTGTGTGTGAATTGACATCTGTGTGTGTTGACAGTTGTGTGTGTTAGACTGTGGGTGTTGACATGTGTGTGTGTGTGCAGTTGTGTGTTGACACTTGTGTGTGTTGGTAGTTGTGTGTTGGATTGTGTGTGTGGACGTGTGTGTGTTGACACTTGTGTGTGTTGGCAGTTATGTGTTGGATTGTGTGTGTGGGTGGTTGTGTGCTCGGTTTTGGGTTGTGTGCTTGCTTATTGGTTGTGTGCTTAGTTAATGGTTTTGTTTGCGGATATTGGTGGGGTGTTTGATTATTGGTTTTGTGTTAGACTTTGGTTGTCGGTTGGTTGTAGTTAGTAGTCGTTTGTTGATTGTTGTTAGTGGTGGTTGTGGGCTATTGTTGTCCATTGGTAGTGGTTGTTGGATGTTGGTGTGAATTGTTTGAGAAGGTTGGTTATGTTGATTGATTAGGAAGGTTGGTTTCCCATCTTGAGGGTGTGGGTCAATATGGGTTGGGTTGAGGTGTATGGGTTGCGGCCCATGTTAACGAACAAGCGGCACCGGAAGGATGGTTGGCCTGGGTCGTTATATTTGTATAAGGTAATGATTGTCTCGTTGGTGCTTATATGTTCGTTGATGCGAAGGTTGGTTGGTTGTGTTAGTAAGTTGGATTGGATTGTTCTATTCATTTATACTTGTGGTGATGTTGAGATTAGATTGAATGAAGTTAGCATAGTGAAGAGTTGAATAAGAGTGGGTAATGAATGGTTATGTGATAGTGTGTGTTTATGTTTTGATGTGTGGTCGATATTGGTTGGTTGATATGATAGTGATATTATAATGATATATATATTTATATATGGTGTGGCATGTTGTTGTTGGTATTATTTGATTGTTGTGATAATTCTCTGGTTTTAAACTGTTTTGGCTTGAGGAGTCTTGCCAGTCTTGATGGAAGACTGACCAACTTCGGTTTACGTGCCACGGTTGGCTGGGGTATCGGGTCCCCCAGTCAATTTGGCTTTGCAGGTTTGCAGCAACAAGCGGATTCTGAATCACAGATGTGTCTTCACAGTTAAAGATTTAGTTTGCATCAGATTTGAAAATGTTGTATTCGCTTCCGTTGTTTTGGATATAAATTGATGCATTAAATTGATGACAAGTTTAAGTGTTGTTTCAAACTTGAACATGAATTTTCAGGTTGATAACTTTTGTGTATTTGGAATAGTTTTGGATTTCTTTTCTTTTAAAACCGCCTTATAGTCCTTCGGGACTATGACACTGTAGCACCTCTGGCCCGGGGTATTACAGATTTGACGAAAAAAATTGTAAAGATGTACTGAAAGGATGAAAGACGAATATTTTTGGGTGAAATTGTAATGAAAGACGAATATTTCTGCAAATCAATATCAGCATATAGAATTTCTGGGTGAAATTGCAATGAAAGACGAATAATACTAAATGAAAGACTGTGGGGCTGTAGTTTTAATTTATGGGTGCATGTACAATCAATATCAGCATGTGCAATGAAAGACAAACAAAGCTATAAAGATGTAATTACCTAGTAATTGACTGCGGGGCTGTAGTTTTAATTTCTGGGTGCATGTACAATCAATATCAGCATGTAAATATGTACTAAAAGGATGAAAGACGAATATTTTTGGGTGAAATTGTAATGAAAGACGCATATTTCTGCAAATCAATAAAAGACAAACAAAAAAAAATTGTAGAATAAATTACCTGGTAAATGAGTAAACACGGTTCGTTGTTTGTACTAAAATGTCCAGTTGTTTGTACTGAAATTGACTGAGAGGTTGTAGTTTTATAAGCCACACAAACCGTTTTATTTATTTTGTGATATTCTGCCATATATTTTCAGTACCAGATCTTTTTTAATTTTGGAAAACATAGATTTTTAGTACCAGATCTTTTTTATTATGTAATATTCTGCCATATTGTACTGACTTAATTATTTTGACTTTATTGTGCATATCTTGCAATTGAAATCTTTTTAAAGATAATATGCATAGTTGTTTATGGACATATTCGATGTATTTTGGTTTGTCCGTAGCAGAAAGATTTGCAGAATGTGTGTTTTGAGCCATACGGGTTGTTGTATTTTTTGTGGCATAATTTGCATTATTGTCAGTTTTGAGGGTGGTTTGTGTGTGCTTCAGTTTTAGTCTTGCAAGTTTTAATATTGTGTAGGTTCAGTTTTTGTGCAATGTGTTGTCATATATATGCAAGTTTAGTTCTTCCAAGTTTTGCAGAATGTGTTGTCATTTTTAAAGGTGACAGTTTTTGTGCAGGTTCAGTTATTGCAAGTTTTGCAGAATGTGTAGTATATGGTGTAGATTTAGTTTTATTTCAAGTTTAGTTCTTGCAGGTTGAGTTTCAGTTTGGGCATTTCTAATAAATGTGCATTTTCAGTTATATAATACCATTGCACAATGTTATTAACTGGTTAATTTTTGTGTAATAATTTTTTTATGAGAGCACATGATTTTGATTCTATTACAGGTTGTAACAATAATTTTTCTGCAATCTTCTATTATTACAGGTTGTAACAATCACGAACATCACATCTATCCATGATTTTGTGTAATATTTTTTGCCAATTATTCATGATTGGAGATTTGATTCTATACACAAATTATAGGGCATAGAATATTAATTGGTAAATTTTTAGAAAGATTTAGAGTATAAAAATTATTCCAGCCTGCTTGCAAATCCGGCTAAAATGGATAGTAATTTTATTTTATTAGTTTTTTGAAAAAACAACCAAGAAAACAGAAACGCGACACATGTCCAAATTAATACCGCGACGCCACGTGACAACGTAATTTTCGGGCTCATTTTGAGGGTGCCACGTGGCGCAGATGATATTCTATGATATTCTATTTTAGTTATTATATAGTAGATTATAAAACTTAGGATCTGATTCTTGACCATTTCTTTTTCCTCTTTTTCAATTAAACAATGCCACCACTTTTTTTCTCAACCATTGAAGATGGCTATTTTTCTGGATGAAGGGAATTTTTCTGTCCCCAAACCACTCCCTATTGAATAAGATCCTATGTATCATTCAGTATATTCCTACCACAATTATTTAAAGTGCAATTTTTTTTAGAATTTATTTATTATATTCCATCTATGATTATATGGTCTATATATATAATTATACGTTTTTAAACTATATTATAGATCAATATAATTTTTAAAAGCTTGATTTTTCAATCTAAATACATTCATAGTCAAGGATAATATTTGTAAATAAGATTAAGGATGGGCATCCAGTCCAATGTATGGATCGAACCAGACCGACACGATCCGGTCCACGGTCCGGACCGGATTTCATAATTTTCGACATTTAAATTGTTTGATTACGGTCCGGATCGTAAAAGTCACGCCCAAAATAGCAATGATTTTTAAAAAAAAAATTACGGTCCGTTATAGACCGGTCTACTTTTGCCCATCCTTAAATAAGATGGTACCTTTTAAAACAAATAATTTAAAATATATGTTTGTGATACAGTTACCTTTCTCATTTGCCCCTGAAAATTGCAGTCCATATCATCAAAAAAGAGTTATTGAATAATTTTGATAAACAAACTCTCTATTAATATGAATATGAACTAGTGCAATACTCGTGCCATGCACGATTGTTTGAAACTCATATGTTTATGTATGTATAATCAAAATCATTTCTAAATAATTGTAAAATATGAGTGATTTATAACATCAAAATTGAAATTTTCAGATTTTACTTGCATGAACTTTTTTAAACAAAGCTTAGAAATTGAAAATTTGAAATTGATTATGATTCAACAATGATAATTTATTGACAAAGTAGTGAATAAAATCTAAAACAGGGGAAAAAACTAGAAACATTCATGGAGAACAATGGTAAAATAAACTGATTTTCCTAAGTGTAGTTGAACATAATAATACAAATATACATTTGTATAGTATACCATACAAAAATAAAAAAAATCTCAACTTTCATATTGATATTCATTTAAGTTAATATTTTAAACAGAGAGCATTTACTAAACATATATTTACAAATCAAGGTGATTTATAGTTTCTAAACAATAGAAACAAAAATCTAATAAAATAAAGAAAACAAATCATGCATCAAGTAATGTGATATCTAGTTCAAAACAAATTTAGGGAACCAATTTCAAAAATAGAACACATAATTATATAAAATTTTGGTTTATAAACAAATAAATATTATTAAATGCATAAATAGGTTGTTCTTATACAACTTCAACAAATAGATTTTGTACTCTATTTAAAGTAAAATATCAAATATGAATTAAGTTCTAAAATATTAAGATAGGTGGCTATGATGCATTTGCAACTATATATGACTTAAACACTACGGAGTGTAAAATCTATATTTGTTGGATCCTTCTTTTAAAAAAATGTATCTTTGACATTAAATTGCATCTTTATTCGTATCATACATATTTCATATTTTAAAACGGTCTATCTAATATATGTCTTAGATTAAACAAAGAGTTAAATATATACAAAAGAAATAAAAGGCACATGCTTATAAAACATTTGAGATCCGGTGAGGATGGGAAGGGAAGAGAGGAATGAGGACACATGAGAGTCGTTGGATGGGAAGCAAACGAAGTGCCCATATCATTTTTCAAAAATTTGGCAAATAATTGACACGGCCGAATTATTCGCGAAAAAGGCGGATTTGCGTGCATACAAAGTGCATATTTGTGTGCATGCCAAATACATTGTTGTGTGCATGCGAAATACACTACGGTGTGCACGTGAAATTCATTTTTGTGTGCATGCATAAAACGCGTGCATTCATATGAAATGAACAAAACGTGTGCACATGAAAACACGTTTGTGTGCATGCGAAGTATACTACCGAGTGCATGCGAAGTATACTACTGTGTGCATATGAAAATGACATGTTTGTGCATACGAAATGCACTACATGCTATGTGTGTATGTGAAAAGTGTGCATGTGTGCACATGAAAATAACATATGTGTGCATGCAAAAATGACTCAAAGCGCGTACGAAATAGCGTGTGTGCATACGTATAAAAACCAACAAAAATAACCTATGTGTGCATACGGAAGGACATGTGTGTGCACTTGAAAACAACGTGTGTGCATGCGAAACAATGTATGTGTGCATACAGACCAAAATGCGTGTGCACCCGGAACGCGTTTTTTTCGCGAAAAATTCGGACGTGCCGAATTGTATCCGAATTCTTTCGTTGGGTGATCTGGACGCGACTTTTTATTGATCCGACGGTCTTGGGGTGTCCTCACTCCTTTCCTAAGCCTCCATTATCTTTTCCCCGTGTTTTGTTATATTTATCTTATTTTTAGAATTTTTTTGAGTCTAAAATAGCTTAGGTTATTCTATTGATGTGTAAAAGGAACACAAATCACTTTCCAATTACCACAATTAAGTATGAATATGCAAAAAGAATCAAGCGTAAAATAGAAAAAGTGGTTAAAATTATTTCATCGATACATGATCATATATATTAAAAATATAATCAAATTGAACAACTTTTACAATTTATTGAATATTTATTTTTAAGTTATATGAATTTTACAAACTCATTTTAAAAAAGTAATTTACTTATACATATGGTAAGTAATGCCTAAAACTATTAAAGAGTTAAATAGTTAATAATGAAAGATAAATGAAATAAATTGTCTTATATCTTTTGTACAAACTGAAAAAAATCATTTGTATTCATGTCATGAAGAATTTACAATTGTTAAAATTTGTATTTTTTGTTGCAAACTTGTTAAGATCTCTTTGTTAATTTAAACTTTGCTGATTAATTAATATAATATTAAATAAAAAATAGAAAAACAAAAAATAACACCTTAATACATGGGCCAAAAAATGCATTAATGACTTAAAAAGTAACATGTTTAATATATAAATAGATAGATTTTACTGAATTATATACTTAATACATACCATTTATATAAAATAAACTATATAATATGTTATCATTATTATTTTTATTTTAAAATATTTATAAAATTATTATTTATCCAAATATAAATATTACTGGGTGAAATATTATACAATGCAACAAATTAAAATAACCAAAATTTTGTTTTTGACAAAAAAAAGAACAACTATTACATATAAGTTATAACTTATAACTTGTTAGCAATTCTGTAAGAGATTGTGTGACAATATACCCAAAAAAATAAAGTGTTATGGATATGTACAAATTAATCCATATAAAATATAAATTTACATATAACATATATTAACTAATTAAAAATTTTAAATTACTTTGTATATTGATTTCATATTTTATTCTACCAAAAAGTAGTTTTAAAGTGACTCGTTTACATTATTATAAATATATTAAAGTATTAAAATTTTAGTAAATCGACAACTAAGATGTCTAGAAAATTAAAGTAGACTTTTGAGTTTAGTAAATTCATTTTCATACATTAATATTGGATAGGTTGAGTGAAAAGTTATGAGTTTGTTTGATAACCTTGTGAATTTTCAGTTTTATAACCATAAAATATTTTTGACAAGAATAACTTGTATTCATGTAAAGAAGTAACAATTGTAAAGATTTATATTTGTTGGTGAAATCTTGTTAAGTTCTCTTTTTTCATTTATATTTTGCTGATTATTTGATATAATAATAAAAAAAAACTTAACAATTTGGGCCTAAAACACTTTTGTGTAATAGATATTTTGAAGACCAATGTAATGCAAAAATGATATTTTATCAATAGAGTGAGGATCATATGAGAAGTGTTTAGGGTATAAAATGATGATTAATCTTAGTCACTAGATTGTAGGAATGAAGAGTTAGGATTGAAATACATGGAGTGACAAACTTGTAAATATAACCAACTTTTTTAATTTTATATTTATTATTTTCAAAATATTTTTTTTAATTTCCGAAATTATTTTTTACAATTTTTTTCCCAAAAAATAATTTTCCAAAAATAAAAATCCCCAAAAATTATTTTTTCTCGAAAAATAAGTTTTTTTCAAAAAAAATCCACAAAAATATTTTCAATTTTTTTCATGAATATTTAAAAAAAAAATTAGTATCATACACTTTAGCATTTTAATCATGCAGTGTAGCATATGACTCACGCACTTTAATATACTTACACATGCATGCACTTAATTTCGAATATTGAGTATCCACTTTAACATACTTACATATGCAGTTTTTAGCAGATTAAGTATGCACTTTAACATACTAACATATGCATTTTTAATATACATGTTAAGCATACACATTTACATATTATAGCATGTACTTTATCATATTAAAGATGCACTCTATGTGAGCATTAAAAATGTGTTTATATATGAACATTGAATTCATAATAGATGCACCTTTGGTATTTATTTATGCACTTGATATACAATAATAAAATGTTTTTTTGAAAAAAAAAGTTGAAAAAAAAATATTTGAAAGAAAAAAAAAATTCAATTTTTTTGAAAACATATTTTTTAATAAAAAAATATTATAAAAATAATGATATTTACAATTTTATTACTCCAAATAGCCCAATTACTCTTCACTTTATACCCTAAGATTATTATGCACTTAAAGTGTCTTGAACCCTACTCTTTATCAATATGTAAGGTAGATATATTTATCATAATTTTGATAAACAAACTCTCTGTTATTATGAATAAAGAAGCTACTCCCTCCGTCCCATTGAATTCTTTCCGTTTTTTTTTGTACACTATTCATAGTTGAAGAATTTTTTTGAGATTTCTTCCAATATATAAGAAAAAACATAGTCATGTGGGGTTTTGTTTGATTCGTCTTAACGAGTACTTTGATAATATCAAAAAATTATAATTTTTTATTAATATATAATTAGAGATATTAACGATACAAAACTCGCATCGACAATTGTATCCAGTTAAACTTGAATAAAATATTGGGACGGAGGGAATATATTTTAGATGTTATCGCCAAACAAACAAAAAATTACAGAAACGTGGAGTGTGCTTGGATAATTTTTAGACAGCAAAAGGCTTTCAATATTTTTATCTGCCAAAGGATTTCAAATATTTATACCTACTTTTTTGAAGTAATCAATTTATCTACTAATAATAATGATATATTTTATGTACCATTATAATCTATCTTTTAGGAAATAGAATATTAAAATTTTTGTAAACCCATGACCCTCCTACTACTATATAAGATGTTTCTCATCCTTTCTGGAACCCTCCCTCGCCCTCACCTACGTAGCATCTACGCCTCCTTCCGCTTCCTTATTTTCGCTGTTGAGAGCGTTTCCGAGGGCCTCTACAACAACCATGCTGCTCTACCAAGATCTCCTCACTGGTAATTCCTTTCGAATCAATTCTAATATTTTCTGCCCAAGATTGCTGCTTTATATTTCTAGTTAACAATTGTGAGGATGTATCGGATTTAGAACTTGTGTCCCCTACTTTTTTTTATTTGCAATTTTCTTGAGGGTATTAGTTTCGTATCTAATGAGTTGGTGCATGACGTGATCTGACTGACGTGCCTCAATGACTGGGATCTGAAGTTGATTATGTTCAATTGCTATAGAGTTCCAGATTAGTCGTGCTGATTTTTTTTGTAGCAATTTGAATGGTAGATCTGCTGCTGCTGGTTCTAGATTTCTGTCCTAACCTTAGGAACTATGTTTTTTGATGTATTTCCTGTTTCCATGTCAATTAATCTAGTTTTGATAATCTGAATTCATCGAATCTTGTTTCTCTTTTCAACTGACCTGTTTGCTTTTTATGTTCTTTTGCTGTATATATATTTTTGCTAACTTTGCCTGTTTCAGGTGATGAACTACTCTCGGATTCGTTTCCATACAAGGAATTAGAGAACGGGGTTCTGTGGGAAGTTGAAGGAAAGGTTTGTTTTTTTAGATATTCTCTTGTCTCCTTCAATTTCATAATAATCAACAGACAAGGATGTTATGTATTTCTCCCCATTGATATTTGATAATGGCTGAGTACTGAGGGTAGAACAGTGTATGTGGTTGGAACTTTGAAGATAGTAAGCGTTGTTTGCTCTTAAATCGTCACATTAAACTTGTATTATTCTTGCAGTGGGTTGTTACAGGATCTGTTGATGTAGACATTGGTGCCAACCCATCTGCTGAGGGCGGTGGTGAAGATGAAGGCGTTGATGACCAAGCTGTCAAGGTTGTTGATATTGTTGACACCTTCAGACTGCAGGTACGTTATTCCTCTTAAGCTTTTCATGTTAGCACAGCAACGCCTTCAGTTATGATGCATAAATTACATCAACAATTTGTTAATTTTTTTACAGGAACAACCTGCTTTTGACAAGAAGCAGTTTGTTGCATACATGAAGAAGTACATTAAGTTGTTGGAGCCCAAATTGGACGCAGAGAACAAAAAGAAATTCATGGACAACATTCAACCGGCTACCAAATATCTGCTTTCCAAAATCAATGACCTTCAGTTGTAAGTGTTACAATTCCGGTGATCCGTGTTTCTGTTGTTAGCTGTTTATCATAGTTTCTGAAACTTGGTAATCAGAGTTGTTGCAAGATCTTATTGTTGTGCATTATTTGCAGCTTTGTTGGGGAGAGCATGGGGGACGATGCAAGCTTGGTCTTTGCGTATTACAAGGAAGGTGCAACTGATCCTACATTTTTGTACCTTGCCCATGGTTTGAAGGAGGTCAAATGTTAAGAGTACGGAGGAGATTCTTGTCTTTCCATATTTAGATGTCTCTTGTTGTTTAAAGTTTTAATGTGCCTGACTCGGTATTGTGGTTGCAAGCCTAGACTGTTGAACTGCCATGTTTCTGGCTTATATATGACATTTTGTGGTTCTTGCTATGATATCTCTGAGAATGGTGCCTTTGATGATGGAATGATATTTGCTACAATGAACTAAGGTCATTGGGTTATAAATTTACGCCGCGGCTAAATACATTTTCTAAATATGCACGTATATATAATATGTGCCCGTGCCGTTGGCACGTAAATATAACACGTGAGTATGTGACCGTGCAACTTATTTTATTTTTTTTCAAAAAAAAAACTGTAGCACGGACACGTATCCTGTGTACGTATCCCGTGCACGTGCTACAATATATTTTTTTTTTTTAAGTTTAATCAAGCTAAAAAATGTAACGAAGGAAGTTAAGATTATATTATATCGTATTATTCTATATTGTAATCCTAAGTTCATAATCCTATTACTCGAATATCGGTCACGCTAAGTGTAATGTAATCCTAATTTCATTATCCTCTTATTCAAAGAACGGTTATACTAAGTCTTATGTAATCCTAACTTCATTATAATTATTCGATTAATACGATAATGAAGTTAGGATCACATTACACTTAGTATAATCGTTATTCGAATAATATGATAATGAAGTTAGGATTAAAATATAATTAGTATAACCGATATTTGAATGATAACGAATAATAATTTAATGAATTCATGATTACATTATACTTGGTGTAATCGTTATTCAAATAATACGATAATGAAGTTAGTATTACAATATAATTAGTATAACCGATATTCGAATTATACGATCATGAAATTAGGATTACATTACACCTAGTAGAATCGATATTCGAATAATATAACAATCAAGTTAAGAGCATTACACATAGTTTTTTAGTTTGACTAAACTTAAAAAAATAATAATACTGGAGCACTGTAGCACGTGCACGGGATACGTGCCTGTGCTACAGTTTTTTTTAAAGAAAAATAAAAATAAATAAATTATACGGTCACGTGTTATATTTACGTGTCAACTTGGCACGGGCACGTGTTATATATACGTGCCTATGCACTGTATATTTAAAAAAAAATGTATATAGCACCTTCCTAAATTCATAATGATAGCCTAAGGTTTACTTGGTCCCTATCTCAAACAAAGGTCGACGGTTTTCTGGTTTATATATATATTTTTATAACATCATGGCTATTTAGTGCTACAAACAAACAGACATGATCTATGTTTTGTAAACATGCTATAGTGAGATCAGAATTACTAAAAATGGTAAAACAAAACCCTAAAACACTCTCTTTTTACTCTAAAAAACTCTCAACCCCCGAACCCGACCACAATTTTCTAACCCATTATGCTCATCCTCGACTTCGGTCTAGAAGCGGATTATAAAGAGAATATCCTGCTTCTTTTTCTTCATATATTTTGTGTGAATCACCTGTTTTTTTACTTGACTCTTCAACCCTCCTACCACCTTACTTTACACAATTCCAGATCTCAGAGGAGCGTCTTTTCCTGGAATGGAGTGTGTGATTTTTGTACTTGGGTTCTCTCATTTACTCTGCGGATGGGGATTTCTGTTTGGAATGAGAAACCTTGTTGGAAGATGGATCAGTGTCGTCAAGTGTTCTACTGGAGTTGGCTCTGCATTGGGAAGGTTCGACTTGACATTGTGGAGCGGTTCTGGCCGAGGGACAAGCACCATCCCAACTTTGGTGTTTTTGGGGGTTTTTGGACCCGGAAAATCAAAGGAAGCTTCCTGGTGCCGGTATGGGATATGGGTTTGCAGGAGAGATGGAATGCAGTCGGCGAAAGTAAAGATATCTCTTGCGATGCAATGGCCATATGCAAACACCATGTTTATCCCAATCTATTCATAACATTCACATGCAATTCAAAATGGCCTGAATTTGTAAAGTCTTGCGAAGAAAGGGGTCTACAACCTGAGGATCGGCCTGGCATTATATGCAGAGTCTTCCACATGAAACTGGAGTCCATGATACAAGATTTCAAAGTTAAAAAAGTCTTTGGCAAGGTTAAATCGGATAACGTCTCTTCCGACTCTCCAACTTTAGTTGTTGTTTCAATTGCACAATAATTATATAATTTCTTATATTATTTTTATCCTTCCAAGTTTGTAGTCTATATATGTATCAATTTATGATTTATTTTAATATACTAAATAATTTATATTTATTCGGTCTTTTGGTTTTTTTACAGTTATTTACACAATCGAATTCCAGAAGCGTGGTTTGCCCCATGCCCATATTTTATTGTTTCTGGATAAGGAATCTAAGTTGCCAACCACTACAGATATCGATAAGGTCATTTTGGCTGAAATTAGTGTATCAAGTACTTTCCAAATCAATTTGTTGAACAAACTTTTGTTGATGACGATGGCTACCCTGTTTACAGAAGACGTGAATATGGTAGAACTGTGGAAAAGAATGGAGTTCCCCTTGATAATCGGTATGTGGTTCCTTACAATGCATTTCTTCTCCTAAAATACAATGCACATATAAATGTTGAATGGTGCAATCGATCGGGCTCTATCAAGTATTTGTTCAAGTACATAAATAAAGGTCATGATCGCGTCACTGTGGCAATATCAAGCGTTGATGCACAAAATCCTGGTGATGAATGCATGGACGAAATAAAAAAACTACTGCAATTGTCGCTACATATCGGCGTGTGAAGCTGCTTGGAGGATTTTTCGGCTTTGATATTCATTACAGGACTCATGTTGTTCAACGGTTGAATTTGCACCTTCCTGGTGAGAAAAGCATTTTATTTGATGATGATGATCCTATTGATGTCGTCTTAAATGATCATGAAAGTGAAAAATCAATGTTTCTGCAATGGATGTTGTGTAACAAGAAGTTTCCAGAAGGTAAAGATTTGACATACTCTGAATTTTCAGAGAAATTTGTTTGGGTAGCTTCATCTAGACACTGGAAAAAATGTGATAAGGGTGATTCGGTTGGAAGAATTTATCACGTACCTCCGGGTAGTGGGGAGAAGTACTATCTTAGAATTGTGTTGAATCATATTAAAGGGCCAACATGCTACGAAGATTTAAGGATTGTTGATGGTCTAGTCTATCCTACTTTTAAAGAAACTTGCTATGCATTGGGGTTGTTAGATGATGATAGAGAATATATTGACGGGATAACTGAAGCAAATTTATGGGGATCGACACACTACATTAGGAGTTTATTTGTGTTTCTTTTGTTGTCTGATAGCATGTCAAGGCCAGAGTTTGTTTGGGAACGAACATGGAGGCTTCTAGCAGATGATGTTGTCAACAAACAGAGGAGAATTCTTCAAATTGAGGGTATGCATTTCATTATTAATGTTTACATGATCAAAATCTTAAGTCTATTTGATTTACTCTTGCATGCACATATTTTACTCATTTAATTGTAGTGACACGTGCATGCTATTTATATGCAGATTTGCATCTAATAGATGATCAATTACAAAACTATGCTCTTGCCGAAGTTGACAAGTTATTACAACATAATGGTAGTAGTTTGAGTCACTACAAAACCATGCCTCTTGTAGATTCAAGTCTCATATCTGAAGGTGTCAACAAGCTTATACAAGATGAACTTCAATATGACACAACAATTCTAGCTGAGGAGCATGCACAGTTACTTTCTAAATTTACAATGGAGCAGAAATGGGTTTATGATGAGATCATGAATGTTGTTTAATCAAATAACGGGGGTGTCTTCTTCTTATATGGTTATAGTGGAACATGCAAAACTTATATATGGAGGTCACTTTCGGCGGCTATGCCTATAAGGTCAAAAAGTGAAATAGTCCTTATTGTTGCTTTAAGTGGAAATGCGGCTCTCCTAATTCCTGGCGGCATAACTGCTCATTTGAGGTTTAAAATACATTTGCAAGTTAATGAAGATTCAACGTGTCATATATGTTTAGGTACGGAACTTTCTGAGTTGATATGTGCTGCCAAACTTATTATTTGGGATGAAGCTATCATGACGAATAAGTTTTGTTTTGAAGCATTAGACATGACGTTAAGAGATATTTTACGGGCTACAAATCCCCTTAGTTCAGAACAACCTTTTGGAGGAAAAGTCGTAGTATTTGGTGGAGACTTTAGGCAAATCCTACCCGTTATCTCAAAAGGGAGCAGGCAAGATGTTGTTTTTTCCACCATTAATTCCTCTTATTTGTGGGATCATTGCAAAGTTCTTACTCTGACAAGAAACATGAGGATTCAACAAGGTACATCTGATTCTGAGATCCAAGAGGCAAAGGAATTTTCGGAATGGGTATTAAGCATCGGAGATGGGATTGTAGGTGTTGACAATGATGGGGAAGCACAAATAGAAATTTCCGATGAACTATTGGTGAAGGATTATGACTTAGATCCTATTCCAGCAGTTGTTAAATCTGTTTATCCCTCTCTTATGGAAGATCAGTTGTCTCCGACATACTTTAAAGAATGAGCAATTCTTACTGCAACACACGAAGAGGTAGATAAAGTTAATGAGTATATATTGTCTTCGTTGCCTGGTGATGAAAAGGTCTATCTCAGTTCATATAGTCTGTGCAAGGCAGGTTGTGTTAAAGACAATGATGGGAGTATTTATACGTCCGACTACTTGAACAATATTAGATGTTCTGGTCTGACGAATCATGTACTGAAACTTAAGGTTGGGGTACCTATTATGTTGCTTCGAAATATTGATCAATCTTCAGGTTTATGCAACGGGACGAGATTGATAACCACGCAGCTTGACAGTCATGTCATACAAGGGAGAATTATTTCAGGCAACAATATTGGACATACGGTTTTGATTCCTCGCATGATCATGTCACCATCAGACACTTCATTTCCTTTCAAGTTTCAACGAAGATAATTTTTCTTGAGTGTTTGTTTTGCTATGACCATAAACAAGAGCCAGGGCCAATCTCTTGCAAATGTCGGTTTGTATCTTCCACGCCATGTTTTCAGTCATGGTTAGTTTTATGTTGCATCATCAACGGTAACAAGAAAAAAAAGTTTGAAGATATTGATTTGCGACAAAGACAAGAAGAGATCTAATACTACAACCAATGTAGTATACAATGAAGTTTTTGATAATTTGTAGCAATTTTGAACATAGTGCCAAATTTTATGTTTAGTGTTTCATTTTCATGTATTAGATTAATATTTTTATTATGTTTCATTGTTTTCGTAGTATTGATGTAAGGGGTGTGTCTATCCATGTTTCAAAAACTACTTAGCCAATTTTTATTATTAATAAAGTTATGGAGAGTTCCGCCTCTCTTTATATAATGTAAGTTTTTATATCTTGAATATTTGTAGTCGATTAGTCATTTTTTATATAGAAACTTATCTACTCCTATAACAATCATTAACTTTATAAATCTTAGTGAAAATCAATGAAACATAGTGCAAGGCATGGGTACTATACTAGTTTTCAAATAAGAAGAAGAGCAAAGCTGTAAAAGGACATTGATACTTGTCTACGTGGCATAACTCACATGTTGACACATAGGATATATTATTAAGGTTTTAGTATTTATATATATAGATAGATAAATTCTTCTCTAAGAAGATTGATAAGGTGTATGTATCATATAATAACAAGAGTAATGCTGAACGTAACCTAAAGAAAACTTCCCCATTAATTATATGTAAAAAATGCCCCTTAAATTTTTTATAATTTTCATCCTTTTTCCATTGCCTTCATACATAGGTGAGATAATTAAGAGTAACTAGTGCTATACCCGTACCATGTATGGGTTATTATAAAAAAAAATAACAATTTATAATATTAATAAAATAATATTTTATAGGTAAGTGTAAGGAACAAATGTAGCCATGAATCGCATTATTAAATATGAATATACAATTCCTCCTTTCTAAAACAAATATACAATTTTTACCAAAAATGAGAGAAAAGCCACCATATTAACATATGTATAAAAGTTGGTACTTGTAATGAGCAGGTTGAAAGGCTTGCTACAATGCAGTAGTTGATCTATTAAATTTATGATTTGTTTTGAATTGGATAGGTCAATTTGAGAATGATAATTGTCTATGAAATCAGTATATTAATGTGTTTACACAAATGAAAAGCTTTACATTAACTATTTAACTCCCATTATATACCTAGGTGGAAAAAACAAATTTAGATATGTTAACATTTGTCTACCATCATCAAATCATTTATGTTAATTGATCAGCGCTACTTTGTAGGGTTTATCTAGGAGTTGTTACCGGTGTTTTGGGTACCATTTGGATGAGTTTAGAACATAATTGTAGAGTGTGGAGTTGAGGAGAAGAAGTGTGATATTGGTGGTTTGGAGAAAATTAAAAGAAGACATTAAGAAGATGAGAAGAAAACCACTTGAGAAGACCGAAGAGAGAACCAAGAGAAATTGTGCTACAAGAGCCAAACCGCGGTCGCGGGGCTGAGGGCCGCGGTCGCGGAACACACGCAAGGCGGAGAAGGAGAAAACACGAAGATCCGCGATCGCGGAAGAGCAAGGCCGTGGTCGCGGAAAAGCCGAGAGCAAAAGTGAATTCTCTGCGGTCGCGGAATATCCTCCGCAGTCGCGGAAATCAGCATCAGACGCGGGTCCGAGAATTCCCGTTTCGTCCGAAGTTGAAGTTATTTTATTTCCTATTTTCTTTTCTTTATTCCGTTTTATTTCCTTTTAAGATATTTTCCCTTTTTCTTAGACTAGGGTTGTTTGCTAGATTTTCTATATTATTAGTTTCCTAGCAGCCACTTTAGTTATCATCGATTATTCCATTCAACATTGTTTTCCCTTTGAGTTATGAAGAACTAAGCAACTTTTGCTTAGTCCGACGATTGAAGCCTTTATTTGATATATGGTTGTGAGGTTATAATTCTATTTCTTTTCCTTTGAATGTATTGATTCTCTTGTGCTTCATCCCATTGATTCTTACTGATTTGACTGACCTGGTCATCTAGTTGATATTAGTAATTGTCTATTGCTAGGGTTTGGTAATTATGTTTGAGTTACCTTATTCATGAGTAGCAACTGCAATATTCTAATAACTGTTTGGACTGGTTTATTATAGAGAGAATTAATTGCATGCAATAGTATGACTGTTTGCTACTATTGCATGTATTTATTGAAATTCATGTGTTCATTGTTGTTGTTGAATTGAATCATGGAGGTTTTCCTGGTTATTTGATAGTTAGTATTCTCAGGGTCTGTTTGTCCTGTTTATAACTTACGAAAATGAATAGGAACATTCATAGAAAGGAATTAGAGATAATCTAGGATTAACCAATCAAATGAATGATGTATATTTGTCTGGCTAAGTACTTTTTCCCAATTGATTACAACATTTGTTTTACTTTACTTTGTTTAATTGCAAACCAAACCAACAAAACCCCTTGTTACTTTGACATACACTTGTGCACTTAGAAAGATTACTTCCTCCCTGTGGGATTCGACCATTGCTTGCCTATTCTACTAGTTTAGGTTTTTGAGGATTATTTTGATTAGGCATCACGACTTTAGCCTCTATCAAATTGGCGCCGTTGCCGGGGAAGTTAGTTTTAATTTTTCTTTGTGTTTGATTGTGTGTCAACTTTTGTGTGGACCTATCTTACGGTCCACAACCGTGCTACTGACTCTCCCCTTTTTGATTTTGATATAAAGATGGCTGAAGAAATACCGACTTTGAGGCAGTTAACTGCCCCGAATCTACAGCAGCAACCGCTTGCTGTGCAGTTCCCTGAATTGGATGATGGCGTGAACTTTGAGCTGAAATCCGGGTTGATTCACTTATTACCCCACTTCCATGGGATGAGTGGAGAAGACCCCAACAAACATCTTTCTGAGTTCCATTTTGTCTGCACCAGTATGAAGCCAAGGAACGTTACATAGGACTAAATCAAGCTGAGGGCCTTTCATTTTTCTCTAAAGGATGCAGCCAATGATTGGTTCTATTATTTGGCTCCGGGAAGCATAAATACATGGGCGAAGATGAAGAAAGCCTTTCTTGAGAAATACTTCCCTACAACGAAACTCAATAGCCTGAAGCGAAGCATCAGCAACATTGAACAACATGCTACTGAGTCGTTGTATGAATATTATGAGAGATTCAGGAGATTGATATCCAGCTGCCCCTACCATGGTTATTCTAACCAAGATCTCGTTCTATATATATATGGCGGGCTTCTTTATAACACCCCCAACTTATTGTCGGTAGTGCCACACGCCAGTGACCTCATACGTTGTTGTCCGATGTCACCCAAGGATTTAATCGGAATAATTAATATTAAGTAAACACAATTAAATTACGGAAGGTTAAACAGCGGAAGACATTTGTATATGAAACTCAATCCTTTTATATTAAAAGATCTCTCATCAAACGAGAGAAGCGTTTTTACAACAGAGGGAAATTACAGCGGAAGACTTTAAATTACACAACGGAAGACTTTAAATTATACAGCGGAAGACTTCAAGAATAAACCTAATACATGACTAGGTTATAAAAATACATTTAAAGTAATACTTAATGACTTTGAAATACCGGCACCGAAATCTGCAACTGCAAGTCTCTTCTTCAACAGTTACTTCGGACTTCTGGGACCAACCACTGATGTGCCGTATAGGACGGATGACACCAGCCAACCATGCAAGGAATAAAACCCGGTTGGTTAGTCTAACGAAAGACTATGCAAGGGTAGAAAACAGAATGGTTCTAGTGATCGTAACTGTTTACTATCATTGTCCCTCGAATAACAACCGAATGAACGATATATAACCCAGAACTTTCACGGAATGATTTAAGAAATAGTCGTATTGGGTTAGACCCATCGCTTCTCGAATGAAAGCCGATGACGATAGTAAACCTCAATACTTCTACGGAAAGATACACAACAGAATGATCAAGAGAAGACTCCTAAAGATCGAGTCTAATGGAAACATATGAAGAGAAGACTCCAAGAGATTGAGTCTTATCGGAAAGTATGACAAGTGTTCGGGAACATTATAGTTTCACACAAGCGTTTGAAAAGACTTGCCCATTTGGGTCCACGACCAACCTCACCGCGTAATGCGAATTCAGATTTGGAAGGAGGACTTACTTTAGTCGAAGTCCGAGCGAGTTTCCAAGTTGTACTTCTCGCCCGAAGGTTCATTAATTATGTGAATAGCGGCACTTGTCTTATCTTAGTGACAACGCGTACATTTACGTTATAAGCTTTTAATATATCATCTCATCGTGAGAGATATTGAAGGGAATAAATCCTGAGAATCGACACCAGCTGTGTGCACAAACCCTGAGTAAGGGTATGGTCATGACCAAAGAGAGTACTAGGGAAATAATCCTCCTATCATCAGTTACAAAGAAACAACTAGACATCGCAAGGTACATAGCGTTCCTACGAATACTCGTTTTAACTAAATAGTTAAAACCACATCATAATCCACATCAATGCCATCATGGCAATAACAGATATAATAGCATTGTTTCTAGCAATATATACAACCTATTATAATATCTGTAGTTTAATCATATCAGTTATCAAATCTGTTTCCAAACGAAAACAATATTCATCCCAATATAATTAACAATTAAACAATTGATAATTAATAGAAATATGGAATGATAAGCAAGAGCGAACCGCCACTTGCCTTAGACTAGACGAACGATTGACGAAGACGGGTTTCTGGGTCCGGAACGGGAACATAACTCGGATTACAGATTCCTACGGTACGACCCATAACGAAACCCTAGGTTAGATTCGATAATAAACTATACGAATCTAAAGAATGACGAATGAAATCGAAAGAATGGAAGTCCCGACCGAGACCGGCAATGCCCAAGGCCACGATCGCGATTGCCCAGGCAATCCGCGGTCGCGGTGGGCACTGCCGCGGTCGCGGTCATCAAGGACGAGTGTCCGCGAGTGCCAAAGGCAGCGGCCGCGGACGCGGCCGGCCTTGTCACAGCCGCGGTCGCGACAGTTCATGTTCGCGATCGCGGACATGAACTCCGGCGACCCAAATTGACGAGAAACTCACCGGCGGGGACTCCTTGGGGCTCGATTTGCGGTGGCTTCCACTCCTGGGCACCTTGCGCCTCCAATGCACTGCTCCTTTGCCACCACCACCTCCGACGGGAGCAACAACTTCGAAAACTCCGACGAAAGCTTGAACTCCGGCGACAAGCTCGATCTCCGGCGACAAGCACCTAGGGAGAGAGAGGTCGGGATGGAGTGAAGATGGAGGCTCTCCTCCCCTCCTTTTATAGGGAAAGAAGGCTCCCTCAACCGACCACCCGGCCACGCCACGCGGAAGAAGGAAGAAGAAAGCTGACGGGCGACGCTGGGCGTTTTCCGCGATCGCGGAAAAATTCCTTTTCCAGCTCTTCTGGGCATGATTATTCCGTGATCGCGGTGGCTCTGCCGCGGTCGCGGTTTTGCCCATTTTGCCCGGGAACGAGCTTGGCATGGGATTAAACCCCGGAATAAATATATTTGTACCCAAACAAATATTCTAAGCCCCGAAAAATACGTCGAATGTATTTTAAATCACTCAGGGAATTTTACAAAGATCCAACTCGCTACAGAAATTCCGAACTTTGCCAAACGCGTCTCGAATAATTGACGAGGGTTTGGGAAATTACCTAATTACCCTTGCTAACAAAATGAGGGGTATTACATCACTACCCCCTTAAAAGAAGTTTCGACCCCAAAACTTGGCCGATAGCAGCTCAGAGAAGCGACCTCCATCTAAGCTATCCAGTCGAATAAGTTTAACCATGTCTGACCCGTTTCACACTTTGTAAATTGGTTCAGGCATTTCTAGGTTAAGATCCATAAGTTGGTTCAAATCACAGTTAACGTCAGGTTAACCATAATTAAGATCCTTCACCCTCAGAAGAATTCTAACACTTGCTTTCACCAGACATGCATTCCAACACATTACCCCTATGAAATATAAGGGTTATCACAATACTACCCTATTAAGAGAGTTTCGACCCCGAAACTAGCATCGCTAAGCTAAAAGGGACCGGTTCCACCATAATCTCCTTACCTGGTCTTAGTATCCTTAATCATCTTATCAAGTACTTGCTCCTGGAAAACGATCTGTTTCCTCAACCATACCACTATCTCGCATAGCCTACTTCCACGTACTATTCTTGTACTAACTCGTGACCATCCTCAAGGTCATAATTATCTTAGGATAATTGTCTACTAAAATCATCACACTAGTCTCGCTATACCTTAAGCATGAGACTACACATATTTCTCTTTCACTTTCTCTAAACTTCCCTCAAAGTATGCACCTTATCTTCCTTAAGTCGATATCCTTGAATAAATTTGGTTTCCGAAACCTGTATCCCAAAATCGAACTACTTACCCGATCTTGATTCCACTTACAACATACTGCCTACATTCCTTACTCTTGCTAGAACAGATGTGATCATTCACAAGATTACCATTGTCTTGCTCAGAGTGTCCAATACAATCTCCAATATAACCTCATTGTTATGACCTATTCTTCCTAAAGACCTTGATGTCCTTAATCAAGAGAATACAACATCTAACTTCCTTTAGACAATCCAATCCTCAAGTACATACATAGAATTCCACTATACCTCAACTTAGTACCTCTCTTGTCATATAGACCTTACTCCTCATATTCACGACTTAGCTATTACATTGGTTACCTTACTCGTATTTGGCCCTCGTGCCATATCTTTAACTCAAAATCTTCACTCTTGTGGTCCCACAATTACTCACATCACAGCCTATGTCAGATTACCTCAACATGATTTACTAATCCTCTCCATAGGATTATACTCTCGTCTTACACAAACGTGTCATACGATCACCTTTTCCTCAAGTCCACTTGGTATCATCTACCTACTTACTTTATGCCACATTATTGACCTTCAAAACCGTAACAACTTTTACCGGTCGAGTTTGCTATTCACCCAAAAATCCTTAGGCAATCAGTTGTCCTCATGCGATTTATTATCCCAAATCAAGCACCATTTTGTTTTACGGATATTTACCATTTATCCAACATTAACTCTAACATATTCCTTATTCAATCTCTAACTTAAACCTTTAAGGTTCCTCAACTCTATTTACTCAAAATACCATATGGATGAACAATACCTTGCCATCAAAATCAATCACTACACGTCCTAAATCCTTCAATTGGTATATATACGAGTAACATATGTTACTTTACTCCTTAAATGCACATACGGCAATTTCCTATGCTACATCCTTTTGGTTATCGATATCCTCCGAATAACTAGGCCTTACACCATAACCTTTCAATTTCAAGTGGGCTTTCTCCCAAAACAATCGTTCACAACTTAATTCTCCAAAAAAGTGCTATATCATAAGGTTATAGACGTCACACTCTCTAAAAATCCACATATCAGACCTTGTAAATCTCCAGATATCATATATCTATATCCCTTGAAGGCATAATTCACTGATTCAGTTCCTTGGCCCAAATAAGTTTGGCCCTAAAGCTCACTTCCAACTCAAAACCTCTAGTTTACTCAAAACAAGATCGTGATAACTCCACTAGCACAATTGCTGCTACTCACGTCATTTTCCTAAACGTGACATCAAATCGCCTTAACAGACATTGATCACTCTACGCTAATCCTTATGTCGTTTCTTAAGAAAGCCTCATAACGAAACCTCAGATAAATCTTCCAAGACGATACGTATGACTTCACACCTTTAGCCTTTCCGAAAGTCTAATCCTCTGGTCCATAATGAACATACTCACTTACAACTTCCATAAACAAAATCCCTTGAGATATTACTCCTATTTCCTTAAGGTATCATCCTGATAATTGATTCATTACCAACCGTATCAGTTACTTCTATCAGAATCCTTTAATTTATCGGGATCATCAACATAATCCATCCTCAAACTGTAATCATACCATTTCCTTATAGAACCTCAAAACGAAACTTCGAATAGATATTCCAAAATAATACATATGACTTTGTACACTCGGCTTTTCAAAAAGTTGTAACCATAGGTCCTATACTGGTCGTACCCACTTATAAATCTCATAATCATAACCCTGGACTCTAAAGTCTTACTCAAGGTCGTAATAGAGGAAACGATTTCCCTATAAACTGTCCCTCTTATACAATCATTCCTTTCTAAACAATCTATCCACATCAATGCCTACAGCATGACCTCTTGACTAGGCATTCTAATCTTCATATAGTTCACTCATACAAGCTTGATCAGAACAAATGTTTAGGGTACCCATATGAGAAGAATTTTTTTCTTAATCCCATAGAGCATTAACCACATACAGTTGTTTCCTACACCCCAATTTTTTTATTTTTTTATTTGGTAAAAACTCAAACCACGAGATAACGCTTGTCCGCTCAACGAAGGGAGTAATTAATGTCATACTGATGCGACATTACCCCAAGAATAAAGAGAGATTCCTAAGGATGGATCTAGAAATTCAGTAATGGAGTCGCCCCTAGTGTTAACCATGTAGGGAACTAACACCTCGGTTCCATACGTTACCCCTCCTGTGTGAGTCCTGACAGCCCTTATCCATCCGTGACATCACTGTTTTTGGCACTCACGGGGTCCCGTATGAACGAACAATATGCAAAAGTAACGAATTTAGTAATTTCTGGAACAAGGAAATACTTCTTTATTATTCGAAACCTTACATAAAACAACTTATAGAAAGTCAAATGGACAGATTACTAAACTATGGAGACTGTCGACACAAGTCAACGCTCCCTATTCTAAAAAGCCTTACAAGGTACTACCACTTGTACAAAGCTTCCCTCCCATCGGGTGACGTATCACAAAGAGTCGCTGCTCTTGACCCAAGAATTCCATAGGCGCCTTGCCTCTATCATGAGTAGCAGACGGCCCCGGAACAGATACTTCTGCCCGTGGGTTCTGTCCACTGTCAACTTTTGAGGCCTGATTTGCTTGAGTTGGCCTAAGGTCCTTCTTCTTACAATATGCCTTCATGTGGCCTTCCCTCCCACATTTGTAACATACCCGTTTCATCTTTTGGCAACTAGGGCTCTTGTGCCCGACCTTACCACAATTGTGGCATTGAATCCCGCCGCTATTCCAGCCTGAGCCCTTGGCGGAATCGGACGGAGTCGTCTTGGTCTTAGCACGACCAGACTTCTCGAACTTAGTGGGCGACACCGGGCGCTTGAACGAGCCAGCCCTGCGATTCTGTTGCCCAATCTTTGTCTTAATTTGTGCCTCCACACTAGCTGCGACTTGAGGTAAGGGGGGCTCTTGGACTTGCGGTATCATCTGGGCCGTTAATACTTCGACCACTAGCCCCACAATATGCCCAATGGTCGTCGCATTTAGCACAATCGGGGCAGGAGGTGGAAATCCCCTTGCAACTTGGGGGTCCACTTGTCCCTGATGAACATCCTATTGTAGGGTCGGGTCACTACTACGTGATCCTGATCCCGCGTCTTCCCCTGGTAGAGTAGCACTTCTCAGTCGAATTCGAGAATCGTTGCTAGGACTTTCGTTAGTTGCTCGGTTGGTGGATCGGGTGTCCATCGTCTGTTGATGAACCATAACATTAGTTTAGAACTTTTCCAACTGGTACTTGACACTGAGTCAATTACGTTATGATACGATTTATAAGGGTCCAAACTAATAACTCTATATTAGTCTGACTGTCCCATCACCACTAACCGCAGAAACGTCTTTTTCTCTGACTTACTTGAAAGGAACTCTAGGAGAAATGTCAACCTCTAAATGACATTCCATCTAAGGAGAAATGATATTCCTAAGAATGGATCTAAGGACTAAGTAACAACTTGAATCTTGCAGAAGTTTGAAAAATCTCTTAAATCTTATATTTTCAACTTCATACCTCATTATATAAAAATAGTTATTCATGAAGTTGGTTTCTCAAAACTAGTGATATGATTATCACAAAACTTGTACCAAGACCAAAATCTCACTTTTAAAGTTACGATCTTTAAACTTATTTTGATTGCGTATAACGCGCCTTTTATAAATCAACGATAAACAACTTTTGAAGTTCAAAATAACTAAATCACTAGTTTAAATTAAATTACAAGAAATAATTAAAACTTTTAAATTTAACATTTGAATTCTCGAAATTCCTTTTTAATAGAGAATAGGTTGAAAATAGTTTCGAAATTAATTTCCGAAAATTCTCAAACCTAACAATAGGACAAGAATTTTAAAACCGTTGCTCTGATACCATAATTGTAATACCCCCAACTTATTGTCGGTAGTGCCACACGTCAGTGACCTCAGACGTTGCTGTCCGATGTCACCCAAGGCTTTAATCGGAACAATTAATCTTAAATAAAAAAATTAAATTACGGAAGGTTAAACAACGGAAGACATTTGTATATGAAACTCAATCATTTTATATTAAAAGATCTCTCATCAAACGAGAGAAGCGTTTTTACAACAGAGTGAAATTACAGCGGAAGACTTTAAATTACACAGCGGAAGACTTCAAGAATAAACCTAATACATGATTAGGTTATAAAAATACATTTAAAGTAATACTTAACGACTTTGAAATACCGACACCGAAATCTGCAACTGCAAGTCTCTTCTTCAACGGTTACTTCGGACTTCTGGGACCAACCACTGATGTGCCGTATAGGACGGATGACACCAGCCAACCATGCAAGGAATAAAACCCGATTGGTTAGTCTAATGAAAGACGATGCAAGGGTAGAAAACAGAATGGTTCTAGTGATCGTAACCGTTTACTATCATTGTCCCTCGAATAACAACCGAATGAACGATATATAACCCAAAACTTTCACATAATGATTTAAGAAATAGTCGTATTAGGTTAGACCCATCACTTCTCGAATGAAAGCCGATGACGATAGTAAACCTCAATACTTCTACGGAAAGATACACAACAGAATGATCAAGAGAAGACTACTAAAGATCGAGTCTAATGGAAACATATGAAGAGAAGACTCCAAGAGATTGAGTCTTATCGGAAAGTATGACAAGTGTTCAGGAACATTATAGTTTCACACAAGCGTTTGAAAAGACTTGCCCATTTGGGTCCACGACCAACCTCATCGCGTAATGCGAATTCAGATTTGGAAGGAGGACTTACTTTAGTCGAAGTCCGAGCGAGTTTCCAAGTTGTACTTCTCGCCCGAAGGTTAATTAATTATGTGCATAGCGGCACTTATCTTATCTTAGTAACAATGCGTACATTTACGTTATAAGCTTTTAATATATCATCTCATTGCGAGAGATATTGAAGGGAATAAATCCCGAGAATCGGCACCAGTTGTGTGCACAAACCCTGAGTAAGGGTATGGTCATGACCAAAGAGAGTACTAGGGAAATAATCCTCTTATCACCAGTTATAAAGAAACAACTAGACATCGCAAGGTATATAGTGTTCCTACGAATATTCGTCCTAACTAAACAGTTAAAACCACATCATAATCCACATCAATGCCATCATGGAAATAACATATATAATGCGTTGTTTCTAGCAATATATACAACCTATTATAATATCTGTATTTTAATCCTATCATTTATAAAATCTGTTCCCAAACGAAAACAATATTCATCCCAATATAATTAACAATTAAACAATTGATAATTAATAGAAATATGGAATGATAAGCAAGAGCGAACCGCCACTTGCCTTAGACTAGACGAACGATTAACGAAGACGGGTTTCTGGGTCCGGAATGGGAATAGAACTCGGATTACAGATTCCTACGGAATGACCCATAATGAAACCCTAGGTTAGATTCGATAATAAACTATACGAATCTAAAGAATGACGAACGAAATCGAAAGAATGGAAGTCCCGACCGAGACCGGCAATGCCCAAGGCCACGATCGCGATTGCCCAGGCAATCCGCGGTCGCGGTGGGCACTGCCGCGGTCGTCGAGGACGATTGTCCGCAAGTGCCAAAGGCAACGGCCGCGGACACGGCCGGCCTTGTCACAGCCGCGGCAGTTCATGTTTGCGATCGCGGACATGAACTCCGGCGACCCAAATTGACGAGAAACTCACCGGCGGGGACTCCTTGGGGCTCGATTCGCGGCGGCTTCCACTCCTGGGAACCTTGTGCCTCCAATGCACTGCTCCTTGGCCACCACCACCTCCGACGGGAGCAACAACTTCGAAAACTCCGGCGAAAGCTTGAACTCCGGCGACAAGCTCGATCTCCGGCGACAAGCACCTAGGGAGAGAGAGGCCGGGATAGAGTGAAGATGGAGTCTCTCCTCCCCTCCTTTTATAGGGAAAGAAGGCTCCCTCAACCGACCACCCGACCAACGCATGGACGCCACGTGGAAGAAGAAAGCTGACGGGCGACGCTGGGCGTTTTCCGCGATCGCGGTGGGTATTGCCGCGATCGTGGAAAAATTCCTTTTCCAGCTCTCCTGGGCATGATTATTCCGCGATCGCGGTGGCTCTGCCGCGATCGCGGTTTTGCCCATTTTGCTTCCTTTTGCCTGGGAACGAGCTTGACATGGGATTAAACCCCGGAATAAATATATTTGTACCCAAACAAATATTCTAAGCCCCAAAAAATACGTCGAATGTATTTTAAATCACTCAGGGAATTTTACAGAGATCCAACTCGCTACAGAAATTCCGAACTTCGCCAAACGCATCTCGAATAATTGACTAGGGTTTGGGAAATTACCCAATTACCCTTGCTAACAAAATGAGGGGTATTACATTCTTGAGGATGAGCGCAAATTTGTAAACGCAGCCTGTGGCGGTAGCATTCTAAACAAGACGCCAACTGCAACATTTGAGTTATTCTTTGAGCTATCTGAGAGCTCAAGACAATTCATCAAAAGGGCGAGCCCGTGTGCAGCAAGGGCAGTTAAGTCATGCAGAATCTGTCATGATCCGCTGCACCCCACTGACGAGTGCCCAACACTTCTTGAACCTGCAGCTGAAGTAAACGCTGTAAGAGGTTTTGGTCCATAGAGGCCGAGATATGACCCATACTCAAACACCTACAATCCAGGGTGGAGGGATCACCCCAATTCGAGATACGTGAATCAACAATATCTTCCCCAAGGCCATGATAACCAGGAGTTCAGTCCAAATCAACAACGGTATCATCAGCATGGCAATCAGCAACAGTACGGGCAACCATACGTGCATAGACCCCAAAGCCAAAATGCAAATTCGTCTATGTCTAGTGATGACATGATCAAAACTCTCATCCAGAGCATGTCGACAATGGCTAGCACTGTGACCTCGATTGGGTCACAAATTCAAGCAGTGGTCCAACATCAGCACGAGACGAAGTCTAGTATTCAGAACTTGGAGAATCAGTTTGGACAAGTCGCTCAAGTGTTGAGTAAGTTGGAGGCCAGGGATTCGAGGAAACTACCACCTCAAACGGTAGAAAACCCGAGAGAAAACGTATGTGCGATGACGATGAGGAATGGAACCCAAAAGAAAGAAGTGACGGATGTTACAGAGAAAAATCCGTGATCGCGGCAAGAGATCCGCGACCGCGGAATCATCACAGAAGAAGAGGAAAAAATCGGCGATTGTCCGCGATCGCGGCCAGATTTCCGCGACCGCGGAAAAGCCTCTAGAAGCAAGGAAACCAGTGAAGAACTTCCGCGACCGCGGACCTAAAGCCGTGACCGTGGATCACAAGCCGAAGTTCAGGATTCTTACGTTCGATCAGATTTCCCACCACTCAACTCGCTGAAGCCACCCGCGCCATTCCCAGAAGCGCTGAAGGACACAAGAAGACCGGAGAACGACAAAGAGATCTTTGAGACCTTCAGTAAATGCGAGGTAAACATTCCCCTACTCAAACTTGTCAAGAGTATCCCTCGCTATGCTAAATTTCTGAAAGAACTGTGTACCATAAAAAGAAATCAGAAATTGAAGGGAAAGCAAAAGATTAAGGTGAGCGAACATGTTTCTGTTGTTTTTCAAAGGCGTATGCCTAAAAAGTGTGGTGATCCAGGCATGTTTAGTATTCCATGTGTAATAGGTGACACTAAATTTGAGAAAGCCATGCTAGATCTAGGTGCATCTATAAATGTCTTGCCTTATTCTTTGTATGAATAATTAGGATTAGGACCATTGCATGAGACAAGAATAGTTGTCCAATTGGCTGATAGATCTAATGTGTACCCGAAAGGGGTGGTTGAAGATGTCCTTGTAATGGTTGACAATTGATTTTTCCTGCTGATTTCTTTGTGTTGGATATGGATCACGATAAACATGCACCCCCTATACTGTTAGGTAGGCCATTTTTTAAAACATCACAGACAAAGATTGATGTAAGTAGTGGAACCCTTACCATGGAATTTGATGGAGAAAAGGTGGAGTATAACATATATGATGCGATGAAACACCCCACCGATGATCACTCTGTGTGTGCTATTGATGTGATTGATCCTATTGTGCAAGATATCTTTGATACTACTTGTTCCGATGAGTTGCAATCTGTTTTAGAGAATGACATAGTAGATCCACAGGTAGATTGTGCTTTGTCTACTAACCTGCAGGAAACTGTGGCTCACCTGGATGCCTATGGTAAGCCTCATCTCAATCCTTTGGGCGTTGGCCCCATTCCACTAACAGTGCCAAGCGAGAGGCTTTTACCTTCTATTGTGCAGGCACCAGAGATTGAACTCAGGCCACTACCGGACCACCTCAAGTATGCCTTTCTGGGAAAGGGTGACACATTACCGGTCATTATCTCTAACAAGCTTTCCAATGATCAAGAGGAGAAATTGGTGGTAGTGCTCAAGGAGCACAAGACAGCTTTGGGATGGACCATTGCCGACATCAAGGGGATTAGTCCCACTACATGTATGCATAGAATTTTGCTGGAGGAAGAAGCCAAACCATCTAGGCAGCCACAGAGAAGACTAAACCCACCAATGATGGAAGTGGTGAAGAAGGAGGTGCTGAAACTCTTATAGGATGGAATGATTTTTCCTATCTCTGACAGTAAATGGGTGAGCCCGACACAGGTTGTTCCAAAGAAGGGAGGCATCACAGTTGTGGAGAACCAACAAGGAATGTTGGTTCCCACCCGAGTGCAAACAGGGTGGAGAGTATGCATTGATTACCGTAAGCTGAACGCGGTGACGAGAAAGGACCATTTTCCTTTACCCTTTATTGATCAAATGCTTGAGCGACTTGCTGGTCGCCCCTACTATTGTTTTCTGGATGGATACTCAGGTTACTTTCAGGTGGCCATAGTGCCAGAGGATCAAGAAAAGACAACATTTACATGCCCTTTTGATACTTTTGCATATCGCAGGATGCCATTCGGGTTGTGTAACGCACCCGGGACATTTCAAAGGTGTATGGTAAGCATTTTTTCTGAGTATGTGGAGCAATTTATTGAGGTCTTTATGGATGATTTAACAGTCCATGGTGATAGTTTTGATGCATGTTTGGACCATTTATCACTTGTGCTTAAAAGATGTGTAGAAACCAACTTGGTTCTTAATTCTGAAAAGTGTCATTTTATGGTTGAACACGGAATTGTGCTAGGACATATAGTGTCATCTAAGGGTATTGAGGTCGATAAGGCAAAGATTGACGTAATTCAATCTTTGCATTATCCTACTAATGTGCGTGAAGTGCATTCTTTTCTGGGCCATGTAGGTTTCTAACGCAGGTTTATTAAAGACTTTTCCAAGATCTCATCACCCCTATACGAGCTACTAAAGAAGGATGTCAATTTTGAGCTTAATGACGAGTGCAAAAAGGCATTTGATGAATTGAAAACTCGCCTCACTAGTGCACCAATTATTCAAGCACCGGATTGGTCTCGCCCCTTTGAGATAATATGCGATGCTAGCGATTATGTTGTAGGAGCAGTCCTTGGGCAAAAAGAAGCTCGAGCCTCTCATGTGATTCACTATGCTTCCATGACTCTGAATGGAGCACAGCGGAACTACTCCACCACTGAAAAGGAATTGCTCGCTGTCTTGTTTGCCCTGGAGAAATTTAGACAATACCTACTTGGCACCAAAGTGATTATCTACACAGATCATGCAGCTCTTCGTTATCTATTGACGAAGAAAGAGGCAAAACCAAGATTGATTCGATGGATACTGCTGCTGAGTGAGTTTGATGTGGAGATCAGGGATAAAAAGGGCGTCGAGAACTTGGTGGCTGATCATTTAAGCAGGCTCGTACATGAAGAGGACAGATCAAAGAAAGAGACGCAGATACAGGGCGATTTTCCAGACGATACATTGTGTAGAATCACTACAGAAACTTTTCCGCGATCGCGGACAAATTTCTGCGACCGCGGAATTTCCCCTGAATCAACACCAATTTCAAGCCCTTCTATAGAAACTTTTCCGTGATCGCGGAAAACCCCCTGGAGCTTCAGTATGTCTCATCAATTTTCTCGAAGAACCTCCGCGACCGCGGAATGAGAGCCGCGACCGCGGAACTGCCTTTGAATCGTCCTCCGAACTTGTTTCTGAAGAGTTACTTCTTGGGCTCCGCACACTCAAGCCATGGTATGCCAACATGGTAAACTTTCTCGTTCGAGAAGAGTTCCCGTCCAACTTTTCTAAAGCACAAAAGGACAAGATACGACGCGAGTCTCGATTCTATGTGTGGGATGACCCCTACCTTTGGAGGCACTGTGTTGACCAGGTAATCCGTCGATGTCTTCCGGATAATGAGGTACAATCTGTTTTAGCTTTTTGTCATTCTCATGCATGTGGGGGCCACTTTGGGTTAAATAAAACTGCTAGGAAGGTGTTGGACGCAAGATTTTATTGGCCACACATCTTTCGGAATGCATATGCCTTTTGTAAATCCTGTGATTGATGCCAGAGAGTTGGGAATATATCTCGAAGGAATGAGATGCCACAATCATCATTAATCTTTTGCGAGATTTTTGATGCTTGGGGCATTGACTTTATGGGACCATTTCCTAACTCCTTCGGGAATTTCTATATTTTGCTTGCGGTGGACTACGTTTCCAAGTGGGTGGAAGCGAAGGCCACCAAGACTGATGACTCTAAAGTGGTGGCAGATTTTCTGAAGAAACGCATTTTCTCTAGATTTGGCATCCCCAAGGCTTTGATAAGTGACAGGGGAACTCACTTTTGCAATAGAACCGTAAGCGCCCTGCTGAAGAAATACCATGTCACACAGAAAGTTTCCACCGCTTACCATCCACAAACCAATGGGCAAGCTGAAGTGTTCAATAGAGAGATCAAAACAATCCTTGAGAAGACGGTGGCCCCAAATAGGAAGGATTGGAGTTTGAGACTAGATGATGCACTCTCGGCTTATCGTACTGTCTACAAGACACCCATCGGGATGTCACCCTACAGATTGGTGTTCGGGAAAGCTTGTCACCTTCCAGTGGAGCTCGAGCACAAGGCATTTTGGGCTGTAAAAAATTGCAACATGCGAATTGATGAAGTTGGAGAATTTCGAAAGTTACAACTGCAAGAATTAGAGGAACTGCGACTTGAAGCTTATGATAACGCAGTCATGTACAAGGAAAAGACAAAGGCCTGGAACGACAAGAATATTTTGAGAAAGGATTTTAAGCCAGGAGACAAAGTCCTATTATTTCTGTCTCGCCTTCGTCTCTTTCCGGGTAAACTCCGATCCCGTTGGGCCAGGCCCTATGTTGTTGCTCGCGTCTTCCCCCACGGCGCGGTGGAGCTGTATGATACTGACGCGCAGTCAGTGTTCAAGGTGAATGGTCAAAGGTTGAAACCCTACCATGAAGGTTTTGACACCAGCGTCATAGAAGAGACAGACCGTACAGACCCCGAAGTTGACAATTGATCACCTTAGATGAGTCGAGCCACGGCGTTAACTAAGACGTTGCTCGAGAGGCAACCCGAGGTATGAAATTCTTTTCTTGTTTGTTTTCCTTTCTATTTTATTATTGTTTGTTTTGTTTTGTTTTGTTTTTGTTTTTGTTTTAGACTAACATGCAGGTAGGAGACCCGCGCCAAATTCGAAGACGGTGTTCCACACCAGAAACTTTTCCGCGGGTGCGGAAAATTTTCCGCGGTCGCGGAAAAATCACTGTAAGTCCCCTGACCTTGAAAGAAAAAAAAAGTTTGACGATTTTCCGCGATCGCGGCCTTATTTCCGCGATCGCGGCCTTATTTCCGCGATCGCGGCCTTATTTCCGCGATCGCGGCCCAGCTGTCTGCGTTTTATTTTGAGAGACGGTGTGCATCATGATGCCAAGGAGGAGACATTAGCCCCACATTTGTATTTGGCACCGATGATGGCCCGACATTCGACAGCTGGCGAGGAGGAACGACAGAGCCCACAACACGATTACATCTGGGCTCCAATTCTGTGTTCGTTGAAGGCCCGTGCAACCCCGTTTCTTTGATGTGCCACTACACCTTAAAGTGGATCTATTTGGTTGCACGGTGGAGTTTGATTGAGAAGACCGACACGACACCAGAGACGTGTGCTTTCATTGATATACCGCCAGCGACATCTTCCACGTCCAAGCCAACTCGGCGACGGTTGTGAGTACCTTTCCGCTTTTCCTTGTGCTTCATTCTTTTTTGTCTTTCATTACATTGAGGACAATGCAATATTTAAGCATGGGGGAGTGTTCTATACTTGCTAGTCGTCTGAGAAAGAAAAGAAAAAATAATGAAATAGAAAAAGTCAAAAAAAATTGAAAAAAGACAAAAATAAAATCCTGGGCTAAGTCAAAAACCCGCAAGGGCGGCTTAGGTAATAAGCAGGTGGCTTGGACCAGCATTAGGCTGGGGTAATAATTGGTCAAGAGTGATGTGAGTTTATGTGAGCCCATCTATTGAAAAATGAAATGAGTGGCTTGGTGAAATCCCGAAAGGACGCCTTGGCAAAATGAGTGAAAAGAAGAAGAGTGATTATTAGGATTCCTCATTTTTCCTGGCGTGGTGACATAAGAAGAGGTGATATAAGGATGATTCAGGTAGGTCAATCTGGAGCGATAAGGAGTTAGATGGAGGCTAGGATTAGATGATCATATTACTCTATATGGTGTTCGAGTTAAGCTTGGGGGAAGTACTCTACTTTCCTTTAAGCTGGGATGTTGTGTTTTATGTGTTGTGCGTATTGTGTTGGTGCCTTGGAAATTCATGTTTAGGTGCAATTCTTAGTGGAGATGTTTTTTCTATGCTTCTTGAGACCTTGGGGAGTTGATTGGAGGAGTAGGTTTATATTAGCTTACTCGAGGACGAGCAAGGTTTAAGCATGGGGGAATTTGATCAGCGCTACTTTGTAGGGTTTATCTAGGAGTTGTTACCGGTGTTTTGGGTACCATTTGGATGAGTTTAGAACATAATTGTGGAGTGTGGATTTGAGGAGAAGAAGTGTGATATTGGTGGTTTGGAGAAGCTTAAAATAAGACATTAAGAAGATGAGAAGAAAACCACTTGAGAAGACCGAAGAGAGAACCAAGAGAAATTGTGCTATAGGAGCCAAACCGCGGTCGCGGGGCTGAGGGACGCAGTCGCGTAACACACGCAAGGCGGAGAAGGAGAAAACACGAAGATCCGCGATTGCGGAAGAGCAAGGTCGTGGTCGTGGAAAAGCCGAGAGCAAAAGTGAATTCTCCGCGGTCACGGAATATCCTCCGCGGTTGCGGAAATCAGCATCAGACGCGGGTCCGAGAATTTCCGTTTCGTCCGAAGTTGAAGTTATTTTAGTTCCTATTTTCTTTTCTTTTCTTTATTCCGTTTTATTTCCTTTTAAGATATTTTTCCTTTTTCTTAGACTAGGGTTGTTTGCTAGGTTTTCTATATTATTAGTTTCCTAGCAGCCACTTTAGTTATCATCGATTATTCCATTCAGCATTGTTTTCCCTTTGAGTTATGAAGAACTAAGCAACTTTTGCTTAGTCCGACGATTGAAGCCTTCATTTGATATATGGTTGTGAGGTTATAATTCTATTTCTTTTCCTTTGAATGTATTGATTCTCTTGTGCTTCATCCCATTGATTCTTACTGATTTGACTGGCTTGATCATCTAGTTGATATTAGTAATTGTCTATTGCTAGGGTTTGGTAATTATTGTTTGAGTTACCTTATTAATGAGTAGCAACTGCAATGTTTTAAGAACTGTTTGGACTGGTTTATTATAGAGAGAATTAATTGCATGCAATAGTATGACTGTTTGCTACTCTTGCATGTATCTATTGAAATTCCTGTGTTCATTGCTGTTGTTGAATTGAATCATGGAGGTTTTCCTGGTTATTTGATAGTTAGTATTCTCAGGGTCTGTTTGTCCTATTTATAACTTACAAAAAGGAATAGGAACATTCATATGAAGGAATTAGAGATAATCTAGGATCAACCAATCAAATGAATGGTGAATATTTGTTTGGCTAAGTACTTTTTCCCAATTGATTACAACCTTTGTTTTACTTTACTTTGTTTAATTGCAAACCAAACCAACAAAACCCCTTGTTACTTTGACATACATTTGTGCACTTAGAAAGATTACTTCCTCCCTGTGGGATTCGACCCTTGCTTGCCTATTCTACTAGTTTAGGTTTTTGATGATTATTTTGATTAGGCACCACGACTTTAGCCTCTATCATTAATCCAAGTTCCCCACAGGAGATACCATTTAACTTATTGATATTTTTTAATTACCCTTGATCCTCCTTTTATTTAGCTGGTGATACAAAAACGCCTCTTCAAAATTCAATTGAAAGGAGATGAATAGCTGAATCATAATAACAATGCTTTTATTTGGATAATTAATTAGTTAATGGTCCAAGTCCCTTTATATAACAATTGGGAGCTGCAAAGGAGGTGGGGGAATATATATCATTCGTAACATTGATTACAATTTTACAATGCAAATATAAATTAGGATAAGAGGCTTTTGGAGTTTGATATAGTACTGAATACTGATACATCAGTAATTTGTTTTTTTTTCACCTCTTGAGATAAAAGGTTCACAAATTCTGTTCAGTAGGAGCTGTTAAAACTTCAGTAAGAGTTGTTAATGTTTATGTGTTACTTCCAATGATGTTTGTGTTGGTTTAAGGTTCACAAGTTCTGTTCAGTTGGAGCTGTTAAAAGGAGCTCTCTTATTATCAATACAAGAAATTCCCTTAAGCAATTCAATCTTCCTATGCAAGTAAGTATCCAAGACTCATTACTTTAATAGAAATTTGTAATTACATATTGAGGTTCTCCCTTGCTTCCTTCTTCTCTTACATGTGTAATTCAATTCCTTCACCCTTTTTTCTCCTCCTCCTTCAACTTCTATCCTTGTTTATGAACTATGAAAGCAAGAGCAATAATATTAATTACGTGAATTAAAACATTACGACACTTGTACTGGAAAAATAAAACATTTAATCAAACTTAATGCAGCAAAACTACCAATATCACCACTTTTCTCATCACTAAAACTCTCTTTCAATTTTTTTTCTTAGTCGGCCTAAGCCATATATTTCCTGGATTCAGACTACACATGTAGATTCATTTTCTTGTGATATAAGATTAGGAAAACATAAGGTAAACTATGCATCAGGTGAAGGGTCCTGCAACCAAATGAATGTCAGAAAAATCCTCCTCAAACCCATAAGGAATTTGATGATAATACTTATAGGCACACGACAAAAGGCTTTATCAATCTCCTCTACAGTAAGTGTCCTCTCAAGAAAATTTCTCCTATGTACAACCGGTGATCCCCTAACTCTGGGATGAGATAGGAACTTGACAGAGCATTCTGCACTTGGTCCTCTCGTATCGGGGTAGAGTTTACAAACACAAATCTTGGAGAAACTTCCGTACGGGGCTCAGTTGTCGCTTTCGCTTTATAGTTTTTCTTCTTTCACATGCCTACAATACGAACTTTGAGTGTCTAAACACCTTTGACTTCAGTAATTTCTTCAATATAATTGGCCATTGAAATACCTAAACAATGAAAACATGTATTTTTAGATATATGTGAGTAGGATGCAATCGAGATAAATGTCATATTGTAAGCTTGAAAAACTAAATAGAAATGCATACACTGAACTTCTGCTCCAATACGTAATGCACTACATAGTCTGGAATAGTCTATATATAGTTATATATGGTAATTTTGTTTTAGGTTGTTAATAAATCGTTCAACAAAATCTCCTTAACAATTCCGATTTGTTAGGTAGATCAATATGAGCTTTTGCTTCTTTTTCTTATATAAAAAAGGAAAGATATGATTTAGGTAATGTTTTGTACTCAAATCACAGAACCGATATTTTAAGTTGTGATATTTTACTTTTTTATTTGAAAAGTTGTTGTCAGATTTCATTAAAGATCTAAATTGTTTTTAATTGAAAAATAAAAAAAATCAGCAAAAGCTCGTTCATAGAACCAATTTTTTCAATTGGATTTCTTTTTCTTATATAAAAAAAGGAAGATAAGATTTAGGTATTTTTTTGTACTCAAATCACAGATCCGATATTTTAAGTTGTGTAATTTTACTTTTTTTTTGTTTTGAAAAGTTGTTGTGAGATTTCATTAAAGATATAAATAGTTTTTAATTGAAAATTAAAAAAAGATCAGCAAAAGCTCGAACCGATTTTTTCAACTGGATTTCTTTTTTCTTATATAGAAAAGGGAAGATATGATTTATGTATTCTTTTGTACTCAAATCTCGGTCAGGTTTTGTGTTGTACTCAAATCACAGACTCCATTTTTTCAGTTATGAGATTTCACCTTTTTTTTGTATTTTTTTTATAAAGGTTGTTGTGAGATTTCATTAAACAACTATATCTAATTGATTTTTTTAATTGAAAATTTAAAAAAAGTTCAGCAAAAGGTCGTTAACAATAGCAAAATTTGAATTTGAAAGTGGTGAGATAATGTGACTTAAAAAAAAAAGTTTAAAACCTGAACGACTTTCAATGGTCGATGAAAGTGGTCCAACTTTTAATATATAAGCTTTCATATATTAGTTATATAAATATAAGCTTATTGTATGTATTTTTTATAAAATTTTTTATAGGATTCGTGTATATAAATATTCAACAAAGTTATATATAATGATTTATAGATTTAAAGTTAGTTATATAAGCTTATATAGTGGTCAAAATCCAAATATATAAGCTTTCATATATTAGTTATATTTATATAACTAATATATTGTATTTTTTTATAAAAAATACAAACACCTTCACGTATATAAACATTCAATAAAGTTGTATATATATATGATTTATAGATTTAAAGTTATTTATAATTATATATTATGATTTAAATTAAATAGGATTTTCAATATAAAAAAAGGTGAATTAACTACAAAATGATACCTAAAAATTATGGATCCGGAATAAATATGGTGACTCTAAAATCCTTTATTTTAATATATATGCTTCATTCTCCACCTCCGATAAAAATAAGTCACTAAAACCCGATTAGGACGAACGTCTCTTGATTTTTACGAAATTGATTGTCCTCTTATGACGCAATTGGATAAAGTGTCTCCGACAATCTTATCCGATTGGGACGACATCTTCTACCAACATAACCACCAATCTAACCAAAGGCCAACGAAATGTGACTACAGAAAGACGACCAAGTCGAATATATTTGGAGGTAAACTAGCGAGCTTCTTGAGCTCTCTATTTAGCGTCGGCTACAATGCCAAGAAGCAGAGTATGTTGACATCAATGCCAGCGACGACCACAATCGACAATTAAGTCCGTGAAAGGTGCGACATATCAAAATTCAAGCCAATTTTACAACGATGCCGATTAGAATTTGGATCTAAGATAGCCAAAGAAGCGACGAAGATAACTAGATAATTATAATAAGTGTAATTTTGTCTATAAATGGTGAAATGGATACATTAGTCCATATGTTTGGTGACGTTTAGCAATTTTGAATAACAATTGAAAGTAATAATGCTTATTTATATCAATAGAAAATAATGAAAATTAGGAATTTCATACAAGTGTTTCAATTAAAAAAAGGTAATTATACTTTAGGTAATATAGTCATAAAATAATATTTAGATTTTAGAATTTCACCAAAATAATACCAATTAGTTAATAAAATATTTTAGTAATATCACGCTACTTATATATTTCTTAATAATAACTAAGAGTACTTTATCTCAGTACTATATACGTAGTAAGCTTGGTAGAGATGTGTATAAATTCTTGATATATAATATCATCATCATCGTCTACCGCTTTGTATCCAAGACTATAGCTTATTTTGAAGGAATATCATCATCACCATCATCATATAAACATATTAATCAATTTAGGTAAGGAAATATATATGGAAGAAAGACAATAATAACTTAAGTCATCCGATAAACCTATTAAATATAGCTAAGAAATATCATCATCATCATATAGCCTAAGACTATAACTTAAGTTATAATTTAGCTAAGGAAATATATATATGGAATGGAACTAAGAGATAGCTAATCTAATTTCAAATCACGGCTAGGTTGATATATATGTTTTAATTTGGTCAACTTAATATATTTACAAATTATTATGTCTTATTTATTTTACAATCTTGGTAGAAATTTAGAAGATAATGTAATTTGTGTTGGTAAAAAGATTATATAATTTGTGAAAATTAGAATGGTGAATAGGTAAATGTATAATTTAAGTTGATGATGTGACATATTTATAAGGAGAAAAAAACTCGGTCGACACAATGTGTCGGCGACACACTCCATGTGGCAGTGCCAAGTAGGATGAAATGTGACATGTAATTAAATTATTGGGGGAGGAAAAAAAGGAAATGAACTAACAAAAGAAAACCTACAACTGAAGTAGGGGGAAGTAGAGTACATTTCTATGTTTCTCTCTCCCCTCAACATTTTTAAAACGTCTATATTTCTCTCTCCCCTTGTAGAATTGAAAAAACCCAAAAAAAATTGAAACCTCTATGAAGGGAAGGAAATTGATAACCCCAAAAGTTGTTTTCTGTTTGATCAAATCCTAGATTAAGGAGAAATTGAGAAAAATCAAACACAAAGCTATCTTTTATTTGTAAGCTTGGTTCTTCAATCCCATATGAAATATGCTCGTGACAAAGGTAAGTTTGTGTTAGGTAAAATTGAACGTCGAATTGAAATTGTTAGATTATCAGAAGAAGAAAGAATAGACGCATTTAGTTGAATGCAGGTGATTTAGAATCTGAAGAAGAGGCGTTGTTCGTGAGAGAATTTCTGGGTCCGAAAGGGTGAGGCCAGGAAGAATAAGCATAAGCATCGAAAGAGTAGTAAATTTAAGTGAAACTGATTCAATGCTAGAAGAAGCATAAGAAGGAGAGGAAGCAAGAAATTTAAGTGAAAATGACTTAGGCCCGAAAGAAGTAGATGTTGAAGTGGCGAAAGCCTCAGATGTTGTAGCTCCTCCCGTTGATGGTATGTTGTTCGACTTAATAGATGTTTAATTTGTTATATATGCATTCTTATGCGAATGCAACTGAATTTCAAATAAGAATACAAAATTCTAGAGGTGGTGAGGAGTACAAGTCGATCTTGATAAATGTTCAAGACATGAAATGTTTAAACCGAGGTCCAATAATCCATCAAAATCATCAGCTACTGTTGTGACAGGATGTGAGTTCAAGGTTCGTATATCTAGATTAGCTCCTGGCTCATACCGGTTCACAAAAGTCCAGTTTGATCATAATCATGATCTTGACGAAGTGAATACAAGGTTTTTTTGCATATTATAGACATATTAGCAGGCACAACGAAACAATAATCCTCAATAATGACAGAGCTAGTGTGCAAACTGTGAAAAACTTTTATATATTTGTTAGCCAATATGGCGGCCATGGTAATGTTCCCTTTAGTATGAGGGACTGTACAAACTTAATTAACACTCTTGAAGCTTTCATTTGAAGCAAGGTGACACCGTTCTCATGATAAAATACTTTGAGAAGATGGTTTCTAGCAACTCGATTTTTTTTACAAGGTCCATGTGAATAATGAAGGTGTGTTGAGCAATGTATTTTGGGCAGATGGTAGGAGCAGGTCAGCATACTTAATTTGGTGATGTTGAATAATTTGACACCACTTTTCTATCGAACATATATGGGATGCCTTTTTCTCCTTTCGTGGAAATTAATCACCATGGACAATCTTTATTGTTTGGGTGTACTTTACTATCCGGGGAACAAGTTAAAAAATAGTGTGGTTGTTCGAAACTTGGCTAGAATGCATGTCTAACAAGGCTCCGCAAGGTATCATCACCGATCAGTGTAAATTTATATCCAGTTTTGTACGTAAGGTGTTACCAAGCACCCGACACTGATGGTGCATATGGCATATAATGCGAAATGCAACCAAGCATTTAAAAAAGCAACAAAGTTGGCGAGACATTTTCATGTCACTCCGACGGGCTCTTCACGATACATTAACAATAGCTGAATTTGAACAAGGTTGGAAGGATATAATTTCTGAGTATGAACTCGATAAGTACACATGATGTAGTACAATGTATGGTGATCGCCTTCGATGGCTTCTTGTATACTTCAAGGATAGTTTTGGGGTGGAATGTCCAGCACGCAAAAGAGCAAAGGTATGAACTTCTTTTTCAAGGGGTTCCTAAATTTGAATACGACTCTAACGCAGTTCGTCGAACAATATGCTTCTACTTAAGCGAATAGAATAGAGCAGGAGGAAAAAAGTACATTCGAATCACATAATAGCCCAATTAAGTGCATGAGTGACCATGTGTTTCAAAAGTTATACACCGTAAATAAGTTCAAGGAAGTTTAGCAAGAGGTTGCAAGCATGACATATAACAGTTCCTCAGTCATTATCGATGAAGATGAAAATCATAAACGTGTGTATGAGGTAGTGGTCCGAAAGATGAGACATTGGTCTATACGCCTCAAGACGTTAAGGGTATATATGGATCAGAAAACTAAAGACATTTCATGTGATTGCAAGAATTTTAAATTCAGGGGAATCTTGTGCAACCATGTATTCAGTATATTCCTTGTAGAGGAGTTGAAGTTTGTCCCCAAAAAATACATTCTGGATAGGTGGCATAAATATATACTGAAGAATTACGTGAAGATACATGTTCCTTATTACGATGTGCTGAGCAAGACGCTAGTGGAAGTGCTAAGATTTGAGAAGATGGATGAATTATGGGACACATTATCAGGTTTGGAAATGACAGATGAAACTTTATTCAAAGAGGTTACGGATGGGATGAAAGCATGGATTGTCAAGGGATATACCATGATAAATGTAGCTCACGGCATGCGTTCATATTGTTTTGAAAACATAGGAAAAGTTTATGGAAGGTTTAGGTTCACTCCTAATGAATAGAATCATGAGGAAGTTGATGAGGGAATTGATGAGAATCATGTAAAGGATCCTCATGATCTCAGAGGCAAAGGCAACACTCCGAAGAGGAAAAGGTTACATTCCTCAAAAGAAAAACAAGAGGAAACAAGCAACACAAGAGTCATCTTCAACAAAGGCATCCAACATGATGCCTCGTGAAGCGCCTCCGGCTCACCATGGCCTGATATGGTATAGCCTTAATAGTTTGACATTTTTAATCAAATTTTCTTATTTGTGTCCTCATATAATTGCTCTATGTTTGAACAGGTACACCCCTGCTACTTTCTCCCACACCCCGAATGCTATGTGGTTACCCTATATTCCCACTACCATTCATACCATTGCCTTCGAGATGAAGTTGTTGAGTTTTTAATGAAATTATAATGGGCCTCATTTGGAGCCTAATAACTCATAGTTTATTATTTATATTGGTTTTGTAATGGAGTTCATCACAAATGTTTCTTAACGCACAAATCCAAACGACATGGCCCAAATTACCAGACCCAAATGACCATGTCTTTTTTTAATTATGCAAAGTACATGCTAATTAAGAAAATCAAAATTACACCAACAACCAAACTAATTGTTACAAAATCTATTCATGTGTTCCTTATCATATTCTATATTTGTTACAAAATAAAAGTCTAATTTCCACCCTTGGATGGAGACTTATTTAAAAAATGGAGATTTATTTAAAAAATGGAGATTTATTCTCATTTTATACATGAAACACCATTCTCATGTGATCATGCCTTGTTAATTTATGTATGAAAGAAAAAATGGAAGTGTATAATTTTGATGAAAGTACAATTTGGTGAGATAAATATTTTATAAAATAATATGTTTCTATAAATTTGTTTTACCTATTTTTTCATTAGCAAATAAGGGTTGAAGATTTTAACGTGACGAGAATAGAAAATAATATAATAGCATAAAATTGATATTTTCATAATATGTAGATTGTAGTCATTGATCTTGAAATATGTTTCTATAATTCTCCTTTAAATTTTCTATTTAATTAGTCATTCTTTATTTTGAGTTCAATTTTCTTTCATTCATTTCTTTCAAAGTATAAGATTTGATTTCAAAATATTGTCTACAAAATATTATCTACATACAAAATAAAATTCATATTTATCAATTTACTAATAGTAGATACTTCTTTATGTTATCAAATTTATGCTAAAATTTTCTTTAGATTATCACTAATTATATATATTTTTTGTTAATTTAATATCTATTTTTTCTTAAAAATATAAATCAATATATTTGTATTATTTTCTATAACAAGTCAACGTAAATTTTATCAAAGTGTCGTGCAAGTTACAAAAACTAAGTTATTTATTAAGAAAGTACATAACTATTGAGAGGGAGAGATGAGACTTTTTTTTTTCTTTTTGAGGAGGAAAGAATTTGACTGGTCTTAGTTTCTATGCGAAAACCAGCCTAGAGCATCCTTGCGGATGAGAATACGAAGTTCGTAGTTTATGATGGACACAATTGGTGACAAGCTGAGTTTTGCAATTCTGTCAGCAATGCGGTTCACCTCTCTTAAAATGTGTCTACAATGGACCTCTTGGAAGAACTGGAGATCGAGAAGAATATTGCGACCACCATTTCTATTTTCCAAGGACAATCCCATATGCCTTTGATAGAATTAATAAGGCAGAGATTATCTCATTCAATTTGTATTTTAGTGATATTTAGTATTTTAGCTTGATTGTCATTTCTAATGATGTATCCACAACCTGCTTGATCGTTAGGTTGTTTGGAGCCATCGAAGTTGATTTTAAAGAAGTTTTGGTTTGGTTTTTCCCATTTCAGGAATTTTGTTTTCCTAATCTGTTGATAGTTTCTTTTAGGTTGTGTGAAATTCTCTAGTTCATTCTCAGAATTAGAATTCCAATTCTTTATTAAGGAGGAAATAAATTGGGTAAGGTCTCTTTATTTTAGTATTAGGGTATGTGTTGAAAATATGTTTGATTCCTATTTATCCATGCTCCCCACCAAGTTGTGCAAAGACATATGAACTCTTTTTTTGAAAGATTGGAATATAATTCAATTAGGATATCCTTTGGTTTTTTATTCAGTGTATCGGTTATGTTGATAATATTAGCAATAAAGTTGCTTTGTTTTTTAATTTGTTGCATTGTGAAATGGCAATATATTAAGAAGTGGAAGATATATTCTGTATGGTGATAACAAGAGTCACATTCCAGTGGAACTGGAAAATGTTTTTGTGCTAATCTGAGTTTTGTTGGAAGTCCATCATGGCATATTTTCCACAAAAAGTTTTGGATTTTAGGATACGTATCCAATTTCCAAATCCAAGATAAGTTGTTGTTTGGTGTTGTTTGTTGTTTTGATATCAAATCAAAGGCAAATTTAGTGGAGAACCACCCATTTTTATTAGGAGCCCAATTTAATTTATCTGGGATTCGATGTTGTGGGATCAAATTTTTTTTATGCTTTGGGGATTTAGAATTTCTTCTAGTTTTCTTGTATTCCATTTTCTCTCATTTGTGATGAATTCGCTAACTGTTGTGTCTGGGTTTATTATGGTTTGTGGGATAATATTTTTTGGAGGTTTAAGTTAGAGGTCCAGTTATCGATCCAGAAGTTGATAGCCTTCCCATCTCCGACAAGCCATTGAAGACCTGTCTGGAATTCTTTTTAGAGATTGAGCAGTTGTGACCATTGCCAGGATAAGTTTCCTTTTTCATTTATAATCTTTACCCAGATGTTATCTGGTTCAACAAGTATTTTTTAAATGAGTTTCATTTGTAGTGCTTTGTTCATGTCTTGGGTTTTCCTGAGGCATAAGCCTCCATTTTGTTTGTTCTTACAGATTTTGTCCCATCCTATTAAGAGTTTCTATTTAGTATCCTTGTTCCTAAAAAATGACATGTTAATAGAATCTAATTCTTTATGTATTGCAACTGGTAGCATGAAGCTTTACATAATATAATTGGGTTTGGCAACGAGATTAGATTTGATGAGAACCGATCTTCCTTCTTGGGAGAGGGGGTTGGCTTTCCATTTTGATAATTGGTTATTTGTTGCTATTATGGTATCCTTGAATGTATCATGGTTTACCTTTCCATTAATGATCGGGCAACCTAGATATTTTTCCAAGGCTGTTGTGCTTGGGATACAAAGTACATATTGTATGAGGTTTTTGGTGGTATTGGATATATTATCTGGTTCAACAAGTATTTCCAAATGTTGTTTTGTTCTAGTATTTTGCACTTGTCTTAAGTGCTTGAGTTTTTTTTATAAGGTTGTACATGTGGGAACCATGATTATTGATTCTCCATGCTTGTTTGACAAGATTTTCAAAGTCTTTTATGAAAGTCCACATCTTTTCGAATTTAAAGGGTTGAGCTTTAAATTGTTGTTGGTTTTCAAGATCAACTGATATAGGGCACTGATCAGATGAGATGAAAGCATGGTTTCTTGTATAGATTCCAGGGAACCATTGATGGAGTTGGGGATGAATGAGTACACGGTCTAGTTTTTCATAGATGTTATCTATTTCAGTTCTATTTTTCCTCCAGGTGAATTCACAACCTTGGGTTGGGATGTCAACTAGGTTGCAATTGTTTTTTAGATTGTGTAGTCTTTGGAATCTAGATGGGGGTAGTAAGTTGCCGCCTTTCTTTTCCGAGTTATCTTGGATTTCGTTGAAATCTCCTATTAGGAGGTATGGTATTTGAATTTGGGAAACAAAAAAAAGTAAGTCGATCCCAAAAACTATTTTTTTCACTTTCTTTAGGTGGTCCATATATGAAAATAATCATGATGTTTATGTTTTTGTCAAGAATTTTGTATTTGATAGCTATAAATCTTTTGTCAATGTGTGTTAGTTCGCATAGTTCGTTATGCATTTGGTGAGCTTTCCACATAACACAGATACCACCCGCAAAACCAATTATAGGGGAGAAGTGAAAATTGTAAAATCTTGCTTTTTTCCATAGTATTTTTTTGGGTTCTTTGTCAGTTTTTGTTTCCACAAGAGCCAGAATGTGAATTCTTTCGATTTTACAAAAGGAATCAATATATGTTCAAAGGTGATTTCGACTGATACCTCGACAATTCCAAAGGCCTATCTTCATAAAAACCTTTGTTATGGTTGACGACAAAGTATCAATTTAGGAGAACAAAAGTTCAACCTTTGTTGAATTTCATATTATTAACATTATATATACAAGTGAAAGAGGACATTTTTTATACCTTTTAGGGCTTGTTTGGTATCATAACAGGAATTGGGTTGGAATGAGGAATGAGGTTGGATATGAAGAATGTGATTTAGTGATTTCTAAGGTTGATAGAATAAAAATAGGTTTGAGTCATATCTTGGCTTTTAAATGAGTATGGGATGTAGTGTAATGGGCTGATATGAGTCATACTTTGGAATCAGTGTCATTCTCATACCTTTTTAACCAAACACTAAAACAGGTATCACCCATTCTCATACACATTCCATATACCTTTGATATAGAAACAAATTAAACGACCCCTTACTGGTTTCTGGTCAACAGTCGATGAAAGCAAATTCAAAGAAGAAATAGAGTTGAGAAGAGCTTATAAGAAATCGAGATAAATGCACGCCAAGAGAGACAAATAACGCTCCATTGAATGATTTTCCAAGATTTGCGAGATTTGCCAAGGGGTAAATTTGGGAAGATTTCTTTTTGAGAGCATTTGAGATCTTTACCGCAAGTCCTAAGAGCGGTTGAAAACCAACGTCTCGATCGCTTCTCCAAACTCTACCATTTACTTGCCAAACAACTCTAAACAAAGCTCAAACGCAAACGTCAAATGTCACTGCGAACGTTGTTATTTTGGCCTTACTGTTATAGCGTTAATTCAATTTTGGTTAGAAATGAATCAATATTATGAAAAATGTGGATAAGAGCTTAGAGTCTATTTGACACTTCAATTTATAATGTTTTTGTACATAAAATAAAATATAGTTTAAGATATTTTTATCCACAAATCCTTATTCCCATTTCCCAGCCCAAATACTTTTCCGTGTGGAGCATAATTTTTTTCCTTAGATTTTGCCGAACACAATTATCTATGTATCTATCTATAAATATATATTAAACCTCACTCTTTTTGAGCCACCAAAGTGTTTTTAGACTCAGGTTGTTGAGGTTTGATTTTTCTATTTTTCCATTTATATTTATCCTCTTTAATAATTTTGTTTTGTTTTTTAAATATATCAAATTTAAACTCAAAAATTCTATCAATTAGCCAAATCTCATCAAATTAGCTTCATTCTTGTAATGAAATTAGCTTATTTCTTTTAACAATACGTATGAACTAAGGCGAATTCACAGGAATACCCATTTAAGGGTAGTATCTAACAAGAATACCCATTTTGTATATTTATTTCCAAGGATACCCAATGGGTAGTTTTGCAAAATTTGTTTACCTTTTCTTATAAATAGAAAAGGAATTGAAATGAAATATGAAGTCCGAAATTAAAGGGAAAAGAAAATGGGAAAAATGATAAACAATGGAAAAAGAAGAGAAGAAAACAAGAAAAGAAATACAGGAATTCCGCGAGGTAACCGTGAGGTTTTGCAAATTCCGCGAGGTGTCCACAGGTTTAGGCTATTCCGCGAGGTAACCCTGAGTTTTTTAAAAAATCCGCCAAATAACCCTCCGTTATCTTTCCTGTTAAAGTACCGTTAATTCATATTTTTTAACGGAAATTCCGCGAGGTAACCCTCAGGTTTTGCAAATTCCGCCAAATAACCCTCTGTTATTTAATCCGTTAAAAAAATGTTAAATTTTTATTTTTTTAATGTGAAAAAATGTTAATTATTAACTTTTAATAATTAACTTTTAATACTTTTTAAAAAGTTGTTAATTGATTATTTTTTTAAAGGAGAAATAATAACAAATGCTAATATTTAGTATCATCCATAAAATAAGAAAAAAAGTAATAATTAACTACATAAATGAATTTACTTAATTACTTTGTTCATTCATGTAGTTTATTATTAAAAATTGCAATTTTCATTTATGTAGTTAATTATTAATTTTTTTCTTATTTTATGGATGATACTAAATATTAGCATTTGTTATTATTTCTCCTTTAAAAAAATCAATTAATAACTTTTTAAAAAGTATTAAAAGTTAATAATTAACTACATGAATGAATGTACTTAATTACATTGTTCATTCATGTAGTTTATTATTAAATGAATTTACTTAATTACTTTGTTCATTCATGTAGTTTATTATTAAAAATTACAATTTTCATTAATGTAGTTAATTATTATTTTTTTCTTATTTTATGGATGATACTAAATATTAGCATTTGTTATTATTTCTCCTTTTAAAAAAATCAATTAACAACTTTTTAAAAAGTTTTAAAAGTTAATAACTAACTACATGAATGAATGTACTTAATTACATTGTTCATCCATGTAGTTTATTATTAAAAATTGTAATTTTTTTTATGGTTGGTACTAAATAGAATTTAAATTATTTTTTCTTAAAAAAAAATCAATTAACAGTTTTTCACATTAAAAAAAAAATTAACAATTTTTTAACGGATTAAGTAACATAGGGTTATTTGGCGGAATTTGCAAAACCTGAGGGTTACCTCGCGGAATTTCCGTTAAAAAAATATGAATTAACGGTACTTTAACAGGAAAGATAACGGAAGGTTATTTGGCGGACTTTTTAAAAAACTCAGGGTTACCTCGCGGAATAGCCTAAACCTGTGGACACCTCGCGGAATTTGCAAAACCTCAGGGTTACCTCGCGGAATTCCCGAAAGAAATAATAGCTGACAGGGTTGTACTGTCCGAGAAAAGAAGTCCGAGAAAAGAAGAAAACAAGAAAAGAAATAATAGATGACAGGAATTGTAAAGGGTTGTACTTATAACTGACACGAATCTGACGCAACAAATAAAAAAAGGGTTTCTGCTGTACTTGAGGTATAAGGTGATTTTCTTTTGTGTCAGGAATTATTTTAGTTTATGGAAGGATAAAATACTAAAGTAGTAAAGCAGCTACCTTTTTCCTCCTAGCTTGACTATATTGAAGGTAAAAGAAAAATAAGCTAGGGTTTATAGAGTTGAGCTAGCTTAGCTGGTCCATTTTTCCTCTAAATTTGGTGTAATTCGTGCACTAGTTCCCTCCAAAAATGTCATTTTCCCTCCTTTTATGTCTTTTTTTAATGGTAACACTAAAAGTAAGGGAAACTTAATAGTTAAACAATGAAATCATATTATTAAATGATTTTTTTTGGATCTCGGAAATTTACGTCTTCTTCAATGTTCATTCCTTTTCATTCTTCAATGTTCATTCCTTTTCACTCCCTCAAGGCATACATTATTCCTTCTGTTTGAATTTAATCCCACCACAGACTTGAATACCTATCTTATTCTCTCAAAACTTACTCTTCATCCTGCCAAGTTCCATCTGGGGTTCCAAAACCAGAGGGAATCAGACGACTTTGCAATGGGTGAGTTGTCTCTTACATAAACAGAAACATTATGAATAAAAAGCTGTCGTTCTTGTTCATTTTCTTAGCTTAACGTTTTGTAACTAAGTATTTTGATATTTGTTTAGGTGGAACAAGCTATGTGATGACTTTGATTAGTGGGAGAGATTGGTCTAAGACTGGTTTCTATGAAGGCAGTAAAAAGGCGCAAGGTATCCTTGTCTCAGATGCTATAAGATATGAGGAATTGAAGAAGAAAATTTCGGAAAAGGTATATATAGATTCTGAAATGTATCAACTAAATTTGAGATACATTGCACCACAGAGCAAGGGAAATGTACCAGCATTAGATGTTAATGATGAGGATGATCTTGCTACTTTCAAGTATCTTAATATGAAATGTTGTGAAGATGGTGTGTGGCCATTATCACTGTATGCAAGCTCGACATTGAAGGGTGGAAAAAATCTGTATTCTGAGTTTTTTGGGAACGTAGGAAACAATGGTGCATCACCGAATGAAATTGATGGTACTATGAGCTCACCCCCACAGCCAACACAGGCAACACAGCCTGGTATAGAACAAAGGGTTAGTAGAAGCCTGGAAAATCCGATGGTGGGAAATTCATTGAATAATGACAGGAGTATCGATGAAATTATAGACGATGATATTGATGAGGATGAGGAGGCAATGGGAGAGGACATTCTGTATGACAGGAGAAGGGATGCAATGAGAACATCGATGTTGGGTGACTTGGAGCGGAAAAGGAAGACCCCAGAAAATGTTAGAAAATGGTTTTGCAAGAAATCAAGGCCACAAACAGCAACCCCTGAAGATGTCGTGTGTTTGAGCAGCGATGATGAAAACATTGATTTATGTGGGAGCATTGAGAGCGATGAAGATGTGAAGGTGTTTGCAAGCAAGCACAAGGGCTGTGACCTCATTGTACTTGGTGACGATGATGCCAGAGATGGAAACTCATCTGGTGGGGATGAATATATGGATACCGAATTTGTGAAAGAGTTAGATATGGCAGAAGAGAACTATCGTCGTCGCTTTTGCAGGCAAGCAGGAGAAAATAATGATCATGATGATGAAGATAAAGACGATGAATGGGAGTATTTCGATGCAGATGTCGAGGATGGTCAGGCAAAGAATGTGGAAATTAAAGTTGGAGCCACATTTTGCATGAAGAAAGAGTTAAAAGATGTGTTAAATGAAAAGGCATTCAAAGGTTTTATCGAGCTTTTTGTGAAGAGGTCTGACAAAAAGAGATATACAGTGCAATATGTTTACAAGAAATGCACATTTCATTGCTCAGCGGGGGTGAAAACTGGCACGGATGGTTTGTTTCAGGTTAAGAAGTATAATGGAACTCATAGTTGTACACTTTGGTATCGACACAACCACGACAAACATGCAACTGTATCCATGATTGCTGAAAAGATACTTGGAAGGTAAAGGAATTTTGTTGGATGCATATTTTATTTTATTTGATATATGATGGTTTATTGATGAAATGTGAATTTTATAGGTTTGAAGGTTGTAAGTAATCCCCCAAAGCTAGAGAAATTCAGAGTGTTATGAAACAAGCTGGCATAAATGCCAGTTATGCCAAGGCGAATCGGGCTCGATTGAGTACAGAGGTCATAGTTAGAGGCAACCCTCAGGCAAGTTACTCTGAACTCAACTCCTGGCTGTACATGCTGAAACAACTGAACCCTGGAACGCATACAACTATTCAAATTGATTCTCAACATCATTTTAAGTACTGCTTTTGGGCGGTTGGTGCTTAGATTAAGGGACTATCGCATCTTAGGAAAGTATGTTTGTTAACACATGTATGCACTGAAGCGTTGTATGACAGGATAACATTATATGACAGGATATATTTATGTTTGGATTACATACTATGTAAATACTTTGTACATCAATGACAGGATGACTGACTGACAGGATGTATATGTGTACTATGACAGGTGATATCTGTGGATGGAACATTTTTATCAGGAAGATACTGTGGTCATCTCCTACTAGCTACTGCCCAGGATGGAAACAGAGGCATTTATCCTCTAGCTTTTGCTATTGTTGATAGTGAGAATAATGCTTCCTGGTCTTTTTTCTTCAAGGAGTTGAAAGCTGCTAGCTTAGATGATGCAGAAGAAGTAGTGTTTGTTTCAGATCGGCATAAGAGCATTCAGAATGGATTGAGAAAACACTATACCTTGGCAGACCATGGTTTATGTATCTTTCACATTTACCAAAACTTCAAGGCCAAATTCGGGAGAAAAGATCTACTGGGACAGTGGAACAAGGTAGCCAAGGCTTACACAGTGTATGAGTATCAGAAGGAGTTAAAAAAGCTGGAAAAGGATTCAAAAGTGGTTGCGAAATATGTTCTAAGTGCTGATCTATCTACTTGGTCAAGGGCACACTTCCATGCAAACAAGTATAACATAATGACCACAAACAATGCTGAATCCTTAAATGGGTTGTTCAAGGAGGAGCGTGGGTGGCCTATCATTGCACTATTTGATGGTATTTTAGAAACATTTGCAGCATGGTTTTGCAAACGTAGGGAGAAGGCAGACAAGTGGGGTGAGATTATTACGAAAAGAACTGTTGAGCTAATTGACTTTAGGTACGAGGAATGTTTAACTATGACGGTTGTGAGGCTTAGCCACTAGAAGCCCAGGTTATCGATGGAAATAAGAAGTTTGAAGTAGATCTTGACGCTATGACGTTCCAGTGCAAGATATTCCAAACTGACAGGATTCCATGCACACATGCCCTAGTTGTAGCAAAGGATAGGGGAATTGATCCTAGTACTTTGGTGAGTCCATTTTATAGGAATGAAACGATTAAGGAAGCTTACAAGGAGACAATTCACCTTCTTCCACCAGTCACAGATTGGCATGTTCCTTTATCAGTAGCGAGTTATGCTTGTGCTCCACCTCCTATGACAAGGGGCGTTGGAAGGCCAAAGTTTAAGAGGTTTAAGGGCCATTGGGAGATGAGTCATGCACTACGTTGTGCAACTTGCAGGATGAGAGGACATACCTATAGGACTTGTTATGTAGGCAAGTCTAAGAAGCGTAGCACTTGATATGAAGGTTCAGAGTAAGTGATCTATACTTTTGCATTTTGGCTCAAACTTGAAGCACTTGACTTGAATGATAACTTTTTGGTTGAAGGATATCACTTTGGTGCAGATTAGTGATGACAACTTGTAATTTTGGTTGACATTTGAAGCACTACAACCCTTTGTATTACTATTCTATGTTTAGATAGTAATAATTAGGGATGTTATGATCGTATTATATCTATGTTTTTAGGGGTGAACATTTGAAGCATTTTATTTTGTAATATTGTTAACTTTATGCTAGCTTGTTGTGTTATCCTGTCATGTGAAGTTATATGTCCTGCCATACAACCGAAACTTGAACATGTAATATTTAAAAGGCGTTACACAAACAGAAGGATTTTTAAAGGCGGGGAAAGTCGGGGGAGAGAGTAAATGGTAGTTGGTTGGATTTTTAGGTGGTATTTATTGAAGTTGGTTGTACTAGGGTTTAAGGGTTTCACATTTCCTATAATTTTCCCACATTTCCTCTACTAGGGTTGAAGGTCGAATACATTTCATATTTTTTCTCACAATTCTAATATCGTCGGATCTACTCCAAGGGCAGGTACAATTTTCAGCACATAGTTGATTTTTGTGATTTTAATTTAGGGTTTATGTAAATTTGGGGGTTTTATGGAGATTCTTGATTTTAGCCAAATTGGTCTCAATTTCAATTGAATTTATTTGATATAAAGGTGTTATTAGATAATTGTACCTACCCTTGAATTTGGTGGTTTTTCTTGTCGTAGCATGAGTGACCATTCTTCAACAAGTTGGGGAACATACGAAAAAAATTGTACAAAGATCCTTTGTTTTCACCAATTGCCCACCTTGGTGCTTAAGGTTTCGAAGCCAAATCATAATTTCGGGAAACGCTTTTATAGGTGCTCTAAGTGGCAGGTATTTATACATGTTCTATAAATTTTTGGATAGTGATATAGTTGTTGAAGCATTTTACCTAATTCATTATTCGTCTTCATTTTTTTGATTTTAGGGGAAGGATGATTGTAAATTTTTCAAATGGTGTGAGAATGATGCTTCTTCATCGGTGAGTGTACCGAATATGGATAATGTGTACGAGGACTTGAAAACACACGTGAAGGCATTAGAGAAGAAGGTTGATAAGATAATGGAGAAGAACAAGACCTTAAATGTGGAGGTGAAGGCACTATCGGCTGAAAACTGTACGTTGAAGGCTGAAAATTCAACTTTGATGAGGATCCTTCTACTTTCTTGGGTTGTTTTTGTTGTTTTAGCATTAGGCTATGTTGCCTTATTTAACTAATTTATGTACTCTACAAGTTGTACTGAGCCCATGGGTTCGGCACCATGGGTTCTCTTCTTTGCTCTCTTGTCTTTGTAAATCTCGGAGTATTGAGAGTTGTGGCAATGATGGTCGCTTCGGTCGATCAAATTGCTATCTGCCTTTGTCACGTGATGGTAATTGTGTTGTTCTTATTCCATATGTTTCCAATTTGAATTATGTGGTGAACTAGATATTTCCTGTTTGTATGTACTAAATATATACCCTGCCATAAATGACATAAATACATGTCATAATACATCTTCTACAACATAGTATCAAATTAGTAAGTAATAAATTACTTTAACAACTTAGATAAAAAGGACATAATAACTTCATCCAACATAGATAAAAAGGACATAATAACTTCATCTAACATATTATCCGCTTGAAAAGAAAGAGAAAACAGTACATAATGCAATCTTACATATTCGCCACTTGAAAACAAAGATAAAACACTACAATGACAGGGAATCTAGTAACCCACTGATGACATGGATGATGTTGGCAAGGGAAGTGCAGGAAGCTCATCGTTTATCTCTCCGGTTACTATGTAAATGTTGATGTATGCAACCCTTGTGGCAAGATCTGCAAGCACAGACGTGTCGTTCTCGTTCTACAAGGCCCTTAGGGTACGGGGTCCTCCATGATCGTGGACCATCTCAAAGAAGTAGGCGGAGCTCGGTTGCCGATTGTTGTACTCCCAAAGATGTGAAATCAAATGCCAGATTCTTACAATTTCTAGGCGTGGTGACCAGTTAGCCTGAACACCACCCTCGTATATGTGTGTGCTCACCAAAGCCGTCCTTCCCGACGCTGGGAGGATTCTACCGCCTTCTCGGACTACACAGTACATTTTTTGGTGCTCTATGTGACTCATACAATTTGGCATTGTGGAAGATAGGTAATGTGAGAAAAGGGTTGTATTACATATAAAGATGAGATGAGCAAAAGGCAAGAGTAAAATGTAGTTGGTTGTTCACAGTAATTAATGCAAATTTGTACTTTCATATCAAGCATTAACTGAAAATATCATGTCAGCAAGATTTATTACAAAGTTTTATCCAAATGGATAGATATGGTGTCAAATCTGACTGTATTATATTTTTTATTTTATATAAACCACTTACAATAAGATTTATTACAAAGTTAACATCAATCTTCTAACTTTACTCGACTACTTACCAAATAGACATACGATGTTTAATTTGGATTACTATAAATAGACATACGATGAATTAATTTGTATTAAGATGCATATTATCCTGTCATGCACAATAGCGACCCCAATCATAATGATGCAATAAGAAAACCACTTAATATCAAATATCCATCGTCAAATATCCTTCCTAAACCAACAAAACCACTTAATATCAATCCAAATTAACAAACCACTTACAAGTCCACAACCGCTAAAAAACATTACTCCACAACTAAACTTCAATTAGATATCCACACCCCATCAAACACACTCTCAGCCATTTGCATCCTCAAATAATCCATAAATTTGTCAGCTACCAGATCAACGTTCTTCCGTCTAGCACTCAACATCTCTATGTGTTTTAGGGCATATATGCCGCAATCACCACTGTTTCACATAATATCAGAATGTTAGAAGCAATGCCGCAATCATAAACTAAAACTAGATCATCACTGTTTAATTTCATTCTTACCTGCGTTTGTTTTGCTTCACATGTTTTGCAGTCTTTCTCCTGATTGCGAACGCACAATGACCACGGTCCTTGTATTTCTCCCCAAGTGATGGGTGATGGCTAATGAAAACAAGAAGTAATGTCATGATTGGGTAAACAAGCTTGTATATTTCAGTCTCTTTGTACAAATGAACTGCGCAGTCGTAGACATTGATCGCCCATTGCCGGAGATCAATATGCAGAGTAATCCAGTGGTCTCTATTCAAGTTAAAAGGGGCGTAAAGGAAATCCACATCATCCCAACTCTTCCCATATAGAGCAGGCCTAACTCCATTAAAGTATTCACTTGCACTACTAGGTAGTTTAATTTCAGTCAATGCTATGCCTGGCGAATCCTCCTTTGCCTTAATATAACAATAAGCCTACCAAGCATCTAGGATAACTGCCTTATGCGTCTCACATGGGTGCGCCACAAGCTCGTTACGTATGTAACATAAAACCTCATCCATATGCTACAAAAAAAAAAGTATCCTGTCATAGAATGTACAATTACCCAAATACTAACTTTTAACAACAAGTGTCATCAACATTACCTTGTCAGTTAGCCAATGTTTTGGTTCCAGTATAGCTCAGAACCAGTCCTTGTCCAGATTATAATTGGTTAGTCCTACACGGGATTCACTGTTGAAAATATATACCAAATCTTATCCATTATTCATTCTAATCAAATTATGAACAAAACACAGAGGTTTACACAAGAGATACAAACCTTTCATCATCAAGCCATTTCATCAGTTCATTCATCTTCTTCACTGCTTTATTTTGGGTTATTTTCTTCAACTCTTTACCCTTTTTCTCATCTGTATAAGGTGACTGAATACCACGCTTCTGGTTACGGGGAGGCAGGACCCTCTTAGGGGGAGTGACTTTTTCGGCTTTTACCTTGCCCTTCTTATTGCCTCTCTGATCAGATGATATGGCCACTACAGATGTTAGCAGTTCAAGTCCACCTATTGTTGTATCCTGTTGGGTTACATCCTCCATTGGGCAATCTTCAAGGTTCTCAGTAACATCCCCAACATTGAGAGGTTCACCATCACCGGTAACATCAGCATTCCTAGGTGCAGGTGCCCCATTTGGTTCACCTTCTCCTCCATCACCACCCTTTTTATCACCAACACTCTCCACCATGACCAAATCATCATGGGCATCAAATATCAATTTTTTGGGTGAGATATGTTGTGATACACCTTCCTCCTGCAATTAAGAAATACAACAAACAATTTTATAAAACAATAAATCAATACTTATCCTGACAGACAATTTTACAAAACCTGCCATTGTTCTAACCTCATTATCTCTGACTTCAGCATCACCAACATTCTCCACAACAGTCTTCCCCTCATCATCAATCTTGCCCTCCTCATTCTTAGTCTCCTCTTTCTCAGCCTCCTCTTTTTTCTCAGTCTCCTCCTTTTTCTCATCCCCTCCTCTTTCTCACCCTCTTCCTCTTTTTCATCATCCTCCTCCTCCTCCTCCTCCTCCTCCTCCTCCTCCTCATCCTCCTCCTCCGACAACTCTTGTTCATGTGTATCCACCTCATCATCCATTTTCCCAGTAGTGTGCTCCCCATCACCATCTCCATCACCATGATCATCATCATCATCCCCATCATCGCCATCATCATCATCATCATCCTCCTCCTTTTCCTCTGCATCATCATCATCGTCATCAGCAACCTCTTCAACATCCTCAACATCATCCTCAACATCATCTGAATCATCATCAATAACATCATCTTCTTCCATTTCTTCTTCTGATTCCTCATCAGACTCAAATTCCTCTTCTTCAGACTCAACCTTATTCTTCTTCTTCTGGTTCCCCTTATTTTTTCTTCCTCCACCAACTTCTCTCTTTGCAACCTCTAATTTTCTTCCTCCTCCTCTAACTTTTATCTTTTCCAGCCTATCAAACCTTTCTAACATGCCTTTCTCCATCCTCTGCATTATTCTAAACAATTTCTCATATTTCTCACCAGAACCTTCAACTTTTCCCACCTCTTTACCTTTGCTCTTCTGCTCCTGCTTTCCTTTGATTTTCTCATAAGCTTGCTTCACAATCTTATCAAAATGCATGTCTTCAACCTCATCAGCATAGGAAATTTCCACCTCATCTTCATCCGGGATAAGAATGGGAATAACCTTATTTGTAGGATTAGCAAATGCCTCCTCCAATATTCCATGTTCAGGTAGGTGCTCTGAAAACCATCGAAGTCCACGAGGCATTGCAGATTCCCTCAACTTTAAGGCATATGCCCTGCCTAAACTTGGCACAGATTCCCATATCCAGATCTGAAATAAGTGGGAAATCAAAACAATTTATGCAGATGATACTATACATCCAGATAAAATACATCCTGTCACACTTCAATACAACATCCTGTCAAATGAATTACTCTAAACATCCAAAAAATGTTGGAATCAAGCTAAACAACAATCCAAGTAAGTTTTATTTCAATTTATAATCATGAGAGTATTGTAACACCCCGGGCCAGAGGTGCTACAGTGCCATAGTCCCGAAGGACTATAAGGCGGTTTCTACAAGAAAAGAAATCCAAAACTCTTCTATTACATAAAATCATCAACATTAAAATCCCTACTCAAGATTTTAAACAATACTTAAACCTGTCATCCAGTTTAAATGCATCAATTTAAATCTAAAACAACGGAAGCGAATACAATATTTTCAAATCTGATGCACAACTAAATTTTTCACTGTGAAGACACATCTGTGATCCAGAACCCGCTTGTTGCTGCAAACCTGCAAAGCTTGATTGACTAGGGGACCCGATACCCCAGCCAACCGCGGCACGTAAACCGAAGTTGGTCAGTCTCACGAAAGACTGGCAAAACTCCTCAAGCCAAAACAGTTTCAAACACAAATATATATATATATATCACCAATCAACTCACAACAAACAATAACACGCCATAATATATACATATATATATATATATATAATATCATAACTACACTTAATCATTTTCATACCAACCAACCAACCAACATCAAAACTCATGCACATCATCACATAATCATCCTTTCCCATCTTTCTCTCCATTTCTAATACCTCCATTATCGACTCTATGAAACATATACACAATATGACTACTAACGCACAACCCAAGCTAACCATTTATACCAAACTCAGTACTGCACTAACACAACCAGTTCAACCTTCACAAATATTCACTTAACCATCTTGGTAATCAATCCACATATCACATAACCCTCTTTCCGCAACTAGCTACAGGCAACAACTACATCCAACGGAATTTCACAACCACAACCAATGGCCAACAATGGCCCACAACAACAACTAATAACAATCAACATCCAACACAAACCATTAACCAAACACACAACCGAAATCATCAATACGACCACCACTTAACTCATAACAGTTATCACAACAATCAACCAATTATAATCATATATATAACTCAACACTGCAACCCAGACAACTTCAACACACTTCCAACCTAACCTCCAATCTAACCCACCACCGGATGGGACTTTCAACCATCCAACCTAGCCTTAACCAACGGAGGTCACACCCTCACGCGGTCGGATGAGGTCACACCCTCACCCCGGCTCCATAACCAACCATCACCAATCCACAACCACCCACCACCTCCATCTGTCAACACAACCAATCATCCACAACTAGCTATAATCAACTACTACGCCAACATCCAATCAATCATAATACAAGACAACAACAACCAACACATTCAACCAGGTTCAACACAAAACCAATAACCAAGCACATATAACCAATAACAAAACACAACCAATAATCACACACACAACCAATATTCAAGTACACAACCACTATTCAACACAAAACCACTTAATCGGTATAAAACCAATATCAACACATAACCGTCACACAATCCGACCAAATCAACCAAAGAAGGTACACATAACAATCACACAATCCGACCAATCCAACCAAGGAAGGTACACATGAAAATCACACAATCCAACCAAATCAACCAAGTAAGGTACACATAACAATCACACAATATCTCCTCCTTCTTCATCACTATTTCCGACCTTCCGACCATCGGGGGTTCATACCCACCGAGGCCCTCACATATAAGGACTTCCACCATTCGCCTCTTGATCATCGGGGTTCACACCCACCGAGGCCCTCACATATAAGGAATTTCACCATTTGCCTCCTGACCATCGGGGTTCACACCCACCGAGGCCCTCACATATAAGGAATTTCACCATTTACCTCCTGACCATCGGGGTTCACACCCACCGAGGCCCTCACATATAAGGAATTTCACCATTTGCCTTCTGACCATCGGGGTTCACACCCACCGAGGCCCTCACATATAAGGAATTTCACCATTTACCTCCTGACCATCGGGGTTCACACCCACCGAGGCCCTCACATATAAGTAATTTCACCATCGAACAAAATTCCACCACCACACCGATACCAATCAAATAAAATCATATACGACAATCAATCAAATATCACATACGGCAAAGGCTAACACATATTCACATACACACACAATCCAACACACACACTCACACATTCACACACACACACTCATATATTCAACCACGTAATTCTACATTCAATCATCCAAATTAATTTACTCAGACAAAGATAAAATCAATTACTGAACCAGATAGGAAGCAAAAGTAATTTTATAAAAATATACGAAAGGTTAGCAAGAATCCTCTTGCCTTAAACTCGACAACCACGACCTCAGAGACCTCCAATCAACTCGAACGAACCTGCGAAATCAATCCGAGCAAATCCCTGGCGTTAATTACTCATACAAATCCACTACTAACAAAACCCCCAAATTCAAACCCTAAAATTATACCTCAATATTTCCAATTCAACAAACCCCCAAATTTCCAAACTCTAATTATACCTTAATTAATTAAACAAACCACACCCAAAATCAACCCAACTCCAAAATCAAATCTTAGCTGTACACTTAATAACCGAACCAAGCAAACAAATGGGCAACATCAATTCGGTCACATATATATATAGCAGCAATCAGTAGCCCCAAACTCAAATCAAAGTTCCAATTCAGCAAAACACCCATAAATCAACCCACTCCAATAGTTGATGTCTGCACACGAACAGCACAACCTCGCACACCACCGAACATGACCCCAAATTCAGCAATCGGTCACACACACATATATATATTCAGCAAACTTCTGAACCTCAACAAAACAAGTACCTTACCTTGTCGACAACCCTCTGCAGCCCCGGAAAGGCTCCTCGTCGTCGGAGACGATGGCAACAACAGCGGCGGCACAGCAGCAACTCCGACGGACAGCAGCGAACAGCTGCACAGCAGAGGCGGTCCTCTTTGCAGCAGCCACGAACAGAGGAGGAAGCAAACGGCGGTCCGGGTTGAGCTCGCCGGAGGAGAAGCGACTTCGGCTGGCATAGGAGAGATCGTCGGAGGAGAAGCTTGGCTGAGCTGCTCGGCTGAAGAACCACGCGGGAGAGATTGGTTCGGTGAAGGAGAGCTACGGTGCACAGGAGAAGAAGTACACGAGAGAGAGACCGAACCCTTGAGGGATTTTATCCCCAATTTCCCATTTTTCCCCCTTTTTAAGTAATCCCCTTAATTAATTTACCAAAATGCCATTATCTTATTTGGGGTATTTCAAGTATACAGTCAGATATAACACATCATGTCAAAAGATTTACTCTAAACATCCAAAATGAGTTTTAATCATGTTTAGTATACAGCCAGATACAACACATCCTGTCACACTTAAATCCTACATCCTGTCATATCAATTAGTCTAAACATACAAAAAGAATTTCAATCAACCTAACAACAATCCAAGTCGGGTTTATTTCAATTTATAATCATGATTTGTATCTACCTCCAAGGTAAATTTATCATGATCATTCTTATTTAGGGTTTATTAATGAAATGCATATACAGGGTTTCGACATGAATTTGTAGATACAAACTACACAATATCCTGGCAACATACAATTCAGAACCAATCAACATAATAAAAATAGGCGGAATTGCATAAACTATCAGATTTTGAAAGGCCGCTTGCAAAAATACCAACATTTGAAAAGTATTACAAAAGTACCATAAAGCTGCATCACTTTTCAAAAATAAAAAGGTAAAATAAATTATGAATAAACCTTTTTCAAAAAGTATAAAAGTGTTTTAGAAAGGTTTAAAGAGGAAGTTAATTCTAAACAGTTATATGAGTAGGCCTAATCAAGTACCTGTTCAACCGGTAGCAGTTCATCTTCCCCAAATTCTTTTCGCCGCTGAATAACCTTTTTTTCCTTTCATCCCCGAATCGTACTCCTCAAACCAAATCCTAAATCCCCAAAGTCGAGAAGGCGAAGCCCTTTGTTAAGCCCTTTCTGAAGCCCTTTCTGAAGCCATTTTTGAAGCCCTTACTAAATCCCCAGATCGAGAATGGTGAAGACAAGAGGTTTGCAGTCTGCGAAAGCCAGAGTCAAGAAGGTGAAGGCAAAGGCTTCTACAGTTTCGAGGAGAAAAAGGGTTGAGGAAAGCAAAGAACATCCGGCGAATGCGAAGGCGGCTACTGTGGCGAGTGGCCGAAAGAAGAGAGCCTATAGGTCGTCGGAGGAAGAAGAATCACCGAGTCCAGTCGTTTCGATGCAAAAGAAGAAACCGAGAATCTCGGAGGCTGAAGAACCAAACGCCAAGAGGTCGAGGAAGGACCCATCGAAGTCGGTTGGCGGGGTTAGTGGTCTTCTCCAACTCTTGAATTACCTGGAAAAAAATATTTTGTTTTTTTTGTGATGCATGCTAGGTTTTGGGTCTGGATAAACTTCATGCTAAAATTAGGCTTATGTGAAAAATAGAGCATGATTTACTCTGTAAAAAACAGAGCATGGAGAGGTCTGGAAAATTCATAGTATCTGTTGGGCCCAGCATCTCCCTTGGAAGTCAGATCGGGCGAGACAAGCCCAAGCCCAAGACGAGTCGGAAGAACAGGGGAAAAACGTAGAGGAGTCGTCGAAGCCTCCCCAGTCGAACGCTACCCGACAAATCGCAAAGATCTCGCGGAGCATTAATATGCTAGGATGGAGCAACGGCCACAGCATTCAAGCACCACAATAATGGCAGAAATTAAGTACAGAATCCCAGCAATCACTCCCGACATTGAAGACAAGATCTGGCAAGATCACAAGGAAACGGTCAGAAGAAAAGGCACTTACGATATTTGGATTCAGAAGAGATAAGAGGGGGAGGAGAGCTGGAAAGAGGGGGACATAGCATACTCTCACGCATAATTAACTCTGAAAATACGCACGCATAAGCAGGGGATCTTCACCACTCACCCCGTTGAGAAACACCGCTCTACGCCCACCGATCAAACATCGTTATCTCCGGTCGAATCCAGTCTGACCTACTCCCCTCTAAGGATAAGTTGTAATCCGACTTAATTCGATTGTCAACACGTTAATAAAACTATCTCGCTACTTCATATTTGCTTTTTATTTGTTGATTGTCTACTTGGTTTGGATTGATTTTTGTTACACGATCGACTTGTTACCCCGTCTAAGGTGATTTAGGTCGTCTGATCTTTTCGCCCCAAAACAATTTGGCGCCCACCATGGGGCAACTTGCCGATCACCCTCTTGAAACCTTCCAAACCATGACTATCGACCCACCTACCAACACTGAAGAACCACGTCTCGAAGACGATACTCAAGCTCCAGGAAACACGGCCGAAAATCCTACTCCAACCCAATTCCAAAAGCTTTCCCAGAAAATGACCGCCCTCCAAGAGGAATAGAAGCCATCCCAGAACAGATCAAGGCTCTCATCAACCTTCGGTCCCCCCCGATGCATCAAGGACGTACAGAAACTTACAGGTCGGATAGCAGCCCTGAATAGATTCATCTCGAAGTCGTCCGACAAATGCAAACCCTTCCACAATGCTCTCAAGAAGAACAAATCCTTTCAATGGACGGAAGAACACGAAGCAGCATTCCAGAACTTGAAGGAGTACCTGGCCAGTCCCATGTTATTGACCAAACCCAAAGGCGACGAGCCCTTATTTCTATATCTAGCAGTGTCAGAATCGGCCGTAAGCGCAGTACTAGTCAGAGAAGAAGACGGCAAGCAGTCACCGATATACTACGTCAGTCGGACGCTGTTACTGGTAGAAACGAGGTATTCGTCACTTGAAAAGCTCGTACTATCACTGGTAATGGCCTCAAATAAACTCAAACCCTATTTCGAATTCCATACTATTATTGTCCGCACTAATCATCCCATGAGAGCGATCTTGAGGAAGCCCGAGTTCACAAGACGAATGACCAAGTGGACCATACACCTCAGCGGTTACGACATCGAGTATGAACCCAGGACGGCAATCAAGTCGCAGGCCTGAGCTGACTTTGTGGCAGATTTCAGCCCGACCCTAGAGCAAGAAGCCACAAGAGAAGCAACACAACTGCTCGCAACAGAAGAAACAGGAACATGGGAACTCCACACCGATGGTGCGTCGAACGCCAGAGGATCGGGGCTAGGGGTCGTGCTGAAATCGCCACAAGGGGGCAAGATAGCTCAGGCCATAAGATGTGAGTGGGACGCAACTAACAACGAAGCTGAGTATGAGGCACTTATATTCGGACTCATCCTAGCTCACGACCTAGGGGTCCGAGAGATCGAAGTCATTTGCGACTCCCTGCTGATCGTGAACCAGATACAAGGGTCGTACAACGCCAAAGACGTCAGAATGATAGCCTACCTGGAAGTAGCTAAGAAGCTGATCGGACAGTTCCAAACATTCGACATCAGACAGGTACCCAGGGATCTTAACTCCCAAGATGACGCACTTGCCAACCTAGGATCCGCCTTGGACCCGAAAGAATTTCCATACATACCATTGGCACAAATCATGACACCAGCTGTCCCAAGAACATTCACCGAACCGACTATACCACTAGAAGAGTTGGTCGCCATGGAGATAGGTGGCCGACCAGAGGAAGACATCGTTAACACCAACGATGATTGGATGCTACCATACATCAAGTGGTAAAAAGACGGCATCCTGCCCGATGACAAAACAGAAGCAAAAAGGCTCAAGGTACAAGCACTCTCTTTCGATATCCTAGATAACATCTTGTACAAAAGGTCTGTCACAGGGATACTCCTACGATGCCTCAAGACTCCAGAAGTCGAACGCATCTTGCAATCGCTACACGAGGGAGAATGTGGAAACCATATCGGAGCCTCTCGGGGAAAGCCCTGCGAAACGGGTACTACTGGCCCACGATGAACAAGGACGCTATGGAGTACACCAAGAGATGCGACGCCTGTCAGCGGCACGCGCCCATCCATCATCGACCTTCAAAGCTCCTCCATCCGACTCTGGCTCCATGGCCCTTTATGAGGTGGGGAATGGACATTGTCGGGAAGCTCCCGCCCGCGTCGGGTCAAAGAGTCTTCTTCCTTGCCATGACGGATTACTTTTCTAAGTGGATCGAAGCCGAAGCCTACAGAGAGGTAAAAGATCAACACGTCATTTCATTCATAAAACGCAATATCTTGTGCAGATTTGGCGTCCCATCAGAAATCGTGTGCGACAATGGTTCCCAATTCATTAGTCATAAGACTCGAGCCTTCTGCGACCAATGGAACATCAAGTTGGTCACGTCCATACCTCGGTATCCACAATCCAACGGACAAGCTGAATCCAGCAACAAAATCATCATCAACAACCTCAAGAAACGCCTCACTGGGGCTAAGGGCAAATGGGCAGACGAACTCCCATTCATTCTCTGGTCTGACAGGACTACTCCAAAAAATGCAACCGGACAGTCGCCTTTCTCCCTCGTCTACGGGAGCGAGGCGGTCATCCCGGCCGAGCTACTGGTTCCGACTGCCCATTGCAACCTTCAGACAAACGAGCAAAATGACATCGAGCTGGCACACAACCTAGACACAGTGGACGAGATCAGAGAAAGAGCCCGAATCAGGATGGTCAGGTTCCAACAACATGTCGCAAGGAGTTACAACAAGAACGTCCGGATCAAGGCATTTAAAGTCGGAGATTGGGTCCTCCGGAAAGCGTTCCAGAATACCAAGAATCCATCCGACGGAAAGCTCGCACCACAATGGAAAGGACCCTACTTAATCACCGAAGTAGTCGGACAGAGAGCATATCAATTAGAAGATAAAGACGGACGACCAATCCCGAGAAGTTGGAACGCGACACATCTGAAGCTATACCATTTATGAACCAACGAGGTAAGACAATACATAACTTCATACATCGCTTATTATCGCATACACATCTCTACTCTTTAAAAACTAGCATTCGACACTAAGTGAGGACCTCCTCCTTACAAAAACATGAGTGCAGAACAGCATCGACATACACATTGGATCCAATCATCCGCAAAAAGCGCTTACATTACATCTACACGATCGATCGGAACACGGGGAGATGAACAACACAAGCACATCGGTACACCGCCTGCCTTATACAAAACATAAGGTAAGACACCTTATTACATTCACGCAATAGAGACATATTGCTTACCTCCCCGGCATAAAGTCATGACTAACACATACACAAACATTTACAGGCCTTCTTTAAACACATACATACGGCGAGCCCCACTCGACGGAGCACACGGGCGAAATCGACATACAAAACACAAAGCGTCATCGACAATTTCCTTGAAAGTCTGACGACATGTACGAAATGAACGAACATACAATCTCATGTATACGAACAGATTGCATCAAATAAAAGTACGAACATTTTTATACAAACACGTGACTTGCGATGGTAGACGGGTCGCCAAAACACATTGTTTGCCTACGCACACGTAGGACTTCAGAAATATCTGTCAAAAACACTCTGCGACCCGCGATGGTAGACGGGTCGCCAAAACACATAAATCCAAACCCACACACAGGTGGGGCAACGAATCAGACTACATAAGAAAAAATAGATCAGGCGTCGAGGGCAGCAACATTGCCTTCGACAGGGGCTGGCTCCAGAGAAGGCTGGGGCTCGAGCGGCTCAGCATCGCCGGAGTGGGCCTCATCCTCACCGACATCTCCGTCTAAAGTCTCCTCTCCGACGCCAGCCAGTTGGAAGAGCTCTAAGCCAGGATTCCCCTTTGGAAACAGGGAATCCATGGTCTCCTTCTCTGCCTTCATATCCCAAAGCTCGTGCTTGCCTTCTTCAAACTCCTCCATCATCTCGACACGCGACTTCAACGCATAAAAGGCGCCTACGTCGCCTGCGATCCGGCCAGCTTCGATCTGAGCCTGCTTCACCTCCTCCTCGACACCTGATCGGCTCTCGTCAAGTTCTTTTCGGCATACGACTAACTCCTCCTGACAACTCTTCAGCTCCCTAGCAAAGCGACGCTCAGCCTCTCGACAGCGACTCTCCGCCCCTTCTAGCTTGCTCCTTAAAGACGCAAGGGCGGACTCTGACCTAGCAGCCCTTTCCTCGGCCCTGACAACCATCGTCTTGACACCAGAGTATGCCCCCAAGAGGTATTTAAAGGTCTAAGGAAGAAAATATAACAACAGTAAAAAAACTCAGTCGACAAAAGGGAAGGAAAAACGAAAAAACACAAACAAAAACAACTTACCCTCCACGCGGAACACCCCGCCTCACCAATGCAATCCAGGGGAGAGATGTCGTCGACTTCCGACTTCAGAGTCGGATCCTGGGCATGAAAGAGGTCGGCGATCGATTGACCGACCACACCAATCTTGTCGATCCCTTCAGCGGTCACCTCTCTCTTCCTAGGAACCTCCTCTGTCTTAACATCACCAGAGGGAACGCCCGCTTTCCTCTTGGAGCCAACTCTGACTTGAGGCGCCGGGTCCGTCAGAACTGACTTGCTCGATGCGACTTTGGCTGTCGCCTTCCTCTGCTCGATCAAACCCTTTCCAGATACTCCTCTCAAGCGAGCACTTGTTCGACCACCAGGAGAAGCTGACGCGACAGACAACATGAAAAGATCATAAAGCATGCGACAAGGAAAGAAAGGAACAGAGAAAACTCCAGAGATCGAAAACTTACTCTTGACACGAGACGACGAGACGGTCGACATATCGTCCTGAGCGGCAGGGGAAGCCGATAACAGATTGACGTTGACAAACTTTCTTTCCGACGCAGTAACACTAAGGGCAATCCTTGACAACCCTTCCGCTGAGCATTCACCTCCAGATCTTCCGCCTCAGGAACTACAAAAAAGAAAAGTTAAAGAAAAAAGTTAAGACACACAAACAAGCAAAAGCGAAGATAAATACATACTCTCTACTCGCCACTCCGTCAATAAGAACGAGCACTCTCCCCCCTCCTCCAGAGAAGAACGCTCGACAAAAAAGAACTTCAACCCCCATCCGCGGTCATTTACGTCAAGATTAGGCACTAAAGGCTTCCGACCCTGTCGAATGCGCAACTGAACACGGGAAGAACTCTTCGACCCAAGGAAATAATTGTACCACAGGGCGTCGAAATCAAAACCAGACCCAGATTGAACGTTTACAAGATCCAGAACCCTAAGAACCCTCCATGCATGTGGCATCACCTGACATGGCACTAGCACCAAAGTGGCCAGGAAGTCCCTGACAAGGGGAGAAAAAGGAAACTTGTGACCAATTCGGAACGGGTATGCATAAAAACAGACCCAGCCCTCATATCGGGCGCCAGCCCTCTCGTCCAGGTGAGGCAGCCTTGCAACCGTCTCCGGAGGAAAACCCCCAACCTGAAGGATCTGCTCTAGCTCCGCCTGGGACAAGGTGCTTGTCAGAGCGTCGGACTCCTTCAGAATGAAGAGGGGAGGAGCTTCGTCCTTGCGCGAGTCCGAGTGAGTCGCCAACGACTCCGAAGATTCGCTAGACACCATGTCTAAGACAGAAAGAGGAGGAAATCGAAAAGCTATAGTGGAAGAACGGAAGAAACCTACCAGAGAAACTTGCAAGAGAAGAATAGTGAAGTCGAATCGCTAAAGGTCTGCTCCGAATTTATGGAGGGAGATGATGAACCTGCAGAAACTTCGCATCACGCTCCAAACACCCGCCACGTAGCCCTGGGTAGCCGCACCAAAAACGGATGGTGGAGATCATGGCTTAGGAAGTTGCCTTGGATTCCGCCCACTCGCCTTTCCGAAGCCCAAAGCAACTTGGGGCTATTATTGGGCCCATCATCTCCCTTGGAAGTCAGATCGGGCGAGACAAGCCCAAGCCCAAGACGAGTCGGAAGAACAGGGGAAAACGTAGAGGAGTCGTCAAAGCCTCCTCAGTCGAACGCTGCCCGACAAATCGCGAAGATCTCGCGGAGCATTAATATGCTAGGATGGAGCAACGGCCACAGCATTCAAGCACCACAATAATGGCAGAAATTAAGTACAGAATCCTAGCAATCACTCCCGGCATTGAAGACAAGATCTGGCAAGATCACAAGGAAACGGTCAGAAGAAAAGGCACTTACGATATTTGGATTCGAAAGAGATAAGAGGGGGAGGAGAGCTGGAAAGAGGGGGACATAGCATACTCTCACGCATAATTAACTCTGAAAATACGCAAGCATAAGCAGGGGATCTTCACCACTCACCCCGTTGAGAAACACCGCTCTACGCCCACCGATCAAACATCGTTATCTCTGGTCGAATCCAGTCTGACCTACTCCCCTCTAAGGATAAGTTGTAATCCGACTTAATTCGATTGTCAGCACGTTAATAAAACTATCTCGCTACTTCATATTTGCTTTTTATTTGTTGATTGTCTACTTGGTTTGGATTGATTTTTGTTACCCGATCGACTTGTTACCTCGTCTAAGGCGATTTAGGTCGTCTGATCTTGTCGCCCCAAAACAATTTGGCGCCCACCGTGGGGCAACTTGCCGATCACCCTTTCCAAAACTTTCCAACCATGACTATTGACCCACCTACCGACAACCAAGAACCATGTCTCGAAGACGGAACCCAAGATGCAGTAATCACAATCGAAAATCCTACTCCAACCCAGTTCCAAGAACTTTCCCAAAAAATGGCTACCCTTCAAGAGGAACTAGCCCAGCAACGCCAAAAGACCGAGGCCCTAGCCGCTTTGTCAACCCAATCCGAAGTCGAGATCGTGCAACTAACCCGTGAAAATGAGTCTCTTAAGTCGCAGGTACAGTCAGTGGCTTCAGGATCTAGGAACGTGCCCGTCCACGGCGGCGTCCGAACACGCCTCGACATGGACAACATCGAGCCGACGCCTTCGAGCATACGACGTCCCGGACACACTGAGGGTACGTCTCGAACTCCTTTCGCTAGTCCATTTTCGACTAACCATGTCACCTTTTCCACACCGATCGGGTCTGCTGGGGCCCGAATCGACGAACCGCAGGTTACCAATCCGCCAGATGTCCTGGCTCTTTTCCAGCAGACGCTCGACAGACACATGAAGACGATCGACGATCGCTTCAACAGGTTCCCAGGAGTCCCGTAACCAATCGAGAGGGAAACGTCCGGCGGATTCGAAGAATCCCCGTTCGTCGAAGAAATCGCAAGGGTCGAGATCCCCAAGAAGTTCCATCTCCCCAACATGGCGACATTCGACGGCACCACCGATCCAGATGACCATATCTCTCTCTATAAACAAAAACTAATGGCCGTATCCATTTCAAGGGAGAGCCGCGAGGCTGTCATGTGCAAAAGCTTTGGCACAACCCTCGCGGGTCCCGCACTAACGTGGTTTATGCGTTTGCCTCAGGGAATGATTACATCCTTTGCGGATCTGGTCAACTCTTTCAAGAGTCAATTTGCTAGCAGTCGAAGGCTCGAAAGACAATCAAGCGACCTCTACCGAGTCACACAAAGGTATAATGAACCCCTTCGGAATTATCTTAACAGGTATAATAAGGAAAAAGTGGCGATCCCCCACTGCGACGTCACAACCTCCATTGAGGCCTTCCGACAAGGTCTGGTCAAAGACAGCAATCTCTACGATGAGATTACCAAGTACCCATGTAAAAGTTTTGAAGATGTCCAAGCCAAAACCATGGCCGAGGTAAGATTGGAAGAAGACCGAGAGTCGCATAAAGCCTCACGTAGACCCGATACATCCGACCGTAAAAATCCCCCCGACAATCGTCGAGACAGACGATCTCATCCCTATTCTCATAATCGAAATGAACCAAATCAGGTAAACTCTTTTCAAGACAGGTCACAGGAATGGAGAGACGGTCCGGCGTTGCCTCCTAGGGTCCAGTCTTATAATTTCAATGTTTCTGTGTTGGAGCTCGTCAAGAGTTTCGACAAATACGGAAAAGAGGTAAGATGGCCCCGAAAGAGCGATCGACCGGATGTTAAGAAGGACATGAGTCGATGGTGCGAATTCCACGGCGACCACGGTCATTCGACCGACGAGTGCATCGCCCTGCGGAAGGAAGTCGCTAGGCTACTCTCACAGGGGCTCTTGCGCGACGTAATCTCGGAGCGGGCAAAGGCCACCATGGAACGTCGAGATCAGGTAAAACAGAACAAACCCCCATCTCCTGTCCATACAAAAGTTATCAATACCATTTCAGGTGGATCAGGTATATGTGGAAACACATACTCCGCGGCTAAGCGACACGCTAGGGAAAGCAAGGGCGACAAGCCCGAGGCATCGGAATTCAAGCCAAGGAGGACATCTGACCTTCCGACGGTGACATTCGACGAATCCGATTCCGACGGGTCGGATAGTCACCACGATAGTCTGGTAATCTCTTTGTCTATTGGTAATTGTTTAATACGGAGAGTACTAATCGATACAGGGAGTTCGACAAACCTCTTGACCCTTGACGCTCTTAAAGAAATGGGTCTGACTGAGAACGACCTAATCAAGAAGTCGACCCCACTGGTTGGGTTCAGTGGTGAGGTTAAGCATACGACTGGTGAAATCATTCTAACCACATACGCTGGAGGAATCAACCAACAGGTGAAATTCTTAGTCCTAGACTGTTTGTCTCCCTATAATTGTATTCTTGGTAGGCCATGGATACACGCTATGAAGGCAGTACCTTCAACGTATCATCAAGTCATCAAATTCCCCACTGAATGGGGAGTCCAAGAGATCAAAGGAGATCAAAGGACCGCAAAAGAATGCTACGTCGCTTCCATGAAGAGCGCAGTCGAACACAAGACCGCATAGCAACCACAGAGCTGTCAGATGTGAGTGGGATGCGACTAACAACGAAGCTGAATACGAGGCACTCATATTCGGACTCATCCTAGCTCGCGACCTAGGGGTCCGAGAGATCGAAGTCGTTTGCGACTCCCTGCTGGTCGTAAACCAGATACAAGGGTCGTACAGTGCCAAGGATACCAGAATGATAGCCTACCTGGAGGTAGCCAAGAAACTGATCGGACAATTCCAAACATTCAACATCAGACAGGTGCCCAGGGATCTTAACTCCCAAGCTGATGCACTCGCTAATCTGGGATCCGTCCTAGACCCGAAGGAATTTCCACACATACCATTGGCCCACATCACCACGCCAGCCGTCCCAAGGACATCCGTCGAGTCAACAACATCACTTGAAGAACTCGTCGCCATGGAAATTGGCGACCGATCAGAAGAAGACATCGTCAACACTAATGACGACTGGATGCTGCCTTACATTAGATGGTTAAAAGACGGTATCCTACCCGAAGACAAGACGGAAGCAAAAAGGCTCAAGGTACAAGCACTCTCTTACGATATCGTAGATAACATCTTGTACAAAAGATCTATTACAGGACTACTCCTACGATGCCTCAAGACTCCAGAAGTCGGACGTATCTTACAATCGTTGCACGAAGGGGAGTGTGGCAATCACACCGGCGGACGAAGCCTCTCGGGAAAAGCCCTACGAAGCGGGTACTATTGGCCAACGATGAACAAAGACGCCATGGAATACACCAAGAAGTGCGACGCCTGTCAGCGGCACGCACCCATCCATCATCAGCCTTCGGAGCTCCTCCATCCGACCCTGGCTCCATGGCCCTTTATGAGATGGGGAATGGACATTGTCGGAAAGCTCCCTCCCGCGTCGGGTCGAAGAGTCTTTTTCCTTGACATGACGGACTACTTCTCTAAATGGATCGAAGCCGAAGCCTATAGAGAGGTAAAAGATCAACACGTCATTTCATTCATAAAACGCAATATCTTGTGCAGATTTGGCGTCCCATCAGAAATCGTGTGCGACAATGGCTCCCAATTCATTAGTCATAAGACTCGAGCCTTCTGCGACCAATGGAACATCAAGTTGGTCACATCCACACCTCGGTATCCGCAATCCAACGGACAAGCCGAATCCAGCAACAAGATCATTATCAACAACCTCAAGAAACGCCTCACAGGGGCTAAAGGCAAATGGGCAGATGAACTCCCACTTATTCTCTGGTCCGACAGGACTACTCCAAAGAATGCGACCGGGCAATCGCCTTTCTCTCTCGTCTATGGGAGTAAGGCGGTCATCCCGGCTGAGTTACTGGTTCCGACCGCTCGCTGTAACCTTCAGACAAATGAACAAAACGACATCGAACTAGCACACAATCTAGACACAGCGGACGAGATCAGAGAGAAAGCCCGAATCAGGATGGTCAGGTTCCAACAACAAGTCGCATGGAGCTACAACAAGAACGTCCGAATCAAGGCATTCAAGGTCGGAGACTGGGTCCTCAGGAAAACTTTCCAGAACACTAAGAACCCCTCCGACGGAAAGCTAGCGCCACAGTGGGAAGGACCTTACTTGATCACCGAAGTGGTCGGACAGGGAGCATATCAGTTAAAGGATAAAGACGGACAACCGATCCCGAGGAGTTGGAACGCAACACATCTAAAGCTCTACCATTTCTGAACCGATGAGGTAAAACATCATACAAATTCTATATGTCGCATATACATTGCTATCTATCACATATACATTGCTATCTATCACATATACATTGCTATCTATCGCATATACATCGCATCTTATTACATGTACATCGCTATCTTCTTTTACATGTCATCATCTGACACTAAGCGAGGACTTCCTCCTTACAAAAACACAAATGCAGAACATCATTTACATTGGATCCTGTCATCTGCAAAAAAGCGCTTACATTACATTACATGATCGATCGGAACACGGGGAGATGACAACACAGGCACGTCGGCACACCGCCTGCCTTACACAAAACATAAGGTACAACACCTTATTACATTTACGCAATAAAACATATTGCTTACCTCCCCAACATAATGTCATGACTAACACATACACAAACACATCGCAGGCCTGCTCTACATACATACACACAGTAAAACCCCACTCGACGGAGCATATGGGTGAAACCGATATACACGAAATACAAAACGTCATCGACAACTTCCTTGAAGGTCCGACGAACATGTACGAAACAAACAAGCATACGATTCTATATGTAAAAATACAATTGCATCGAAATAAAAGCATTTTTATACAAATACGCGACCCGCGATGGTGGACGGGTTGCCAAAACACATTGTCAGCCTACACATCTGTAGGACTTTAACGACAGTCATTCAGAAATATCCTACAACCCGCGATGGTAGACGGGTCGCCAAAACACATAATATTCAAACCCATACACAGGTGGGGCAAACAAAGTCGTACTACGCAAAGAAAACAAATCAAGCGTCGGGGGCAATGGCATTACCTTCCGCAGGGGCTGGCTCTAGAGAAGCTATCTCGTCAGTCAGCTCGACCTCGCCGGGATGGGCCTCGTCCTCATCGGCGCCTTCATCCACGGCCTCTTCTCCGACGCCGGCCAAGCAAAACAACTCCTGACCAGGATCGCCCTTTGGGAACATGGAGTCCAGAGTCTCCTTCTCCGCTTTCAGGTCCCAGAGCTCATGCTTACCCTCGTTGAACTCTTCGATCATCTTGATGCGCGACTTCACAGCATAAAAGGCCCCAACATCGCCAGCAATCTGGCCATCGGCAATCCGAGCCCGCTTCACCTCCTCCTCAATGCCTGATCGGCACTCTTCAAACCCCCTCCGACTTGCGACCAGCTCTTCTTGACAACTCTTCAGCTCCCTGGTGAGGCGACGCTCAGTCTCACGACAGCGACTCTCCGCTCCCTCCAGCTTGGTCCTCAAAGACGCAAGGTCGGACTCTGACCTAGCAGCCCTGTCCTCGGCCTTGACAAGCATCGCCTGAACACCGGAGTAAGCTCCCAAGAAATATTGGAAGGCTTGACAGAAAGACAAACGACAACACAAAAACACAATCAAGAAACGCGGTCGAGCAAAAAGAAACATAAAAACAAGAACAAAGGGCAACTCACCCTCCACGGGGAGCATCCCGCTTCACCAATGCAGTCTAGAGGGGAGACATCCTTAACTTCCGACTTCAAAGTCGGGTCCTGAGCGCGAAAAAGGTCGGCGATCGACTGTCCGACGGCATCGATCTTGCCGACCCCCTCAGCGGTCGCACTCTTCTTCCTAGGGATGTCCTCCACCTTGACGTCTTCAGGGTGAGCGCTCGCCTTCCTCTTAGAGCCAGTCTTGACTGGAACCGTCAGATCCACCAGATCCGGTTTGCTTGACGCGGCTTTGGCCGCCGCCTTCCTCTGCTCAATCAGACTTTTCCCTGACGCCACCCTCAAACGAGCACTCGATCGACCACCAGGGGAACCTGACATGACAGAACAATAAAAAGGGAGAAATCCTAAAGTACACGACAAAACGAAAAACAGTAAAAGATGCCTAGAGTCAAGAATCTACCTTTTGCACGAGACGATGAGACATTCGACATGTCATCTTGAGAGGTAGGGGTCGTCGACAGCAGGTTGATGTTCACAAACTTTCTTTCAGACGCGGGAATTTCAAGGACAATCTTCGACAAGCCTTCTGACTGGCTACTCACTTCTAGATCTTCTGGTTCAGGGACTACAAAAAAGAAAAGTTAAAGTAAGGGTTAAGACACATAAAATACGCGAAAGAGAAGACAAATACATACTATCGATTCGCCACTCCGTCAACAAAAACGGACACTCTCCCTCCTTCTCCAAAGAAGAACGTTCGACGAAAAAGAACTTCGACCCCCATCCGCGGTCGTTGACATCAGGGCTCTATACCAAGGGCTTCCGACCATGTCGGATACGCAACTGAACGCGATAGGAACTCTTTGACCCAATAAAGTAGTTATACCACAGAGCGTCAAAATCAAAATCGGCCCCAGTTTAAACATTCACAAGGTCTAAAACCCTAAGAACTATCCACGCCTGAGGCATTACTTGACATGGCGCCAGCACCAAAGTGGCTAAAAAATCCCTAACAAGGGGAGAGAAAGGAAATTTGTGCCCTATTCTAAATGGGTATGCGTAGAAGCAAATCCATCCTTCATAACGCGCATCGGCCCTCTCGTCTGGATGAGGCAACCTGGCGACCGTCTCCGATGGAAAGCCCCCGACTTGGAGAACTTGATCCAGCTCCGCCTGGGACAAAGTGCTAGTCAATGCATCCGACTCCTTCAAAATGAAACGAGGAGGAGTTTCGCCTTCACGAGAATCGGAAAGAGTCTTCGACGACTCAGAAGCCTCGATGGAAACCATTTCGAGAATGAAAAGAGAGAGAGATCAAAGAGCTATGATTAGAGAAATCAGAAAACTATGGCGAGAGAGACCGAGAAGCTTACCAGAAGAAACTTGCAAAGGAAGATGGGATGAAGACTAATCGATTCCCTCTGCTCCGAATTTATGGAGGGAAGTGAAGATTTGCAGAGGCGTCGCATCATGCCCCGATCACGCGCCACGTAGCCCTGAGCAAACGCGCCAAAAAAGGATGGTGGAGATCGTGTTTTCGGAAGTTGCCTCGGATTCCACTTTCCTTGCTTAAACCGAAAGCCCAAGGTAACTTGGGGCTATTGTTGGGCCTGGCATCCCCGGAGAAGATGAGTCGGGTGAATCGAGCCCAAGCCCACTGCAGATCGGAAGAACAAAGGAAAAGCCCAGAGGAGGCGACGAGACTTCACTGGTCGAATGCCCTCCGACAAGATCGCGAGAATCTCGCCATACATTTAATGCCCAGATCACGCATCGTCCACAACATTCAAACCACTATAATTGCAACAATTAAATGGCATAATCCTTGCCATTGCTCCCGGCATTGAAGACGAAGATATTAGAAAAACACAACGGTCACAATGGAAAAGAACTTACCATATTTGGACGACGAAGAAGATAAGAGGATATGAACACATTAACGCTAGACACACAAGCATCCTGACTCACAAACGAATCAGAACAACACTTACGCTGCCCGCTTAGCTCTCTAGCAATCATCTGCGCTTACTCTCCACCGGTCGCCACCTAAAAGTCATCGGTAGAATCCTACACGACCACTCGGTCTAAACTACGATAAGTTGTATCTCGATTCGATCCGATCAATACATTATCTAATAAAATCATCTCACTATTCTACATTTATTCTTTGCTTGTCAATTATCTGCTTGGTTTGGATTGTTCTCTATCACCCGATCGACTAGTTACCCCGTCTAAGGCGATTTAGGTCGTCCGATCCTTTCGCCCCAAAACAATGACCTGACAAACCAAAATATATGCTGACGAAACGAATTATCTTACCTGACAAAGTAAGTTTTCGGGTTTATGTGAATATGAATGTCATGTATTTGTTGTGTGGTTAGAATGTCATAGTAGCCTGATTCATGTTGATACAAAATTGTAAGTTATACTCTAGGGTAAAGACTTTTCCTGAACAACTTACATTTGGCCTGGCAAACCAAAATGTAGTCTGACAATTTATTTTGTATCCTGAAAACATATATCTTTACCTGACAAAGTAAGATGGTGCCTTTCTTTCTTTTATGTGAATATGAAAGTCATTCTTACCTGTCATGTATATGTGAATGTCATTCATTATAGATAATGTACAAGTGGCATTCTGAGGAGTTGTTTTATGGTCAGATAAATCAGAACTCAAGGCTTCAGTATCTGAATTGTATCGAGAACACCCTAACTCGAACAGACTGGCAGACAGTTCTGCAGGGCCCCTTGGCCCAATAATCAAAATTATGAAAAACTTGAAATTGTCTGCACAGCTGATTCACCATGTGTTGTTTAGGCAACTGGACACAAAAAAAGTAGTTTGAGACATGGTATGATCTTGGTGGACAACCATGTAGGTTTTCAATAGAGGAGTTTAGGCTAATAATAGGACTGAATTGTGGGATGCCCGATGAGGAGGACACTGTGGAGGATAAGAATGCAGTCTTTGATTTTTTTGGTGTGAGGAGTATTACCATTGCTAACCTTTTAACCAAGTTCTTATCATATCGGGAGGAAAATGTATTTAAGCTGAAGATGGCCTTGTTGTTAATTCTTGAGGGTGTTGTACTTGGGGGTGATAAGAAGAGGAAGGTCAGACCCCTACATGTGAAATTGACCCAAGACTTGGATCGTTTCAATAATTTCCCATGGGGTAGGAATGCATATATTGACCTCCATCAAAGTCTGGCTTCTGCTTTGGACACAAGAATGGAGTCAGTTAAGGCTGCACTTGCACGTTCAGACAATGCCAGAGCAGGATACACCATAAGGGGTTTCCCGATGGTGTTTCAGGTAATGTGTTAGTAGTTGAATATGTAAAACTGAGAAAGGTTAATGCCTCTGGTCATAATTGTGGTTTAATTCCAATTCTGTTTATTTCAGATATGGTTGTATGAGGCAGTGCCCCATTTTGGCAGAACATTTGCCCAAAAGCTGAATAAAGTTATGCAGTCCCGAGGTGTGAGGTGGCTTAAAACGAGTAGGCTAAGCTTGAATTTGAATTTTGATGCCCTAGAGGGGACTTTCGCTGCTAAACAGATCCTTGTTGAGGAGGACGGAGAGGACTTGGGAGAAAGTTGTTACTTCCATGAGGAGGAAGGACACAAATCATTGGATGAGATTGTTAAGCAGCTGAAGCCCAAAAGAAAAAGGACTGGTAAAAAGGACAAGGGAGTTGGTAAGGGAGGGCAAGCTGGAAATATTGAGGGTTTGGACCAAAGGCAATTGATGTGTTGTTTGAATGAATTGGTTGAAATGATGCATACTCTGAATGAAAAGCATGATTTGTTAAGGAAGGAAGTCCTTGAGTTAAAGAAGTTCATAAGAGGCAAAGCTCCTACAACAGTGGCATCTTCATCCAGTGATGACAGTGATCAAGACATCAGAGAACACTAGGAGCCAGAGTCTAGGGAGGTTAAAAGTGATGATGAACCCAACATTACCCAATACCAGCAGAGCATGAGAGAGGTGAAATCAACAGATCAGAGTGATGAGTCAGAGCATGAAGATGAAGAAGAGGAAAAGATAGAGTCTGAAGATGACGAAGAGAATGAAGCCGAAGGGAATGAGTCCAAAGAGGGAGAGTCCGAAGAGAATGAGTCTGAAGAGGGAGAGACTGATGAGGTATGCCCAACTTTTTCAGTTATTATATGTACAGTTCAGTCCATATATGCACATTTCAGTCCATTTGTGCACATTTAAAAAAATAGGTAGGTTATTTTAGACCATATATCATCGTTTCAGTAGACAGTTCAGTCCATATATGCACGATTCAGTCCATATATGCACATTTCAGTCCATTTGAGCACAATTCAAAAAATATTTGCTTATTTCAGACCTTATATCATCGTTTCAGGAGACAATGGATGGAGAGCAAGATGATGGTGCAATTGTGTTAACTGGTGGACAATGTGAGGTGAAGAAGGTTGGATCGCCCCCATATGCTTATGTTGCAGATAATGTAGTTTGTCAGGAAGAGGCGGGTGAAGATGTTGCAATGGTAAATGAGCAAGAAGTTCAAGGGGATGCAACAGATTCACTATCAGTTCTTATCTGGACGGCTATAATACTACAGGGGCTAACAACTGAGGAGGGGGTAAATAAGGCAAATGAGGAGTTGGTTAATGAGGCAACACCACAAGATGAGGAGGGACTCAACAATGAGTTGTCTAATGAGGAGTTGGTTAATGATGGGACTGTGGTGGCAACACAAAATGAGGTGGCAACAAAAGCAGTGTCTGATGAGGGTCTGCATGACGGAGTTGTGGAGGGACTCAACAAGGTTGAGGACAAAATTCTGGAGGAACCAAAGGAAGATGTTGTGGAGGGAGGTAGCAAGATTGATGACGGAGGTGTGGATGCTGAGGAGGTAGCAAAGGGAGGTGATGTGGAGGGAGAGACCAAGGTTGATGACCAAGTTGTGGAGGAACCAAAGGGAGATGTGGAGGGACTCAACAAGGTTGATGAAGGAGTTATGGAGGAATCAAAGGGAGATGATGTGGAGGGAGGTACCAAGGCTAATGAGCGAGGTGTTGAGGCTGGGACTGAATTACAAGGTGAGAAGGTATCAAAGGCTGATTGTGATGACGTGGGGGATGATAAAGGGGAGACCAAGGAGTCCAAAGTGCCAAGGAAGGGGAGACCAAGGAAGGGTCGCCAAGTGCAGAAAAAGACATATCCAAGTCGCACTCGCGAGCTTGTTGCGGCGACAAAATCACCCTTCCGCAATATGGATGAGCAGAAATTGGCAAAAAAGATTACCAAAAATAGCAAGGTGGAAGGGATGACAGACCTGGTAAAGTGGATGCAAAGTGAGAGGTTAGTGACTTAACCATTCTACTCAACTTAATATGACCGGAAAATGATACCTTATGGACTGACAAACTTATATATTTCCTGTATATGTACTAAAAATATGATTCCTTATGGACTGACAAACTGATATATTGCCTTGTTTATTATTCAAATGAATATGTACCATCATGCAGTATTGAACCCCGAATTGGACCAAATGGGCAAGCATTGGATAAGAAGTTCTTTGAGAAATTGTTTGCCCCAAAGGATTGGTTGGTCAGTGAGGTAATATTCCAATGCATCCTTTCAAAATATTGTTCATGCCTTTGTAACATCGTTTTCAGTGGATACATTAACATTGTTGCACCATTACAGCATCGGGAGCAAATGATGTTCCTTTATCGTCAAAGGATTTCAGAGGATTCGGAGCGGTTTTCGAAGGTGGTTGTGCTTGACACATTTTGGCAAACCTTGGTCACCTCTGAGTTCAATCTCTTCCAGAAGGACTTTCCATGCAAAGGTGAGGATGCAGTGATTAAATACATGATGGGTGCATGTCCGGCTGATTATGGCAAGAGATGGGATGATACGGAACGCATATATGCGCCCTTGAACATCACAGAGTCCCACTGGTTTGCCTTAGAAATTGAACTATGCGGCTGGGGTGTGACGGTGTATGACTGCAATGTGGATCTGTACTCAAACAAGGAAATTTTCGAGATGATCCAGCCCGTCATTCAAACTGTTCAAAGATATGTCAAGATGTATGAGCCACTGGCAAAGAGATGTGAACCATTATTGGACAAGCCAATGTCTGTGTCTCGTCGTGATAACATTAAGCAGAACAAGCGCGGGTAAGTATATGTGAATTAATGCAATGATTAATCCTTATCAAACTACAATTGATATACATTCTAACTGCTTTTGTACATCTTGCAGAGGAGATTGTGGGGTCTACACCTTGAAGCACATTCAGTTGTTGATGCTTGGCATGACAAACATGGATCTTGCGTCCGAGAAATTCATAGATGGACACAGAAATCAAATGGCTCATAGTATTTTTAGATGTTATTGGGATGGTTTTTAAAGACATTTGATTTTAATGTGATAATTGTATTGTGTTGTTGGGAACCATTCGGCAAGGAAGACATGTGATAATTGTATTTTAATTTGGAAGATCATGTTTTCGGGATGTTTACATGCTTGTGATGGTGTTTAAGTCAGGACATATTCTCGTTTTACAAGCAAGTACACCGGTTTGTCAGGTCATTTTCAGAGCATAAACCTATGCTTTTCAAGCAATTTGCAGGTATGCACATTTCAGTCAAGAGTTGGACACAACATAAGGAGGACAAAGTTATCGTTTTCATAATTCATAAACTAATGTTCAGGGCAAACACATTAATATTTCAGAGCAATAACAACATCGAATATGTCAATGCTTGTTCAGGACAAATGTAACGTTTTCAGACAACTCTTGTAATATATCAGAGCAATAACAACATATATGCGGAACAAACCACCATAACATTAAAAAAAATCGAATGTGTAACTACTTTTTACTTCATACACTTAATTGAAGTCAGAGAAATAACAACATATATAATATTTTCTAATTGAAGTCAGAGCAATAACAAGAGATATAGTTTTTCCATTATTCACGTTTCTCCGGCCATATTTAAGTCTTACAGTAAGTATTCAAGTTTGTCAGGGCATATTGAATTAAGTGAGTTCCTTTCCAATGCATATCCGATTTGACCCCTCTTAACTTTCCCAAATATTCTTTACCAAGTTTCGTCAAATACTCTCAGCCTGTCTACCAAGGCTCTCTACCCAAGTTCTTCAAATACTCACAAGCTCTCTTGTTTCTTCTAATACTCTCACGCTCTCTCTTGCTTCTGAACATACTCAAAACTCTCTACTCAATATTCTAAAGCCATGGTCGCCGAGCATCAAATCGTCATTGACGTGTACGCAGAGGTATATGACCTTCTGCAAGCTGCAAAGGATGTAGTGGATCCTCTTGGAGGTGGGTCATTTGTTTGTGGTCGGTATCGAGTTATCCCGCAGCCTTTTTTGTATTGTGTTTGACGTACTTTGTGGTTGTTGCAGGGCGGATGATGAGCGATGACATATTTCAGAGCTACTCTCACGACGTTGTCGCGAGGGATTTGGAGTTGGATAGCCACCTGAAGGAATTGGTTCGCCTGAGGCGAGAGCTTGCTGCTCTGAATCCGGCAGGGGCACAGATCGAAGAAGAACTGAGCCGGATAAAGCTCAGGTTCAGACTGGTAAGAGTTTTCTTGTATATTTTCTTCTTATGTGCAAGTGACGTGCCTAAGATGCTTTGTTTTTTTGGCAGATTGAATGGGACAAAGTCTTCAATGAAATCAACATAAAAAGGGGGTTAGAGCATGCCGAGTTCTTAAAGGGAGATTTGATGGCGCGCTATCTAGCTTGATGGGTGCGTTGTTAATCTTGCCTCCTTTTGTATGAAGTTTGCGGTTCTAGTTTTTTTTCGTATGTGTGGGGATGCTTTGCCAAGGGCACTTTTGTTTGGCAATGAACAATGTAATGGTTGGATAATGTTTTCATAATAATGCTTAGTATGTTTGGAGATGCATTTATGATTTTTTACCTATTGCATTCGTTTTCAGGACAAAAAATAATATTTTCAGCGGCTATGAACACAATGTCAGGACAAACCGTAGATGAATGTGTTTTAAAAACATGATTCAAAACATTCTAGGGTTCAACTGAAGAATAATAGACTACGCATATGATTGTGTTTATGGCTCAAATGGTAGAGCACATGATTGTGTTTATGTAATAAGTCTACAGCTCAAAACATTCCATGGTTCAAATCCTATTAACTCAAATGGTAGATGAAGGTTGTCAGAATGTATTGAAGGTTTACAGATCGTATTTTATGGTTTAGGGTTATCAGGATGTATTGCACGTTTACAAGACTTATGCGTTGTTTTACAAGAAGTCCTATAGTTTTACAGTTTGTTCTTGTGAGGTTTACAAAATTAGATACTCCTATGGTCAATTGGTTTTAAAAACATGATTCAAAACATTCTAGGGTTCATATGAAGAATAATAGACTAAGCAGATGATTGTGTTTATGTATTGAGTTTATAGACTAAGGTTCAAATCCTATTAGCTCAAATGGTTGTGTTCATGAACAACAACCCTCAATTCACTGAAGAAAAATGACCATGCGTGTTCAGGATAAATATAACGTTTTCATAATTCATAAGCTGATGTTCAGGGCAAACGCACATGTGATAGGTGTCATTTCATGCACCTTAATTAGCAATTATTAGCATTATTTAAAGGAGTTTAGGATGAGATTTGTGGCTAAGTCTGTATTCCAGAAGTTGTGGAGAGAAGTGAAGAAATCATGGGATTTATAGAGGTTTGAAGTGTATTGAAGAGTAGAAGAACAATGTTCTGAATTCAAATGGTCCGTTCTCTCTACTCAAATGTCCAAATGAAGTGATTCCAACTCGAGGAGTTAGATCTTGAAGTCTACTAAAAGTTCTCAAAATATGAGCGCAATCCGAGTTGGGAATCAAAAGTTATGGTGTTTCTACTAAAGTGTCACAGAAGCTGAAAAAGGCACCGCCGCCCCGCGGTGGAACTCACCGCCCCGTGGTGTAACCTGACGCCCCGCGGTGGGCACGTCACGCCTCGCGGCCAGCAGAAGATTTTATTTCCTTTATTGCATTTCGGACTTTCTTATTTCTATTATTTTATTTCCTTTGTTATTTCCATTAGGTTAACTTATTTCTTAAACCTATTTAAGACCTCTTTCTAGGTCTTGAGTGGGCAGTCACGCCCCAGAAGCAGACACTTTTACATTACGCAAGTTACTTTTCTATTAGGTTTTCATTCTCGTTTGAATGAAAAACTAACTTCCCTTTGTTCTACTAGACGATTGAAGCAGTACAGTTGATGTGTTTGTGAGATTTCTATTCCTTGTTCTTATCCTTATAAATGTTGGTTTGATTCTCTTGGTTATATTGAATATTGATTTCTTGTTGTTCTTCTTAGCCTGATCAACTAGGTTGAATACTTTTTATCAATTGCTAGGATTGCATATAGGGGTTCCGAGTGCATATCTAGTAGCAAACACAATTGTGCGTATAGGGGTTCCGAGCGTACAATTGTGAGTGAGAATCAGTTGCATGTGAGTATTAATACGTCTTTCTATTTGCATGTATCCTATATCCTTGTGTGTATTGCTATTGCTTTGTTAGTGGTAAAGTATACCGACAACTGTGAGAATCGGTGGTACTTTATCATTGGCATAGTAATAAGTCTATCGATAACTGTGAGAATCGGTAGTACTTAAGATCAGGGTGGGAACAACTATAAGCATAGTAAAAGAACTTGGATTAAATAGATTTATGTGATCAAATTATATCTATGTATTGTGGATCTCGCTCTAGTAGGACTACTTTCCCATTATATTTTCTCAACTCAACCAAACTTGTTTGCTTTGCTTTCTCGTGATAACTAAACCCCCCTGCTTGTTACTTGTCATTCACAATTGCATACTGCATCAGATCTTCCATGTGGGTTCGACCCTTGCTTGCTTACTATACATCTGTTTAGTAGGTCTGTTAAGACTTTTTACTTTGATAAGGCTAATCAACGATATTTGCATTGCGCATCTTTAGCCACCGTCAACATGCGTGTTTAGGAACAACAACTTTTTCAGTTTAGGGTTACACAGTTCAGTCCATATATGCACACTTCAGTCTATTTGTTCACATTTCAAAAAGTATTTGCTTATTTCAGACCATATATCATCGTTTCAGGAGACAGTTCAGTCCATATATGCACAATTTTCAGGTCATTTTCAATACGTAAACCTAAGCTTTTCAAACAAGATGGTGCTTAAGTCAGGACATACGCTCATTTTACAAGCAAGGAACCTACAAAATACATTGTCTTGCTAAACATATGCTTATGACTAATTATCATACTTTAACCAACAAGGTTACAAATTGGACAACCAACACAACAACTAACACCACAAGTACCACCACACCAAGTACAACTTTCAACACTAAATTTTATGTTTTGATATTCATAATGTCATTGCTTGAAGTCGAATGATACGGGTAAATATTTGGCCGAGAGGTTGTCCCGTGATCTTCAACAACTCTTACGCTTTCAATAGTCTCATTGGCTCTAAAATCATAAGCTTGACCATCCACCCATTTGAAGTATTTGCAATCCTGACCTGCCTATGGTTGAATACAAAATTAAACCAATCAACTATCAGTGAAATCGTCCTTGAACTTAGTTTAAGTCTAAATGAAATCCCAATTGAATTACCAACAAGTACAAATTCATATTTTGCACCAAATTCAAAAACCCCCAATTATACCCTAATTGAAAAAGCCTCAAATCAAAACCCTAAATGTAAAACCAAAATCCTAAATCAAAACCCTAAAATTCAAATTCAATATTACCTTCCATAATGGACACCCATAGAACTGTTTTCCCGAATTTTGAGTGTATTTGCAAGTTTGTATTGTTGCAGGGAGGCCATGGAAACATCTTCGAGTTGATGATTCACCGGCTTCGTGCCCTCTCCTCCACGAATTTGAATTGGCAGATGAGCTTCCTTGTGTCCAGCCTTTTGTCATCGTATAACTTCCTCTCGTTTGCTTTAAGATGTTACTCTCGATTCCTCTCTTTTCGAAGAGGGTGTTCCTATTTGTCATCTTCGATGTTCTTTCTTCTTCTTTTGTGCAAATATGAATTGGCGTATTAGCAAGGATACCAGATCTGTGCCAATATGAATTTGTAGTTGTTTTTTTTATTATTATTAAAGAAAGAGAAATGAAATGAAATTTCAATACTGATGTGATGTGTGTCAGGTCATCATCTTTATCAGTTTTTTGTACATAAACAAAAGCTTTTTCAAGCAATCCTTTTCTTACATGCAGATTTGAGTCAATGTTCTCCAACTTTACTTTTGCATAGCCAGAGCAGGATACACCATAGGAGGATTAGGAGTTAGGGCGGATTTGAAACAAACGTCACACTTTGTGATGAAACCGTCTAAAAAACGGTTTTATGACGGTTTAAAAACTTTCATATTAACCAACCTAATATTTTCTACATTTAAAGGGTTTTTAACCCGAAAAAATAGCCTTTAAAACGATTTAAAAACTTCCATAAAATGGTGGGGTTCGTTCTCGAATAAAACCAAATCTTTGCAAAATTTTGACTGAAGTCAGGCCATATTGAAGTCTTACAATACGTACTCAGATTTGTCAGGTCGGTTTAAGTACAAAAACCTAATAGTTTTTTCATTATTCAAGTTTCTCAGGCCATATTAAGTCTTTTACAATATGTATTCAGGTTTGTCAGTTTTATTGAAATAAGTGAGTTCTTTGTGTCCAAAGCTTGACTGATTTGACCCCGTCATTAACTCTACGCCCCACTCATCTTTGTGTATAAATATCATTCCTGCCTTGTGCAAACCCCTCACAAATCCTCCCTTACTCTAAAAGTCCCAAATCTCTCTAAAACTCCTCTCTCAAACTCAAAAAACTCTTTCACAACATGACTGACTCGTTCATTAAGGTCTTCCTGTAGGTCTATTGGGATGGGGAATTATAGCTCACCATCGGCGATATGGCCTTGTTAACTATACATGTCTACACGGGGGGGGAGCACTAGACTCCTGAAGGTGCCGAAAAACAAGATGGAAATTTGGTCCCTCCATGGGATGATCAGCAGCCTGTCGAGGTATCCCGGTACAAAGTCGATTTTTTTTAGCAGGTCCCAGATTCCGGGCAGCGGTACCTTCAACCGTTGCAGACAAATGACGACGTTGCAGATCTCGTCCGCCTCGGCGAGAAGGTAGCCGGAGTGAAAGTGTACATCGTTCGTGATCAACCCGATGTTGTGCTGCCTCCCCAGTGATGGCCGTGGGGATGTCGTTCTTTGCGTGGCCGTGGAAAGGACCGTGGGGATGTAGTTTTAATGGTGTTTCTTAGTATTTTTCATGTTGTTTCTTATGTGTTTGGGTGTCTACTTGGAAATTATTAAGGTTATGTGTTGTTTTGGACTGATAATAAATAAGATCATTTGTCCTTATCCCTGCCTTTACTAGTTTTGACTATATTCATGCGTTTTCAGGACAAATATAACATTTTCATAATTCAGAAACTGATGATCAGGGCAAAGGCATTAACATTTCAGAGCAAAAACATTATCGAATATGTCAACATGCTTGTTCAGGACAAATGTAACTTTTTCAGGACACAACTTCTAATATATCAGAGCAATAACAACATATATGCGGAACAAACCACCCTAACATAAAATACGGTTTTATGACGGTTAAAAAACTTCAACATTAACCAAACTAATATTTTATACATTTAAAGAGTTTTTAAACCAAAAAAATAGCCTTTAAAACGATTTAAAAACTACCATAAAACTTCCATAAAATGGCGGGGTAAGTTCTCGGATAAAACCAAATCTTTGCAAAATTTTGACTGAAGTCAGGCCATATTGAAGTCTTACAATACGTACTCAGATTTGTCAGGTCATTTAGTGTACAAAAACCTAAGCTTTTGAATAAATCTTCGCCAAAGTGATCATTTCCAATGCATATCCGATTTGACCCCTCTTAACAACATATATAGTTTTTTCCTTGTTCCAGTTTCTCAGGCCATATTTAGCTGTTTACAGTACGTATTCAAGTTTGTCAGGTTACATTGAAATAAGTGAGTTCCTTTCCAATGCATACCCGATTTGTCAGACCCCTCTTAATTTTCCCTGAAAGACCCTTACTCTCTACCATGGCTTCTCTACCAATATGACCAGGCTCTCTTGCAAGGTTCTTAAAATACTCCCAAGCTCTCTCTTGCTTCTCTACAGACTCAATATTTGCCCTAACAACGTAGTTATAGGCTTTGCAAACAACCATATATGGACGGACTTTTAATGCTTGTTCTATTTCTAAGATATATAATTTTTCAGGGCTTATCGTTTGTCTCACTCGCGCCCTGTTAATTGAAGTCAGAGCAATAACAACATATATAGTTTTTTCCTTGTTCCAATTTCTCAGGCCATATTTAGCTGTTTACAGTACGTATTCAGGTTTGTCAAGTTACATTGAAATAAGTGAGTTCATTTCCAATGCATACCCGATTTGACCCCTCTTAATTTTCCCTGAAAGACCCTTACTCTTTACCATGGCTTCTCTACCAATATGACTAGGCTCTCTTGCAAGGTTCTTAAAATACTCCCAGGCTCTCTCTTGCTTCTCTACAGACTCAATATTTGCCCTGACAACGTAGTTATAGGCTTTGCAAACAACCATATATGGACGGACTTTTAATGTTTGTTCTATTTCTAAGATATATAGTTTTTCAGGGCTTATCGTTTGTCTCACTCGCGCCCTGTTAATTGAAGTCAGAGCAATAACAACATATATAGTTTTTTCCTTGTTCCAGATTCTCAGGCAATATTTAGCTGTTTACAGTACGTATTCAGGTTTGTCAGGTTACATTGAAATAAGTGAGTTCCTTTCCCATGCATACCCGATTTGACCCCTCTTATATTTCCCTGAAAGACCCTTACTCTCTACCAAGGGTTCTCTACCAAGTTTCTTCAAGTACTCCCACGCTCTCTACCAAGGTTCTATAAATACTCCCACCCTCTCTTGGTTCTTCAAATACTCTCACTTTCCCAATGTAATCTCTGAGTATGTGTGGGCACGTTTTTGTAAAGTTGAACAATGTAATCTCTGAGTACGTGTGGGGATGCGTTTATGATTTTTGATCATATGCAAGCGTTTTCAGGACAAATACAACGTTTGCAGAGAACATGATCACAATGTCAGGACAAACCGTAGTTGATTGTGTTTTAAAAACATGATTCAAAACATTCTAGGGTTCATATGAAGAATTATAGACTTCGCAGATGATTGTGTTTATGTATTAAGTTTATAGACTAAGGTTCAAATCCTATTAACTCAAATGGTTTCGCAGATGATTGTGTTTATGTATTAAGTTTTTAGATGTAGATTGTCAGGACGTATTGAAGGTTTACATGTCGTATTGAAGGTTTACAGGTTGTGTTTTACTTTTACAAGGTGTCCTGGAGTTTTACAATTACATGTTGTGTTTATGTATTAAGTTTTTAGATGTAGGTTGTCAGGACGTATTGAAGGTTTATAGGTCGTATTGAAGGTTTATAGGTTGTGTTTTACTTTTACAGGGCGTCCTGGAGTTTTACAGTTACAAGTCGTGTTTATGTATTAGGTTTTCGTCACGCAAATGATCATGTCAGGACATATACGTTATTTTACAGGGTGTCCTAGAGTTTTACAGTTTGTTCTTGTGAGTTTTACAAAGATAAGAAGTAATCAACTCTTAAGCAAAGATTGAATTTATCAAGTTTATATCCCAGCCAAAAGGGGAACCCCCACAAAAAGAGGTGTGGTTTAAGACTATAGAGACTTAAACCATACATCTTTTCAAGCACCCAACAACAACAGACTCAATATTTACGCGACCACGTTTACTAGCATAAACGCCCAAAAAACACCAACATGGTGACAGTTGTAAACAAAAATACACTAACCCATTCTCTTCCTATAATCCTTCGTCAGTCCTTCTCCTCCTACAGTACTGCTTGTTGTGGCCTTGGTTGCCGCAATAAGAACACCGCCTCTTCCTAGAACAGTTCCTCTCCCACGTCACCCTGTATCGGTTAATACGTGGCCTTTCAAGAGGACGTTTTACTTTTGGTGCATATCATCTGATGGATGACACAACTTCAGGAACTGACCATCGGCCTGTGGGAGGAACAAGATGCACAGTTTCCTTGTAGACTTCTCTCACGCAGTCGTTCTTGAACATGGGATGGACGAGATCAGTGAGTCGCACTCCCCTATCACTTGCAACCGCTATGGCATGAGCACATGGAACTTTATCAATCTGGAACATGTAATAATCACATGTACGAGCATTAAGGTTCACCGAGTATCTGATAGTTCCTTGCATGACCTCTGCTTCAAACTGGCTAAGTCTTCGAACACTCATCTTAGCTGACCTTTTGTAGTTCACTTCTACCAGCGTGTACATAGAGGATGACAAATATTGGTCCCATTTTGAAGCCGTTTCCCTTCTTTCACAAAACCATTTAGAAATGGTCTCAAGAATCGCATCAAACAGAGCAAGAATAGGCCACTGACGCTGTGTTTTCCACAGGCTATTAAGACACTCGGCGTTGTTGCTTGTCATGATGTTAAACCTATTCCCATGAAAATGCGCCCTCGCCCAGTTTTTAACTCCAGCTTCTTTTATATATTGACCAATCTTTGGAGATGCAGCTGTTATTTGAGCAAACTAATGATTGAACTCAACTACTGTGTAAGCCTGAGCAACTTTTTTGAATATGCCGAAGAGGTCTTGCCTGCCAAACTTCCTCTTGAAGTTTTGGTATATGTGATATATGCAATATCCATGCTTGGCGAAATGATAGCTATTTCTCAGACCATTCCCAATGCTAACATGACGGTCAGACACGAAATACAACTCGGGATGATCAGGAACAACAACCCTCAATTCACTAAAGAAAAATGACCATGCATCATCGTTCTCACTGTTAACAACGGCAACATGAAGTGGATATATTTGGCTGTTTCCATCTTGTGCCGTAGCCAGGAGAAGTATCCCCTTGAACATGGCTGTCAGGTGAGTGCCGTCAACTGATATTACCTACACACGCAAAACTATGTTCTTAGAAGTTGCCCTGACAATAGGATGTTAAGCTTTGAAAACAACATAATATGGACTGACTTATGATGCTTGTTCTGTTTGTCACACATGCAGTCATATAGGAGTTTGACCTGACAAAGTAACTATACGTCCTGACTGTGACAACAATGAGACTGAAGACTGACCTTTTTCAGATGTGGCGTTGCCCTTATCCATGGACATAAAGTCCAGAAGATATACTTGAAGTGTTGGTCAGCATCTCTGACTATTCTCGTGTATGTTCCCGGATTAGATTTCTCTAACATGTGCATGTAAGAGTACATTGCCTTGTAGCTATCCTCAGTTGTACCATGTGCCATGTCCTGGGCGAAGAGCCGCGCTCGATTGGCTTTGTAGTAGCTTGTCCTTATCCCATGCTCTAACATGAAATCCTGTATTTCTGAAGCACGGAGGCCTTTACGGCCGTTTAAAAACCTGAGATGTCACGAAGTGAATCTATAAATGCATTCATATTGGCCTTTGATAACAAAAATTGTTCAAATGCAAGAAAAACATACTTGTGAAGTACTTTCTCGGCAATCAGCCGAGAATTTGCTCCTTTGTGATGATTGTGGTTTACTCTCATGCCACAGGTATGATCCGCAACATATTGTCGCATCATAAACAAGGACGTTTTTCGATACAATGAGCCACGACAAACGAAGGTGCATTTGTCGTTAACACACTCAACATCATAATTGGACTTGTCGGACCTCTTCACACGCATCTCATAGAAATTTTCCATTGCCAGGGAAAAGAGTGCAGCTTTGAACTCTTCCTTAGAATTGAAGATCAGACCAACCTTCATTGTTGGATATGAGGACTTGTTTTCACTTGTTTCCTCATCTTCAACTAACATGCCTTGCATGTTCCTCTCCGCTGGATAGTACCGCTTTTCAATCTCTCTAAGCATGTCTTCATCAACATCAATCTCTTCTTCTTGGTCCTCCTCTATTTGCTCCTCGTTGTGTGTTCCCTCATTGCCATTTATTTCCTCCCACACATCATCTAGACCAACAGTATTTACATCATCACCTGAAGAATACCCTAAACCATCACCACCATCAACACGATCATCATCACCTGATTGATAACAACCCCCGTAATCAAAACCATCTCCTATCTCATCCTCCAAAGAATCTCCACTATTGTCATAATCAATCATTTTTTCCTTTCCTTTGTTTCTTGATGTAGCAGCTTCAATGTCCTCATCATCGCTACTCAATGATATAATGTCTTCCAGTATCATGGGACACTTTCTCTTGTCTTTCCCCCTCACTTTATCCCTTTTTAATCTCCTTAACTCTACTTCGTTGTCAGCTTCAATAATTTCATCAATTGACCTGACGTCAGTGTCAGGTGCTCTGTCTTTGATAAAAAATGACCTGAAAAAGTCTATATTGTCTTGGCTCTGAGTTGGTGGTGGAGCTGTTGGAGAAGGAAGAGTACGATGTTCAACCATTTCACTTCGAATCTCTTCCTTCTTTAAAAGGTTGGTGTACAACTCAATATTCCACTCTGATGAATTTTCTCCACAGTTGTTCAAGAACTTGAACGCATCAACATCGTCGTCATCATTTATAACGGTCGGTGGAAGTTTTGGTTTATTTTGATAAACGTATTGCACAAACAACTTCTCTTCATCAAATGGATTCTTCTCAGTCCATTTGTTGCGCAGTGTAGCCAAGTCCATGTCAGGGGAAAGCAACATTGCTTTCACTGTTCTATCACCCTCATACAACCACCTTTTCCCTTGTTGTTTCCATTCTCCACCACTGATGAACTTCACATACACTACTTTCGTACCTACAAATAAAGAAGGTTTTTGAACTTCACGTTATACAGAGGGGGAAAATCGATTGTTTTTCAGGAGAGTTTACTTACCTATTCAAGCTTTAATGGAGGGCGTCAGGTGTGAAATATCAGGTGTGAAATATCAGGTGTGAAATATCTCACGTGGAGTAAGTGCTAGAGTCAGGCTGCTTTCAAGTTCTCCAGGAATATTCAGGGATTTTTGTCAGGTGAGCTATGCTGGAGGGATTAAGGGTTGAAGGAGATGAATAATTTTCTTTTGGAGGGAAACTTGCCCGCCAATTTTAATTAAGGCACAGTTCAAGGAAGACATACTTGAAGGTTGATGTGATGGGGCTGCCACCGGGAGGGAGAAAGTGATTAAGGAGAGATTAAGGATTTCTTTTATCTTTTTTGGAGAAAATATTATTCAACTTTTAAGGATATTCAATTGAAAAGAAAAGTTAAATTCTACCCTCAATAATAGCAAAAATACCACAATCCGTACAAAAATCTGGTAGTTTTGCAATACTTTTCAAAAGATGGGTTTTTTGCAAGTTGGCTTTGAAATTCTGGTATTCTTGCTAATACGCCATAAAAATACTTCAGGTACCTGAAAGACAATTGGCATTCCTTGAATTGAATAAGGAATTCTTGGTTGGTTAGACAATGCCCTTGCCTTCTCCACTGTTAGCATTCTTCTATCCAATGATGTTATCAAAGACTTGTGAAGCTCTTCATAAGCAACCCTTCCCCATGGATACTCCCAAAACATATCCATGTTCTCCAATAGCCTCACATGCTCAGCCTTAACTAGCCTCTTCTTGTCACCTCCAAGCAGAATGCCCTCCACTATCAATAAAAGAGCCAACTTCATTTTGCAATTATCTAAGACTCGATGCTCTTTGAATCTGTTGTACAAATCTTGTACAGTTGTTTTAGGGCCTGCTGGAGTTCCAAAGAATCTTCTAGTCACTAAACTGTCTCCTTTTGAATCAACATCAGGTAATTCTCCACAATTCAATCCCGTGATAATACCAAACTCCTGAATTGAAACCCTCAACTCTTTTCCACCCACCTCATACCAAGACTCCCACTTCTTCTTTGTTTTCAGTTGTTTGAAAAGAACTGCATGCAATGTCTGTGAAGAAAAAGGTACCTGATGGAACATCCTCATTATATTGCCAAACGGGCCATCCAATATACGTTGCCAATCAGCATGTGTGATACTGTTCTCAATATCACGAATAAACTGTATCCTACAGTTTATGTTCACTCTTCCATAAAATGCTTCACCTCTGTAATAATTGTACATAACCTGCAAATAACGAGAACAATTAAACCATAAGGACACCCAACGATGGTTGACAGGATCATCATCTATACAAATAAACAAACCCTAATTTGGATACTGAAGGAAACAATTTCACAAGATTGCTAGGATCTGGAAATTAGAAAACTTACATTTTTTTTGAAAGCCATTGGTTCTTCACCCCTTTCACCAGACTGACCTTCACAACCTTGGTTGGTTCCTCCTTCTTCCCTTTATCCTTCTTCAATTTCACAGATTCTTTCTTCTTCGCTTCCTTCGGAGTACAGTCCTTCACAACCTTCGCTGGTTCCTCCTTCGTCGGACTTGAATTGGGTAAATCCTTCGTTGGTTTAGGTTTTACACATTTTTTCTTTACAACCTTCCCCGCCTTCGCCGGACTGGCTTTACCTTTTTTGTCCTTCACTGCCGCCTTCGTCGGACTGGTTTTACCTAATTTCTCCTTCAATGGAGCCTTCTCCGGACTGGGTTTCACAACTTTGTTCTTCCCTGCGTTCGCCCAAATCGCATTCTCATCCTTTTTCTTCTTCACTTTCTTCGCTGGAGTCTCTTCCCTAGCCTTTTTCTTATTCTGATTTTGCCCCTCATCGTCTTTCCTCTTCCTTTTATCGCCTCTTAGCTTCATTTCTAGGGTTTTCAGACAGAATCAAATAAGGGAAAACAACAAGCAATGATGAAGAAACCTTCAGTTGCAACAATGGTGGAAATTGTATAAAATAAGCTTGAGCAGTTTGAGGATTTTGAAGAACATGCACTGCTTTGATTTTGTTTTCTATAGGAAAGAAAATGAAGATGCAGATTAATGGAGGGAAATTAATGGGTTCTTTGTTTCAGATTTTAAATTTTTTTTTTCAAAAGTAACTGACACAAGTTATAAGAAAATGATAATCCTAAATTATTGTTTTATTATTTTGTTTATAATATAAAATTCTTAGTCAATTATAAGAAAAGATTTAATGAAATAACATTTATCTTTTTCGGAAATTCAACTGAGGGGTAAAATGGGGACAAAAAAACAAAATGGGTAGTTTTTGCTAATACCTCCCCAGAATGGGTAGTTTTGTAATATGCAAGTCAAAAACGCCCTTTTTCTTGTAAATTCTCTATGAACTAATCTAAACCTTATATTTGTTTGTATATTAAATTTCACATTCATTTTCTACCATGAAGATTGTCATATAATTATTTTAACTTGATATAAGGGTCATAAATAGTATAAATAGTCAATATAAAAATGGATAGATTGTATTTTTCTCAAGATCGATGATACCTAGAGCTATCAAAAATTGACTGAACTCATTTTACCGACCTGACCGACCCGCTTTTAGACCCGACCCGACCTGGCCAAAATTTTTGGTAACCCGAATTTACCGAACCCAAATTTACCGAGACCGAACCTGACCCGATTAACGAATAAATGTGGAGTATTAATAAAATATAACATTAAATATATATGATAAATGACATATAAATAATGATAATATGCTCAATTATCCTAAAAAAAGAACATTGTTGTACTTATATAATTTTTTTATAATGTTGAAATTTCTAAATTAATATAATATAAATTAAAACTAAAACTAAAATATGATTTTGGTCTACTAATATCAATTGCATTAAAATAATTGAAAATATTATTAATGTTTTAATTCATTTCAACTTATTTTGACATATTTAAATTAGTTTTTAACTATTTAATAATACTTAAATAGTGAACAAAATATTTAAAAAATGACGCTCGTGACCCGTTTTAGAGCTCCTAAAAGAGAGGCATTTCGCCAACCTTTCGGCCTCACATTGATTTCGCCTAAACGTCAAACTCTAGAATAGTCACATCATCCAACCAATAAAAAATTAAAGCAATAGGTATCACCTTAATCTTTTACTACATCGTAACCGATAATATATTATTGACAAATCTCTCAATGTAATATTATTGACAAAAAACTACGTTAATTTAAATTAAAAAAAGTGGTAATTCATCTCAAAAAAAAGTTTCAAAAAGAGGGTAAAATTCAAGTAAATACTAAGGAACTAAGAAAAAATCTCTAAAAGGATATTACTATACTTGAAATTTATGAGGAGGCTTATCAAAATCAATAAAATCTATATACATATTATAATCATCCTCTTTTGAGACACCATAATGCTTCGGGACCAACTTTATTTATGTGTAAAAGTATGATTATTTTTTTTTAATTTTGTTATTATATTAAATTACTCAGAAATTTTTTAATAAATAAATCATAACAAAATTTGTCCCAACAAAGCATAACAAAATGACTTTTTATTTACATTCTAATATGATTTTTTAATTAAGCAAAATGTTTTGATTTGATTAGTTGAGATCTCATTATTTACTATTAATACATTAACATTTTGATTAGTTTTTTTATACGACTACAATTTCACGAATTATTCATCAAGTCCTATGCCGAGCTTCAACTAACGTTATGGAAATTAATATTTCTTCGTTCAAGTAAATTTAAACCAAGCTAGCTATAAAATAACTTATACTAATAATGTAACAAACCATATAATTTTTTTTCTAATTACAATTTTATGTATTTTGTTTTCACGATCTCATCAATTCCATACGATGAAAGAGAAAATGAATCAAATGACATTAGGTTGGAAACCATGCATCCATAATCCCATATATATAACAACTTATTATTAATATTATACTTCATTTTCGTAACACATTCAAATTATTCATTTCTCAATTCATCTTAATCATATTAAGCTTTTTGACATGTAAAATTGTAGTTTTTTCTTCATTCTTTATACGTTATTCACTTTTTTTACCAAATTTTTAGAAAACAAATCTTAACAAGATTTTTATAGTGTTTTGGGTATTCTTTTTATTACAGACATCAAACAAAGTTTTTAACTTAGATATTATTTACTTGATGTAAGAGATATGCCTATTGTTCATGATATCAATTGCTTTGTTCATATTCTTAAGTTGCATACATTTTCTTGAACAAGAATCCTTTTTAAGCATTGAGCAAATTTAACCAACTTCAACATTCAAAAAGCTCATTGATCAACAAAGATTACTCAAAGCTAATATAAATGTACATTAAAATAAATTGATGGATTTGATAATTTCTAAAATTATTTACATTTATTAAAAGTTTAATTATTAATTGTTATATAAAGTTTTATAATTGTTTATATTGAATTGATGAAACACGATTTTTATTAAAGAGATCATTATTACCAAAAAAAGCTTACCCATATTTTTCATTAATTATTTTACTTTATTTGTATGTTCAATTGTATTTCTTCTAATATCATATACTGATGTGATAATATATCACTTCAACATATCATTTCTCTTTTAGTTTCTACAAATTTATTATGATACATGTGAACAATATTGTGCAAAAATTCTTCATTTTTTACTAATATTATGAGTATATGATTAATATTTTTTAATAAAATATATACAATTTTTTTATGGTTTATGCTAATATAATATAATTTTATTAGATACACATGTAAAAGTGATATTAAATCTATACTAACACAACACTTTAATAAAAATCTCTCATACATGGCACGGGTTTTGAACTAGTATTACATAAGTATCGGTAGCTAAGACTTTTTTTTTGTATATAAAAAAGAGTTCATATTATAAGTAACAATCACATCATAACGTCTTTTAACAAATCAAATCCTAGCTTTGGAACAAAATTTAATGTCTCAAAATTTTAGTTTTTTCTACAAGCAAACACTAGGTTACCCTTCTAGGTAAAGGTCTAATCTAAATTATCATATCTAATGATCCTTACAAAATATTTACAACAAAGATCAACACTAGAATTCGTATTACAAAATTCATCCCTCAACACATGCATCTAATGTAAATGTCCATGAGGTACAAAGCCATCAAGGAATCTTCTAATTACTCCCACCAGATCAATGTCAGTAATCGCCAAGACATCTACAACCATCTAATAGTATCTAAAACAATGAAAAACTAAGAAAGAGCCAAAACAATTTAAAAAGGGAAAGAATATTAAAAATTATGATTCTTCTTTTCCATGATATTTTCGAGATTCCCTTATTATATTAATGATAGCTAGACTATCATGTACGCTCAAAATTCTTAGTTTGTTTTATAGTTAGGGACCTAGGGTTGAAGGTTTTTTCTTTTCCACCCTAACTTGGTTTGAACTTCGGATGGGTGGAACTTTTGAAACGAATCCTTGTGGTTTAGTGGCTAAAATGAAATTTGAGCACATGAGTTTGACACAGAATGCAACATTTATAATGAAATGCATCAACTATTTTCTTTCTAGGAATTAGGAATATATACCGTGTTGGCGTGTCCGTGGCAAGAGGAAAGGTAATATCCGAAATAACTCAAATGAGAAAACAAAAACAAGGTCCATTGTTGGCCGCTTGGAACCCCATCCACCACTCATCGATATTGATCTACTTTGGGACCACATGTGCATTATTTTTACTTTGGTTTGAGTTTAGGTCCAAAACTATTTTTAATACCTTTTTTTTGTTGAAATTACCTACACTTATTGAAGCTTGTAAGAATGGTAAAAAATTTGACTTGTCGATATATAAATTACCAATTTTATAGCTTTGTAGACATTTTTTGAAGTGCACTAACGGCTTGTGGTTTGTCATCAATGTTGGAAGTTTAGAATTTTCAAGGGGGATAACGCCTCCGGCATCGGAGGTTTTGGCTTTTGAAGAGTAATATATATAGTTGGGTTTACTTAGGACTATCCGTTGTGTTAAGAAAGGTCTCTTTTACGTGCATGCCGCCGCCGTCCGTCCGAGCAGGGTCAGAGGCACGTGCGCGGTGTGGTTAAGCCATATTTTACGAACATAATTACTTTTTTGGGTTTTAAGATTTTAGATTGTAAATTATCTTCTTTTTCGTAACTTCTGAATTCTATCCTTTTGTTATCTTTTCATAATTGATTTTTGAAAAATCTTATCTTTGTAACTGCTTGAGCCCCAAGTTTTACAAATGAACCGGTTTTTCTACTCCATAAAAGGAGGTCGCTTTGTGGTTTTGAAGACACAGAAAAACAACCCTCTTTGGTATTCTCTCTATAAATTCAGTTTTTGGTTCTGAGCATCCTGATGATTCCAATCCTCCTTTGGCGAGTGCACACGATCAATGGTTGATGTGTGATCCTTGCGAGGCGATGTCTTGTATGACTTTGCACCGCGAGTCATGGCGAATTTGCTTATAAGGCAGTGGACATCATTCCACGCCACAACAACGTTTTCAAAGCGGTTCTACAACTGTTCTCAAGTAAGTTTCCGCTTCAGCGTCGATCTTGTTTAAAATTGATGCACGATGTCTTGTTATTAGACAAAGTTGGAAAAAGTAATATTTATAATTAGTTAGATCTGATCATGTTCCGATGGAGTTCTAGAAAAAAAATATGAATAGAGTATTAAAATTCGATAATAACAAAGTGAATCATATTAGAATAAATTAAAATTAAAAATATTCTGAAGAAGTCACTTTATGGATTGAATCAAACACCAAAGTAGTGGTATGAAAAGTTTCATAAAGTTATTCTTAGCTTTGGTTTTAAGGTAGATGGATCTGATGCATACGTTTACTCTAAGATGTTTGGTGTGGATTGTGTGATTATATGCCTATATGTTGATGACATGTTGATCTTTTGGACACACATTAATGTTATAAACACGACCAAACTGTTCTTGTCCTCTTTGTTTGATATGAAAGACTTAGGTGAAGCTGATGTGATTCTAGGTATTAAAGTCACTAGAGCTAAAAATGGTTTCACTTTGTCTCAACTACATTATGTAGAGAAAGTATTAAAGAAATTTAATCAATTTAATGTGGTGCTAGTAAGAACTCCAACCATGTAATTAAAGAAGAATTGTGGTGATAGTGTATCACAAAAATGAATATGCTAAGGTAATAAGGAATTTAATGTTTTTAGTGAATTATACTCGACATGACAATGCTTATGCAGTTAGTAGACTTAGTTGGTATACTCATAACCCTAATAAGGATCATTGGTGTGCACTTAATAGATTACTGAGATATCTAAAAGGCACTATTGATTGGGGTTTGCACTTTGTTGGTCACACTCAAGTGTTAGAGGGATATTGTGATGCAAATTAGGTTATTGATAATGATGAAGTTAGCTCCTAGTGGTTATGTTTTTACTTTATGTGGTGGTGCTATTTCTTAGAAGTCTTCTAGAAAGACTTGTATTGCCAGATCTACTATGAAATCTAAGTTCATAGCTTTAGACTTAGCATATCAAGATGTTAAGTGGTTAAGAAGCTTACTGGTTGATTTACCATTGTGGGGGCATCCAACTCCTCTTATTTCTCTACATTGTGACTCACAATTTGCTATTTGTGTAGCTAATAACAATGCTTATAATGGCAAGAAGAGTCACATTCAAATTAGACATGAAACTGTGAGACATCTAATTATGAATGGTGTGCTCAGTCTGGAGTATATGAGGACAGAGAGGAACATTGCAGATCCTTTGACTAAAGGACTAAATCGGAGATTAGTTCTTGATACGTCAAGGGGAATGCGACTCAAACTCATGAGATGAGGAATTCGTGGTGGATCCCCTTTGTGGTCAAATGAAGCCATGAAAAGACTCGTGAGATTGTACACTTCTCCCCATCTATGACATTGTGTACTTTTAGAGGGTGAGCGGTAGCTCTTAATGAATTCATAGCCCATGATGGCTGGTCCTATTGAGACGGACTTGTTGGATCACTTGAATTGTTAAAACTCTGACTTCATAACCCAAGTTTGTGTGGTCCTTGTTGAAACGAACTTGATGAAATCACCTACTAGAGTGTGAAGGGATGACCTCCTTCTATGAAAGAACTCGGGTGATCTTTCTAGAGCACTCTTTAGCATCCCAAGACAAACTTGTTTATTTATTGCATGTACTATCGATGAATCACATGGACCTTAGGAGAAAGACGTGTTGTTGAGACTTATCCTGGAGTTTTTGGAGTTCAATATTCGTTCACTCTTTAGACAAAAATGATTACTTGACTTCACTACGTGTTGGTTCAAATCGTAAGATACCTACACTTAAGCTCATAACTTGTTTTATACTGTTTTTGAAAATTATCTGCACAGTTGGGGAATTGTTGGAAATGCAAAATTTTCAAGGGGAATAATGCTTCCCCCATCGGAGGTTTTGGCTTTTGAGGAGTAATATATATATATATATATATATATATATATATATATATATATATATATATATATATATATATATATTGTAGGGTTTACTTGAGACTATTAGTTGTATAAAGAAAAGTCTCCCCCACGCGCGTGACGTCGCTGCCGCCTGTCCGGTCGGGCCGGGCTCGAGGCATGTGCACAGTGTGGTGTGGTGGGGCCACATTTTACGACTTAATTAATTTTTTGCAGTTTTAAGATTTCGGATTTATAAATTATCTTCTTATCCGCAACTTCTGAATTCTATCATTTCGTTATCTTTTCATAATTAGTTTTTGGAAAATCTTATCTTTGTAAATGCTTAAGCCCCAAGTTTTACATATGAACTGATTTTTCTACTCCATAAAAGGAGGATGCTTTCTTGCTTTGAAAATAGAGAAAAACAACCCTCTTTAGTTTTCTCTATATATTCGGTTTTTGGTTCTGAACATTTCGGTGATTCCAACCCTCCTTTGACGAGTGCACGCGATCGGTGGGTGCTGTATAATCCTTGGGGGCAACACCTTGTCTGACTTTGCACTGTGAATCAGGGCGAAATTATTTCTAAGACAGTCGACATCATATCACTCCACAATAACGTTTTCAAACCGGCTCTATAACTGTTCCCAAGTGAGCTTTTGCTTTGGCCTCGATCTGGTTTAAAATTGATGCACGGTGTCTTGTTATTAGACAAAGATGGAAAATTAATATTTATAATTAGTTAAAATGTGATCATGTTCCGGTGGAGTTATAGAAAAAAGTATTTAAGCTCGATAATAACAAAGTGAATCATATCAAAATACATAAAGTATTTTTTGGTTAATATAAAGAGAAGAAGATAATCTTTACTGTAAAATTGTAAAATTCTTATTTAATGATCAAGATTTTCTTAGCTATATCTAATCTGAATCCATTAAAATGAGTTACCTCTTATATAATTGTACATAAGTTTTTCTCTCTTCAGTTGGCATGCATAATTTCATGGGGAAAAAAAAGCTCTGCCCTTGTTAGAAATGACTTATATTTTTAATGTTTTATTTATAAATATAACTGGTTATATAATATTATTAATAAAAATATAAATCCTATGTTGTAAGGAAAAAAAACCAACATATTTCAATGTCGATAAGGAGAAAAGAATGATGCGTTTAGATCGCCTCCCAAAACATAATTTAAAGCATAAAATATACTATGAGTGGGAATTGAAACACACCCGAAATCACTATTACTATTTCCACAACAAATACTCGTTTTAAGAAATCGTAGCACCGTTACTTTTCTTTTCTTTTTTGATCAAAGCGTTCCTAAATTTAAAATGTTTTTTCTAGTATGTGTCCATGGACACACTCTAAGAACTTTTTTTTTGGCAATTATTTAGTTAGTCACTAGTTTAATCTTGTTTGCTAAGGGTTTATCAATTCTCTATTAGAAAATATATCTAGTTAATCTTGTTTGCTAAGGGTTTATCAATTCTCTATTAGAAAATATATTTTAAAGATAAATTTCTTATTTAAACTTGTTAGCATGTGTCCATGAACACACACTAAAAAAACCGAATTTAAAAAAAGGGCTGGATTTTGGGAGAGAAAAATACATAGAAGTGGGTGGTTTTTTTTAATTTCTCCAAAAATGAACAAGATCGGTGGACGTAGCTCTCGCCAACCACGCAACGCGCATGGCAACAATATCAAATAACAGACAAATTCGACGTCCTCATAAATGGCGTTAATTTCATATAGTGAGTCTCGAAATTACCCCTAACCGCTAACCATAATCCACCACAGAACCCCAAAATGCCAATAAATAAAAGAATCGCTTTCTAATTTAAGTCCTTCTAGTTGTTCTTCTTCTCGATTGCTGAAATTCGCAACACACATTCAGAAAGGGGAAGACAAAAAAATGGTTGATCTTTCCATAGTGGGAGCAACCATATCTGCTTTCGCTCTCTGGTGGTTTGTTACCTTCTTATTGCACCGAAAAAATGCTGCCTCCAATTCAACCAGCGGTAAGATTGACAAGTCTCTCGAAGCTTCCGCTGCCGGCGCATATGAAAACTTGCCAGTGGACGACGATGCTCGCGCCGACGTCATCATTGTCGGAGCTGGCGTCGCTGGCTCCGCTCTTGCTTGCACCCTTGCTAAGGTCTCTCTCTTCCTCTCCTTCTCTGGTCAAAATTTGTTGAACATGTGTTATTGCAACTGCTTTAAATTATGCGTATTGATAGATTTTGGCTTGAGTGGCAGCAAGCGAGCCTGTATTGATAGGTTTAGGGTTTGAATTTCAGTTCAATTTGGTTGCAAGTTGTTAAATGGGCAGAGGCCCAGCATATAAGTTTGTGGGGTTCACTCTAAAACCAGCCGGCAATAGAATGAGTAAACCACTGCCTTATATACTGGAGCGAGTGGGCACATCAAACCGATGTGGGACTCCAACACTCCCCTTCAAGTGTGTCGGCCCAAACAGGGACAAACGACACACTTGAGCCCGAAAGCAACCAGGCTCTGATACCATGTTAAATGGGGCAGAGGCCCAACATATAAGTTTGTGGGTTCCACTCTAAAACCAACTGGCAATAGAGGGAGTAAACCACTGCCTTATATACTGGAGCGAGTGGGCACATCAAACCGATGTGGGACTCCAACACAAGTCTTATTAAATTCGATCTGCTGTGCTGCGTCAATCAATTACTTGCCTAATTTCTGGCACTACTTATCTGCTGCTCTGTTAGTTTAATTGATTGGAATACATTGAAATTTATATCCTAATCTTTGTGCTGGGTTGTTGGACATCCATGTTTTGTGACTTTTGTTGAATGGTGATCTTGGGAAGATGTTCAAGAAGAGATTAGTTAAATGAGGTTGTGATGTATAAGAGTCTGACACCTTTGTTGTTATTTGGTTTTTCAGAAGTTTTTCTGCACCATTGAAAACCTTACTGCGGTCCATTTAAATTTTGTTCCATTACTTTTTTCATGTTGAGGAACTGAGTAGCTATAAAAATTTAGCTGTTATGATTGTTCCTAGTGGACATGGAGCATAGTGCCATTCATACAAATGCTTCCGTCATCCGTAATTATCCATCTTATCCAGGGGCGGATCCAGTTCAGGCCCACGGGGGCTATAGCCCCCCTGAAAAAAAAAAAAACAAACTTTTTTTTTCAAAAAAAAAAAAAAATTTTAAACATTTTTTACCCTTATTGAATCTGAAAATATAATTTCAGTTAACCCTAATAAATTTAAGCTATAAAAATGAAATTATCTTAAATCTCCCCCCTTATCTCATCTGAAAATGCAATTTCAGTCAATTCTAACAGATTTAAGTCAAAAAAATAAAATTACTTAAGTTTTTTCCCCTCATCTCACGTGAAAATTACCTTAAGTTTTATAAAAAAATTAAAATTGATTTTTGCGAAATAGGATTTAAGCCACGTTAGATTTAAGTCAAAAAAAAAAAATCGCACGGGATTTTAGCCCCCTGGGGTAGATTCCTGGCTACGCCACTGATCTTATCCTCAAGATATGTTTGTGCTTGCGGATATGTGACATTTCATTTCGAGTTATTAGTTCTTAATAGTTCACGGGACATGTTTATCAAATATTTTGATTTTGATGTTCATCATCTTCTTTCTAATGGTGTTATACTTGAATATATGAGGTGAATGTCTATGCACAAGAATATTTGTTTTGTTTGTGGATTTGGCTTGGAATAGTTGCTCATTATATTCATTTCTATATATTTTGATGTGCTAAACAAACTTTCTGCAATTGTTCTTAGGATGGAAGACGAGTGCGTGTTATTGAGAGGGACTTGACTGAACAGGACAGGATCGTGGGTGAGCTACTACAGCCTGGAGGTTATTTGAAACTAGTGGAGCTTGGTCTCGAAGGTAAATGACATTGTTTTCCAGTATATCTGTCTAAGATCCAAGGCACTTCTTATTGATGTTTTTCATTCTACAGCATGCTGCTAATTTCTGACCACATCTTTTGCAGTTTGATTCTGACATAACATATCACATTTTTGCAGATTGCGTGAAGGACATTGATGCGCAATATATAGTTGGATATGCACTTTACAAGGATGGCAAACCGACAAAACTATCATATCCATTGGAGAGTTATCAAGCCGATGTTGCTGGGAGGAGTTTCCATAACGGTCGTTTTGTGCAAAGGATGCGAGAGAAAGCTGCTTCTCTTCCAAAGTACTAATTAAAATTTCAGTCTGATTTTGTAATGTATATATTTTCGGTTTTCAGTTAAATTAACTTTTTTTGGAATAACTTTGATGTTTATGCTTGCACTGTTAATTCCAGTATTAAACTGGAAGAAGGAACAGTTACATCTCTCCTGGAAGAGAAAGGAACAGTCAGAGGAGTGAGATACAAAACGAAGACTGGCCAAGAGTTGACAGCATATGCTCCTCTTACAGTTGTCTGTGATGGATGTTTCTCAAATTTGCGACGTTACCTTTGTAAAACCAAGGTGAATTCATAGTCAAATGTGCTACTAACTTACATGTGTTGCGCCCAACATTTATGTTTATCATCCCTTGAACTTCAAGATCTGAGTTCAGTGCTGTCCGTTTTTATTTGCCTGCAGGTGAAGGTTCATTCCCATTTTGTTGGTTTGATCCTTGAGAACTGCCAGATTCCATTCGCAAATCATGGTCACGTAATTCTTGCAGACCCTTCTCCGATCCTGTTCTACCCCATTAGTAGCACCGAGGTTCGGTGTTTGGTTGATGTACCTGGAGAAAAGGTTCCTTCCATAAGTAATGGCGAGATGGCTCAGTATCTGAAGACTGTAGTTGCTCCACAGGTTGAGAAGCAGTCAATTTTTGTGGGCACAATTTAAAAGTGGATATTTCATATGCTATGCTCACCATCATGCTTTCTTTATTGGCTATTTTAGGTACCCTCTGAACTGTACGATGCATTCATATCTGCTGTTGACAAAAGAAGCATAAGAACAATGCCTAACAGAAGCATGCCAGCTGATCATCAGCCTACTCCAGGAGCGCTTCTGTTGGGGGATGCATTTAACATGCGACATCCGTTAACAGGGGGAGGAATGACTGTCGCTCTATCTGATATTGCTGTCCTGAGGGACCTTCTCAAACCTATTTCTAATCTGAATGATTCATATAGACTCTGCAATTATCTAGAGTCTTTCTACACTCTACGCAAGGTAAGACGCTATTCTTTTCTTGTTGTGTGCTCTTTGAGGCTCAATTGCAGTGACAAAAGGCTCTCCCTTGACTTGCTACCGGTGGCTCATTATATGTTGCAGCCTGTGGCTTCTACAATAAACACACTTGCAGACGCCTTGTACAAGGTATTCTGTGCCTCACCAGATAAAGCAAGACAAGAAATGCGAAGGGCGTGCTTTGATTACCTAAGCCTAGGAGGCATCTTCTCTCAAGGACCCGTAGCGTTGCTCTCTGGGCTTAATCCTCGGCCTTTGAGCTTGGTTCTCCACTTCTTTGCTGTTGCTATCTATGGTGTTGGCCGTCTCTTGCTTCCCTTCCCTTCACCTAACCGCATTTTGCTTGGAGCTAGACTGATTTCAGTAAGCTGCCGCTATCCAAACTGACCCAGCTTATCTTATCAAGAGATTCATGAGGTTTGAACTTCAATTTTTCGCTTCGTCTTGTTTCCCAGGGTGCATCGGCAATCATCTTTCCCATCATTAAAGCTGAAGGAGTGAGGCAAGTGTTCTTCCCTGCAACTGTACCTGCATACTACAGAGCTCCACGCACAAAAGAAAAGGTTATAAGCGGAAGATGCACAAAAACTGAATGAAGAGTCAAAGATGAATTTGCTCCTAGATTGATCACACTTGTTATATATGTTGGAACTTCAGGATTATTATTCAACATTCATCATAACGTGTTTAATAAACAATACATTCCTATATCTATTAAGGCTTCCCTAAAAGGCTATTATATTTGTGTGCTTCCTTAAAACAAAACATTCGAATAATTCGTGCTTTATTTATTAGATCAAGTTACCCTTATTCTTCATTAAATAGGTAATATGTCAAGATTGAAATAATTCAAATAAAATATTGTAAAAATGAGCCATGGTAAATTATCTCAAAGTTTTTTCTTATTGGAGGCCTATATTATATTTCACTAAATAGGGATAATGTTTGAGACACCAAATGGGATAACTAATTTAGGCCTAGTTTGTTATGTTTCCTAGATTCAATTTGAAATTAGGAATCAAAATCAGTCATTCTTGTAACTTAATGTTTGGTATGTTGTTGGAATGAACAATTTTTTATAATTGTTGATTGATTGTATAAGGAATGAGGAATCAAATAATGTTTTGCATAAGACAATCAATTCAAGCCCTCTACTTTTTTCTATAATTTTATTCAATTACTAATTTTAATTAATTATCTTCATTAATTTAATATTAATTAACTAGTTTTAAATATATATTAAGCTGATAAAATTTAATTACAATGTTTATGTTTATTTTTTTGCAAAAAATTTAAGTTAAATTTTGTTTAAACATTATTAAAAAAATGTCAAACCGACTCTGATTGGGTCAAATCTGACAGTTTTATGAACCGGCTCAAGTCAAATCCGATGATTTCTTGAATCTACCATGATAAAATTTTATAGTTCCTTGAACCGGGTCGGGTCTAACCCGACGATTCCCTGAATTGGCTCGGAACCGATGGTTTGGGGAGTTGGTCGGTCCTATCTGCGGTTCATGTGAGCCTTGAACCATCGGTTTATGAACCTAGTCTACCTCTACTCTCATGTAGAGATAGATGCAAAGGGGCAAACGAGTTTCGTAGGTAGAAAAAGAAAAAACGAATGACAAGATGACATTTCTTTTGAAATGGGTGATGCCCTAGATTTTCCTTTGAAATGAACCCCTACCAACTACCAACAACAGGCCGCTCCACTCCTTGAAATAATAGGCCGTTAGAAACCCTAACAAAATGCAAAATCAAAACACACCCCAACGGTCTCCTGCACTTTTCACCTTTTCCTCCTCTTTTAAAATTTGAAATTCCAATCTGCAGAATCAAATACCCCAAATCTCCCGTTTCCACTTTCCAATTTTGAACCCGAAGGACAATTCCCCCTCCATAGAATCAAGCATTCAGCGAACGATAAAGGAGAAGGATGGCTCTAAGACCGATCGACAACGCTCCCACGCCCACCCCCGAGATCGATCGCCCGAGAAAGCAGCCCAAGCTCTCGATTCCTCCTACTTCGATCCAGAAGAACAAGCGATCTTGTCTCCCGGCGGCCACGATGAAGAACGACGAGAACCAAGCTCCTCCGCCGCAGCCAATTCCTGAGACCACGATCGAGTTCGAGTACATCGCTTCCGAGGATCTCAAACCCCTTTCTGACCCCGATGCTAAAATTCAGGTTTCCATCTCACGCCAATTTCGTTTCCCCCCTTTTTCTAGGGTTTCTTGTTCTGAAATTTGTTTGAAGAGTTGTGTGATTGATTAAATATGGAAATGTGGAACTGCAGACGCTAGTTGAGGGATTGGAATCGAAGGACTGGACAGTGATCTGTGATTCATTGAACGATGTTAGGCGATTTGCAATTTTCCACTCCGATCTGTTGCTTTCTGTCTTGTAAGCTTTCTTGCTGGCCTCTTGTAAATTTTCAGAGTTGACTTTGTAACGATTTATAGAGTGAAGAGTGAACTGTGAGCTAATTTGGTGAATATTGATGGGGTGAACAGAGATAAGGTGATAACGGTGGTGGTTAAGGCAATGAAGAACCCAAGGAGTACACTGTGCAAGACCTCGATAATGGCTTCCTCTGATATCTTTAACCACTACGGCGACAAGTTCTTGGAGCTTAATGATTCCGGGGCATTTGATCAGCTGGTGAGGCTATGTAAATTATGATGCTTATTTTATGTAACTTTCTTGTATATATTTATCTTTCCAATTACAACTGCAGTGACTATTAGAACTCAAAAAGGTACAAAGAAATCAAAGGGTCAGATCAGCTGGTGAGGCTATGTAAACTGTTAGATCAGTCCCTTGTATTTCACAAAAGTCTGCATAAGATATTGCTGAAGGCTTATTTCTTTGTTGTGTAATTCACAGCTACCGCAGCTGTTGCTGAAGGCTTCTCAGGACAAGCGTTTTGTCTGTGAAGAAGCAGATAAGACTCTGACGAAAATGGTCGAATCAGTTCCTCCTCTTCCTCTTCTCCACAAGCTGCAGGCTTATGTGAGCCACAACAATCTCAGGATCAGAGCCAAAGCTGCCATTTCTATCTCCAACTGTGTCTCCAAGATGGTAAAAACCCAATGCCCACCTTCTCAGTATTCTTTTGTACAAGGAATTTATCAGACTTGGAATAACCTTGCACACATTTTTTCTGCAGAGTGCTGAGGAATTGAAAGAATTTGGGTTCGTTTCCTTGCTCAAATTGGCAGCTGATATGCTGAAAGATAGGCTTCCTGAAGCAAGAGAAGCGGCTCGCAGCACTGTGATATTACTCTACAAATCATTCCCTGGAAGTGAGGGGGAGGAAGAGGAACTCAAGGTGGAAGCATGGCAACAGCTTTGCCAGAATAACTTGCCAGCTCTTCATGCCCAGTCAATCATCAAGATAACACTTCCTCAGTAGATTCTTGTGTTAAGAATTGAAGAAAACACAGTAGTAGTACTAGTCAAACTAGTAATGCTTGAAATATGCATCTTTTCTAAAGATGGATGTTAGATTACTCATTTGAGTTGAACAACTGAAGTTGATGCAAGGTATTCACACATTTGAGTTGAACAATTGAGAATTTTGTTTCCCCCTCTTCTCCTACTTGCTTGCTATATAGTTATAATTTTCATTTTTAGTCGGATCAACTAACCAAAAAATAGATGTTAGGAATATATTTGTATTCATTCAATTAAAAAATCGAATATGTGGTACTATGTATATTCTCTCACTTGAAGTGGTGGAGGTGGTAATGAAGTCAGTTTTGATAACTTAACTAAGGCTATTTTACTTTAACCTTTAGACTATTTCTTGTCAATGGGATTTAAAATTTGATCAATTGTTTTTTTTTTTGTCGAATGATCAATTGGTTATTACGGAAATTGATTAACCATCGTTTGGATTCTCAAAATAATGCATTAAATTACTCCTTCCTTATCAAAATACTTGTCTTTTTGGACAATAACACATATATCAAGAATAATATGAAATGTACAAATATGTCATTATTTATTACTTTATTTTATTACTTTTTCAATACACTAACAATTCTTCTTTTATTTATTAAGAAGTGTTAAAAACTATAAGGGCATATAAGTAAAGTAGATGTAATATAAACTAAAATGACAAGTATATTAAGACAAAAAATTAAGGCTAGAAAGACAAATATTTTGATACAAAGGGAGTATATATTTGAATTTTTTAAATAATATATTAAATAACATTATCTTAAGTGACAATTCAAACAGACCCTAATATCATATAATATAAATTTATACAAAATAAATTAGGCCAAAAAATAAGGGTGTTCATACTTCATATGGGCAAAACCGAACTAAACCGGTGATACTACAAGAGACCTGGACCGCAAACCGGACCGTATAGTAACCGGTCCGATCCGGTTCGGTCTAGCTATGCACAGACTAAAAACAAACCTAAGCTCCTTTTGCTCTTAGGCCTTTCTCAACACGCCGCAACTCTGATTCCTATTTCAGCGAATCACAAGGTGGCCGGTGACGTCGCGGCAGCAGCCACCGGCGAGGTAATTCCGGTGATCCTGCTAGACCAGTTCAATAAATCTTTGGTAAATTTGCTTCCTTCATACTCCAGTATTCTTTCTAATTCCTACGCATAACTCTGTTTATATCCTCTGTTTATTTAATCGAGCAATGCACAATCAGTGGAACTTGTTTCCTTATCTTTGTTTTTTTTTGTTTCTATTCCTGACTGTACCAGTGAAATTGACATCCTCAAGTCAGTTCCAGAAAGAGGATTCCGATATTGGGGTTAGCTCCTTGTTTAAATTTTTAAATTTGATCAACACACGCTCAAAATTCAATATAAGTGAGCTCCAGATTCCAGATTTTATTGTGCCTCTGTTGATTTCATACAAGTTTGTGTTTATCTATCTTCAATGCTATTGATTTTTGTCTTCCTCCTTTTCCGAATTTCATGCTAGTTCTTTCTTTTGTTTTGATTCAATTTTCAAGTTTGAAGCTTGATTTGCTTCTATTTGACTGCATGGCATGATATGCAAGCTTACTTAGCTGCGCAATTTTTCAAGTGGTTGTTGTTTAATCTGGAAGTTTCATCAGGGAGTAATTTGCTCGGTCATTTGACATCATGGAGTAATTTGTTTAATTTGCTCAAGTTTCTCATAAGATGTAGCCATGTGCCCATGTAGGTAAACCTGAACAATGAATATAAGTTTTCTTTCTTTGCATTCAGATAGGAGAAGATGCTAATACAAGTTTAAATAAGGGTACTTTTAGGAAGGAAAAAACTACACATTTTGTCAACGTTTTTTATGTGACAGGTTGATGGCATGAGCAGAAGTACAATTTCAATTTACCACTGTCACAGTCTCACTTGAAAAAGATATGTCATCACAGGGAAATCGCATAATCAAGAGACCATTTTGTGGAATTTTAACATAAAAATATATAAATAGATTTTTAGAGATTGTGTTGGTGGAGCAATGGGAGGAAGAAGAAGTAGCAGTGGGGGACGGAACCAGACCATTCTCCTTCGCCGTGTGGAAGAAGCCTATCAGAAGCACGGCTGCAGAACCCTAGATGATGTCGTTGGTCACCTTCGATTAAAATATACTGAGTACTTTCGTATGAAGCAACAATCCTTTGCCTACAATGTCCGTCGAGCTTTCAGTGAGTTCCAGCGGACCCCAAACAAACCATCTCATGGAGGATCAAGCAATGAGGATGATGTAATGGACGAGGAGGAGAAAATTCAAGGATCCGAATCCCGTAGTCCTTACCGAAAAAAACAGAGGCACATAGATAAGAGTGAAGAGAAGCTAATGCGGTTGGAGAATGACTATCTCATGCGGAGGCAGAGAGATTTTGATAATCAGTCTGAATCTGACTCTGACTCGGGATCGAATTATGATGATGTTTCGACTTCTTCATCTTCGGATGCCATTTACGAGGAAAAGCTTGAGCCCAAGTTCGATTTGATGAAGTCAATGCTTCGGGATTGCTATGGCGGATCCAAGGTTGAGAAGACAGCGGCAGTAGAGAAGAATTTGGAGGTGGAGGATGTTAGCAAGGAGAAGACGCTTACAATTAATGGAGTTAGCAAGAGGTCGAGCTCTAGTGCTAGTACTGTAACAGAGAGAAAAGCAGTGAAGAATTCTATCCCTGTGGAGGAGGTGAAGGGTAAGGAAGGAGGACCAAGGTTTAGTGACTTGGGCGGGATGAAGGGCGTTCTTGAGGAGTTGAAGATGGAAGTGATTGTTCCTCTCTATCACCCGCAGATTCCAATTTGGCTTGGAGTAAGGCCTATTTCTGGGATTTTACTCCATGGGCCTCCTGGTTGTGGAAAGACTAAGTTGGCCCATGCAATTGCAAATGAGACTGGAGTGCCTTTCTATAAGATATCAGCTACTGAGGTTGTCTCTGGTGTTTCTGGTACGTAATACGACTTTTTTCCCCTTGTATGGCTGTTAGTTTCCTGTATATGCAAAATGTAATGGCTTATTTTCTCTTGTTGTGCTTTCAGTGTTTGGTTTTGGAGTGACTTTTATTTTCCTACAATTATAATTGTAGTTACGGTAAAACTTGTGAAAACTATATTAAAGAACTGAATTTCCAAAACTATAGAAAGGTGCTTACAAAACATGTTTCTGAAAAATCTAAGGACTAGAACTGAAAACTATTCAAACAAGCTCTTACTGGTTTCTCTTTGCTCTCAAGTTGGTTCTTCTCATATTTACTATTACAGTCCTAGACATAGACTTTAGCATTACAGTCCTAGTGAAATTTCGTTTATGAAATATGTACTTAACAGTGTGATGGATCTTATTATGTTTTAGTCTTGTAATTCATTTATTATAGTGAAGCCTCATGATGACCTTATTTTATCTATATCACGATGTTAGGCGCATCTGAGGAGAACATCCGGGAACTTTTCTTAAAAGCAGAAAAGACAGCTCCTTCAATTGTATTTATTGATGAGATTGACGCCATTGCTTCAAAGAGAGAAAACCTACAAAGAGAGATGGAACGTCGAATAGTTACCCAACTAATGACTTGCATGGATGAATCCCATAGATATATATCAGTGGACAAGAATTCTGATACTCAAAACAGTAATCCGAAAAAAGGATATGTTCTTGTCATTGGAGCTACGAATAGACCTGATGCAGTCGACCCTGCTTTGCGGAGACCAGGACGATTTGATCGAGAAATAGTATTGGGTGTTCCAGACGAAAATGCAAGGGTTGAGATACTTTCGGTGCTGACCCGCAATCTTAGACTTGAAGGGGACTTTGATTTGGTGAAAATAGCAAGGGCCACACCTGGTTTTGTTGGAGCTGACTTGTCTGCCCTAACTAATAAGGCAGGTAACATTGCTATGAAAAGGATCATAGACCAAAGGAAGTTAGAGCTCTCTAAAGAACCTGTGGATGAGAAAGCTGAAGAAGATTGGTGGAGGACACCATGGTTGCCTGAAGAAATGGAGAAGCTTGGCATAACTATGGCAGATTTTGAGGTAATTATCTCGGTTACTTGACATGCAAGTGGAACATTTGTCAGACGAAACTGTTCAATACCTTTGATGTATAAGGGCTTTGAATTTTGAGTGTGCTTTTGTCTCTGAATAGAAATTATTGAAGATAGATTTGCTTTAATAATTCATCTTTCTGATTCCGTGTATTGGCATGACCTAGCACTTTTCCTGCAGGAAGCAGCTAAACTAGTCCAGCCTTCTTCCAAAAGGGAAGGTTTCTCAATGATTCCAAATGTGAAGTGGGAAGATGTCGGGGGCCTTGATACATTAAGGCATGAGTTTGAGCGTTATATAGTTAGACGTATAAAGCATCCCGAAGATTATGAGGTAAGATGTGTCATATTCGTCATCTTTATAGATGATTGAGTTGATGGAATGAAAATATCACGTGAATATGCCAAACCCTAATCTGTTATTGAGTACCACTATTTGTCAGTGCCTAGGCATGGTTTCATATATACTGTTGAATTGTTTATGGAGTGTATGTACCTTGGTAGTTATTTGTTACCTGCTAATTTCTCGTATAGATCGATGTTCCTTCCTGACTGCATATTTTCGTGATCGTTGAGCTACATTTAAAATGAAAGATCCTATGACATGTGCTAGCAGAAATGGATATAAGATATGTAATTCTCTCTGTGAACTAGATTTAAAAACAAACAAAAAAATTAGGGAACTGGAATTTAAATAGACGTATTTTGCACTTCTATTACATGGATGTTTCTAATAGTTGCAAAGTGGTGTGGTCTTGGTTTTCTTGTTTCAATTTTTTTAGCGCGCCTCTTTTAGTTCATTTAAATTAAAACTCTTCCTTATTGCTTTCTCATTTATATATTTTTCAGGATTTTGGAGTGGATTTAGAGACAGGATTTCTACTTTATGGCCCCCCCGGCTGTGGTAAAACCCTAATTGCCAAGGCTGTTGCTAATGAAGCCGGTGCAAATTTTATACATATTAAGGTTTGCCTTGTAGAAGTTATGTGATTAGGATTTAGATGTATGTTCTGTAAAATCGATCTGATTTGCACCATTATTTTTCCTCTGTACATTTCTAAAGGGCCCTGAACTTCTGAATAAATACGTGGGGGAGAGCGAATTGGCTGTCCGTACGATATTTAGTCGTGCAAGGACATGTTCTCCTTGCATCCTTTTCTTTGATGAGGTATGTGACTATTGTTCTTCATTATTGTTGTTTTTATATGCCCTTTTGTGTTACGTAAGGGAAACCATTGGCGTGCCTCTTGATAAACTAAGATTGCCGGGTTCAATCTTTTATATTTTTATGAGAACCACAGTAGCCAAACATGTTTTTTTTGGAGAAACACGCTTCCAGTGGTTTTATTGTCGTCTTCATATTGTTTCTCTCCTCTTCCCTTTTTCTTGAAGTTCTTCATTCGAGATGATACATTTAATTTTGTTTCTCAAATATTTTTCAAACATCAATAGCATAATTCAACACAATGAATGTGTGTAAGAGTGTTTTTGACCTTTTGGGCAGGTTGATGCTTTGACAACAAAACGTGGAAAAGAAGGGGGTTGGGTTGTTGAGAGGCTGTTAAATCAGGTCAGTTTACTGCTATAATGTTATACAGTTTGCACTAATCATGTATCATATATTTATTTGATCGTCGTATCCTCAGTCCTCTCGTACATGCAGCTTTTGATTGAACTAGATGGCGCAGATCAGAGGAAGGGGGTGTATGTAATTGGTGCTACCAATCGGTATGAATTGTCTTTCTTATCTCCATAGCGTTCTGCTTAATTTTATTTTTTGTATATTTTAGTTTCCCAATTTCTCATTGAGATTTTCTTCCTTGAATGTGTTTTCTGTGTATATGCTAGACCTGAGGTGATGGACCAGGCTGTCCTTCGACCCGGAAGATTTGGGAAACTCCTTTTCGTACCTTTGCCTAATCCAGATGAGCGTGGATTAATCTTGCGAGCACTGTCTAGGAAAAAGCCCATAGATTCAAGTGTGGATTTGTTCAATATTGGCAAGAGCCCATCTTGTGAAAATCTCAGTGGCGCTGATCTCTCTGCACTGGTTTGTTTAGCTCATTTTGTGACCCAATCACGTTAAAAACACTTTCCTAGCTCTCACTCGTCTCATTATTAAATTTGCGCATTAGTATCAATTTCTACAGTCCTTGATAGAGCTAGTTTGTGCTCTTGCTAGATGAATGAAGCTGCCATGATTGCACTCGAAGAGAAACTCGCATCAGGGAGCAGCAGCTTGTGTGCTACTCCTCTAACCATTAAACCCAAGCATTTTGAGGAAGCACTGGTCAAGGTCACTCCTTCAGTGTCAGAAAAGGTATGTGATTGCCCAAAACCTTGTCTAAAACAATCAGAGTTACCTAACTAACTATTTGAATTCTGATGTGTCGTGCGCGTTTTGGAGCAGCAAAAGGAGTACTATGACCGTTTGTCTCGCAGCTTCAGACCGTCCTAAACAAGTTTCTGAACACCCAATTTATAGAACAAGATACTTGTGCTCCTGGAGATTCTGAATATGCTCTATTCATCAAGCAATTTAGGAGCTAAAAGTTCGGTTTGAGGAAGCCATTTCTATGGTTGTGTTGCTCAGTGGCTTGAGGAAGCCAAAGTTTTGTTTGTTGATAACATCCATGCTTCGGACATGCATTTGTGTTATAGTTTAGATTGTTATGTGCATTTTAATTTACATTTATAGATAGTTGCATCACTTTGTTATAGACGTCTACACGAGGGAATTGCGTGTTTTCAGGTACTTTGGTGTACTTCTCGAGCGCTTTATGGAGTCTAGTAGGACCATCAGTGGCGAAACCAGAAAAATTTAAAAGGGGGGCCGAGGCACATTGCGTGGGACGGATCGGGAGAGTTTAGGATGTTTGATTGGATATAATCATCATTAATAAAAGAATATGAACTATGTAATTATTTTCATATATAGTCTTTAACATAACACATTAAAGTTATCTTATATATATTTACAAGATTTATTATATTTTTTAGATATAGATATAGTCCGATATTTAACTTTTCAAAAGCATACTAAAACTAATCATGCTAATAATTTAGAGGGTATTGTTACATATAGATGAGGCATTATCCATAATATATATTTCAAATTGATTTTTATAAATTGATACTTATTTATAAATAGGGATTTTGATAGAGACCAGTACATCTTTGTTAAGAAACAAACTATTTTAATGTCAACCAATAATAATAAAACATTATAATTAATATACATTATTATAATGTATTAATTAATGATATACTTAATTATTGTATATTTAATAACAAATTATATATCTACACACTAGCTTAATATTTCATAAGAGAAGTAATGATGATAGATTGATGGCAAAAAACGTAAGAGATAAAAGTGAAGCTAGGAAGTAGGAAAAGAAAATTAAAGATGTTGGGCTTGAGGTTCGAACACGGAATCCATAGACCAAACAACAGAGACAAGACCACTGAGCTAACTCCCTTTTACAGAATATGAATACTACAATAAAAACATATACTCAACACTAAAGGTAAAGAGAGGGCACGAGCCCCCCCTGCCCCCCCCCCCCCCTCAGTTCCGCCTATGGGACCATGGATGTCTTCCAGAGGTCAACATCTTAAATCGGGACAATACAGGCTGAAATTAAGTAGAAATGAGACTTCCTCAATTCCCATTGAAGTCGGTGCAGTCCCCGCGTGAATCCCTTTTAAGGTTGTGCATTCACGATGTTGAAAACACACAATTTTCTCGTGTAGACATCTATAACAAAGAAAGTGATGTAACTATTTATAAATATAAATTAAAATGCACGTAACGATCTAAACTATTGTACCAATACATATCCTAAACATGTATAAAATGAATGTTATCATTTGTGCTTAGATGTATACAAAAATGGACACTTAATTACTTACATGGAAAATCATATATGTTACATTTGTGTCAAATTATAAATGGGAATAGTCTATATCCAAACAAATGGAAACAGTCAAAAGCTTTGAAGTACTGCTTTTCTGTTCCTTGTTTTTGATAATTGTAATGGTTCGGGTTTGCGGTTCACGCTAGAGCGCAAATTTCTTGAATCATATTATTCACCATTAATACAATTATTAGTGGTCAACTTATATCCTCTTATATACACACGTTTCGTGATCTATTTACACACGAATGTGTGCGCTTAATATAAGCGTATAGGTTCTGTGCGCTTATATTAAGTACATAGGGACAAAATGAAAAATAATAAATTTTCATGAGGGCATAGCCCCAAAACATGTACGCTTAATGTAAGCGTACAAGTTTTGTGCCTGTACGTTTACACTAAGCGTATAGATTAGCGTACCAACGGTCGAATCCGGTATAAACTTGTACGCTTAATGTAAGCGTATAGGTTTGTACAAATTTTGAAAATCCGACCGTTGGTACGCTTACATTAAGTGTATCAACGGCCGAATTTTCAGCCTATAAATGCACAAATTCTTCTTCCACACCAAATCACAACATTGAAATGACTTTGCAAATTGAAGATGAGGTATGAGATTGGGTACAAGCTCGAGAAGATGAAGAAGTAGACGAAGAATGGAGTGACTCGGGTTGCGAAGACGAAGGAGATGATTGTGATTTGTTCATGGTTAGTGTTTAAATTATATTTTATACACAGTTTATATATAGATTATAGCTTCTATTATAGGAGGTAAATTTGCTATGAATTAATGACTTTGCAAATTTGTTGTATTATTAGTTTGTTCTAATTATAGACAGTATTATAATTCATAAATAAAAAATAATTATAGGGGGAATATTATGTAGAACGTTTTCGTACTGGTCTAGTTTGGGAGAGTATGAATGAAATGATTGAGTGGGCTAGAGCAAAAGAGTTAATGATAGTTTTGGTGACACGTACCTCAAATCCGTATGTAGCTAGTTTGACATGCGATAGATACGGTGAACCGAGATCTGGGAGGCCGAAAGTTAATGTAGAAAATCCGGAGTTGTCGGTTTCGAGGAGTAAAAAACGCAGATCGAAGAAGTGCGGTTGTAGATTCGAGTTGTATGGGTGTCGTTTGAAAAATGAGCTAGGGTCTCTTATTGAAAGATGGGTCTTGGATGTTATACATGGCACCCACAACCACATGCTTCGGACTAGCTTTCATGGGAATGCATTCATGGGTCGAATGACCCAGGAAGAGGAGGTCATGGCTAGGAAATGGGGCGATGGTCGAAAGACTCCGAAAGAGATTGTTTCGCAGTTGAGGAAAAACTTTTCGGGAAATGTAACATCAATGAAGCAAGTTGCCAACTTTTTGCAGAAGCTCTATTTTGAGGATCGTGGAGAATTGACGGTTACTTAGTGGTCCCTTCATTTTTTGAAAGAGAATGAGTATCTTTTCTATCCTCTTAGGAATGTGAAGAAAGGGGACGAGATGGAGATCCTGTTTTTTGCTCACCCGGAGTCGCTACGGCTCGTTTGAAAAACGAGCTAGGGTCTCTTACTGAAAAATGGGTCTTGTATGTAATACATTTTAGTAATAGTTAGATATTTTGCTATGTGCTATAATTTGATTAGTTATATTCACTAAATATTGGTATTTTTTTTCTTATGTCTATGAATAGATATGATATGCCTTTGGTGGAGATTGTTGGTTTTACGTGCACTCACAAGACGTTTAACATTGCGTACGCATTCACCCGAGCGGAAAAGTTTTTCCATTACCAGTGGATAGTGAGGGCCTTTCGGAACTTGTTTGAGCAGTTGGGAGTAATGCCAAAGGCTATAATGACCGATTGTGAAAAGGCTCTCATCAAAGCTATTAAGGTAGTTTTTCAAAACGTCCCGGTAAGACATCTCTTGTGCTGGGTCCATATTAGAAACAACATCAAGGCATATGCCGACAAGGTTATAAAAGACAGTGCCAGAGTTGATATGTTTACAAACTAGTGTTGTGGACTTTTTTGCTCGACCACCGAGGAAAGCTACAATGAGAGGCTCAGAGCATTGAGGACATCGTGGAAGAGCGGCCTTGTTGGATACGTCGAGAGGGAATGGCTGACTCCTTACAAGGAAAGCATAGTAAGAGCTTGGACGGATTACACCCTTCACTTCTTCACGAGGACTTCAAACAGGTATCCTTTGAACATTGTGTAGTTGATTGTTTGTACTCAAGGTCGTGCTAAGGCAATAAATGTTTTTTGTTTTGATAGGGTTGAGGGGATGCATCGTGTCTTGAAAGATATTGTGGGGTCTAGCAGAGGCGACTTTAACAGAGTGATCGTGAGGATCCACCATGCAATCATTCTTCAAATCGACACGATTAGGGCGACCATGAACAACTCACTGTCTACACAACCAATGGAGTTCAACGATCCAGGGTTTTCGGAGCTTGCCCGAATGGTCTTTTCAAGGCTCTTCTGCAAAGTGTCAGACAAGTGTTTTGATTTGTTGTTGGCCATGTATGATAAGTTAGTCAAGGACGACTATTCAGAAGTATGTGACGATCATTGGGTGATAGACTGCCTTGGGTTGCCGTGCATACACGATATTGCAAAAGCCATCATTACGAGAACATCTCTCACTCCAGACGACATTCACAACTTTTGGAAGGACTTGCATTGGGAAGAGGATCCAACAACATTTGCGCTTGCTGACGACAGTGTTCCGGTGTCCGTTCCAGAGTTGAGATTGCGTGAGATGTGGTCGAGAGTGCAAAGCCGAACTTTAGGCCAAGCCACATTATGGCAAGTGAGTGATATGTACATTGCCTTGGAGCATCCGAAACAAAGTATGTTTATGGAGCCGACGGACATCTGTAGAAGGGGGAGGCCAAGTGGTGCGAAGAGCAAGGCAAAGGGGTCGTCGACTAGGGAAAAGAGCCTGCATGAGCACGTAAGAGAAGACTTACTGAAGTCTGAGAAGGCGAAGGCAAAGGATAAGGTGAAAGGGCCAGGTCGTCCCAGGAAGCAAGCAAGTTTCGTAGTGCTCGAACTCAATGATGTAATAATAACATTATTCATACATTTGCAGACTTATGTAATCAAAAGACATAATAAACTTATTGCTTGTAATCATAACCCCGATAATATATCTTCTTCCTCAACTTCACGTTTGAATCTGAAAGGGTGTTGCACAACTTTTTAAGCTCATTTCTTTCCAGCACCAATTCTTTGATAATCTTGACAGCATTGTCGTCATACGGTGGATCAAGCCACTTAAAGGTACGACACCCTGTCATCTCCCCATCCCGCTCCATTGGGATGTAATCCTTGCATGCGAGGTACCTCATTTTGTAGTGAATGGGCCTGTCGCAAGTGTACAAGATGACCGGGAAATTGCATTGGCACATTGTAACCGGAGCCTGTGCACTAGTGGACGTGCTGGACGACGAAGCCATAATATCCAACGATCTGGAATATGATTTATTTTATCACAAGCTATAAACTCTTAAAAAATTATAAAGCCAAAGAAAGATGAATAACGTTACCGAAAAACTGAATAATCCCTCGCATGTCGAGTTTTCTCCTCTGCACGGCGGATCTTGAGCTCGGGAAAATTGAAGCCACCGAATGTGAGTTGAATGTTGTGTTTGGATGTGAAGAGAATGAATTTGGCTATGGTATTTATAGGCAGAAAATTTTGACATTAGAAAAATGATCGTTAAGCGCACAAACGGTCAGATTTATACCCGTTGGAATCGGCCGTTATACAGTTCTGGGCCCAAATACAGGCCCAGAACTGTACGCTTATTGTAAGCGCACAGAGTTGTACACTTACAATAAGCGTACAACACATAGGCCTATATTTGGGCCCAATACAGATTGGGCCCAAGTATAGGCCCAAGTGGGCTTAATGATAATATTAATTGTATTTTTTCGCGATTAAAAGCATTCATAACATTTCCTAACTTTATGATAATATTAATTGATATTTTAAGAATTTAATACGTAATACTTATACAATATTCATCAATTATAATTTATACTAATGTAATATAATGAAGATTTGGGTTCCTGTGCGAAATGCGAAGCGATCTCGGTCGTACATTTTTTTTTTCCGTCCCCTAATCATTCTGAACTAGCCTATATAGAAGGTTCACAAATAAGCACTAAATGTTCATTTATTTGTACATTCACGTTCACAAATAAGCATTGAATGTTCAAAGACATGTATTGGAACATGATCATGTTATATGTGAATTTTTACGGCACATAAAATGAACATGTTGTACTTATATGCGGGTGGCGGGGAAGCAACTGGGGAGGGGACAAAATGACCGGCCTGGACCGGGGATGGAACGGGAAAGGGCACAGGAGAAGGGGAAAAATGAGGGGCTACGGCTGGAGGGTGGGTCTCATTCGTCGACAAAATCGGGTCAAAAGAAACCATGTACTCTCCCTCCAAGCCCTCGTCATCATCTAACATCTGCTGCAGCTGTTGCGCCTCCTCATCAACTGGTGGATCGTCAACATACACGTCATCTATGCTATCATCCTCGGTCTGAACATAAGGCTGAGGAACCGGTGATGCTGCACCTAATAAATTGGCTCGTAGCAGAGAAGTGCGCCGACGGACGGTGTCTGAGATATGTCTCCGAGGCACGACATGTCGGTCCACTACCGGAGCCGGATGTGTCAACCCCTCAGAACCTCCTAATGCGTCTCGTACCGCCTAGATTTTTTATTTGTTAGATTATTATAACCGTATTGGGCCAAATCGGTCATTTGCATTTTAATCGAATTAGAATGACAAATTATAATTCATATTTTCAAATTCTAATCAAATCTAATTCCTAATAATCTAAATTCAAATCGTATCTTGAATATAATTTTACATACGATAACAATAAAATATTCATTTACACAACAATATTCAATCCAAAATAAAATTGAAATAAATTGCATAATTTTAACAATTTTATTTCGATTATAAATTCTAATGAATCTAAATTCAGATCTAAAATCTAACAAATATATAATTTCAATTCTAAAATCCAAAATCCTAAAATCCGATATCTAATGAAATCTATTTCGTAATTCTAATTTCAAATTCTAAAATCTAACAAATCTATATTTTTTATTTCTGAAATCTTAAAATCCATAATCTAATGAAACTAAAATTTAATGAAATCCAAAATATAATGATTTTCAAAGCAGTATACCTGATGGACGCCTATCGGTGCGGGAGTGACGGTAACGTCCACCGACACATCTGGCAAGGGTGTCGATCGGGTTGTCGGTCGTCTGGCACCACCCATCACCCGTCGTCTCATTGTGTCGTCCTCGTCCTCATCCTCCATCGCCACCCAAACACCACCGATCGGAGAACCACCACCTCTGACCGGCCCGCCACCAACCGGCCCGCCACCAACACTCACCACCACCTTGGGACCAACAACCTCTCCTCCGCGCATCTCCTCTGCAACGCCATCGCCGGAGACTACTCCAATGGCCGCCAGAATCGCCGGAGCCACGAGGTCGCCACTGTCGCCGCCAGATGCACTGTCGTCCGCCTGGTTTGCACGGTTTGGGTCGCCAACTGGACAAGAAGAAGATGCCATCCTTGATTTTGGGATTAATTGAGAAGAAAAGAGGGAGGGAGAAAGAAGGAAATCGGGGGCGCCGTCGGGTTTTAGGGTTGCAGAGGGGAAAGAGGGGAGGAGGAAGAAGAAGCGGCGTCAAATAAGCGCATAAGGATGAGAGCCATGCGCTTACTTTAAGCACATAGCTACAATACCTATGGCCTGACGATATTTTTTTAATTCCACTTTTGCCCTTATGCGCTTATTGTAAGCGCATAGAACCTATACGCTTACAATAAGCGCATAATTTTGTGTGCATTTAGACGAAAAAACGTGTGCATATAGGATTTCCCTATATATATATACACCTCTAGCAGGCGCGTGCGCTCGGCGGTGTTTACTCAAATCGAATTTCAGGGAAAAAGGTGATTTAAATCGAAAACTTGATTTTTCATTTCTTAATAAAAGAATATGATGTTTTTAAATTTGAATAGGAAAGAATAAGTGTTATTTTTTCTATAACAAGTTATATGCATAGCTCAACAACACATAACTTCAAACCACTATTCACTACTAATGCACTAGCACTGAAACACATAAACGACCAAACTTAGACTCTATACACCTTATAATTATCATTGAATTACCTAATAAGATCTATCCTATCCCGCCCAAAAATCAAGCAAGCAGTGCGAACCAAATTCGAATCTTTAGCACCAGAATCCAATTCCTCATCTCCAAAAGGCTTTCCAGGTGAACTCAGGGAAGAACATTTCAAATTTTAGTACACAAATCCCAAATGAATTGCTCCAAGACCTAGTCCTAGATTAAGTCCATGAGTCAATGCCAAGTGAAATCTTAACCCCTCTTCAAAAGAACTTACGCGTTAACCTCACATCCTTGTTCTTGATGTATTGGATGTGAAGAGTCTCGGGTTTGCCTCCTTTGTACCTCAATTTGTAGCCTCTTGAATAATTATCTGAACAACAAGCAGAAAAGAATAAAAGAAACTCATAATTCATACACATAAAGTTTGCTTCTGTTTGAAGATCAAAACTTTTCAAAAGAAAGAAGAACATAATATTTCTTTGAAGAGATGTTTTATTCAAAATCGTCAATATGTAAGGAATTTTAGTCATGTTGTTAGGAGATTTCTAGCTTGAACTAAGCATGTTAAAAATTCTATTAGTTATAATCAGAAAATATATAAAATGCTCGATAAGGCCAAAAATTGAGTAACTGTCTATACTGCTTGTTGTTTAAGTTGCAAATTGAGATTGTTTTCCCTGAGTTATACAAGGATGATCTTCATCTGTATGCAATCCAATATCTTTAACAAAGCTTGCTTTATAGAAATTTATAAAGGGAAGGGAGAAAGCATAAATATTTCAACTGAATCAAACTAAAAAACTAAAATAACTCATCTAATCAGAACACATGAATAAGATACCATCATATCATACCAAACAATTTAAGCAGTGAACATGCTACAAGAAACTACTGTCAGCTTCTATTGACAATTAGAAACACATACCCGCCATTTGCAGGCAAGCCTCCACCCTTAGTACACCCAATAGCAGTATTTGTGAGTTCCAGTTAAACAAGAATGAACGACAAACAATTTATATTTACTGTCATATGACATGCGTAAATATGTGAAGTAACTTTACCATCTCGTCCAACTCCCTCTTCTTCAACCTGAAGACAAAGAATACAAAGTGAGCCAGAAATCTTGCATCATCAGAACATCCTGAACTGCACAAGATGAAATGAACATCATATCTTTAAATGCATCGAAAATAGTGAAATCCATACTAACATAGATGGTAGCAATGAGGCCTAAATACCCCAAGGGAGATAAACTTTTTTTTGTAAAAGAAACACAATAAAAGAAGGAGGCACTTAGTTCAAAACAATATATGCTTTTCACAGGTCATTTATGCTCTCACCATGTATCATTCATAGATTTAAGCACGAGCGGTACAACTACATTTTGGAAATCTACGAAATGTTAAAACAAGAAGCCAGAAGTCTGGAACCATACTAACATGTCAAATAAAGTGTATGTGGTCTTTGATATGCAGAGATAACCATTTTGTAATTTTCCCTACAAAATAGTATGTACAAGGGACAAGGGTTGAACAGAAAGAGGGCAAGTTTCACTTACTGCTGGTGAGGTGACTGAAGACAGTGAGAAAATTCGATCTTTAGGTTGAAATTTCCTTGGCCTCTTCAAACTGTAATGGGCAATTTACAAAAACTTCTGTTATGAAAAAGCTCTGGAAGGATCAAAGATGGCAATACACAGAGACAAAATAACAAATACGTAAGATCAATGATCTACGAAAGACAATACAAAAGTCAACATGAGTAGAGTTGGATCACACAAGCACCACCCTTGTTCGTAGTCACAGATGTCAAAGACTCAAAGCCTTGAGCTCCCTATCCAAATGGAACTCAACATCTATCTTCGTCATAAAGCAGACATCAGATGCAAATCAGGGGATTTGAATTAGGTTATCCGTATAGATTTTCTATGTTGAGCTTAAATTAGAGGATTTGAATAACAATCCAAAAGATTGAGCACTCAATTACCCTTTACTTGAACAATTGCAAGATGTTTATATAAAGCTCGGAACCCTGAATACTAACTTTTCTAAAAATAACCTGAATAAGCCACATATTTATAGGAATGAAGTGCATAACTCATTTACATAACTAGAAATTTGAAGGCTAGAATTTGATGCATCACAAGATTTAACAAAAGGGAGGAAGCTTACTTATTTCTAGTTTTTGATGAAGACAAGGATCCTTCAAAATCCTTAAGCACATTCCCATAATGTCTTTCCCAATTGCTTACCTAATCTATACTTATGCAATCCAACATAAAACAACCCATCTATGCTTGTTCTGATAGTTCTGATTCGTGGTTTGTATGAAGTATAACATGCCTTTTGCCTACCGGCTTTTGAGTTATTACTGAAAAATACCACTTGATTATCTATCACATCTCATTGGATGCATCTTCGTAAAGGATACTAACCTTGCAATGTTGAAATCATTAGCATCCTTGAGTGAATCTGTTTGCCGCCAGCAACCAGTTTGGAGATAAAGCGACCACTTCTAAATCTGAGACTATATTTATCCACAATTGGGTATAAAACGTTAGATACCCACAAATTCAAAGAATCGATTTAAAACAAAATTAAAATCAGAGTAGAAAGAAACTTACCAAAAAGACACAAACCCTTAAAACTAAATCGAGATTATGCTAGGGTTTCTCTAGGCATCGTGAGTATCCAAGTCTCTGAAATTCTTTGGAATTAGAGAGAAATTGTCGGAGCAAGAGGCTACGTCATCGAATTCAACAAAGGATCGAAGGAGGCTGGTGAAAATATTGGGGAGGAAATCATCGAGGAAGAGAAATGGCGTCTCGAGAGGATTTCTTTAGTCGGGATGCAGAACTAGAAAGACGTCGTCTTTGGCGACGAGATTTACGCTGGAGTAGTGGGACTGGAAAAGTGGGTGTGGAGGAGGGAGACATGGTTGGAGAGGAGATCACGACGACAAATGAAGAGAAGGAAGAAAGAGGGTGAGAGAAAAGAGGATAAGAGTTCGGAAGAAGATTGCAAACATGTGACACAGTAGAAGGGACGTGTGGACTCCCATACACATGCAAGCGGACACATCAAAGTTAGGTAAGAGAAGTAATAGCATAAAAAAGAAAGGGCACAATGGGAAATACACTATTCATTTGAACAACCTACACTTTTATAATAATATAGATATAGATATATCTAATCTTGTGTATAGAATGGATTATTATTTTTTGGATGACTTATACTGTTGGTATCTAAATTTTACAATTTTTTAGCTCTAAAATAAATTGTTAGAATAATAATAAATAGAGATATGAATTTAAATTTTTAAGAAAAAATAAGTCTTTTTACCTTCACCAAAGAAACTTAAATAATTTTGTATAGAAGTAATGTGATATACCTTTGTATTTAATATAACATTGATTCAAATTTATATATTTAACAATAACTTATTCTGAAAATTGAAATCAATCTTATCGTATCTATAAATAACGCCTATGTCATATTTGATGGGACCCGAGAAGGGACGATTCGAAGGCCACCAAGACGACCCCCAATGGAGCCTATGAGCAGCTCATTCGCATCACTCAAGTCACGGTGTCGTCGCCAACGGGCCCCCACACAAGTACCGATGCAACCTAATCGAGATGGAGCGACGCGTCACAAAGAACAAGAAGGCGAAGACCGGACTCATCCAATGCTTGGTCGCCACCATAAACGAGTCCCGGAAGCAATGGATAGCCACCCCACTAGCCCAGGGAGAAGTCACGACCTTCTAGCAAGGGTGCACGACCGTGCAGTCAATTTATGTTGTGCACTAAAGTCGTGCGCTTAAAACGCACGGCCGTGCGATTCGATATTTTCTGAAAAACACTATTTCGGGTTTTATTTTTTATGGGGTTTTTAATTTTTGCCTTTAGGGCTTCTATGTTAGAACCCTAATACTAATTAAGTAGTTTTCTTCCTCATTAGCAGTTCGATTTGAAGACATAATCATCTGGCTATGTGCTTGTGTGTGTCTCATCCCCAAACGATTTGTGAGTTCTCTCGTTCGTATTTGTAATTGAATTCTTGTATCCTTCCTTCAATCTAGTTCTTCCCTACTTGAATTTGAGTTCTTGATTGATTTGCAAAAGGCGAAGGAACCTAGTTCTTGTCTTAAGACGGGACAAAACTTCAATGGTGGCGAAGGGAGTTTGTCATGTATCAAGTGATATCAGATTCTCAACGTTTAGAGGCAAGAATTCCTTTGTTTTACAAGTTTCAATTCGTTTCTTTTTAGCATTTAAGATATAGTTTAGTTTGTTCTTCGTTCAAACCCTAAAAAAACCCCCACCAAAGTCAACGACTACCCACCACCACTACCATCCCTATGTAACCCCCCATACCTTACCCCTAGCCCCCCACCTAGGCGCTAGGCTCCCTCTCACCGCCCTGCTCCTGCCTAACGACTTTTAGAATATTGCCACCACTACAACATCCCTATGTAACCCCCCATACCTTACCCCTACGTCATTCCTTCCCCATATTTCATTCCCACACTTACGTACCCCCTCCTCTCAGTAGCAATTGCAATTTGCAATTTCACGTGCCTTCCCACCCCATTCGTTCAGCAAGCCGTCGTACCATCACACCCAAATTTCCCATGCTTTATCTTTCCTCCTCCTATTTTTAGGTAACCTTAATTTTTTATCCTTATTTTCTAAGAATTGCATATTAGTTTAAGTTTTTGTTTTTGTTAATTCTTCTTGTTAAATTATTCAATTTCTTTACACTATTTTCTTGAATTATTCTAGTTGTTAGTTGCACTACTTTATTGCTCTTGCATTCTTTGCATCTCTAGTAAAAAAATGAGTCAGCTACAAAGTGATCCAAGACTTCCACTACAAAATAAAAGAAGACGACAACAACGAAGTCAGCTACAAAGTGAGCCAACACTTCTGCGTCAAAAAAATAACATAAAAAATCCAATAGTGGTAGAGATTGTTAATTCTTCAACTCTCTTACTTGTTGCAATTAGTTGTGTTTTCTTCCATGCTAGTTATATTTCTTGATTTTAGTTGGTGAAGTTCATTGTACTTTTCAATTTGAAGGCTTAACATTGGCATATGCTTGTTCTTCTTGCAATTCTATCGCCCTTTGACCAACTTTTAGGATTGCTTTAGAGCCTTCTTATTTGCTGAATTGGACATTTGTGCTTGCTTGGCAAGGTTTTCCCTTTCGTTGGTTTCTTGTTCCATTGTTGCGTACTGCTTCTTTTCCTTGTTTGGTGTTTAGGTAACATGTCTAAGGACAAATTAACCCTGGAGGATACTTCGAATCCTCGTGATGACATCAAGGCTTATATTCAGGAGGCCCTCTGTGATCGATTGAAGTTGGAGAGGTATGTGTTATTAGCTGAAATCACCAAGCAAATTAACCATCTTGGGGACAACTTGCACCCGGATAGCACTCGTTCCACTCCCCGTAGTGTGCACAACGAGCCACAAGTTCAGCTTGGTGTTCCTCAACACCACGCCCTAGGCACCAGCGCAGCTGGAAACATTATGCCGCCTACCCCGCCATCTCCACTCGTACAGCACAACGGCCTACCTCCCCGGCCAACCGCTCCCCACTTCGCGGCCTTCAATGGTTTGCCTCGCCATGAACCCCATGCCCCATGGCACCCAGATTTTTGATAATTACTATGGTGAACCGGATCCTGGTGATGAGCTCGCGGTCCTTGATAATCAACTCCAATGCGGTCGACAAGCTAATGCTCATCGCTGTGATATTAAAGTTAAAATTGAACCTTTTTGCATGCTTAAGTGACCCGACAACTTACATGGAATGGGAGTACAACACTGGGTATGTGCTAGATCATTGCAACTACCATGAGCATGAGAGGGTTCAAGTCGTCACCATCCACTTCACTACCTATGCTCGTGCTTGGTGGCAGCACACTTGTGAAGAGTGCGCCTACCGTTATCAACCTTCTGTTGAGACATGGTTTCAGCTCAAGTATCTCATGCGAAAGCGCTATGTTCCTCCAAATTACAAGCAACTCATGCAGAATAGAGTGGCTACTTACCGCCAAGGCACTCACTCTCCTATTGAGTTCTTTAATGAGCTCGAAGACTTGATGTACAAGGACGACGTCTACCCTGGTCCGGAAGCTCTCCAAGATGCATTTCTAGGAGGTATCAATTTGGATATCCGTGGCATTCTAGAGGTCCAAGACATTGGTGATGTTCCCACTATGGTGCACAAGGCCGAGTTGATTCATAATCAACTCCTACGTAAGAAGGCGATCGTACACCATAAAAGGTGCCCTCCTAATTGTTCATATATTCCCTTTTCTGCTAATCTTTCCTCTTTACAACCTACATGAAAGGATGAACATGGCACCTTACATCCTCCTAAAGATGCCAAACATGCAGTTGTAAGTGACGAACGAGCAAGGGACATCACTTGCTTCAAGTGTGCAGGTCGTGGGCATTATTATCGAGATTTCCCTAACAAGAAGAAGGTGTTGATGGCCCAACACGGGGTTTATGATTCCGAGGATGAAGACGAGGACGTCTATGTCTACAGTCCCGACTTGGACTCTCAACCTCTTCTTATTTGTGAGACCACTGATGACGCCGATAACCATTCTCTTTTAGCTCGTTGTTTTACATGCCTTTAAGAGGAGCTCAAACCAACTCAAAAGGAGGTTCTCTTCCATACCCATTGCACAATTCAGGAGGCCACATCCTTGACCATTATTGATGGAGGGAGTTGTTGCAACTTCATCGATCAAAAGGTGGTTGACAACCTTGGTTTGAAGTTTGTGGACCACTCTCGTCCCTACACTCTCCAATGGATACAAAACAGTCAAGGGGACAATCTTGTTTCCTGACAAGCCAAGGTTGCGTTCTCTATTGGCAACTACCAGGATGAGGTTGTTTTTGATGTAGTTCCAATGGATGCTTGCAATCTTCTCCTAGGACGACCATGGCACTTTGACAAGCATACCATTCATGATGGGTTCCACAAATCCTATTCATTCTACCATGGTGACTCCAAGGTGACACTTCTTCCCTTAGCTCATCCTCCCTTGCTCCAAGTACAGGCCATGCAAGCTCAAGATAAGGAGAAAATTGAGACTTTGAAGGCCGAGCAAGCCATAGATACCAACTCCCTAGGTGAAAACCTTGCTCGTTGTACACACGACCTCTCAAGCAACGTCAAATCGGGGACGATTTGAAGGCAAGTGGGGGAGAATGATGGCACCCAAAATGGGATGATTCGAAGGCCACCAAGACGACCCCCAATGACGACTATGAGCATCTCATTCGCATCACTCAAGTCATGGCGTCGTTGCCAATGGGCCCCCACACAAGTATTGATGCGACCGAATCAAGATGGAGCAACGCATCAAGAAGATCACGAAGGCGACGACAAGACTCATCCAACGCTTGGCCGGCACCATAAACGAGTCCCCGGAAGCAACAAATAGCCACCCCACTAGCTCAAGGATAAGCCACGACCTTCTAGCAAGGGTGCACGACCGTGCGGTTAGTTTATGTTGTGCACTAAAGTCGTGCGCTTAAAACACACGGCCGTGCGGTTCAGTATTTTCTGAAAACACTATTCCAAAATTTATTTTTTATGGGATTTTTAATTTTTTCCTTTAGGGCTTTTATGTTGGAATCCTAATACTATTTAAGTGGTTTTCTCCCTCATTAGCAGACAAATTTGAAGACATAAGCATCTGGCTAGGTGCTTGTTTGTTTCTCATCCCCAAACGATTTGTGATTTCTCTCATTTGTATTTGCAATTGAATTCTTGTGTCATTCCTTAAATCTAGTTCTTTCCTACTTGAATTTAAGTTCTTGGTTGAGTTGCGAAAGGCGAAGGAATCCAGATTTTGTCTCAGGACGGGACCAAACTTCAATCGTGGCGAAGTGAGTTTGTCACGTATCAATATTGTACCCGGTGAGAATCTATTTTCAATAACACTGGCTTAGTTTCCGTGTTGTACACTAAGCTTGGATAAATTTTATATTGATATTTTTTAATCATTAAAAACATATTAATTTCATATTTTAAATTATATTAAATAAATGAAAAATATGTCTGATTAAGTGATTAGTGACTATATAAATGAAATTAAGATAAGTATGATAATATCCAAAAATCTCTACTAATAATCAATTAAGAAAGATCAATGTGAGTTCATACATACATAATATGTTGTACATGGTCTTAATCCTATACCTAGAAATAAATAAATTAAAAATGAATTTGAATAAAATGTGACTAATTAAATGAAAATCAAAAGAGAATATTCGAAAAATACCCAATGTATTCTATTTAATATGGAAACCATGATCAAATGTAAATAATCTATATGTTGTACAGAAAATGAGGATCATGTCTAAAATATTTTATATTATGATAATAATAATTAATAATAATAACAACTATAACAATAAAAAAACAATTTAGTGATGTGACACTATGTGGAGTAGACACGTGACAATAAATGACATAGCGCAATGTCAAAATGACAAGTGGTCTAAACTAAGTTTTACTTTAGTATTATATAGTAGACTAGACGTCAAGGCTTCAAACCAATCATATAAATTGGTAACCTTGTAAATTTACAAATATAAAGGTGTGACAAATTACTTAAAAGATATGATAATACGTAGTCACTTGAAACTATTCAAAATAATTTTGAAATAATGTTATTGCAAAAACAATAAATATCTACTAAAATGTTATAAGATATGTGAATATTAATAATTAAAGAAACATTTAAAGTATCCTAGTATATATAATATATCATTTAGATGAAATATTTATAATTAAATTAAGTTTTAAATCTAGAAAAAATCAAAATAACAAAAATGAATTTTTGGTTTGGATATTGTGTTGACAAAAAAATATTAATTTTAAAAAACGCCTGAATTTTGATGTGAGTTTTAGTTTATTTGATAAGTATTCGGTGTAGATATCATGTTTCTTAATCTTTGATTTTTACCAGATATGTTTTACTTACTATTTTTTTACCGAAAGTCGTTATAGCCAAATCTTTTGACATATTATATCGATTAGGTAAAATGAAAAAAAGTTAGTAGTGTCAAAATTATTTTTGGGTTAATTAAAAACCATGAGTTAAAATGGAGAATAACGAAATTGAAAGAAAAAATATCCTAAACTAATTTTAGATATTGTATTTATCTCATTTCAAATATCTTTTAATTAATTTTATATAAAAATAGTTATAACCAAAACTCACGATCTTTGCTTTTCTATAACTTTTATTTACTTTACAATCATATAGCCACAAATATGTATCAATTAGTTACCTCGATGCTTGCCTCGATTTTGTATAACTGTTATTTAATTTTTAATTGATCATTAATCTTTGTTATTAAGACTTTTCAGTATATGATCTTCAATTAGTCTCACTTTTTGAAAATGCACAAGTACTTGAAATGTTGTTTCCGCTAATGGCTACTACCGCTTTAAGGAATTTTTATCAATCAAAAGATGCAAAGCCTTTATTGAGACAAACGTTGTGACGAACCATGGATTCCAAGATGGTGACATGGCAGCGATGTTTAGATCGACACTCACTGGTGATGGTATGGAGATGGCGATAAAGAGAGATTAGCCATGGAGGGAAAAAAGATCGACATTCACCAACTATGGCGTAGTGATGGTGGCTAAGCTTTGAAAGATGCGAAGGCAGGGACAACAATGAGTCTAGTGTTCAGGATAATCCTTTTGAAGAAGACTCACACAAAGATCAATCATATTCTTTTTTTTAGAGAGAAGATCAGTCCAATTCTGAATTGATCAATCTTGTGGAAGTTTTGGATTTATAATCTTTTGTGATTAATTTGTAATATTTGTAATTGTTTTATAATTATTGTGATTGATTTGTATTTAAATTAGGAAAATATTACTCACACGGAGACTTAGGATAAAAATCTTTGTTATATAATTAAATTTATTTAAAAATTAAATAATGAGAAAATGCAAGTGACAATTTTAATGAGAAGTTATCATGTGGCATAGTTAGATTAAGTTTAGTGTATATATAGTAGATTTTTCAATATCAATTTGCTAAATTGACCCACATTATTTTCACTAGCTATTTTGTCTATTTTATAATGTATGTTAGTGGGCACATATTAATAATAAGGGGTTTTTGTAGGAAATCACCCGTTATATGGCCGATTTTGCATGAAATCACCTGTTATATCGATATTTATTTTAAACCACCCAGTTATCTATCTCCGTTAACGCAAAGCCACCCAGAGCCATCTGTCGTCCACTTTTCCGTTTAAATTTATAAAATGTCCCTTTTGCCCTCATTTTTTTAAAAAAAATTAGGGGCATATATGTCATGCAAGGCCACCGGCGTCGGCGGAAGGACCTCCGACTACCCCTCCGTCACCGGCATGTCCGAGGATCTCCTCGACACCCTCCACGACTTCCTCAAAGACCGGCAGCAACAAGCCGGCTCCAATCCCACGCCCCGCGCCACCACCTTCCACGGTCGTGGCACCTCCTTGGAGGATTTCATCGGTTACGTGTCATCCGATGAGAAGCCGACCGGAGCTTCAGCTGGTCTTTCATGGCGGAATTACGTGAGATTTGGAGCTCGATTGGTTTAATTACCCATCGGGCATTGAAGAGTAGGATAATACTCATCTTATTCGTGGGTTAATTCGAACTAAAATCCGCATGATTTACGGGATTTGTCCCCAATGCATTTTATGTCGTTCTTAGGTCTGATTCATTCAAATGCAAAATTCGAACGTTTTGGATTAACTTGGTGGGCGTTATATGGGGTATTATGTTAGGGGCATTAACACCTTCAAAATCCCTATAAAAGGCCTCCCAATTGTCCCTCAAACAGATCCAATTTTGCAATCTTCTTCACGAGCCCTAAAACTGCGACAGAGTTGTTCTTGAGTAAAATTCGAGAGAGTTTGAGCTTTGTTTTGTTAATTGGAGGTACCCTTAGCTTCGTCTTCAAGTCCCCTTCAAAAGTCCCATAGTCTCGCACCAGGAGTCGTGCCGACGAGCCACCACCGAGCCGAATTGCGTCCGCGTGAATAGTGTCAGCCCAAGGTTGGAGACAATGGCAATTTCGTAATATTTGCCACGAGGACAAAAGGGACAATTTATACATTTAAACAGAAAAGTGGACGGCAGATGGCTCTGGGTGGCTTTGCGTTAACGAAGATAGAAATTTGGGTGGTTTAAAATAAATATCGATATAACGGGTGGTTTCATGCAAAAAGTGACATATAACGGGTGGTTTACTGTAAAAACCCCTAATAATAATTTCTATATAGTAATCAAAGTCAATCTAGTTTATTAATTTTTTAAAAATATAAGGGGAAAATGCATAAAATTACCCTTTATTTATACTTGTTTGCGCAAAACCACCCATTGTTAATAATCTATTCCAAACATCCACTCCATCCTTATTATGTTAAATAATAGCTATAATTTTAGTTCATAGTTTATACACTTACAAAATCATGCACATATAGTGTAAAATATATGCACATTTAGAAAAATATATATATATATACACTTTAGAACGCGGATACATTTTTGCCTAAAATGTGAACGAGTTTCTACGATGTTTAATTTTTTGCCTAGATGTGCAAATATTTTATTGCGAATGCGAATCATATGCATTTTGCATGAGAGTGACCCTTCTCACACGACATCCATTCTCTAATTTTAATTATATTAATACTTTTTACACAAAATATAAATATGACTTATTTAAAATTTGATTGATATTATTATGTTTACGTCATCAAAAGTATTAAAAAAAATTACAATTTTTTTTTTTACATTGGTTCATAATCGAGACCAGAATAGCTTGGGCCAAATCGGAACCGGAATGAACTGGATTATGTCTTCGGTCTAAGTTTTGAAAGTATTTTGGTCCTGATACGATTTGAATCAATGACATCTCTACATTTTGGATGTTTTATTTTGTTCTAGTGAAATTACACGAATACAATATAAAAAATGTTAAAGAAACATAAGTGTATTTTGATCTTTTAGTATATTTAATAGGGACAATTAGTGAAAATCACCCGTTCAATAGGCCTCATTACTTAAAATCACCCCTATATTTCGATATTATCGAAAACCACCCGGATTTCATATGCCGTTAATCGATCACCACCATCCATTGACTTCCGTTTAAAATCCGTTTAAGCCTGGGCCCACATCCCTATTTAATTATTTATGCTTTCTTTTTAAAGTAAAATAGAAAAACATTAAAAGAAAAAAAGAAATATAAATTAAACCCATGTTCATCTTCTTCCCCAAATATAAATATTCATCTTCTTCCGAGTAGAAAACCTCACCTTTTCCCCTTCCACACCACTTGCATTTCAGTCTTGGCAATGATGGCGGCGTCGAGAGGCTTGATTTCGCACCTCCGAGGTTATGTAATCACACATAATCCGACGTCAGTTGCCGCCGCAATAACCACGAGGTTAGCCAGTTTTAGATTCTTTAGCTCAGATTCGGTCGCGCTTGCTGATGAAAGCGAGATCGATGTGCTACGTCCTCGGATCATAGAGGCCAAGCTCGGAATCATGACCCCTAATTCGAGGAGGATGGGAAACCCCTCAAATTTAGCTAGTGCTCTTTTGATTGAATATGGATCTAATGTTGGAAAGATGGATTTAGGTTTAATCGGATTTAGGGTTCATCGATTTGAATTTTTTTTGGCAAATTGATGTTCATTGGTTAGAATTTTGCTAATTTTCGCCATTAATGAATGTTGAACTGAATGAATTTTGATACTTTATGCCATTGATGGAGCTTAGGAAGAACTGGAATTTGGCCAACAGAGGAGACAACCCAACTCATTTGGGTCTTTTTATTTTCTTTTTCTTGTTTTAAAATTTCTTTTATTTCACTAAAAAAATTCAGAAAAAAAGTGTTGAGGGTCCGGACTTAACGTAATTGAAACGGAGTTAGACGTTGGGTGGTGATCGATTAACGGCATATGAAATCCGGATGATTTCTGATAATATCGAAATATATGGGTGATTTTAAGCAATATAATCTATTAAACGGGTGATTTTCGGTAATTGACCCTATTTAATATGATTAAGGTACAAAATAATGATTTGATTGGTTCTTTGTAGCAAAATATGAATAAGGGTGGTTACATGCAGTTTTTTTTTTATAATGGGTGGTTTTGTACAAACAAGTAATATAAGGGGATGTTTTATATATTTTCCGCAAAATATAATTAAATTATTATAATATAAGATAATAGTTTATGTATAAAATTAAAATTAATTATGTGTGTTTGTTAAAAGTCTTGAAGATGACTTTTTTATTTAAAAAGAGTTGAAAAGTAGTTTTGTATAATGATGTGTGTTTGGTGATAAAAATATTTTTTATAGGTATGTGCACTGGTGGAGTCAGAAATTTACGCACGGGGGAGGGGGGCTAAAACGCTTAAAAAAAACTCAATATTTTGATTATTTGGTCCATCCACACATATCATAAGTCTCGTTATTTGAAATTGACTAATATACTTATCCATTTTTCTAAGCATAAACAAATAAAATAACCCATTTCAAACAAAATAAATTTAAAATGTTTAACATTTCATCAATATAATTAATATATCAAAAACTTAATTTAAACAAAATATTTCAAGCTCATACTCAATATGATCCGTACTCAAGACTTTCATGTTTTGTTGGAGAAGAAAGACCCACTATTTGAAATTGGATCAATCTACACTAAATGTATTTTTTGTATTTTCTAAAAAATATTTAAATGATATAAGGTATTCAATTTTCTTTTGATAAAAATAGAAAATAGAAAAATATAATTGGACCAATCTATATCATACATATTTTTTGTATTATTAAAAAATATTTAAATGATTTATGATTTTCACTTTCCTTTTAATAAAAATAGAAAATATAAAAATATATAAAAAAAAAAAAGTTGATAGAAATTGAACTTAAGACCTATTGTTCTAACACAAAAACCACTAAACCAATATATTTTCCTTGTAATATTTTCTTTGTTCTATCTTATATTAAAAAATTCAAATGAGCAATATTCACAAGGTCTAAGGGGTTCGTCGAAATGGAGCGGGAACGACAATCCCCCTAGCCCCCCTTGGCTCCACCCCCGGATATTTGTGTTTTTTTTTTTTTAGAAAAGTGTGTAGGAAAAAAAAGAAAAATATTTTTTTATACGTTTATCGAAATATATAAACATATTTTTTGACAAAAAAATATTGTTAAGTAAACAACTCATTTTCCCCTTGCCAAACAAGGCCTACATTAAAAACCCGGTTTAACTACAATATTGTTGTCTTAAAAAATGAAATTTGTGTTGGTGCTCATGGGTTTAGAATTATTCATGTTGGTGTCTCATGATTAATTTTTTTCGATTATCCCTAAGGTTTTGTGCTTGTTTACTTCATAACCAAGTTTTTTTCATATTCGTATTCTTTTTATTCGAATTGATCAAACCTAAGCCCACCATTGTGTTTCTGGTTCTCAAATTAATAGGATTCGACTCCTAAAAACACTCAAATACATACTCAAACCATCTCGATTTGAATGTCATTAGTCGAAAATGGGTTGTTTTGAAATTCAAATCGAGATGGTTCGGATATGGATTTTTGTGCTTTAGGAGTCAAAATCCTACTAATTTGAGCGTGAGGAACACTATGATGAGCTTGAAATTGATTAATTCAAGTCGAACCGAAAGAGTATAAATATGAAAAATTTAGTTACGAAGCAAAAAATACAAAATCTTAGAGACAACAACCGAAAAAATTAATCTACTATATATATACTAAATTAGAACTTAATTACGTCACATGTCACTCCTTCATTAAAACCATCACGTGTCATTTTCTGTTTTCTTTTTTAAAATAGAGTTAATTATAAATCAATTTTTTTTATCCTAAATCTATCACTAATCTCTTCCTAATTTAAATACAAATGAAGCACAAAGATAACAAGTTAATCACAAAGATTTCAAATTTAAATTTTCCTAATTATATACAAATCCAAAATTTTCAAATTATATAGATAATTGAGATATAAAATTATGACCCGAATCTGATTATGATATCAATGTTATCTAGATTTAGTTTTTCAATACATAGATTAATTTTAATAATTATTAATATTTTTTATTCAACAAATATGATGTAAAAAACCTGTTCCTAACACGAAAATACGCTAGTAATTATAAAACACCAACATTAAGAGTTTGTTTTGATTATCTATAGAATGTATAGAATGTATTAAAATACATTATCTTGTATTAAATTAATAATTTAATGCAAAATAATTTATTTTAATATATTATACTAAAAAATCCAAATATACACTAATAAGCAATAACCTAAAATTCAACCAACAACAATTATTAAGTCTGCTACTGGTGAAAAAAACGCTCCCTTCTGGGAGCTCCCTCCTAGGAGCCGGCCCTAAATGGGTTCCATGGCAACCACCCACCAGAGACGAGCCGAGCCTCAAATCAAATGCTCCGACCGAGCCCCCGCTCCGACCGAGCATTGCTCCTCACCGCCTCCGCCGACGCCCCCCGCCTCCGCTGACGCCGCCAAGGAGTCCGACGTTGCCAGGGGTCCGAGCTACTCCAAGCCTAGATCCGCCACCGCCGGGAGAAACTCCTCCGAGCCTCCACCATGGCTGACGCCGCCAAGGAGTCCGACGCCGCCGGGGGTCCGTGCTTCTCCAAGCCCAGATTCGCCGTCGGGAAAAACTCCCCCCAAAAGAATGAGCCTCCTCCGAGCCTCCACCATGGCCGACGCCGCCGGGAGTCCATGCTTCTCCAAGCCCAGATCCGCCGCCCATCTCTGCCCCGCCGCCATCTCTGAGCCTCCATCTCCGCCCGCCTTCTCTGCCCCGCCGCGTCTCCCCCCCCCCGACTCGTCCCCTCCTCCTTCGCCGCCGTCCACCTCCCTCCCCTGTCCCCCCGCCGCCGCCCTCCTCTCCGCCCTCCATCTTGGCCCTGTCCCCCGCAGTTCTTACTTTTGTTTTAATTTGCTTTTTTCTGTTTTTGTTTATTTTGTTTTGTTTTTGAGTGTATTTGCAAGCTTGTGTGCTGCCGTACTACTTTGCTTCTGTTGAGCTGATTAGTGTGTAGATCGAGTTGTTTCAGTTGTGGTCGTGGTGGTGTTAAGGCTCCTGAAGATCCAAACGGCAACGTTAGGGTGGTCGAGACTCATGAAAATCCCTCATCATGAGTGGAGGCAACGTCATGACTGTCCATTCAACATTTCCCAGGATTGTTTTTCTGTTTGACCCATCGTCTGGTGGTGGACTCACTTCTCTCACTAGTCTTGTAGCTCGTTTTTGCTTTGTTGTATTTTCATTTGCTTGTCTTTGTTGTAACTAACTGGTTTTTCAGTTGCCGATTTATCGGCCTCTCGAGTGGTCCGACTTTTTGTCGGTTATTCGAATTTTTACCCTTATAAAAAAAAAACAACAACAATTATTTAAAAAAAAAAAATCGTTAGTTTCCTTGGATCTACAATTTCTCCATTGGGGACGAAATCATAGAAGAGAACCCAGTTCCTCCAAAACGCCAAACTGCGAAAAATCTCTTCTGGAAAAAGACCTGCTAAGAAATGGTGAGTGCTCTTCATCCTCTTCTCCTCTTTGGATGTATTTTTTAACAACGAACTGTCTTGTTCAAATAGATACGATGCGCAGTTTCACCGAATCAATCTCAGTTAATTATGAATTCTCTATTCAATTTGCTTTGCGGTTATAACGGGGGAACAATACCCAGGGTCTAAACGTATATCCTTTCTGCAATCTAGGTTACATGACATTGCATTTCAGGTTCGTATGATTTTGATTTCTCTTCGTGTTTATGTTTAATCATTTGGGAGATCAGTGGAAATTTGATGTTTTTGACTGTTAAAATGAACAATGTGAGACTTTTGATTATCATAATCAGCCAAGTTTTCAGGGGAATCCATAACGCTGGCTGCTAGGTTTTCATTTCAGTACCTTTTGGGGTTAAATTTGATGAATGAAAGTGGGAGAAGGGGAGACTGGAGGAATGAAAGTGAATCCAACCCAATTTGTCCCTCGTTTCCTACTCCATTTCTACCTAAATTTCTTGTTGAAGTCATTTCCAATTGTCTAAGAAGAGAAAAAATGAAAGAGAAGAACAATAAGGTGGAGCTCATATTAATGCCTTAGTAGTTGGTTGACTGGAGGAAGACTTTCTGGTGCACTTCTTTGATGAGAGCTAAGACTATCAGCACCAAGTTCCTTTTTTTGTGTGTGGAGTTCATAGGCTCTTTTAAGCCAAGAAAGTTGCAGGCGTGATATTTGTTTCTAATTAAGTGATTTGTTTTTCGAAGACTCTACTCTTTAGCTTGTAGATGTTCCTTTGTAAATAGGGATTCTTTGGCGTGTATGAAAATATGTAAATTTAAATAGGTAGCTACAGAGATAAGATCTTATGGGGTGGTTCAAACTTCAAACTTCTCTTAGCACTCTTGAGTGTAAGGTTGCACTTGGTAGTGTGTGAGAAGTGTTTACAAGTTTTCTTAGTAAAAGAACCCTGGTATTTTTGAAATGTAAAATACTTTGATGGTGAAAGCACTTGGGTAATTAGGATAGTGTGTGAAAAGTGCTTACAAGTTTGCCTATTGAAAAAAATCTGGTATCTGATGAGATGTAAAATAGCGAGATGGTGAAAGCGTGCTAAGTTGAATCACTGTACACTTTGTTTTGACTGTTTGTTTCTCTCTATTTATTTATGTGCTTGAAAATAATTGATTCCCAACTCTTTTTATCTAATGATCATCAGTGGCTAGCCAACTGGCCTTTATTTCTGAAAAACGGTAAATTTTCTTGGGAAGTAGAGATGTGAAGTGAGGAAATTGGAGAGTTTTGAGAGAAAAAGAGTTTATGGTGATATTTTCTTCGCTAAGATGATATGTTCCCAGTTTCAGATTGTGGAAGTGGATGAGAAAATAGGAAAGAGTTTAGGGTAAAGGACTGGGTTTTTACTATGTAGCTGCACAATGACCATATGCTCATTCTTGCTGTCACCATTTTCCTAGAACTTACTCATAAAGGAAAAAGGATGTCGAACGTAGTTAATGTGATCAACCCACAAGCCACACCGGATAAATTGATGATCAGAAATAAAGCATATCATATGTAGTGGTATATTTTCTTTTGGAGTAGAACATTGATAGCTTTTGCACGTTTATGTTCTTTGCCAATATTAATTAACATGTTGTTACATATTTCTTGATGCATCCCTCATCAGCCTTCCTTTATCAAGGGCTTGATCTTGTTTATTGATATATAGCTCAAGTAACTTCATTGTAAATTTGTAATATACTTCACTTTGCTTCTCTTTTGTCTTAAATTTTCAGGACGCACAGGATGCTGATAATTCCCAACAAAGCACTGCTGACATGACTGCATTTGTAAGTTCCTGAATCAGCTTCTTCAGAGTCTGTTCAAGAAAAAAGTTTAATGTCTTTAGTAGGTGATTTGAAATTTTGTTCAATTAGCATCTAACTATGTACATATGTCGTGACAAAGTGAATAACTTTCCTTAGTACTGAGGGTTTTTCACTTATTAATAACCACCTGTGTCATCTCTGGATTTCACCGAACACTTGGGGTAGATGCAGGGATTTGATTTTGTGAATCAGTACAGAACTAGAAAAAAATTTGAGCAACCCAACCCAGTAGTCTTGAATTTTGAAACCAGGCTAACAAGCTGTCATCAACTAAATGATTTTTAAAAATTATTGTAACACTTGTGTTCTCCTTCCAGGTACAAAATCTACTTCAGCAGATGGTAAGCCAATATCTACTATGTCTTATTTGTTTCTTGTCCTTGTAATTTCGATTATTGTGTTGATGGATTATCTGTCCTGCAGCAATCCAGATTTCAAACAATGTCAGAATCTATCATTACAAAGAATATCCTTTTCCGCTATAATTGTTGTGCTTTTGAATTGTCTATTTCTTCCTGTCTCACTGGCTCAAATTTAAAAGTACAAGGTAAACCATTAATTGGATAATGGATACACTAGTTGGATAAATAAAAAACATTTAATTCATACATGGATTGTTTTTTTCCCCATGATTGTCCTTAGGGATCTGAGAAATAGTCTCATACCCTTTCTTTGAGCTTCATCTTGTTAAGTTATATAGATGGTTACATGTCACAGTTGATAGATGTCTGGGTTCCAAGTCCTGTATGCCTCTGTTCTTGCCTACTCAGGGTTATCTAATTGTACAGATGTTATTTATGCACAAAATCCTCCTGCTTTCATAGTAAAAAATCATTGTCAGACGGAATGGAAGTGGCATGACTTGGTTACTGGGGGATGTAAGAAGAATCTTTTTAGTCAAGAGTCAAAATGTAAAGCTGTATCATGTTGGTTCTTTATATCTTCTCCATTCTCTGTTTTTGTTGTTGTCTTGTATCCTTACTACTTCACTGACTTAAATTTTTTAGTTGTTGAAAGCAGAAAATGTTCCAGCCAAAGAATTAATATCCGGCCTATAACTCATACATTCATGAAGGTTTAAGGACCACAATACATTGAGCTGAATTTTCATCTCTGGTAGTGTTAGTTTATTTCTTCAATTGCTCCAGTCAACTTAAAGTGTTTTAGGTAAACCTGTAGTACATTATCACCTTTACCTTATCAGCCCTTGTCAACTATCATATAAGAGCAGTTTACATTTAGGCATGTTTACCAGACACATATTAAAGGGTGGTATTACAGGCTTTAACCAAGCATTTTGGCACTCCATTGTTGTCTAGACTGTAGTTATATGTTATCTGTTTTATCATCGTAATATTCAGTGAATCTTGTTGCCTTAACTGTGTTCCACTTGATGAAATGGGTAGCCGGATAGATGAACTGGAGCAGAGTATCAATGAACTTAGAGAAGAAATGGGAGCAGAGGCTTCTCCATCCCCTTCAGCTGCTTCCAGGCCAAGAGCCGAAGAAACAAAGGATGAAGCTGATTGATTCTGCATGACTATAGATCCTATCTTTTGATATTTGTTTCCTCATGTTTTATTCTTTTCATAATGTGCTGTTGTTGGTGGCTACTCCTTTGATCTCCTCCATTTCCGTTCAGGACCTTATATTTTGCAGTGTTACTGTTGTCTTGCAATTTGCAAAGGCTGTTTTCTGTTTGAAGAGAGCATGCATATAGAGCATTGCTTTCGCGTGTTCTATTTACGCTATTTTGCATGCGCGTAATCTCATTTGTTTCGTTCATAAGCAAGAATCTCCTATTGTTTGTGCAAATACATGTATATTTATAGACCTAGTTAGAACTAGGATTTTGGTTCGGAAAAAATACAATCAGGTATGACTGTAGTTGGTTAGATTTTGAACCCTAAATTGGTGAAGGGTGCGGATCCGGTGAGAATGAACATTAGGGTGAGAAACGAGAATACCTCGTAGCCTTTAAATCCAAAAGCTAGGATTAAACTATTATTTAAGTGGATAATTAACCGGTCACCAGCCGGCCAATGCTAGTTCTGGCGTTGACCGGTCAAAGTTTTTTTTTTTCCAGGGCCACTTTTTGACTTAAGATGGCATGTGTATACATTTTGGCTTGTGTATGCATCTATATTACCTTATATGTGCATCAAAATTTTATAAGGCGTTGTCCGACCTAATTTTTTTTTCCGGCCCATTTTATTTTCCGGGTCCACTTTTTGCTTGCGTTGACATGTGCACCATTTTTGACTTGTGTGTACAAACTGTACATCAATATTGACTTGTATGTGCATTAAAATATTATAAGGTGTTTTTCGACAATTTTTTTCCATTCAATTTTTTGCAGCCTAATTTTTTTCCAAAACTATTTTTTTGCTTGAGATGACATGTGCATACATTTTGGCTTGTATGTGCATTAATATTGCATGTATGTGCATCTAAAGATTGTAAGAAAATATGCATTGTTTTTAGAGAAAATGTGTATGAGTTGTACACTGTATGTGCATAAATTTTGACATGTGCACATTCAAGCAAAAAGACATGTGTTTCAAATGGTATGCACATACAAGTCAAAAACTCATGCATATATCAAGCCAAGAAAACGATACATATAAGTAAAATTTAGATGCATATACAATTCAAAATTCATGCACTTACAAGACAAAACCTATACACATTCTGTAAAGTATATAAGATTTTACATGTGTGTGCATAAGTTTACACTTATAAAAAGTCACACATATAGTCAAATCTTATGCATGCCTAGTTCAATTTACATGCACATACAAGCAAAAAGACATGCACTTCAAAGGATATGTACATACAAGCCAAAACTCATGCACATTTCAACCCAAGAAAATAACGCACACAAGTAGAATTTAGATGCACATACAAGTCAAAATTTATGCACACACATGCCAAACCATATGCACATTCTATGAAATGAATGCATAAGTTTTTGCATGTATGTGCATGAGTTTCCACATACACAAAGTCACACATTATCAAAACTCTATGCAAAATTTATGGAATTTAGATGCACATACAACAAAAAAGACATGCACTTCAAAATGTATGCACATACAAGCCAAAACTCCTGCACATTTCAACCCAAGAAAATAATACACACAAGTAGAATTTAGATGCAAATATATGTCAAAATCTATACACACAAGCTAAAACATATGTATATGCTGAGAAGTGCATGAGTTTTCACATACACAAAGTCACACATATAGTAAAAAATCCTATACAAATTTTATGCAATATCAATGCACATACAAGTCAATATCGATGCATATACAAACAAAAATCAATGCACATGCAGTCGCAAACCAAAAGTTGTGCCTGAAAAAAAAAACTTTGACCGATCAACTCCGACGGTCAACGCCAGAGCTCCGACGTTGACCGCTGATGACTAGTTTGACCAGTCATGTTGACCGGTCAAGCTCCGACGTTGACCGCTAGTGACTAGTTTGACCAGTCATGTTGACCGGTCAAACTCTCAAAAATCAGGTCATGTACATGGCACATGACCTTTTTAATGAAAGTTTAATCCTAGCCTTTGGTTTATTTGTCATCCAAAGGCTAGGGTTTATTCTCATTTCTCACCCTATTATATATTCTCACATGACACTTCTTCATTGACGAAAACCTTACAGAAAACATCCAGCACTACAAGTAATTTGAATCCTGAATAAGAAAATCTTGCAGGCTAATTTTAGATAAAACTCTGACTTGGGCAGGGGCGAACCTACGTAGGGATCAACAGGGGCACGAGCCCTCACTGGAAAATAAAAAATAAAAAAAATTCACTTTCAATTTTTAACACTAAAAACTAAACCCATTTTTCCATCGCCTCCTAAGTAATGCTATCTTTCTCGTCTCCTTTCTCCCAGGTCAAGGTTATGTTATGTTCAATTAAATGCACTGTGTGTGTGATATGATTAGAGTGTTGAGATTATACAGCTTACCTATAAGTTTTTATTTCTCTACATACTAAATAAATTAGATTGGGTGCTTAGAGAGAAATCCTATGTCGAAAGTGGACTAATCGAATTACTAGAATACTAGATGAGATCATCTTCAATTTTTATTTTCGATAAAAGGTAAATTGAGTTGATATGTAAAAAGTTTATGTTCACAAAATATAAAGCAGATCCAACCCTGCCATGGAATTCGACAAGATAAAACAGAGTAGTTTTAAGTAATGTTTAGTTGCCTAAATCATTGATTAGTCAACTAACCTCAACTTATCATTCTTGCCCCCATGGGTATGATTTTTATTATTATTATGCATCTGTTATGTTATATTCACTCACTCTCGCTTGATTCTTGCTTTGTTGAATATTTACACCTCCCTGTATTGCTTAATCTTTCTTTTGTAATCTTGTATCCTTATGGAAAACTCTCTCAATTTGCTATTAATAATAATTGTATTTGGCTAGTCCCGTCATATTGATAAAAATAAAATAAAATAATTGTGTGAGATTGTATTTAAAATTGATTTTAGTCAGCAAAATTTGCACACTCACCGGGCGAAAATCCTACATCCATCGGGCGAAAATCCTACCTCCATCCCTGGACTTAACCCAACTCGATTATCTAACTAGCTAGGACTGTATATACTCTAGAATATCGATCTGTTAATTATTTGACGTATTAGTGACCAGAAACTGTAATTAGATCAGCTAGAGATTGTTTGGCAGAAGAAAAAAAAAAAGAGAAAAGTTATTGGCATCTAATTTTAGTGGATAGGGATGAAGTAGTCCACTTTGAAGGCCTTTACATGAGTGGGCAACTCAACGAACTTGATCCCGGACAAAAGCAAGCTAAGTTCATGCATGTACATGTACACTACAGAGTAGAGGGATGGGCAATCTCGTCTTTTTCGCAAATTCTCCGCATCCATGGGGGCAGGGGAGATCAAACATATATGCATCTGATCTCGATAAGCCTTATCCACACACCAAGCTTCTTCCAATCAATATTTATTTATATATATAAAAAGATATCTTGTTTAATTTGTATGAAATGGAGGGTGGAAAAGGGCAATGATGGAACGCGCTATTTTGTTTCAAAAATAGCATTGATCGCGTAGATTTATCGCGAACATTTTCTTCACACTCCTCAGCCGACAAGCAAGACCAATCCATAATTATCGCGCTAAGTTTCTACAAAGAACGCGGTAACCTCGTTGCATGCCATGATGTCACTCTCCCAATTAATGGGAACGATTCACGACTCAACCGCCATTGATAGCCGCCTCGCCTGCACACGACACGTCATCTGAAGCAATTAACCACAAACTGACACGTCTCTGCTCCCTGCCAACAATCACAAGCAGGACTCGAAGACTATAAATAGGCTTGAGATTTCACTATTTGGGGATCTTTTGTTCGATCGCCCATATTTTGGGAGGAAAGAATAAGGGATATGTGGTTAGTTCTCATGTAAAGAATTGTTAAAGTGTAATCGCCGATAGAATCATTGCGTTTATCGTAATAAAATGTCAGTTCTTAAAGTCTCTTGTTTATTATTTGAAAGATCCCGTTATTTTATGGGATAGTCTATGTCGCGGTAGATTTATGTTTTAGCAGCTCAAATACATGGGAACCATCACTGGCGTCGTCCGTGGGGACTCGTCCTCACATTAGGACGACTAGACTATCCCTGGTAAGACCACCGTGTTTTTCTTAACGAGTGAGATCCTCCAAGCTCGCTTGGGGCTGTCACCGCGTTCTTATTAACATGTGAGATCCCCAAAGCTTGCTTGGGGCTGCCACCGCATTCTTCTTAATGGGTGAGATCCCCCAAGCTCGCTTGGGGCTGCCACTACGTTTTTCTTAACGAGAGAGATCCCCAAACTCGCTTGGGGCTGCCACCGCGTTCTTCTTAACGGGTGAGATCCTCCAAGCTCGCTTGGGGTTGCCACCGCGTTCTTCTTAACGGGTGAGATCCTCCAAGCTCGCTTGGGGCTGCCACCACAGTCTTCTTAATGGGTGAGATCCCCTAAGCTGCCACCGCGTTCTTCTTAACGGGTGAGATCCCCCAAGCTCGCTTGGGGCTGCCACCGCGTTCTTCTTAACCGGTGAGATCCCGAAGCTCGCTTGGGGCTGCCACCGCGTTCTTCTTAACGGGTGAGATCCCCCAAGCTCGCTTGGGGCTGCCACCGCATTCTTCTTAACGGGTGAGATCCCCCAAGCTCGCTTGAGGCTTCCACCGCGTTCTTCTTAATGGGTAAGATCCTCCAAGCTCGCTTGGGGCTGCCACCGCGTTCTTCTTAACGGGTGAGATCCCCCAAGCTTGCTTGGGGCTGCCACCGCGTTCTTCTTAACGGGTGAGATCCCCCAAGCTCGCTTGTGGCTGTCATCGCGTTCTTCTTAACGAGTGAGATCCCCAAGCTCGCTTGTGGTTGCCACCGCATTCTTCTTAACGGGTGAGATCCCCCAAGCTCGCTTGGGGCTGTGATGTGTTCCGGTCTCCCAAAACACAAGTCAGAGCGGATCTAGGTAGAAGACGGACGAAACAACTCTTGCTCGCTAAAGAATCGAACGAAAGCTGAACTTCAGATGCTGTCTGGGGAATTTCCGCGGGCGCGGAAAAGTTGCTGTTGTGGCGTGAGCGATTCGAGTTGTGGTTCGATTTGTGGGATCTCGGCTAGGGCCGAGGGCCACGTTTGGGAGTGGGGTTCGTATTCAATGGATGTGGGTTCGGTGATGGCTCGATCGTGGGTTAGAGAGTCGGTTAGGGAGATTCGGTGAAGGCTTAGTTGAAGGAGCTAGACCTAGGGGGCAGGAGCTTGACTCAACGGCAGAGCTAGGCTTTAACTCTCAATTCAACTTGTTTATTAATTAGGGTTAGACTACCTTATATAGCAGCCAAAACAAGGTTCTTGCCCTAATGGGCCTAAAACATAAATGGATCGGCCCTCTTGGCACAAGAGAGGCCCAACATCCAAAAATAGAAACTTACTAAAAACGGAAACATCTAAAAATAGTAAATACTAAAAACGATAACTTTCCAAACTTAGAAACATTCTAAAAATGAAAACTGCTAAGAAGGGAAACTGCGAAATACCGAAAAACTACTAAAAATAGAAAGTGTCTCAGAATGTCTCAAAATTGGCATGTGAGCGTCACAATACCAAAGTAACTCCAATGGCACTCATAGTGCCGAGTAATGTCGTGACCGGGGTCACATCAGGCTTTCACTGCATTCTTCTTAACGGGTGAGATCCCTCAAGCTTGATTGGGGCTCCCACCGCGTCTCAACAAACAAGACCACCAAATCCGCTTAAGGTTGCCACAAGATTCTACACTCATCTTTACAGATGGTAAGTAAGAAAGTTGAGGAGCGCAAAAGAAGTTTTTGTCTTTCATTAATATGATATTTAATTAATAAGTGTTCTACACAAAGTTGCACAGGGAAAAAGGTCAATGAAGGTCCACAATTGGTTAGAGGAAAATCAAGACGCGTCGAAGTCTTTGGGTGAAGCTACCCTTTCCGCCGTGATGTCCACATCAACGTCCATCATCTGGTCACCATCCTCAACAGAGTCCTCGAGTGGAGGTTCACCGAAGAAGTCTGTATACAAAGGGGTGAAAGTAAGTAATCCTGGAGTAAATCTTGCCAAACTTCGCGACCGCCTGTCTAACTCTGACCCTTATCTCGTGCTCCCAATGAGGCCCCACCTCATCTTCTACCTTCATCTGGTATTCCTCAAAGGTAAGGTATTCAACAACAACACGCTCAACCCTCTCGTGCTGTCTTTCCACTTCAAGATTGGACGCGTCATGTTGCGTTTTGAGCTCTGCTATCTCCTCATCCTTCTCAGATGCGGCCTTCTACAAGTCTCCATCCTTCTTCTTGAGTAACGCGTTCTCTTCTTGAAATTTTATTGCGTTTGCCATGGCCTTGTCGCGCTCCGTCGCAGACTGCTCAACTTGCTTTGTCAGTGTCACCACCTTCGCATGTGCTTCATTTTCTTCGTGAATCCCTTTGCATTTCGTCTCTAGTGCAGTACAATATGAAGTTGTGGCCCACATGCTGAGACGTGCCTGCAAGGTCCAACAAAATTTAACAAGATCAAACGAAAAGTTGACACAACAAGATTTCCAAGGCAGTTAAAAGGGTGACATACCATCTCCATATACTTCATTGCCTCAAACTGAAGGAATGGCGCGGGCAAGGACATCAACCAATCTTTATCTCCAACTCACGCGTCCTTTGGGATGGCTAATTTGTGCATGTCCACCACAGAAGGCCTAGGTGAGGCAAATTGTTTCATCACCTCTTTATCAGTTCCTCCCATGGAGCGAAGAAGATCAGGGTCCACGCTACTTTCAGATCTCACCTTCTTGGCCTCTCGACTAGCCTGGGAGGCAACGTGACGTTTCTTGCCCCGTGACTCTGTTTTAACCTGGTTGGCTGAAGGTCGCAGAGAGTTTGTGGTTTCACATACATCCACTATTCCGAGAGTGGGAACATGTACCTGTTCTACCCCAACCGAGTTGTCGACTGTTCTAGCAACTGAAGTTGATCGCGATGAAGCTCCCGCGATCTTTTTGGCCCTCTTCAGCAAGAAGTCATATTTCACCATCCCTGAAAACACAACAACAAGTTAGCGCGGCATTTGGAAGTAAAAGATGAAGAAAATAGATAATCACCCGACTCAGCGCATTCGCTAGAATGCGGTAAACTCATCCCTACTTTCTCCAAATTCTCCTGGGTGATTAGTCGTTTGAAATTAGGGGCGTCTATTTTGTTGCAAAATCGAGCTTTGCACGTGTCAATATCCTTTTAATTCGGTTTGTCGGGGCGCATAAAAGGACCAGGAAATATCTGACAATTAAAGACTGAGTGTGAGGTACATCGGGCTAAGAACCACTTGTCCTTCCATTTGCCCACGTTGGAAGGTTTGTTGATCACGTTTAGGGTAGGCAAGCCAAGGTTACAAAAGCCTCTGTCATATTTCACTGTGAAAAGGCATAACATATGTTGCGTGTCAGGAGTGATACCGGTTTGATAGCATCGCATCGTGTATCTGCTGAGGTATCTCCATGCGTTGGGAAACAACTAAGCAGGGCTGAGGTTGAGAATACTAAAAAAATCGCGATAAAAATCATGTAAAGGGAGACGAAATCCTGCCTCAACACTAGCTACATAAATGACCAAACAGTTCTCGTACCGCGCCATGGAGGTCCCTCCCTTTTCTGGAAGACACAATTCTACTCCACGCGGCCAAGGAATTGAACGCGCTAAGTCTTCTAAAGTAGAAAGCGAAACACTTATGGCCACCCCAAGACCTCGCATGTCTTTCCCTAGATGGCTCAATACCATGGGAATCTCATCTGTAATCAACGTGGGGATAGGAGGAGGATCAACATTCAAGCAATGGCTTACAAAACTGGCCGTACTCCGCACCCCCTCATCCTGAGGTTGACTCTGAGAAACATTAGCCGTGGGAGAATAGGACACCACATCCTTCCCCTTTACTCCTTTAGCCTTCATTACTTGCCCCTTACAAACGACTTTGCCTATAGATTGACGCGAAAAATCGCCAGAGGACGAAGATGCCAACTCAGATTCTGGACTTGAAGCTGGTTCGCTCTCCTTGTACGCGTTCCCAATCGCCCTACCAAAGGCATCTCCACTCCTGGAATTTGTCTCACTCGACATGGTTTAAAGAGGTTGAAAGACGATTGCACGCATTAGACATATCGCATCTGAAAAGAAGAAGAGAGAATAAAGTAACAAAGAATGAGGTAGGAAGTACGTGCACAATCGAGATAGAACTAATGAAGGTTCCCCAAATGAAGAACGCACTCATTAACAAAGGGGTGCTCAGGAAACATAACGCGATCAACACAAAATCAAAATTCACAAGAATATCAAAAGATCTAGATCAGGAATTCGAAGAGTCGAGAAGAGAAGGGGAAAAGACCGATTAAGGGGTGAAATAGAGAGACGACCCTCCACCTTCTCAACCCGTAGAGCTTTACCATTTCGCATCAATTAGTTCCCCCCTTTTTTTCATTCCACCTTCGCTTATCCAGGAAAACCCTATCCATCTCATCGCCGCCCTCTAGCACTAGGGAAACCCGAAGGAAATCAGTTCAACCTAACTTCGCAACCCCGCAGATGGATACAAACCTTTAAAGCACTAGAAAATTGAATGAAGAACAACACACAGTGAACATTAGAAAGCAAGGAAAATCGAATTGCCTGGACGATTTCAAGGAGAAAGATGAAGAGGAACTTGCAAACAGGATGGCAATGGGGGAATTCCGACCGTCTCGAGATGCTCTGTTTGAAGAGTTGAAGAAGAAAAGGTAAAATGAACTTCTCCCGCGCATCTCCCCTCTTTATATAAGAACCTACTGAGCCAAAACAGTAAAGGCCCAATATGTAAAGCCTATCACCTTTGAGCTGAGCACCCTGATTTAGAACATTCCAACAAGTACAATAAATGAATGTGATAATCCAACGAGCTCTCCATGTGTTGCCTTGATAAACTCACACGCTCATTATCAAGACAATGGGTTGTGATGGAACACGCTATTTTGTTCCAAAAATAGCACTGACCGCATGGATTTATCGCGATCATTTCCTTCACACTCCTCGACCGACAAGCAAGACCAATCCATAATTATCGCGCTAAGTTTCTACAAAGAACGTGGTAACCTCGCTGCATGACATAATGTCACTCTCCCAATGGGAACAATCCATGACTCTACCTCCATTGATAGTCGCTTCGCCTGCACGTGACACGTCATCCGATGCAATTAACCACAAACTGACACGTCTCTGCTCCTTGCCAGCAATCACAAGTAGGACTCGAAGACTATAAATAGGCTTGAGATTTCACTTTTTAGGGATCTTTTGTTCGATCGCCCATTTTTTTGGAGGAAAGAATAAGGGATCTGTGGTTGGTTCTCATGTAAAGAATTGTTAAAGTGTAATCGCCGATTGAATCATCACGTTGATCGTAATAAAATGTTAGTTCTTCAAGTCTCTTGTTATTATTTGAAATATTGCATTATTTTATGGGATAGTCTATATCGCGGTAGATTTATGTTTTAGCAGCTCAAATACATGAAAACCGTCTAGCAATCTAAATTACTCTTCTAGCATATTCCATGCACAAAATTAACTTTGGAGCTATATAATTTGAAAACTATGAGAATCTACATCTGAAATCGAAACAATTGAATCACACAAAATGAGAGAATGCATGGTATATAAGTTTTAATATGTATAGTATAAAACATCGGAGCAATATATACGATACACAATACATGCATACAGAAAAAACGATGCATACATTAATATAAAATAAATATAAATATAATATGAGTATATATATTTTTATTGATAAGTACATATATTATTGAAATGGATGAACATATAATATAAAATAAAGGACGTGGATCTGGTACAAAGGGGTCCTTAGGTGAGAAATAAGAAAGATTGTGGGTTGTCCAAATAGAAGAGTCCAATGGACTAGATCCCGCGCGTCAGAAGCCCATTAAAAATAAAAACCAAACAACGCGCTCATAAAACCATACACACGCGCTTTCCCCTCTCCGGTGTTTTAAAAACTATAAATAATACAAACTGGCAAACGAACCGCCATCAATCACATCAGCTTTCCCATTGAGTGAAGATAATAGAGAAATCGTGAACACTCTAGAGCAAATCCATCAACAATCTTCATCGTGTGAAAGATATTCTTCGATCTCGGTTGCAAAACGTGAAGCGATGACGAACTCGAACAAAGAAGGAGCAAAAATGGCGAAAGGTTTGTATCTTCCTCTTTCTATTTCATGGTTTCCATCAGAACTCAGAGCGTCTTTTTGAGTTTCGATATATTTTAGTTTAGTTTTTGAAACACACACTCAAGTTTATGGACTTAGTCTTCAAAATCAAAGAGAACTTTTGAAAAAACGTTTCAAAAACCATGAAATGGAATCTTAAAATAATTTCAAACACAAATTTTATGTTGTATGTGCTTAGAAATAGAAGTTGTATATGCATATGTTTCAAAGACCTGGTGATTTGAGTGCATATAAGTTTGTAAAACCCTAAAAGTTGAGAAAACCTTTCTTAAAATAAGTTTAATCACATTTTTTATGATGTAGGTGCATAGAAATATAAATGTGTGTGCATATGTTTTGACGATCTGGTGATTTGAGTGCATATAAGTTTCTAAAACCCTAAGAGTTGAGAAAACAGTTCTTACAATAAGTACAATCACAATTTTTATGATGTATGTGCATAGAAATATAAACGTGTGTGCATATATTGACGATCTGGTGATTTGAGTGCAAGTAAGTTTCTAATACCCTAAACTTGAGAAAACGTTTCTTACAATAAGTACAATCACAGTTTTTATGATGTAGGCAATGTTCTAAAAATCCCCGCCTAGGCCCCGGCTAGGCGTTAGGCGGTCACCCTCCGCCTAGGACCCGCCTAGATCCGCCTAGGCGAGAAGAATCTTCAAATGTTGTAGAAGCTGCAACATCTTAGAAAATGACAGATGCATTAACATAATTTTGGGTTAGGCTTTGTACAATAAAGCCCATAATATAATATCAAATCTCATCCCAACATAGTTTTATAAAGATTAATGGATTTGGGAGAACATAATCAAATAATCACATGGATCATGCATTAATTTTTAGTCCGCCTAGGCGCTAGGCCCCCCTCACCGCCCAACTCCCGCCTAGCAACTTTTAGAACATTGGATGTAGGTGCATAGAAATAGAAATGTGTGTGCATATGTTTTGACGATATGGTGATTTGAGTGCATGAATTACTACTTAAGGTCAAGCATAAGAAGTTGAGTGATATTGACATGGTATGAAGCTTTATTTCTCAAATTTGATATGTGTATGCGTGTGCATTTGTTTCAACCTGCATGTGCATAATTTCATTACTATATGTTCATCATTTTAATACAAAGTCGTTAATGACCCCATCTTATTGAATTGAAATTTCTTTCTTTTTTCACTATACAATTTGTGTTTCCAATATGCTATTCGTACCACTTCTATGTGGTTGCAATAAACATCAAGACCCCAAGGTTCCATATCCTTGACAACTCTAGTGTTGATGTTGGGACAAAAGAGAAGTATGGACGTATTCCATCAAACTTGGTAAGTTTTATCTATCAAAAGTTGTATAAGTACATTGTATTTTTAAATGCATGTGCATCTTATACATCATTTTTGCTCTGGTGCAGGGAGCTTTCTTTGTGAACTACCTAAATACCCATAACAAGGCATATAAAGCATCAACCTTCAAGGATGAGAATAAGGTGCCAACTGAAAGACTACAAATGCCTTGGAGAGACAATGAAAATAAGATTGATTGTGGGATTTTTGCAATGAGGCACATGAAGTGTTATTTTGGAAATGGATTAGCTGATTGGAAACTTGGCATCAAGAAATGAGATAAGAAGTAATTGGCTAATATGAGGATTAAGTATTGTTCTGCCATAATTGACAACAAGAATGAGATCGGCAAAAAAGTACTTGTAATGGCAGCACATACAACAAGGAGGAAGTAGTTGAACAATGGCTTTTATAATAGTTTAACAATAAACAAGAGATACTTTTGGTGATCAAGATACTAGCAGTTTATTCGCATCACTTGTTAAAACAATTGACAACAACTTATGTGTATTTTACTAGACATGAATACAATAATGTTTGGTTAATGTGCAAATGTGCGTGTATTTTAAACATCATATCCATTTGTTTTATAATATGTGTGCATGCGATTTTATATGTGAGTGCTTTTACATGTATATGTGAGTGCATGTGTTTGGCATAATGTGTGTGTGGAGTTTTACCTTTGATACTTATTCCTAGGTGAGTTCTTGCATTTATTTATGGGTGAGTTCTTGCTTATATTTCTAGGTGTGCATGTATATAAAGTCGTGAGTGCATTGGATTTGGCCCATGTTGCACGCACTTGTTTTAACAATGTGTGTGATCTTGCATGTGAGTGTATTTTACCTTTGATACTTATTTCTAGCCGAGTTCTTGCATTTATTTATGGGTGGGTTCTTGCTTATATTTCTGGATGTGCATGTATATGAAGTCGTGAGTGCATTAGATTTGGCCTATGTTGCACGCACTTATTTCTAGATGAGTTCTTGCATTAGATTTGGCCTATGAAGTTGAGGTTGTGAGTGCATCAGATTTGGCATATGTGTGCCGCGCATATTTGTCTGTGTGTGCACGCTACACTTAAATACAAAATAAATCCAAACAAACAAGTTCATTCAATTAAATTTTCAGTATAACAATGAATAAAGTATATGAAATCTTGAAGAATTGAAAACATTTAACATTGTCTTTAAAAAAGAGTTGAATCAAGCTTCACTTTTCAATTTCTTGCATGTTCTGCTGTTGTGGCTTGACTGGTTACAGGTTTGGCATGTTCTCTTCTCCTTGGATGCTTTACTTATTCCAATCTTAAAACCACCTTTAAAACGGGTTGTTCTTGGCCTGCCCTTGTTCTTGCATTGTGCAGGCTGTAGAACATCAACTTTCTTAGGTATAGGACCCATACACTTCTCAAATATACTCTCCTTAGTCCAGATAGTAGAGGTTCAGTCACACTGAATTGAACTAAGGAACAACGCCTTCTGATGCTTTAAAACATTCAACAAATTTTTCATGTGATCATCATTCTCCTCTATAATGTTGATGCAACAATGCATCTCAGAATGTAGCAATACATCCACACCTATTTGAATTCCTCCTCCTTTTAGATGAGTTTTCCTCAACAGATGTAGCAACACATGAACGTTTATATCCTTGTTTGCTACAAAGAAGGTACTTCCAAACAATGGTATTGGTGCCATCAACAGACTTTGTATCCATACTGATCAGCTCTACTTTGTAGTGCTTATCTAGGAGTTGTTATCGGTGTTTTGGGTGCCATTTGTATGGGTTTAGAGCACAACTATGGAGAATGGAGTTGAGAAGAAGAAGTGTGGATTTGGTGGTTTGGAGAAGCTTAAACGAAGATATCAAGAAGAGAGAAGGAAGCCACCCAAGAAGACGAAGAATAGACCCAACTGGGTCTATAGAAGCAATCCGCGACCACGGACGAGCACGGAGGACGATCGCGGCGAATTCGAGAATAACGAGAAGAAAATTACATTTTCCGCGACCGCGGAATTCCATCCGCGATCGAGGAAACACACGGTAGCGAACCCGCGCGTCTTTCGTCCAAAGTTTCACTTTTCTTTTATTTTTCTTTTATTTTATTTTATTTATTTCGATTACTTTTTATTATTTCCTTTTTAGATTAGGTTTATTATCTTTTTACTTTAGGTTTGGTTTCTAGGGTTCTTAACCTAGTTTCACCTAGCATCTTTTGGATTATCGAATTTCTTATCATTGAGTATTGTTTTTTTCCTTTTGAGTTATGAAGAACTAAGCAACCTTGCTTAGTCCGACAATTGAAGCCTTCGTTTGAATAATGGTTGTGAGGTTATAATTCTATTTCTTTTCCTTTGAATGTATTGATTCTCTTGTGCTTCATCCCATTGATTCTTATTGATTTCGCTTGTTGGACGCAACTAGTTGTTATTAGTAATTATCTATTGCTAGGGTTTGGTAATTACTGTTTGAGTTACCCAATTCATGTGTAGCAACTGCAATATTCTAAGAACTGTTTGGACTGATTTATTGTAGAGAGAATTAATTGTATGTAATAGTATGACTGTTTGCTACTCTTGCATGTATCTATCGAAATTCCCGTGCTCATTGCTGCTGTTGAATTGAATTGTGAGGTTTTCATGGTTATTTAATAGTTAGTATTCTCAGGGTCTATTTGTCCTGTTTATAAACTTACGAAAAGGAATAAGAACATTCATAGGAAGAAATTAGAGAGAATCTAGGATCAACCAATCAAATGAATGGTGGATATCTGTCTGGCTAAGTACTTTTTCCCAATTGATTACCATCTTTGTTATTTCGTTTACTTTGTTTACTTGCAATCAAACAATCAACAAAACCCCCTTTTGTTACCTTTGACATACGACTTTGCACTTTGAAAGATTACTTCCTCCCTGTGGGATTCGACTCTTGATTGCCTTTGCTACTTGTTTAGGTTTGTTTAGGATTATTTTGTTTTGACGCCTCGACAACGTCTATCAAATTGGCGGCGTTGTCGGGGAAGCAAGTTTTAATTTTTCTTTGTGCTTGATTGTGTGTCAACTTTTGTGTGGACCTATCTTACGGTCCACACCTGTGCTACTAATCCGTCTACTTTAGTCTTTTGATTCAACAGAGAAGTGCGTGGGACTTTCTGAGATGGCTGACCAACAACGTACCTTGAGACAGTTAACCGCACGCAATTGGGCACAGCAACCGCTTGCTCTACAGTTCCCTGCTTTGGATGAAGGAGTGAACTTTGAATTGAAATCTAGCTTGATTCACTTGCTCCCACAATTCCATGGTCTGAATGGAGATGATCCTAACAAGTATCTCGCTGAATTTCATTCCGTCTGTACAAGCATGAAACCTGCTAGAGTCACTGAGGACCAGATCAAACTGAGGGCCTCTCCTTTCTCTTTGAAGGATGCGGCCAAGGATTGGCTCTACTATTTGGCTCCTGGCAGCATTGATACGTGGGCAAAGATGAAAAATGCCTTCTTAGAAAAATACTTTCCTACTACGAAGTTGAACAACCTGAAGAAGAGCATCGGTATTATTGAACAGCAGGCCGGTGAAACTTTGTATGAATATTACGAGAAATTCAGGAGGTTGATATCTAGCTGCCCATACCATGGATATTCTGACCAAGATCTCATTCTATATCTATATGGTGGGCTTCTGGATGATGAACGTAAACTGGTAAACGCATCCTGTGGCGGTAGCATTCTGAACAAGACGCCAGCTGCAGCATTTGAGTTATTCTTTGAGCTATCTGAAAGCTCACGACAATTCAACAGAAGGGCGAGCCCTTGTGCACCAAGGCCAGTTAAGTCCTGCAGAATCTGTCATGATCCGCTGTATCCCACTGATGAGTGCCCAACACTTGGAGACCCCGAGGCTGAAGTGAACGTTGTAAAAGGTTTTGGTCCGCAGAGGCCGAGGTATGAACCGTATTCAAACACCTACAACTCAGGGTGGAGGGATCACAACAATCCGAGATACGGAAATCCGCAATATCCTCCCCATGGCCATGATAACCAGGAGTTCAATCCCTATCAACAACAGTTCAATCCGTATGGTAATCAGCAACAGTACGGGCAACCGTACGCGCATAAACCCCAAGTCCAAAACGCAGGCTCGCCCATGCCCGGTGATGACAAGCTCAACACTCTCATGCAGAGCGTAGCGATCATGGCTAACACTATGACCTCGCTGGGGTCACAAATCCAAGCAGTGGTCCAACAGCAGCACGAGACGAAGTCTAGTGTTCAGAACTTGGAGAATCAGTTTGGACAAGTCGCTCAAGTGTTGAGTAAGTTGGAGGCCAGGGAGTTCGGGCAACTACCATGTCCTACGGTAGAGAACCCACGAGAGAATGTATGTGCGATGACACTAAGAAGTGGTATACAGCTGGGAATCACACCCTTGACAGAGGAGGGTGATCATGTGAAAGAGAATATGGCTGGAAACGGAGCTGCAATAGAAAAGGATGCCTCAGAAGAGATTCTGCGACCGCGCTCGGAGATCCGCGACCGCAGATTAGTACCTGAAGGCGAGGAATTTTCCGAAGAAATTCCGCGATCGCGGACAACTTTCCACGACCGCGGAAAAAGCCCTTCAAACGAGGAACATGTTGAGAGTTTTCCGCGACCGCGGAATGAAAACCGCGATCGCGGATTGTCCCCGATAACTCGAACATAGTTCCACGACCACGGGTCCCAATCCGCGACCACGGCTTACCTGTACCTGTCGAGGATGATTATATTCGGCCCGATCTTCCACCACTCAGCTCGCTGAAGCCACCCATACCATTCCCAGAAGCGCTGAGAGACACTAGAAGGTCGGAGAATGACAAGGAGATCTTCGAGACATTCAGTAAATGCGAGGTAAACATTCCCTTACTCAAGCTTGTCAAGAGTATTCCTCGCTATGCAAAATTTCTGAAAGAACTGTGCACCATTAAAAGAAATCAGAAATTGAAGGGAAAATAAAAGATTAAGGTGAGCGAACAAGTGTCTGCTGTTTTTCAAAGGCGTATGCCTAAAAAGTGTGGTGATCCAGGCATGTTTAGTATTCCATGTGTAAGAGGTGACACTAAATTTGAGAAAGCTATCCTAGATCTAGGTGCATCTATAAATGTCTTGCCTTATTCTTTGTATGAATCATTAGGATTAGGACCATTGCATGAAACAAGAATAGTTGTCCAATTGGCTGATAGATCTAATGTGTACCCGAACGGGGTAGTTGAAGATGTCCTGGTAATGGTTGACAACTTGATTTTTCTTGCTGATTTCTTTGTGCTGGATATGGACCACGATAAAAATGCAGCCCCTATACTGTTAGGTAGGACATTTATGAAAACATTCCAGACAAAGATTGATGTAAGTAGTGGAACCCTTACTATGGAATTTGATGGGGAAAAGGTGGAGTACAACATATATGATGCTATGAAACACCCCATTGATGATCATTCTCTGTGTGCTATTGATGTGATTGATCCTATTGTGTAAGATGTCTTTGATACTACTAGCTCGGATGAGTTACAATCTGTTTTTAGAGAATGAAATAGTAGATCCACATGAAGATTTTGCCTTGTCTACTAACCTGCAGGAAACTATGACTCACTTGGATACATATGGTACACCTCATCTCAAACCTTTGGGCGTTGGCCTCATTCCACTAACAGTGCCAAGCGAGAGGCTTTTACCTTCCATTGTGCAGGCACCAGAGAGTGAACTCAAGCCACTACCTGACCACCTCAAGTATGCCTTTCTGGGAAAGGGTGACACATTACCAGTCATTATCTCCAACAAGCTTTCCAAGGATCAAGAGGAGAAATTGGTGGTAGTGCTTAAGGATCACAAGACAGCATTGGGATGGACCATCGCCGACATCAAGGGGATTAGTCCCACTACATGTATGCACATAATTTTACTGGAGGAAGATGCCAAGCCATCGAGACAACCACAGAGAAGACTTAATCCACTGATGATGGAGGTGGTGAAAAAAGAGGTGTTGAAACTCCTACATGCTGGAATGATTTTTCCTATCTCCGACAGTAAATGGGTGAGCCCGACACAAGTTGTCCCAAAGAAGGGAGGAATCACAGTTGTAGAGAACCAACAAGGAGAGTTGGTCCCCACCCGAGTGCAAACTGGATGGATAGTATGCATTGATTACCGTAAGATGAATGCAGTAACTCGGAAAGACCACTTTCCTCTATCCTTTATTGATCAAATGCTCGAGCGACTGGCTGGTTGCCCCTATTACTGCTTCCTGGATGGATACTCAGGGTATTGTCAGATAGCCATTGCACCAGAGGATCAAGAAAAGACGATATTTACATGCCCTTTTGGTACTTTTGCATATCGCAGGATGCCATTCGGGTTGTGTAACGCACCCGGAATATTCCAAAGGTGTATGGTAAGCATTTTTTCTGAGTATGTAGAGCAGTTTATTGAGGTTTTTATGGATGATTTCACAGTCCATGGTGATAGTTTTGATGCATGCTTGGACCACTTATCACCCGTGCTTCAAAGATGTGTAGATACCAACTTGGTTCTTAATTCTGAAAAGTGTCATTTTATGGTTGAGCAAAGCATTGTGTTAGGTCATATAGTGTCTGCTAGAGGTATTGAGGTTGATAAGGCAAAGATTGATGTAATTCAGTCTCTGCCTTATCCTACTAATGTGCGTTAAGTGCGTTCTTTCTTAGGCCATACAGGTTTCTACCGCCGGTTTATTAAAGACTTTTCAAAGATCTCATCACCTCTATGCGAGCTGCTGAAGAAGAAAGTAAATTTTGAGCTTAACGATGAGTGCAAAATGACATTTGATGACTTGAAAGCTCGCCTCACTAGTGCACCGATTATTCAAGCACCGGATTGGTCTCGCCCTTTCGAGATAATGTGCGATGCTAGTGATTATGCTGTAGGTGCAGTCCTTGGGCAAAAAGAAGCACGAGTGTCTCATGTGATTCATTACGCTTCCATGACTCTGAATGGAGCGCAACAGAACTACTCCACCACGGAGAAAGAATTGTTAGTTGTTGTGTTTGCCCTGGAGAAATTTAGACAGTATTTGTTGGGTACCAAGGTGATCATCTACACGGATCATGCAACTCTTCGGTATCTATTGACGAAGAAAGAGGCAAAACCAAGATTGATTCGATGGATACTGCTGCTGAGTGAGTTTGATGTGGAGATCCGAGACAAAAAGAGAGCCGATAACTTGGTGGCTGATCACTTAAGCAGGCTCGTGCATGAAGAGGATAGATCGCAGAAGGAGACGCAAATTCAGGAAGATTTTCCCGACGAGACACTCTGTGGGGTTACGACAGAACATTTTCCGCGACCGCGGACACATATCCGCGATCGCGGCAAATTCCCTGAAACACCTCGAACAGCCCCAGATACAGAACATTTTCCGCGACCGCGGAAATTCCCCTGGAGCAAATGTCTGCATCGTCAATTTTCTCAGAAACAAACCGCGATCGCGGATGTCCAGCCGCGACCGCGGAAATGCCACTGACTCACATCTCAAGCTTGTCTCCGATGATTTGGTTCTTGGGCTCACCACACTCCAACCATGGTATGCTAATATGGTCAACTTTCTCGTTCGTGAAGAGTTCCCGCCTAATTTCTCTAAAGCACAAAAGGATAAGATAAGGCGCGAGTCTCGATTCTATGTGTGGGATGACCCCTATCTTTGGAGGCACTGTGTTGACCAGGTAATCCGTCGATGTCTTCCGGATAATGAGGTACAATCCGTCTTAGCCTTTTGTCATTCTCATGCATGTGGGGGCCACTTTGGGGCAAATAAAACTGCTAGGAAGGTTTTGGACAGGATTTTATTGGCCACACATCTTTCGGGATGCACATGCCTTTTGTAAGTCTTGTGATCGATGCTAGAGAGTTGGGAATATATCCCGAAGGAATGAGATGCCACAGTCATCATTAATCTTCTGCGAGATTTTTGATGTCTGGGGCATTGACTTTATGGGACCATTTCCTAATTTCTTTGGGAACTTCTATATTTTGCTTGCGGTGGACTACGTTTCCAAGTGGGTGGAAGCGAAGGCCACCAAGACTGATGACTCTAAAGTGGTGGCAGATTTTCTGAAGCAACGGATCCTCTCTCGATTTGGAATCCCCAAGGCTTTGATAAGTGACAAGGGAACTCACTTTTGCAATAGGACCGTGAGCGCTCTACTGAAGAAATACCATGTCACGCAGAAAGTTTCCACTGCCTACCACCCACAGACCAATGGGCAAGCTGAAGTGTCCAATAGAGAGATCAAAACTATCCTTGAGAAGACGATGGCCCCGAATAGAAAGGATTGGAGTTTGAGACTAGATGATGCACTCTGGGCTTATCGTACTGCCTACAAGACACCCGTCGGGATGTCGCCCTATAGATTGGTGTTTGGGAAAGCTTGTCACCTTCCAATGAAGCTCGAGCACAAGGCATTTTGGGCTATGAAGAATTGTAACATACGGATCGATGAAGTTGGAGAATTTCGCAAGTTATAGCTGCAAGAATTAGAGGAACTACGACTTGAAGCTTATGATAATGCAGTCACATACAAGGAAAAGACAAAGGCCTGGCACGACAAGAATATTCTGCGAAAAGATTTTAAGCCAGGAGACAAAGTCCTACTATTTATGTCTCGACTTCGTCTCTTTCCGGGAAAACTCCGATCCTGTTGGGCCGGGCCCTATGTAGTTGCTCGCGTTTTCCCCCACGGCGCGGTGGAGCTGTATGACACTGACGCGCAGTCAGTGTTCAAGGTGAATGGTCAAAGGTTGAAACCCTACCATGCAAGTTTTGACAACAACGTCATAGAAGAGACAGACCTTACAGACCCCGAAGTTGACAATTGATCACCTCAGATGAGTCGAGCCACGACGTTAACTAAGGTGCTTCTCGGGAGGCAACCCGAGGTAAGTAATTTCTTTCCATGACCTCTCAATTCTAGTTTTATTTCTGTTGTTTCGCTTTGTTTTTAGACTAACTTGTAGGTAGGAGACCCGAACAAAATTAAAGACGGTGTAATATTGCACCAGAACATTTTCCGCGATCGCGGCGCCATATCCGCGACCGTGGAAATCCCACTGTAAGTATCTCCTAATCCCTGCCCGACTCTTGAAAAAAAAACCGAAAAAAAACCGAAGGCCAACTGTCCGAGTTTTCCATGGAGAGAAGGTGCGCATCGTGTTGTCAAGGAGGAGACATTAGCCCGACATTTTATTTGGCAACGATGATGGTCCTACAATTGACTGCTGAGGAGGAGGAACACTAGAGCCCCCAACCACGATTACATCTGGGCTCCGCCATGTGTTCGTTGAAGGCCGTGCAACACCGACTTCTAGGCTATTCCACTACACCCTACAGTGGATCTATTTGGTTGCACGGTAGGAGTTTGATTGAGTTTGAAGACGCCGCAACACCAGAGACATGAGCTTATTGATATATCGCCAGCAACAACTTCAGTGTCTAAGCCAACTCGACGACGTTTGTGAGTTATTTTTCTACCTTCCTTGTGCTTCTATTCTTTTTGTCTTTCATTACATTAAGGACACTGCAATGTTTAAGCATGGGGGAGTGTTCTATACTTGCTAGTCGTTGAGGAGAAAAATAAAGAAAATGAAAAAGCCAAAAATTTGAAAAAGGCAAAAAATAGAAATCCTGGGATAAATCGAAAACCCGAAAGGGCGGCTTAGGTAATAAGCAGGTGGCTTGGACCAACATTAGGCTGGGGTAATAATTGGTCTAGAGTGATGTGAGTTTTATTGTGAGCCCATCTATGAAAAAAATGAAATGAGTGGCTTGGTGAAAACCCGAAAGGGCGTCTTGGCAAAATGAGTGAAAAGAAGAAGAGTGATTTTTAGGATTCATCATTTTACTTGGCGTGGTGACATAAGAAGAGGTGATATAAGGAGGATTCGGGTAGGTCACTCTGGGATGCATAAGAAGACAGATGGAGGCTAGGATTAGATGTTTATTCACTCTATGGTGTTCGGGATAAGCTTGGGGGAAGTACTCTGCTTTCCTTTTAGCTTGGTTAGTATTGTGTTATGTGTTGTATTTGTTGTGCATATTGTGTTGGTGCCTTGGAGATTCATGTTGGGTGCAATTCTTAGAGGAGATGGCTTTTCTATGCTTCCTGAGACCTTGGGGATTTGATTGGAGGAGTAGGTTTATTCTAGCTTACTCGAGGACGAGCAAGGTTGAAGCATGAGGGAGTTTGATCAGCTCTACTTTGTAGTGCTTATCTAGGAGTTGTTACCGGTGTTTTGGGTGCCAGTTGTATGGGTTTAGAGCACAACTATGGAGAATGGAGTTGAGAAGAAGAAGTGTGGATTTGGAGAAGCTTAAACGAAGATATCAAGAAGAGAGAAGGAAGCCACCCAAGAAGACGAAGAATAGATCCAACTGGGTCTATAGAAGCAATCCGCGACCGCGGACGAGCACGGAGGACGATCGCGGCGAATTCGAGAACAACGAGAAGAAAATTGCATTTTCCGCGACCGCGGAATTCCATCCGCGATCGAGGAAACACACGGCAGCGAACCCGCGCGTCTTTCGTCCGAAGTTTCACTTTTCTTTTATTTTATTTTATTTATTTCGATTACTTTTTTTTTTTTTTTTTTAGATTAGGTTTATTATCTTTTTACTTTAGGTTTGGTTTCTAGGGTTCTTAACCTAGTTTTCCCTAACATCTTTTGGATTATCGAATTTCTTATCATTGAGTATTGTTTTTTCCTTTTGAGTTATGAAGAACTAAGCAACCTTGCTTAGTCCGACAATTGAAGCCTTCGTTTGAATAATGGTTGTGAGGTTATAATTCTATTTCTTTTCCTTTGAATGTATTGATTCTCTTATGCTTCATCCCATTGATTCTTACTGATTTCGCTTGTTGGACGCAACTAGTTGTTATTAGTAATTATCTATTGCTAGGGTTTGGTAATTACTGTTTGAGTTACCCAATTCATGTGTAGAAACTGCAATATTCTAAGAAATGTTTAGACTGATTTATTATAGAGAGAATTAATTGCATGTAATAGTATGACTGTTTGCTACTCTTGCATGTATCTATCGAAATTCCTGTGCTGATTGCTGCTGTTGAATTGAATTGTGAGGTTTTCATGGTTATTTAATAGTTAGTATTCTCAGGGTCTATTTATCCTGTTTATAAACTTACGAAAAGGAATAAGAACATTCATAGGAAGGAATTAGAGAGAATCTAGGATCAACCAATCAAATGAATGGTGGATATCTGTCTGGCTAAGTACTTTTTCCCAATTGATTACCATCTTTGTTATTTTGTTTACTTGCAATCAAACAATCAACAAAACCCCCTTTTGTTACCTTTGACATACGACTTTGCACTTTGAAAGATTACTTCCTCCTTGTGGGATTCGACTCTTGCTTGCCTTTGCTACTTGTTTAGGTTTGTTTAGGATTATTTTGTTTAGACGCCTCGACAACGTCTATCACGTACCACGGCGCACATCAAACCCAACATCGTTTGCATAATTATGATAAAAATGAATACCTTCTTCAAGTGTTGTAAATCGTTGTCCAACAAACAGCTTCACACCAACTTTAGATATTGGAATATGATATTTGGTATTTCCAGGGGAAATGCTAACCACCATATTGTCATCAAATTTTGAATTTCCTATACAAAACAAAAGAGAAACAACAAAGCAAATGCATTAATATATGCATAACAAAATACACTACATATGCATTATTTATTCTCTGTGTGTGCATAATCAAAAGCCTACATGTTCTCTGATAGTCTTTTGCATGTGCATATACTAATGTACTTCACATAAAACCCATATAAACTTATGAGCTATAATGTACAACTATACTATACCGTATGTGCATATTCAAAAGCTTCCATGTGCTTGTATCATATTATGTATGTGCTTTCAGTTTCTACTCCTATTATAACGTATAATGTACATCACTATTTCTGTTGTATGTGCATTAAAATAAGACTTATATGTTCAAAGACTTCTAAACCTAACGAGAAAGATTACCAAACCACAAAATCAAAAGCCAATTCACATAGCATACCTCACGTACATATGGAAAATCGACATTACGAAATAGTAACAAAGCAATTCACAAAACAAATGTAGAATTGAAAGCAAAAGAACCTGGATCCATGACAAATGTTTCAGTAGAAGGAAGAATCGAAACATGTAAAATACAAACAAAGCAAAAAAACTAAATTTTGAATGAAACGAGGAATGGAATAATGGAGAAATGATGGAATAACTAGAAGAAGAACGAACGATTAAGCAAGCACGATTTCACTGCAAACAAAATCTCTGCAAGCGCGAAGAAGAAGAACGAACATAATCTCTATAAACAAAATATGATCTTCTACAAGAAGGAAATAATGAGAAGAATATAACATAAGTCGTTCACACGCGCTTATACACGCTCCTATCTCCCAGCCACACGATCCACTTAAAGCAAACAGTGGACAATCTTTCTCCTTTCTCCTAAGAGCATACACAATACTTAATTTTTTAACAAAGTTTTTTAACCAACTTTTTAACTTTCTTTTTCCGCCATATCATCTAAATTTTTTTTTTTACTTTTTTTCATACTTATGATTTTTCAACACATATTTTTTCATTCTATAAATTTTATAAAAAATATATATAAATGAGTGTCTATGAATAGATAAAAATCAATTATAAATATTAAATATACTTTTTAAAATAAATAAAATTAAATTCAACCTGAAAATGACTAAAATAGCTGTAAAATCTAACTTTTTAACTCAAATAGGGTTTTTAGCAGTTTTTAGTTAGAAACCATAAAGAAGGTTTTTTTAGCAAAAGTACACTGGTCTCGTTTGGATTACAAGTTTATAAACACATTATACATTATGCGTTTATTTCTGATAATCTATTATTTATTGTAATTATCCATTTATAATATAATTTCTGTAGGATTGTCACCCGGGAGGTTGCCGTTTGTCTCCGGCAAGCTCCTCCACCGCCCCAACTTTCAGCCGCTGGTAAACTGACTTTTCAGTAGTTTCGCTCCTTATCGATTTGCCTCCGAATCACCATGTCTTACCAATTCTCCAAATCTAACTGACCTCATTACCGACCGCAAGAAAATCAAAACTTCAAATTCGCTCAATATCCACCATGCAAATATGAATTAACCAATAAAAACAAAAATTCTTACATGCTTTCACTAGATCCACACACCAATTGCATAAAAGTCAACAAGATCTGGAGCAGTTTCATTTGAAACAAAAATCTAGGGTTCAAGGATTTCTGAAAGAGGTAGAGACATACCGACAACAATGAAAAGAAATTAGGGGTTTCTTTTGTCGAATTTATTAGGGAAGATGTTTAATATTGGGGGCGGCGGTGGACCGGTGGTTGCGGGTGTCGGATTTCGGGGAGAGAAAGAAAGAGGAAGATGGAGAGTGTTGAATCTGGATAGAGAAGTCGAAGGCAGCGGCGACGATCGTGAAGACGAGGTGGCCGGCGAGGAAGACCGGTGGTCGGGAAGAGTGAAGGCGGCGGGCCGACCAAGATTCTTGAAGAAGATGCAGAAGGTCGGTGAGATGGACTTAGAGATGCGGGGAACATCTGAAAATAGGAAAAGGAACAGTGGTGATGCACCCCCAAACACAACTTTTAAATAGTAATATTATAAAGCATAAAATTTGATTTTTAAGCTTTGCTTTATGGATTTCAAATGGGGCCACTATAGCTAACACATTTATTATATTTTAATATTAAAAAATCACCATTGTGGGTGGTTTAAAGATTCCTTTTTTTGGTCTTGATCGCCTGGTTCGACCGACCAAAGTCGCTCTACGTCCAGACTTGGGTATTGTTGACATACGAAGTGGTTTCTATACACGCCTCCAGCAGGAATCGAACTCGAGACTTTTGGATAGAACACTTAAGGAAATCTAGTATATGTAAAGACTTAGCAGCCAATGGTAGATAGATAGGCGTCATTAATAATAGCACATCGATCGTTTTCGTGGGTGTTGATTTTTGAAAAAGAAACATGGCCGGCGATTCCTCTGCCGACTTAGACACAGCTAGCAGTAGAAATTTCTAGACCCCGATCCATTTCATCTTCTTTTGCACTCCAAAAAAGAATATTAGAAAGAGTTGTGAGATTTTTTTATTTTTTTTTTGGTTGAAAAGAGTTGTGAGATTCTAATTGGCTTCATTTCTGTTTTATAAAAATAAAAGAATTTTAGGTGTAAACTTTGCACGTATATATGGAAGTGTAAATCCTACCACGCTACAATAATGTATCTTATGTGTTATGTATAATTTAAAGAATAATATATGTAAAGTTTCCCGCCCCTATTATATATTCGATCAATTAGGTTATGTAGGCTCAAAACAACCCTACAAAATAAACCCAACCATACATATATGCTCTATGGAACTATAAAATTTGATATACTTTTATGTCTTTTTCCTTTTTCTTTTCTTGTAAATGCATTCCTTGTACATGTTCATGATTTACTTTTGTAAGATCTCATATAACTATAGAAATTTTCATGACATAGAGATATTGTCAACAAAATCATAACTTTAAAAAACCGGTTTAGTTTCAATGGAGTTGAAAAAATCTAGACCATTAATTAAAATTTAACAATTAGGATTATTCTCTCTCCATAACTATTTATAAGAGTGCGGTTCCTGTACGGATCTCTTCTACAGTGTAAAGTGAGAAATTTTCGTGACCGTTGGATGCGGAGCATGGAAGTCCTTGATGGAGCCACGTCATTTAGCTGAAACAAGAGGCAAAATGGAGCAAACGCTTCATTTAGAGTGGCAATAGCGTAAATATATCAAAAATCATACACCTGCACAAAATTATACCCTCCCAAACGAGTCTTCTCTTCCACTCCTTCCTTCTAAAACACTTCCAACAAGTCTTCGACAACGATTATACTCAAATCTTTGACAACGCAGATCCTTCCAAACCTTCGACAACGAACAAAGACCTTCGAAGAACATGGCCAAAGGAGAAGGAAAATCATCCAAAGGTTAGCGTGTTCGGCTCGATCATCCTAATTTTCAGGTTTAGGGTTTTTTTCGCTCGGATTTGTCATTAGGTTGGAGTTTTGAGCATCTGTGTATCCTTTTGTGCATCTGTCTAGCGTTTTTCGCTCGAATTTTTCATTTAGGTTAGGCTTATGTGCATTTGTGTAGCCTTTTGTGTATCATGTCTAGAGTTTTGTGCTCGAATTTCTCATTTAGGTTAGGGTTTTGTGCTCGATTGTATGCTTTTGTGCATCTGTATAGCGTTTTGTGCTCGGATTTGCCATTTAGGTTAGGATTTTGGTCTCGATTGTAGCCTTTTGTGCATTGTCTATCGTTTTTTGCTCGGATTTGACATTTAGGTTAGGGTTTTTTTTTCCGGATTTGCCATATAGGTTAGGATTTTGGTCTCGATTTGTTGTTCGCGAGCTCCGAAAGCTTCACTGCTATAATTGAGCACTGAAATCAACATTAGAGATTGTTGTTTGTTTGGTTTTGATAAATCTTGAGTAAATCAGGTATCATGTCTGTTTTAGTCTGAAATTGTTGATTCTTCAAGAGTCTATGAACAACTGCTTCTTGTATATGCAAGTGTGATCTACTGCAGGAAGGGGATATTTGCTTGGTTTGTCTGTTTTAGTTTGTTTGGTTTTGTTTGTTTGTTTTAGTTTGTTTGTTTGTTAGCGTTTGTTTGGTTTTGATAAATTAGAGATTGTTGTTGATTGTTGTTTGTCTGTTTTAGTTCGTTTCGTTTCATCAGCTGTATTAATACGTGAACAGTGGGTTGTAATAATAGCTTTCTATGCATGAATAATAGCATTATGTGCTTGAATAAGAGCATGTTTGAAGGTACAAGCTATTTGTCTATTTATTTATCTGTATTCCATGGAGAAGTTCAGCTGTGTGCATGAATTATGCATCAAAATATAGCTTTCTATGCATGAATAAGAGCTTTATGTGCATGAATTATGTAAATTAGTGCATGAACAAAAGATTATGTGCATGAATTATTCTGCTGCCATTTTGATGATTGGTAAACAAATTAGAAAATATAGCTTTATGTGCATGAGTAAGAGTTTTTTGTGCATGAATAAGAGCATTATGTTCATAGAGTGAAAATGGCTTTAGGCCAATTCTCTAGTACAACCAATTTATTTTCTGCTTTGCAAAACATATTACATGTATAGAATTCTAGTACAAGAAACTCGTGAGTTGTAACTTCATACTTATAAAGAGCTATATGTGCACGAATAAGAGAACTTTGTGCATGAATAAGAGCATTTTGTGCTTGAATAATAACATGTTTGAATAACAAATGTACCAACCAAGTACATTATAACACATGAATTTTTGAACAACTGATCTATTAACCAAGACCATACTCTGTAAATTGAATTATACCCAACTTTTTTATACTAGAAAATTAACTAAGGGATTTTCAGTTATGATCTTGACTATGATTTGATTTTCATGATTGTTCTTAGCTCTATCTTATTTGCCTCCTACTCTATATTTTGCACTTTCATTGATTTATGAAGTGCTAGAATTATGTATAAGAGTTCTTAAATAAGATCTGTATATGCATAATTATGACAGTTGTCTTTACTGTTGTTTTATCATAGAACTAATTGTTTGTTCCTATGCACAGATAAACTAAATGAAAATAAGAGTCCAAGAAAAGAGCAAAGCCATACCCCATCTCCAACGGGTTTAAGAGTCAGGTTGAAGCTGCCACCAGTACAATCTCCAAAGGGTCAACTCGACAACTTTCCTTTGCCTGCAATCGGTGATGCACATAAAAGGAAGAAGCTCATACCTGATGACACAAATAGCTCAGAAGAAGATAGTGAATTACATGACAGTGAGACTGATGATACAGATGAGACAGAGGAGACTGAGGAAGACATCAGGACTAAAATGCAGTCTGAGAAAGAACAGATTAGGCAGAATAATGTTAGTGAAGAAGAGGAAGAAGATAACAATGGGGAGGAAGAAGATGTAGAAGATAATAACGCAATGGAAGAAGATATTGCTCCTACTCAAGACACAATCTCTGCACAAGAAAAGCAAGTGCAACATGAAAAAAGAAGAAAAACAAAGAAGAACAAGGCAATAAAGAAGGCCACTGTGCAACCTATAGTTAAAGCTCCAGCAAAAAAAGGGGGAGCATTGAAGAGGAAATGCACTACACAAGATGATGATAGTGAAATGTTCAACCAGAAAAAGTCCCTAAGAAGGGGAAAAAACTGAAGAAAAAATCGATTGCAGAGGATAGTCATAAAGAAGCTCCAATGGGTGATACATCGAAACAAGTTCAAGAAGAGAGTGGTGAGCAACATGGCTTAGAAGATATTCAAGAGGAGGATAATTTAGAGCATAATGGGGTGTTGGAATATCAAAGAAATGAAGAAGCTGGACACAGAAAGGTGGTGGTAAAGAAGACAAGGAACACAATGGGAAGGAGACATGGAAGTCTAGATACAAGGACAGTTCCACAAAAGTTTGTACAGACTGTTAAAGAGCTATCGGAGGATAAAAAGAATTGCATCAGAGATATGGGCTTTGGCCATCTGCTGGACCTGAACATTACTGATGTGCCGCATAGCCTTGGATTTTGGTTGGTCGATCATTTTGACCCAGTGAGATGTGACCTGATCATGGCAAATGTCCATGCAATCTACATAACAAATGCTGATGTACATAGGGTATTGGGGATACCTCTAGGAAATGAACCAGTTAAGAGAAGGGCAAAGAAAGATGATGCAGGAGTACTTTCTCAATGAAGGAGTTTCTACGGAGGTGATGACATTGTAGTTAGGCCAACTACTGTTGCAACGCAAATGAAAGAATGTCAAACTACAGACAAGTGGTTCAAGATGAATTTCATCGTGTACTTCATTACTTTGCTAATTGAAAGCACCGGTAATGGAAGTGCCAATCAAAAGTGGGCGATTGACAATGTGGATAACTATCCTGTAATGAATTGGTGTGGGCTGGTGATGAATGCACTTGTTGATTCAACTCAAAAATGGAAGAAGAAGAGAGCTGGGATGTTTACAGGACCCATACTGTTCCTAACTATAAGAAAACATTTTTTTATATCGATTTATGAACATGATTCTAGTAAGCAGTATACTGATTCAAATTTCATATGTTTCATAAATGCAACTATTTTATGTTGATCGAGTCTCAATCTTGGGAGAAATGCCACCTACTGCATTTCCTGTATTCTTGGCTTGGGGTGATGGCCAACTCACTGAAAGGCAACAAAAAGAGGACAAGCTTGTGGGATTTGGACTAGGACATGTGTTGGACAGAGGTGTATCTACAACTCCACAAGGGCCACCACCTGCTGCGAACAACATCAAGGAACAAGGATGTGGATCACAGACAACACCACAAGAACCAGAAACCTTAATGGTAGCTTTCTATTCTCGTTTATCTCCCTTTCTCTTGAATTGTTTATTCATCTATTGGATGATCTGCTCGACATTGTTGTTTGTGCATCATTTTTGTTTATATCTGATCACTGTTCAGTTTCTACTGTCATGACATATTTTGCCTTATTCTTATTTTTATTATTTGGTAGTTTCAATATCATCATTTGCTAGCTTAAACCTTTGAACCCTCTTTTTTCAGTGCCTTCTTCTTTTTTTGCACCTGTTTTGAATGATTTGTTTTTGGTTAAGGTTCATTACAAAAAATATCATCAGTTGCACGTTCTAAAATGATAAAATAACTATGGTTAGAGTGCATGAATTAGAAGCTACCAACAACTAGTGATGCTTATAGTGCATGCATTATGTAAAGGAGTGCGTTAATAGGAGCTTTTTGTGCATAATTAATATTTATATGTGCATAAACAGATCTTTAACATAAGGTACTTCCTGTTTGATAATGCTACTTCCTGTTTGGTTATTATGTATAGGAGTGCTTTAATAAGAGCTAATTGTGCATAATTAAGAGTATTTGTGTCTAGTTTTGATAGTTTTTTTTTGGGTTGTTAAACACAGGATTCCATTCTAGTCCTTGCCAATAAAATAAAAAAAGTTGTCACTTCAATTGTTGAATTGGCCGAGTATATCGACACAATCAAGCAAGAGTTCAAGCAAGAGGAAATGTTTAAAGAAATGTATGAGGCTGGGAAAAGCTTGATTGACATGGCTAAAGGCACCCAAGAAAGATTGGATGAAACAAGAGATATTGAAAGGATATGGAATGAGTCTCAACATCCATTCTGGAATGACCCATAACTGTTGGAGTGCTTGAATGAGGTGGAAAAGGCAAAGACATCAAAGGGAAAAATGAGATGTCCAGGTGATTTTACTCCGCCGTCATTTGACCTCTTCAAAAACTTGCAAGAAGGTACAACAACAAGCTTAGTAGATGAGGTAGAAGGGACAAATGATGTAGTGCACCAAGTGGATGTGGCTAAGGGAAACGATAAGGCAGTGGGAGGTGATGTAGTACACCAAGGGCATGTGGATAAAGTAAAGGATAAGCCAGGGGGGATAGATGATATAGAGCACCAAGTGGATATGGCTAAGCGAAAGGATAAGGTATAAAAATGAGATGTCTTCTCTAGCATCCACATTCAATGTTTGTTTTATATAAGAGTTTGATTGTAAGTATTTGTACTATATATGAAATAATGTTTCATTTATACACAGGGGAAAGGAAAGGTAAATGCAGATGAGACGGATGAAGTACACGATCAAGGTGATGTGGCTAGGGGAAGGGATAAGGTATAACACAAAATATGAGTAATTTAGGAAACTAGCTTTAAAAATGACTTCCCTAGCATACTTGCATCATGTTTTGTCTTTTCATAAATACTGATTTAATTATACACAGGGGAAAGGGAAGGGGAAGGGGAATTAAGCTGTTGTGTTTGAAGAGGAATTGCCAGAGAAACGGAAAACACGGCTAGCAGACACTCAAAGAAGCCCCTACTTTCGGAGGACAATAGTGATAGGTGAAAGAATGACAGAAGATCAAAATCAGATTTGGGACTATATTTTAAATGAATCTGGCAGTGAACTATAAGTTTAAGCTTATAATATTGGTATTTTCTTGAATTATTTTCTGAAGTGCATGAATTATGTATATGAGTGCTTTAATAAGAGTTATCTGTGCATAAGCAAAAACTTCTACAAAAGAGACATTATTGAATTGATTTCTAAAGTGCATCATTTATGTATATCAGTGCTTTAATAAGACTTGTTTGTGCATAATTATGATTTATCAAAAGAAGACCTGTTCTTTTGTACAAAAACTAAACCCTGCTTCCTCCACACTAATAGTTGGTTTGTATTACTCCAGGAATGTTGTGTTCAAGTTCAAGACTTTAGTCGTAGACAAAATCACCTTTGCAACCATGGATGCAGACATGGATGCCAAAGTTATTAATGTGTGGTCTACATACCTCAATCAAGATGAACAAAGGAAAAGCAAAGACAAACCATCAAGACTGTTTGGAAGCGTGTTCATCAAAGTAGGTTTGCTGATGATTTAGCTCAAATTTAAGGTATAAAAGCATTTATTTGAAAATCGTCTAACAGTTTGCACACAAAAATAATGCAGAATGTAGGCATTACTGAAAACCAGTTTGCAACAATGATAGAAAATGCTCTACATGTTGTGGATGGAAGGCAGATGAAGGATATTGATATGGTATATTTTCTTTTCTCAGCACTAGTTGAAATCCAAAAGAAAAACACTAACAAAACCTATTGTTCCACTTGCAAGGTCTTTATTCCAGTAATATTTGATTATCGCTATTTTGTGATCACATTCAATTTGAAGGCCAATACAATCCTTATCCATGGAAGATAAATACGGAGACATCCCACAAACTCTGGTAAGGTGTCTAAAATCTTAAAAAGCTTATTGTGGTCAGTGTTCTATGTTTATGCTTGTTGCGTAGAAATGCATAGCTGCCTAGAAATAGGATGAGTTTACGCACTTTAGACACATATGTATGCACATTTAATAGTAAACCCTGCACTTCGGGGACGGATTTCAGAATCAGATTTCTTTTCATGAACATTGATTGAAAAGATCATCTCTTTTGCAGAGGGACCTCATGTTCAACTATTTGAAGAAAATGAGGTTACACAAGAAGGCGAATGCTCTCCAAAGCATGAACCTGTGTCCATCATTACTCGACATGCAAGGGGCGACAACTATACTCCAATCAGAAATAGGGCTTTATGCAATGAGGTCTATGGAGACATATATGGGAGTCCAGGAGTGGCATCATGGACTAAGTCCAAGGAATGACACCAAGACAAATGGTATATTGAGGAAGAAGTTTGTCCATGCTATGTTGACATCCACAATTAATGAAGTGAGCGATCAGGTAAAAAAGTGGGCAAAGCAGTACAAAGAAGACTGCAAGGGAAAGAAGAAATAGATGATTTACGGTTGAACTATTGACTAGTTGTATATTTTTGGAAGAAGTGTTATGTACGGGTTATGAAATGGTCGAACTATTGGTAGGTTGGTTGAATGTTTTCTAAACAATAGATGCACTTTGTATGTAGGATTATCAAGTTTTTAGGATGCTATAAAATGAATGCAGGTGCTTATTAAGGTTCCAATTTTTAAGAGTACAAATTAAGCTCTGTTAATTTGTTTTGTTTTACTTCTACCTGCCAATGTAGAGTTTCATGGGTAGTGAGTGGAGCTGGGTTCTTCTCAAGTGGTCAAGAGAATGAACCCTAAGAGTCATATAGGAATATGAGCTTTAAGGAATGCAAATCATCTGCCGTAGATAACAGGGAAGGAAGCACTCAAAGTTAATTAATTGGTGCACATTTTATTTGCCTACCAGCTTTATATCTTCCCCACCACCATCATAATAGGCTTTGCCTTTCTGGTAAGGCAAGTGTTCGATACTTTTCATTTAAAACCACATCACCCCTGAGACCCTAACCAACACATACAATGTGTGCTCTACACACACCGTGTAAACTGCTGACTGTGCTGCATCCAGGACTAGAAAATATATGTCATAAGTATTGTTTACACAAATTGCTATGCTACTGGTGACCAAGCAAATTGAGGGTTCAAATATAACATTCATTAAAGGACAAAACAAAAGTGCATAAAACAAACAATCTGTGTGCCTACTCAATTGTAAAATCTTATAAAACAAAAGTGAAAATGTTCCAATGATAACTTCTCCAAAAAAATGCAAGACATAGAACATTATCAACTACTTTAAATTTGTTTGCTCAATACATGTGCGACTATTGTGGAATGCAATTTTTTTGCATTTACCACAACGCCTCTTGCCAACAGTTGCTGCCTCCCTTGAACTCATGATTCGCTTCCCGCTACCCTTGTTCTTTGCTTGGGTCGGTGGTAAAACAGTTATAGTGGACGGTACACTAGTGCCAGCAAATGCCTCAGCCATCTGTGCATTGCTTGATCCAAAACTCTGAATACCCCCACTACACTCCATTAAAGCTGCTTTTTGATCCTTCAAAAGTTGCGTGAAATCCTTCAATCGATCCGGATGCCGCTCTAAAAGACCCATACAACAATAAAAGTCTGAAAGCAAAGTATTCATCAGAATCTGCCTTTACTCCATTTCAAAACACTGCTGAACCAATGTCCCATCACTAGAAAAGATAGGATTTATCGTAGCTGACTTTGTCCAGCGAGACAAGACAAAATTCATGGGGATTTTGTCCATGCCCATGTTCTTAAACACAACAAACATATGGCGACACGGGTATCCTATCCGTTCAAACAATCTACAACTGCAAACAACATTACCATCTGCAAAGTAATACACAGTTTTGACCTCTTCCATATCGCCTTCTTTGGTTTTGTAAGTCACAGCATCATTGTCAGAAAGCATCCCAGTAATACGACAAGAAAAGCAAAAGGCACAAATTTCTTTCTGAATATCCAAGAAAACAGTCAACGTATAATGCTATGATGCATGCTTCTCCAATTGCATTTTAGTCTTAAAATTAGGCAACATAGTCATGCAATCATGATTTAACTTTGCCTGATTATGTCTTTGAGCGTCTAATGCAGACTCATAATGCAATAACAACTCGACAAGCCTTAAATTTCGATTGGTAAAATGGCCAAAGAATTTGTTTTGAACCTCATAAATAGATGTTGTCCTAACTAAGCCACCAAACATCACATCTCTAAAATACGCAGGGATCCAAAACTGGCGAATGGAAAACATATCATTAAACCACTTCTTGTTTTCCAATTCATACTCATTTACCAACTGTAACCATTTCTCTTCAAACTCAACTGGTTCAAGTTCATGAGTCCATACTATACTATTCAACTTCTTCCTAAAAGGCTCACCACCATCTACATCAGTTTTTGTCTTGTCTGGAACTTTTTGCATAATATGCCACATGCAAAGGCAGTGACGTGTGTTAGGAAATACCCGTGCAACAACAGACTTCATTGAAAGATCTTGATCTATGACTATTATCCTAGGATCATTTCCCATTGCTTTCATAAAATTCTCTAGCAACCATACATACGACGGGAGATCTTCCTTTAACACCAAGCCAACACCAAAGGTAACACATCTCTTATGATGATCAAGCCCAGTAAATGGTACAAAAACCAGGTTATACCTGTGGAAAGATATAAGAATAAATTTATTAGACTACACTATGTAAAATAATGCATCAATAAGGTGTAAAAGTGCACATATATAGAGTGAGAGTGCACAAGTGTATGACACTTACTTGTTAGTTCGATAAGTTGCATCAAATGAGACAACCTCACCGAAAAAGGCAAAGTTTTTCCTTGAAACATGATCAACCCAGAATATACTCTTCAAACGGTCCACATCATCCACATCATAATCAAAATAATATGCACTGCACAATTCCTTTTTAGCAAACAACCGATCAATCAACATTTGAGCATCCGATCCAACAAAGTATGCCAACAAGTCTTGCCTAAAATTTTTAAAATCAACCACAGAAGCTCCCACGTTTCCATAGCCACCAACAATTTCCTTGTACAATCGATGAGACTTAACAGGCCCTACATTAGCTCTTGAACAATTCAACACAAACTTCTTATGCCCAGTGTCCATATTTTGATTACTCTTCATAAACTGCCTATAAGGATCATCAACAAACCGATGCGTATGACGTTCTACAAATGATTTCACCATATAGCCAGACCTGCCAACATATCTAAAAATAATTTTTGCATTGCAACCAACCCTATTTGAAACACGAGTGCGTCGACTAGGTTTATTTTGACCAACTTTATAGCCTTCCCTAGTACAAACCAAGTATTTCAGAACCACAATCTGATCCTTTTTGTCCTTGTGGGAGCAACCATTGCGCACATCAAACCCACATCCCAGTGCATAACGCTTGTAGAAATCCATACCTTGCTCAAGTGTAGTAAACATTTGACCGATGAAAGGCTTCATATCTTCTTCACAACGAGGCAAATAGTACATTGTTTGCCCTTCTTGTGAGAATTGAATCACATAGCTCTCACTAGTATCCGGGTCAATAAATGAAGAAGAATCAACACCACCACCGCCCATAACATCCGAAACACCCACTGAAAATATACAGAATGTATGAAAGTGCATGAATAAGATGAATTGGTGCATAAATAACAAATGTTCAAGGAATGCACAAATATAACAGAGGAAAACGGAGCTCCAACCAACAAAAAATACGTACACAAAGTGGAAGTGCACAAATAAGGACTAATTGTTAAAATCATACCAAAACGAAAGCAAAACAACAAAATCTCATACGACACCTCATGAACAGATGAACGCAAATCAAAACGGAAGCAAATCTGTCAATGATACCACTAGACGAACAAAATCCCTCTTGCGAATTCATAAACAGATGAACACAAATCAAAACAGATGAACACAAATCAAAACGAAAGCAAATCTCAAATTCAGTAATTCAGCCCTCTTGCGAATTCAGCCCTAAACAATTGCACCAGAACATAGAATATTTAACGAATTTCATACACAAATAAAAACAGACGAACAAAAGAACGAAATAGTACCGTCCTCCATCACGCTCTCTTGCAAATTCACGAAGCAAGCCAAACAAGGTCGACAATGGCGGAGGACGCTGTGCGCAGATGAGCGGGGGAGAAGGGGAGGGTAGAACTGGAACGAAAATAAAAATTGGCATATATTACAATTATGCCACCGTTTTAATTAAATGCCAGAAAAATTTTCGTCCCTTGGATGAAGTAGATCGAACGGTTATAAATGCTCCCTATTTTATACCATAAATCAACTCCCTATATGATCCAAACTCCTATTTATAATTCTATTTTCTTTGAAAACTGTTTTTTTACAATAGAAGTTTAGAACACTATCTATAATTTTTTTTTTCAAAATTCCACCAGAACATGAATTATGGTAATTATAAGATCTCGAGTAAGGCTGAAATCAATTATTCTACCAAAGGTATGCATCTATAATCTATAATCTATAATCTATAATCTATATCTATAATACATAAAAAGTTAGTTTTTTGTGAGCAATAAATATATTCATTTAATATCAAATAAATTTTCTTTATGGCAAATTCATGTCGGTAGCCCTGAGTTTAGGTTTATTCATGTTAGTGTCCCACGATTAAGTTTTTTCCAGTAGGTGCCCCTAAGGTGTGGGTTTGTTCGCTTTGTAACCAAAATTTTCCATATCCGTATCATTTCGGTTCGAATTGATCAAATCTAAGTTCATCATTATGTTTATTGACCTCAACATAGTAGGATTCGACTTCTAAAACAATCAAATCCATACTCGAACCATTCTGATTTGAATTCTTAAGGCCGAAAATGGGTTATTGCTTCGGAATTCAAATCGACATAGTTCAGACATGAATTTGGGTATTTTAGGAGTCAAATCTTACTAATTTGAGGGCGAGGAACACAATGGTGGACTTGAATTTAATCAATTTGAACTGGAATAGTACAAACATTAAAAAGTTTGGTTACGAAGCAAACAAACCCAAACCTTAGGGGCACCAACCGGAAAACACTTAATTGTGTGACACCAACATGAATAACCTAAACTCAGGAGCACCAATAGGAATTTACCTTTCTTTATTAATACCAAACATCATTTTGGAAGAAATAAATATATTTGATATCAAGTAAGTAATTATGTTTAAAAGATGAAGAGATTAAGCAAATATAAATTTACTAAATTGTAATTTTTATATTCAAATATAATATTTTATATAAATGATCTAAAGATAAATAAATGAAAAAAATAAAAAATATTTAAATTCTAGAATTTTATCATAATTTATTTTTAGGATTTTGAATGCTAATGTAAAGTTAGTTTTTTCAAAATAAGTGCTCAAAATTAAAATTAGAATTCATGAATAGGAATAAAAAAAATATAAACATAAATAAATAAGCAATTTTTACCTGTAATAAAGTGTTATAATCTAATAATTTCATTGTATATATACATAAATCTATTTTTTGACATGTTAGATATCATAATGCACGTATATTTGTTGTTTTTTGACAATATTTCAAAAAAATTTAACAACTTTTTCATAAACAACTATTTTGCAAAATTTTGAGTATATATTACATACCACACAGCTAAGAATGTATATAAATAAGGCGCAATAGCAAGGATACCAGATTTTTGTTAGCAACTTGCAAAACACCCATATTTTAAAAAGTATTGCAAAAGTACCAACTTGTTATACTTTTTGTGGTATTTTTGCTATTGTTGAGGGTATAATTTAACTTTTATTTTCAATTGAATATCCTTAAAAGTTGACTAATATTTTCTCCACAAAAGATAAAAGAAATCCTTAATCTCTCCTTAATCACTTTCTCCCTCCCGGTGGCAGCCCCATCACATCAACCTTCAAGTATGTCTTCCTTGAACTGTGCCTTAATTAAAATTGGCGGGCAAGTTTCCCTCCAAAAGAAAATTGTTCATCTCCTTCAACCCTTAATCCCTCCAGCGTAGCTCACCTGACAAAAATCCCTGAATATTCTTGGAGAACTTCAAAGCAGCCTGACTCTAGCACTTACTCCACGTGAGATATTTCACACCTGACGCCCTCCATTAAAGCTTGAATGGGTAAGTAAACTCTCCTGAAAATCAATCGATTTTTCCCCTCTGTATACGTGAAGTTCAAAAACCTTCTTTATTTGTAGGTACGAAAGTAGTGTATGTGAAGTTCATCAGTGGTGGAGAATGGAAACAACAAGGGAAAATGTGGTTGTATGAGGGTGATAGAACAGTGAAAGCCATGTTGCTTTCCCCTGACATGGACTTGGCTACACTACGCAACAAATGGACTGAGAAAAAATCATTTGATGAAGATAAATTGTTTGTGCAGTACGTTTATCAAAATAAACCAGAACTTCCACCGATCGTTATAAATGATGACGACGATCTTGATGCGTTCAAGTTCTTGAACAACTATGGAGAAAATTCATCAGAGTGGAATATTGAGCTGTACACCAACCTTTTAAAGAAGGAAGAGATTCGAAGTGAAAGGGCTGAACATCGTACTCTTCCTTCTCTAACAGCTCCACCACCAACTCAAAGCCAAGACAATAGATACTTTTTCAGGTCATTTTTTAAAAAAGACAGAGCACCCGACACTGACGTCAGGTCAATTGATGAAATTATTGAAGCTGACAACGAAGCATAGTTAAGGAGATTAAAAAGGGATGAAGTGAGGGGGAAAGACAAGAGAAAGTGTCCCATGATACTGAAAGACATTATATCATTGAGCAGCGATGATGAGGACATTAAAGCTGCTACATCAAGAAACAAAGGAAAGGAGAAAATGACTGATTATGCCAATAGTGGAGATTCTTTGGAGGATGAAATAGGAGATGGTTTTGATTACGGGGGCTGTTGTCAATCAGGTGATGATGATCGTGTTGATGGTGGTGATGGTTTAGGGTATGCTTCAGGTGATGATGTAAATACTGTTGGTCTAGATGATGTGTGGGAGGAAATAAATGGCAATGAGGGAACACACAACGAGGATTAAATAGAGGAGGACCAAGAAGAAGAGATTGATGTTGATGAAGACATGCTTAGAGAGATTGAAACGAGATACTATCCAGCAGAGAGGGACATGCAACGCATGTTAGTTGAAGATGAGAAAACAAGTCCTCATATCCAACAATGAAGGTTGGTCAGATCTTCAATTCTAAGGAAGAGTTCAAAGCTGCACTCTTTTCCCTGGCAATGGAAAATTTCTATGAGATGCGTGTGAAGAGGTCTGACAAGTCCAATTATGATGTTGAGTGTGTTGACGACAAATGCACCTTCGTTTGTCGTGGCTCATTATATCGAAAAACGTCCTTGTTTATGGTGCGACAATATGTTGCGGATCATACCTGTGGCATGAGAGTAAACCACAATCATCACAAAGGAGCAACTTCTCGGCTGATTACCGAGAAAGTACTTCACAAGTATATTTTCTTGCATTTGAACAGTTTTTGTTATCAAAGGCCAATATGAATGCATTTATAGATTCACTCCGTGACATCTCAGGTTTTTAAACGGCCGTAAAGGCCTCCGTGCTTCAGAAATACAGGATTTCATGTTAGAGCATGGGATAAGGACAAGCTACTACAAAGCCAATCGAGCGCGGCTCTTCGCCTAGGACATGGCACATGGTACAACTGAGGATAGCTACAAGGCAATGTACTCTTACATGCACATGTTAGAGAAATCTAATCCGGGAACATACACGAGAATAGTCAGAGATGCTGACCAACGCTTCAAGTATGTCTTCTGGACTTTAGGCCCATGGATAAGGGCATCGCCACATCTGAAAAAGGTTAGTCTTCAGTCTCATTTTTGTCACAGTCAGGACGTATAGTTACTTTGCCAGGTCAAACGCCTATATGACTGCATGTGTGACAAACAAAACAAGCATCATAAGTCAGTCCATATAATATTGTTTTCAAAGCTTAGCATCCTATTGTCAGGGCAACTTCTGAGAATATAGTTTTGCGTGTTAGGTAATATCAGTTGACATCACTCACCTTACAACCATGTTCAAGGGGATACTTCTCCTGGCTACAGCACAAGATGGAAACGGCCAAATATATCCACTTGATGTTGCCGTTGTTAACAGTGAGAACGATGATGCATGGTCATTTTTCTTCAGTGAATTGAGGGTTGTTGTTCCTGATCATCCCGAGTTGTATTTCGTGTCTGACCGTCATGTTAGCATTGGGAAGGGTATGAGAAATAGCTATCATTTCGCCAAGCATGGATATTGCATATATCACATATACCAAAACTTCAAGAGGAAGTTTGGCAGGCAAGACCTCTTTGGCATATTCAAAAATGCTGCTCAGGCTTACACAGTAGCTGACTTCAATCATCAGTTTGCTCAAATAACAGCTGCATCTCCAAAGATTGGTCAATATCTAAAAGAAGTTGGAGTTAAAAACTAGGCGAGGGTGCATTTTCATGGGAACAGGTTTAACATCATGACAAGCAACAACGCCGAGTGTCTTAATGGCCTGTGGAAAACACAACGTCAGTGGCCTATTCTTGCTCTGTTTGATGCGATTCTTGAGACCATTTCTAAATTGTTTTGTCACCCTCTATGTACACGCTGGTAGAAGTGAACTACAGAAGGTCAGCTAAGATGAGTATTCGAAGACTTAGCCAGTTTGAAGTACATGTCATGCAAGGAACTATCAGATACTCGGTGAACCTTAATGCTCGTACATGTGATTGTAACATGTTCCAGATTGATAAAGTTCCATGTGCTCATGCCATAGCGGTTGCAAGTGATAGGGGAGTGCGACTCACTGATCTCGTCCATCCCATGTTCAAGAACGACTGCGTGAGAGAAGTCTACAAGGAAACTGTGCATCTTGTTCCTCCCACAGGCCGATGGTCAATTCCTGAAGCTGTGTCATCCATCAGATGCTATGCACCAAAAGTAAAACGTCCTCCTGGAAGGCCACGTATTAACCGATTCAAGGCAACATGAGAGAGGAACTATCCTAGGAAGAGGCGGTGTTCTTATTGCGGCAACCAAGGCCACAACAAGCGGTACTGTAGGAGGAGAAGGACTAACGAAGGATTATAGGAAGAGAATGGGTTAGTGTTTTTTTGTTTAGAATTGTCACCATGTTGGTGGTTTTTGGGCGTTTATGCTGGTAAACTTGGTCGCGTAAATATTGAGTCTGTTGTTGTTAGGTGCTTGAAAAGATGTATGGTTTAAGTCTCTATAGTCTTAAACCACACCTATTTTTGTGGGGGTTCTCCTTTTGGCTGAGATATAAACTTGATAAATTCAATCTTTGCTTAAGAGTTGATTACTTCTTATCTTTGTAAAACTCACAAGAACAAACTGTAAAACTCTAAGACACCTTGTAAAACAACATATATGTCCTGACATGATCATTTGCGTGACGAAAACCTAATACATAAACACGACCTGTAATTGTAAAACTACAGGATGCCCTGTAAAACTACGTATATGTGTTGACATGATCATCTGCGCGAAGAACATATCACTGTAAAAGTAAAACACGACCTGTAAACCTTCAATACGTCCTGACAACCTACATCTAAAAACTTAATACATAAACACAATCATCTGCGAAACCATTTGAGTTAATAGGATTTGAACCTTAGTCTATAAACTTAATACATAAACACAATCATCTGCGAAGTCTATAATTCTTCATATGAACCGTAGAATGTTTTGAATCATGTTTTTAAAACACAATCATCTACGGTTTGTCCTAACATTGTGCTCATGTTCTCTGCAAACGTTGTATTTGTCCTGAAAATGCTTGCATATGATCAAAAATCATAAACGCATCCCCACACATACTCATAGATTACATTGTTATGAAAACATTATCCAGAGATTACATTGTTCAACTTTACAAAAACGTGCCCTTGGCAAGGCATTCCCACACACAAAACAAAAAAACTAGCATCGCAAAGTTCATACAAAAGGAGGGAAGATTAAAAACGCACCCATCAAGCTAGATAGTGCGCCATCAGATCTCCCCTTAAGAACTCAGCATGCTCCAACACCCTTTTTATGTTGATTTCATTGAAGATGGTGTCCCATTCAATCTGCCAAAAAAACAAAGCATCTTAGGCACGTCACTTGCACATAGGAAGAAAATATACAAGAAAACCCTTACCAGTCTGAACTTGACCTTTATCCGGCTCAGTTCTTCTTCGGTCTGAGCACCTGCCGGATTCAACGCAGCAAGCTCCTGCCTCAGGCGGACCAAATCCTTAATCAAAGCATCCAACTCCAAATCTATCGCGACAATGTCGCGAGAGTATCTCTCAAATACGGCCTCGCTCATCATCCGCCCTCCAAGATGATCCACAACATCCCGTGCAGCTTACAGAAGGTCATATACATCAGCGTACACGCCAGTGACAAATTGATGTTCTGCGGCCATGGCTTCGGAATATAGAGTTTGTAGAGAAGACTTGGAAAATTGTGAGTATTTGAAGAACCAAGAGAGGTTGAGGAGTATTTGAAGAACCTTGGTAGAGAGCGTGGGAGTATTTGAAGATCCTAGGTAGAGAACCTTGGTAGAGAGCCTGGGAGTATTTGAAGAAACTTGGTAGAGAAGATTTGGGAAAGTAAGGGTCTTTCAGGGAAAATTAAGAGGAGTCAAATCGGATATGCATTGGAAAGTAACTCACTTATTTCAATATAACCTGATAAACTTGAATACGTACAGTAAATAGCTTAATATGGCCTGAGAAACTAGAATAAGGAAAAAACTATATATGTTGTTATTGCTCTGACTTCAATTAACAGGGCGTGAGTGAGACAAACTATAAGCCCTGATAAACTATATATCTTAGAAACAGAACAAGCATTAAAAGTCAGTCCATATATGGTTGTTTGCAAAGCCTATAACTACGTTGTCAGGGAAAATATTGAATATGTAGAGAAGCAAGAGAGAGTGTGGGAGTATTTGAAGAACTTTGCTAGAGAGCTTGGGAGTTTTTTAAGAACCTTGCTAGAGAGCCTGAGAGTATTTTAAGAACCTTGGTTGGGAACCTTGGTAGAGAGTAAGGGTCTTTCAGGGAAAATTAAGAGGGGTCAAATCGGATATGCATTGGAAAGGAACTCACTTATTTCAATACAACCTGACAAACCTGAATACGTACTGTAAAAAGCTAAATATGGCCTGAGAAACTGGAATAAGGAATAAAACTATATATGTTGTTATTGCTCTGACTTCAATTAACAGGGCGAGAGTGAGTCAAACTATAAGCCCTGAAAAACTATATATCTTAGAAACAGAACAAGCATTAAAAGTCAGTCCATATATGGTTGTTTGCAAAGCCTATAACTACGTTGTCAGGGAAAATATTGAGTCTGTAGAGAAGCAAGAGAGAGCGTGGGAGTATTTGAAGAACTTTGCTAGAGATCCTGAGAGTATTTTAAGAACCTTGCTAGAGAGCCTGGGAGTATTTTAAGAACCTTGGTTGGGAACCTTGGTAGAGAGTAAGGGTCTTTCAGGGAAAATTAAAAGGGGTCAAATCGGATATGCATTGGAAAGGAACTCATTTATTTCAATACAACCTGACAAACCTGAATACGTACTGTAAAAAGCTAAATATGGCCTAAGAAACTGGAATAAGGAAAAAACTATATATGTTGTTATTGCTCTGAGTTCAATTAATAGGGCACGAGTGAAACAAACTATAAGCCCTGAAAAACTATATATCTTAGAAACAGAACAAGCATTAAAAGTCAGTCCATATATGGTTGTTTGCAAAGCCTATAACTACGTTGTCAGGGCAAATATTGAGTCTTTAGAGAAGCAAGAGAGAGCGTGAGAGTATTTGAAGAACTTTGCTAGAGAGCTTGGGAGTATTTTAAGAACCTTGCTAGAGAGCCTGAGAGTATTTTAAGAACCTTGGTAGAGAGTAAGGGTCTTTCATGGAAAATTAAGAGGGGTCAAATCGGATATGCATTGGAAAGGAACTCACTTATTTCAATACAACCTGACAAACCTGAATACGTACTGTAAAAAGCTAAATGTGGCCTGAGAAACTTGAATAAGGAAAAAAATATATATGTTGTTATTGCTCTGACTTCAATTAACAGGGCGCGAGTGAGACAAACTATAAGCCCTGAAAAACTATATATCTTAGAAACAAAACAAGCAATAAAAGTCAGTCCATATATGATTGTTTGTAAAGCATATAACTACGTTGTCAGGGCAAATATTGAGTCTATAGAGAAGCAAGAGAGAGCGTGGGAGTATTTGAAGAACTTTGCTAGAGAGTGTGGGAGTATTTTAAGAACCTTGCTAGAGAGCCTGGGAGTATTTTAAGAACCTTGGTTGGAAACCTTGATAGAGAGTAAGGGTCTTTCAGGGAAAATTAAGAGGGGTCAAATCGGATATGCATTGGAAAGGAACTCACTTATTTCAATACAACCTGACAAACCTGAATACGTACTGTAAAAAGCTAAATATGGCCTGTGAAACTGGAATAAGGAAAAAACTATATATGTTGTTATTGCTCTGACTTCAATTAACAGGGCGCGAGTGAGACAAACTATAAGCCCTGAAAAACTATATATCTTAGAAACAGAACAAACATTAAAAGTCACTCCATATATGGTTGTTTGCAAAGCCTAAAACTACGTTGCCAGGGCAAATATTGAGTCTGTAGAGAAGCAAGAGAGAGCGTGGGAGTATTTGAAGAACTTTGCTAAAGAGCCTGGGAGTATTTTAAGAACCTTGCTAGAGAGCCTGGGAGTATTTTAAGAACCTTGGTAGAGAGTAAGGGTCTTTCAGGGAAAATTAAGAGGAGTCAAATCGGATATGCATTGGAAAAGAACTCACTTATTTCAATACAACCTGACAAACCTGAATACGTACTGTAAAAAGCTAAATATGACCTGAGAAACTAGAATAAGGAAAAAACTATATATGTTTTATTGCTCCGACTTCAATTAACAAGGCGCGAGTGAGACAAACTATAAGCCCTGAAAAACTATATATCTTAGAAACAGAACAAGCATTAAAATTCAGTCCATATATGGTTGTTTGCAAAGCCTATAACTACGTTGTCAGGGCAAATATTGAGTCTGTAGAGAAGCAAGAGAGAGCGTGGGAGTATTTGAAGAACTTTGCTAGAGAGCCTGAGAGTATTTTAAGAACCTTGCTAGAGAGCCTGGGAGTATTTTAAGAACCTTGGTTGGGAACCTTGGTAGAGAGTAAGAGTCTTTCAGGGAAAATTAAGAGGGGTCAAATCGGATATGCATTGGAAAGGAACTCACTTATTTCAATACAACCTGACAAACCTGAATACGTACTATAAAAAGCTAAATATGCCCTGAGAAACTGGAATAAGGAAAAAACTATATATGTTGTTATTGCTCTGACTTCAATTTACAGGGCGCGAGTGAAACAAACTATAAGCCCTGAAAAACTATATATCTTAGAAACAGAACAAGCATTAAAAGTCAGTCCATATATGGTTGTTTGCAAAGCCTATAACTACGTTGTCAGGGCAAATATTGAGTCTTTAGAGAAGCAAGAGAGAGCGTGAGAGTATTTGAAGAACTTTGCTAGAGAGCTTGGGAGTATTTTAAGAACCTTGCTAGAGAGCCTGAGAGTATTTTAAGAACCTTGGTAGAGAGTAAGGGTCTTTCATGGAAAATTAAGAGGGGTCAAATCGGATATGCATTGGAAAGGAACTCACTTATTTCAATACCACCTGACAAACCTGAATACGTACTGTAAAAAGCTAAATTTGGCCTGAGAAACTTGAATAAGGAAAAAAATATATATGTTGTTATTGCTCTGACTTCAATTAACAGGACGCGAGTGAGACAAACTATAAGCCCTGAAAAACTATATATCTTAGAAACAAAACAAGCAATAAAAGTCAGTCCATATATGATTGTTTGCAAAGCATATAACTACGTTGTCAGGGCAAATATTGAGTCTATAGAGAAGCAAGAGAGAGCGTGGGAGTATTTGAAGAACTTTGCTAGAGAGTGTGGGAGTATTTTAAGAACCTTGCTAGAGAGCCTGGGAGTATTTTAAGAACCTTGGTTGGAAACCTTGGTAGAGAGTAAGGGTCTTTCAGGGAAAATTAAGAGGGGTCAAATCGGATATGCATTGGAAAGGAACTCACTTATTTCAATACAACCTGACAAACCTGAATACGTACTGTAAAAAGCTAAATATGGCCTGTGAAACTGGAATAAGGAAAAAACTATATATGTTGTTATTGCTCTGACTTCAAATAACAGGCCGCGAGTGAGACAAACTATAAGCCCTGAAAAACTATATATCTTAGAAACAAAACAAGCATTAAAAGTCAGTCCATATATGGTTGTTTGCAAAGCCTATAACTACGTTGTCAGGGCAAATATGGAGTCTGTAGAGAAGCAAGAGAGAGCGTGGAAGTATTTTAAGAACCTTGCTAGAGAGCCTTGGAGTATTTTAAGAACCTTGGTTGGGAACCTTGGTAGAGAGTAAGGGTCTTTCAGGGAAAATTAAGAGGGGTCAAATCGGATATGCATTGGAAAGGAACTCACTTATTTCAATACATCCTGACAAACCTGAATACGTAATGTAAAAAGCTAAATATGGCCTGAGAAATTGGAATAAGGAAAAAACTATATATGTTGTTATTGCTCTGACTTCAATTAATAGGGCGCGAGTGATACAAACTATAAGCCCTGAAAAACTATATATCTTCGAAACAGAACAAGCATTAAAAGTCAGTCCATATATGGTTGTTTGCAAAGCCTATAACTACGTTGTCAGGGCAAATATTGAGTCTGTAGAGAAGCAAGAGAGAGCGTGGGAGTATTTTAAGAACCTTGCTAGAGAGCCTGAGAGTATTTTAAGAACCTTGGTTGGGAACCTTGGTAGAGAGTAAGGGTCTTTCAGGGAAAATTAAGAGGCGTCAAATCGGATATGCATTGGAAAGAAACTCACTTATTTCAATACAACCTGACAAACCTGAATAGGTACTGTAAAAAGCTAAATATGGCCTGAGAAACTAGAATAAGGAAAAAACTATATATGTTGTTATTGCTCTGACTTCAATTAACAGGGCGCGAGTGAGACAAACTATAAGCCCTGAAAAACTATATATCTTAGAAACAGAACAAACATTAAAAGTCAGTCCATATATGGTTGTTTGCAAAGCCTAAAACTACGTTGCCAGGGCAAATATTGAGTCTGTAGAGAAGCAAGAGAGAGCGTGGGAGTATTTGAAGAACTTTGCTAAAGAGCCTGGGAGTATTTTAAGAACCTTGCTAGAGAGCCTGGGAGTATTTTAAGAACCTTGGTAGAGAGTAAGGGTCTTTCAGGGAAAATTAAGAGGAGTCAAATCGGATATGCATTGGAAAAGAACTCACTTATTTCAATACAACCTGACAAACCTGAATACGTACTGTAAAAAGCTAAATATGACCTGAGAAACTAGAATAAGGAAAAAACTATATATGTTTTATTGCTCCGACTTCAATTAACAGGGCGCGAGTGAGACAAACTATAAGCCCTGAAAAACTATATATCTTAGAAACATAACAAAAATTAAAAGTCAGTCCGTATATGGTTGTTTGCAAAGCCTATAACTACGTTGTCAGGGCAAATATTGAGTCTGTAGAGAAGCAAGAGAGAGCGTGGGAGTATTTGAAGAACTTTGCTAGAGAGCCTGAGAGTATTTTAAGAACCTTGCTAGAGAGCCTGGGAGTATTTTAAGAACCTTGGTTGGGAACCTTGGTAGAGAGTAAGAGTCTTTCAGGGAAAATTAAGAGGGGTCAAATCGGATATGCATTGGAAAGGAACTCACTTATTTCAATACAACCTGACAAACCTGAATACGTACTATAAAAAGCTAAATATGCCCTGAGAAACTGGAATAAGGAAAAAACTATATATGTTGTTATTGCTCTGACTTCAATTTACAGGGCGCGAGTGAAACAAACTATAAGCCCTGAAAAACTATATATCTTAGAAATAGAACAAGCATTAAAAGTCAGTCGATATATGGTTGTTTGCAAAGCCTATAACTACGTTGTCAGGGCAAATATTGAGTCTGTAGAGAAGCAAGAGAGAGCGTGGGAGTATTTGAAGAACTTTGCTAGAGAGCTTGGGAGTATTTTAAGAACCTTGCTAGAGAGCCTGGGAGTATTTTAAGAACCTTGGTTGGGAACCTTGGTAGAGAGTAAGGGTCTTTCAGGAAAAATTAAGAGGGGTCAAATCGGAAATACATTGGAAAGGAACTCACTTATTTCAATACAACCTGACAAACCTGAATACATACTGTAGAAAACTAAATATGGCCTGAGAAACTGGAGTAAGGAATAAAACTAAATATGTTGTTATTGCTCTGACTTCAATTAACAGGGCGCGAGTGAGACAAACTATAAGCCCTGAAAAACTATATATCTTAGAAACATAACAAAAAATAAAAGTCAGTCCATATATGGTTGTTTGCAAAGCCTATAACTACGTTGTTAGGGCAAATATTGAGTCTGTAGAGAAGCAAGAGAGAGCGTGAGAGTATTTTAAGAACCTTGCTAGAGAGCCTAAGAGTATTTTAAGAACCTTGGTTGGGAACCTTGGTAGAGAGTAAGGGTCTTTCAGGGAAAATTAAGAGGCGTCAAATCGGATATGCATTGGAAAGAAACTCACTTATTTCAATACAACCTGACAAACCTGAATAGGTACTGTAAAAAGATAAATATGGCCTGAGAAACTAGAATAAGGAAAAAACTATATATGTTGTTATTGCTCTGACTTCAATTAACAGGGCGCGAGTGAGACAAACTATAAGCCCTGAAAAACTATATATCTTAGAAACAGAACAAACATTAAAAGTCAGTCCATATATGGTTGTTTGCAAAGCCTAAAACTACGTTGCCAGGGCAAATATTGAGTCTGTAGAGAAGCAAGAGAGAGCGTGGGAGTATTTGAAGAACTTTGCTAAAGAGCCTGGGAGTATTTTAAGAACCTTGCTAGAGAGCCTGGGAGTATTTTAAGAACCTTGGTAGAGAGTAAGGGTCTTTCAGGGAAAATTAAGAGGAGTCAAATCGGATATGCATTGGAAAAGAACTCACTTATTTCAATACAACCTGACAAACCTGAATACGTACTGTAAAAAGCTAAATATGACCTGAGAAACTAGAATAAGGAAAAAACTATATATGTTTTATTGCTCCGACTTCAATTAACAAGGCGCGAGTGAGACAAACTATAAGCCCTGAAAAACTATATATCTTAGAAACAGAACAAGCATTAAAATTCAGTCCATATATGGTTGTTTGCAAAGCCTATAACTACGTTGTCAGGGCAAATATTGAGTCTGTAGAGAAGCAAGAGAGAGCGTGGGAGTGTTTGAAGAACTTTGCTAGAGAGCCTGAGAGTATTTTAAGAACCTTGCTAGAGAGCCTGGGAGTATTTTAAGAACCTTGGTTGGGAACCTTGGTAGAGAGTAAGTGTCTTTCAGGGAAAATTAAGAGGGGTCAAATCGGATATGCATTGGAAAGGAACTCACTTATTTCAATACAACCTGACAAACCTGAATACGTACTATAAAAAGCTAAATATGCCCTGAGAAACTGGAATAAGGAAAAAACTATATATGTTGTTATTGCTCTGACTTCAATTTACAGGGCGCGAGTGAAACAAACTATAAGCCCTGAAAAACTATATATCTTAGAAACAGAACAAGCATTAAAAGTCAGTCCATATATGGTTGTTTGCAAAGCCTATAACTACGTTGTCAGGGCAAATATTGAGTCTGTAGAGAAGCAAGAGAGAGCGTGGGAGTATTTGAAGAATTTGCTAGAGAGCTTGGGAGTATTTTAAGAACCTTGCTAGAGAGCCTGAGAGTATTTTAAGAACCTTGGTTGGGAACCTTGGTAGAGAGTAAGGGTCTTTCAGGAAAAATTAAGAGGGGTCAAATCGGAAATGCATTGGAAAGGAACTCACTTATTTCAATACAACCTGACAAACCTGAATACGTACTGTAGAAAACTAAATATGGCCTGAGAAACTGGAGTAAGGAATAAAACTATATATGTTGTTATTGCTCTGACTTCAATTAACAGGGCGCGAGTGAGACAAACTATAAGCCCTGAAAAACTATATATCTTAGAAACATAACAAAAATTAAAAGTCAGTCTATATATGGTTGTTTGCAAAGCCTATAACTACGTTGTTAGGGCAAATATTGAGTCTGTAGAGAAGCAAGAGAGAGCGTGGAAGTATTTGAAGAACTTTGCTAGAGAGCATGGGAGTATTTTAAGAACCTTGCTAGAGAGCCTGAGAGTATTTTAAGAACCTTGGTTGAGAACCTTGGTAGAGAGCAAGGGTCTTTCAGGGAAAATTAAGAGGGGTCAAATCGAATATGCATTGGAAAGGAACTCACTTATTTCAATACAACCTGACAAACCTGAATACGTACTGTAAAAAGCTAAATATGGCCTGAGAAACTAGAATAAAGAATAAAACTATATATGTTGTTATTGATTTGCCTTCAATTAACAGGGCGCGAGTGAGACAAACTATAAGCCCTGAAAAACTATATATCTTAGAAACATAACAAAAATTAAAAGTCAGTCCATATATGGTTGTTTGCAAAGCCTATACTACGTTGTCAGGGCAAATATTGAGTCTATAGAGAAGCAAGAGAGAGCGTGAGAGTATTTGAAGAACTTTGCTAGAGAGCTTGGGAGTATTTTAAGAACCTTGCTAGAGATCCTGGGAGTATTTTAAGAACCTTGGTTGGAAACCTTGGTAGAGAGTAAGGGTCTTTCAGGGAAAATTAAGAGGGGTCAAATCGGATATGCATTGGAAAGGAACTCACTTATTTCAATAGAACTTGACAAACCTGAATACGTACTGTAAAAAGCTAAATATGGCATGAGAAACTAGAATAAGGAATAAAACTATATATGTTGTTATTGCTCTGGCTTCAATTAACAGGGCGCGAGTGAGACAAACTATAAGCCCTGAAAAACTATATATCTTAGAAATATAACAAAAATTAAAAGTCAGTCCATATATGGTTGTTTGCAAAGCCTATAACTACGTTGTCAGGGCAAATATTGAGTCTGTAGAGAAGCAAGAGAGAGCGTGGGAGTATTTGATGAACTTTGCTAGAGAGCTTGGGAGTATTTTAAGAACCTTGCTAGAGATCCTGTGGGTATTTTAAGAACCTTGGTTGGGAACCTTGGTAGAGAGTAAGGGTCTTTCAGGGAAAATTAAGAGGGGTCAAATGGGATATGCATTGGAAAGGAACTCACTTATTTCAATACAACCTGACAAACCTGAATACGTACTGTAAAAAGCTAAATATGGCCTGAGAAACTGGAATAAGGAATAAAACTATATATATTGTTATTGCTCTGACTTCAATTAACTGGGCGCGAGTGAGACAAACTATAAGCCCTGAAAAACTATATATCTTAGAAACATAACAAAAATTAAAAGTCAGACCATATATGGTTGTTTGCAAAGCCAATAACTACGTTGTCAAGGCAAATATTGAGTCTGTAGAGAAGAAAGAGAGAGCGTGGAAGTATTTGAAGAACTGTGCTAGAGAGCCTGGGAGTATTTTAAGAACCTTGCTAGAGAACCTGAGAGTATTTTAAGAACCTTGGTTGGGAACCTTGGTAGAGAGTAAGGGTCTTTCAGGGAAAATTAAGAGGGGTCAAATGGGATATGCATTGGAAAGGAACTCACTTATTTCAATACAACCTGACAAACCTGAATACGTAATGTAAAAAGCTAAATATGGCCTGAGAAACTGGAATAAGGAAAAAACTATATATGTTGTTATTGCTCTGACTTCAATTAACAGGGCGCGAGTGAGACAAACTATAAGCCCTGAAAAACTATATATCTTAGAAACAGAACAAGCATTAAAAGTCAGTCCATATATGGTTGTTTGCAAAGCCTGTAACTACGTTGTCAGGGCAAATATTGAGTCTGTAGAGAAGCAAGAGAGAGCGTGGAAGTATTTTAAGAACCTTGCTAGAGAGCCTGGTAGTATTTTAAGAACCTTGGTTGGGAACCTTGGTAGAAAGTAAGGGTCTTTCAGGGAAAATTAAGAGGGGTCAAATCGGATATGCATTGGAAAGGAACTCACTTAATTCAATACAACCTGACAAACCTGAATACGTACTGTAAAAAGCTAAATATGGCCTGAGAAACTGGAATATGGAAAAAACTATATATGTTGTTATTGCTCTGACTTCAATTAATAGGGCGCGAGTGAGACAAACTATAAGCCCTGAAAAAATATATATCTTAGAAACAGAACAAGCATTAAAAGTCAGTCCATATATGGTTGTTTGCAAAGCCTAAAACTACGTTGTCAGGGCAAATATTGAGTCTGTAGAGAAGCAAGAGAGAGCGTGGGAGTATTGGAAGAACTTTGCTAGAGAGCCTGAGAGTATTTTAAGAACCTTGCTAGAGAGCCTGAGAGTATTTTAAGAACCTTGGTTGGGAACCTTGGTAGAGAGTAAAGGTCTTTCAGGGAAAATTAAGAGGGGTCAAATCGGATATGCATTGGAAAGGAACTCACTTATTTCAATACAACCTGACAAACCTGAATACGTACTGTAAAAAGCTAAATATGTCCTGAGAAACTGGAATAAGGAAAAAACTATATATGTTGTTATTGCTCTGACTTCAATTAACAGGGCGTGAGTGAGACAAACTATAAGCTCTGAAAAGCTATATATCTTAGAAACATAACAAGCATTAAAAGTCAGTCCATATATGGTTGTTTGCAAAGCCTATACTACGTTGTCAGGGCAAATATTGAGTCTATAGAGAAGCAAGAGAGAGCGTGAGAGTATTTGAAGAACTTTGCTAGAGAGCTTGGGAGTATTTTAAGAACCTTGCTAGAGATCCTGGGAGTATTTTAAGAACCTTGGTTGGAAACCTTGGTAGAGAGTAAGGGTCTTTCAGGGAAAATTAAGAGGGGTCAAATCGGATATGCATTGGAAAGGAACTCACTTATTTCAATAGAACTTGACAAACCTGAATACGTACTGTAAAAAGCTAAATATGGCATGAGAAACTAGAATAAGGAATAAAACTATATATGTTGTTATTGCTCTGGCTTCAATTAACAGGGCGCGAGTGAGACAAACTATAAGCCCTGAAAAACTATATATCTTAGAAATATAACAAAAATTAAAAGTCAGTCCATATATGGTTGTTTGCAAAGCCTATAACTACGTTGTCAGGGCAAATATTGAGTCTGTAGAGAAGCAAGAGAGAGCGTGGGAGTATTTGATGAACTTTGCTAGAGAGCTTGGGAGTATTTTAAGAACCTTGCTAGAGATCCTGTGGGTATTTTAAGAACCTTGGTTGGGAACCTTGGTAGAGAGTAAGGGTCTTTCAGGGAAAATTAAGAGGGGTCAAATGGGATATGCATTGGAAAGGAACTCACTTATTTCAATACAACCTGACAAACCTGAATACGTACTGTAAAAAGCTAAATATGGCCTGAGAAACTGGAATAAGGAATAAAACTATATATATTGTTATTGCTCTGACTTCAATTAACTGGGCGCGAGTGAGACAAACTATAAGCCCTGAAAAACTATATATCTTAGAAACATAACAAAAATTAAAAGTCAGACCATATATGGTTGTTTGCAAAGCCAATAACTACGTTGTCAAGGCAAATATTGAGTCTGTAGAGAAGAAAGAGAGAGCGTGGAAGTATTTGAAGAACTGTGCTAGAGAGCCTGGGAGTATTTTAAGAACCTTGCTAGAGAACCTGAGAGTATTTTAAGAACCTTGGTTGGGAACCTTGGTAGAGAGTAAGGGTCTTTCAGGGAAAATTAAGAGGGGTCAAATGGGATATGCATTGGAAAGGAACTCACTTATTTCAATACAACCTGACAAACCTGAATACGTAATGTAAAAAGCTAAATATGGCCTGAGAAACTGGAATAAGGAAAAAACTATATATGTTGTTATTGCTCTGACTTCAATTAACAGGGCGCGAGTGAGACAAACTATAAGCCCTGAAAAACTATATATCTTAGAAACAGAACAAGCATTAAAAGTCAGTCCATATATGGTTGTTTGCAAAGCCTGTAACTACGTTGTCAGGGCAAATATTGAGTCTGTAGAGAAGCAAGAGAGAGCGTGGAAGTATTTTAAGAACCTTGCTAGAGAGCCTGGTAGTATTTTAAGAACCTTGGTTGGGAACCTTGGTAGAAAGTAAGGGTCTTTCAGGGAAAATTAAGAGGGGTCAAATCGGATATGCATTGGAAAGGAACTCACTTAATTCAATACAACCTGACAAACCTGAATACGTACTGTAAAAAGCTAAATATGGCCTGAGAAACTGGAATATGGAAAAAACTATATATGTTGTTATTGCTCTGACTTCAATTAATAGGGCGCGAGTGAGACAAACTATAAGCCCTGAAAAAATATATATCTTAGAAACAGAACAAGCATTAAAAGTCAGTCCATATATGGTTGTTTGCAAAGCCTAAAACTACGTTGTCAGGGCAAATATTGAGTCTGTAGAGAAGCAAGAGAGAGCGTGGGAGTATTGGAAGAACTTTGCTAGAGAGCCTGAGAGTATTTTAAGAACCTTGCTAGAGAGCCTGAGAGTATTTTAAGAACCTTGGTTGGGAACCTTGGTAGAGAGTAAAGGTCTTTCAGGGAAAATTAAGAGGGGTCAAATCGGATATGCATTGGAAAGGAACTCACTTATTTCAATACAACCTGACAAACCTGAATACGTACTGTAAAAAGCTAAATATGTCCTGAGAAACTGGAATAAGGAAAAAACTATATATGTTGTTATTGCTCTGACTTCAATTAACAGGGCGTGAGTGAGACAAACTATAAGCTCTGAAAAGCTATATATCTTAGAAACATAACAAGCATTAAAAGTCAGTCCATATATGGTTGTTTGCAAAGCCTATAACTACGTTGTCAGGGCAAATATTGAGTCTGTAGAGAAGCAAGAAAGAGCGTAGGAGTATTTGAAGAACTTTGCTAAAGAGCCTGAGAGTATTTTAAGAACCTTGCTAGATAGCCTGAGATTATTTTAAGAACCGCGGTTGGGAACCTTGGTAGAGAGTAAGGGTCTTTCAGGGAAAATTAAGAGGGGTCAAATCGGATATGAATTGGAAAGGAACTCACTTATTTCAATATAACCTGACAAGCCTGAATACGTACTGTAAAAGACTTTATATTAGAAGATATGTTGTTATTTCTCTGACTTCAATTAAGTGTATGAAGTAATAAGTATTTACAAATTCGATTTTTTTATGTTAGGGTGGTTTGTTCCGCATATATGTTGTTATTGCTATGATATATTAGAAGATGTGTCCTGAAAAAGTTATATTTGTCCTGAACAAGAATGTTGACATATTCGATAATGTTTTTGCTCTGAAATGTTAATGCCTTTGCCCTGAACATCAGTTTCTGACATATGAAAACATTATATTTGTCCTGAAAACGCATGAATATAGTCAAAACTAGTAAATGCAGGAATAAGGACAAATGATCTTATTTATTATCAGTCCAAAACAACATATAACCTTAATAATTTCCAAGTAGACACCCAAACACACAAGAAACAACATGAAAAATACTAAGAAACACCATTAAAACTACATCCCCACGGCCATGCAAATAATGGCATCCCCACGGCCATCACTGGGGCAGCACAGCATCGGCTTGATCACGAACCACGTACACTTTCACTCCGGCTACCTTCTCGCCGAGGCGGACGAGATCCGCAATGTCGTCATTTGTCTGCAGCGGTTGAAGGTATCGCTGCCCGGAATCTGGGACCTGTTAAAAAAAATCGACTTTGTACCGGCATACCTCGACATGCTGTTGATCATCCCATGGAGGGACCAAATTTCCATCTTGTTTTTCGGCACCTTGAGGAGTCTAGTGCTCCCCCCCGTGTAGACATGGGTAGTTAACAAGGCCATATCACCGATAGTGGGGGGTAATTCCCCATCCCAATATACCTGCAGGAAGACCTTAATGAACGAGTCAGTCATGTTGCGAAAGAGTTTTTGGAGTTTGAGAGAGGAGTTTTAGAGATATTTGGGACTTTTAGAGTAAGGGAGGATTTGTGAGGGGTTTGCACAAGGCACGAACGGTATTTATACACAAAGATGAGTGGGGAGTAGAGTTAATGACGGGGTCAAATCGGATATGCATTGGAAAAGAACTCACTTATTTCAAAAAAACTGACAAACCTGAATACATATTATAAAAGACTTAATATGGCCTGAGAAACTTGAATAATGAAAAAAACTATATATGTTGTTAAGAGGGGTTAAATCGGATATGCATTGGAAAGGATCACTTTGGCGAAGATTTATTCAAAAGCTTAGGTTTTTGTACTTAAAATGACCTGACAAATCTGAGTACGTATTGTAAGACTTCAATATGGCCTGACTTCAGTCAAAATTTTGCAAAGATTTGGTTTTATTCGAGAACTTACCCCGCCATTTTATGGAAGTTTTATGGATGTTTTAAAACCGTTTTAAAGACTATTTTTTCTGTTTAAAAACCCTTTAAATGTAGAAAATATTAGGTTGGTTAATGTGGAAGTTTTTAAACCATTTTTTACCGTTTTATAGATGGTTTGAAAAAGTGTGACGTTTGTTTAAAATCCGCCCTAACTCCTAATCCTCCTATGGTGTATCCTGCTCTGGCTATGCAAAAGTAAAGTTGGAGAATATTGACTCAAATCTGCATGTAAGAAAAGGATTGCTTGAAAAAGCTTTTGTTTATGTACAAAAAACTGATAAAGATGATGACCTGACACACATCACATCAGCATTGAAATTTCATTTCATTTCTCTTTCTTTAATAAAAACAAAAAAAACAAGTACAAATTCATATTTGCACAGAAGAAAAAGAAAGAACATCAAAGAGGAGAAAGAGGAACACCCTCTTCGAAAAGAGAGGAATCGAGAGTAACATCTTATAGCAAACGAGAGAAAATTATACGATGACAAAAGGCTGGACACAAGGAAGCTCATCTGCCAATTCAAATTCGTGGAGGAGAGGGCACGAAGCCGGTGAATCATCAACTCGAAGATGTTTCCATGGCCTCCCTACAACAATACAAACTTGCAAATACACTCAAAATTCGGGAAACCAGTTCTATGGGTGTCCATTATGGAAGGTAATATTGAATTTGAATTTTAGGGTTTTGATTTAGGATTTTGGTTATACATTTAGGGTTCTGATTTAAGCCTTTTTCAATTAGGGTATAATTGGGGTTTTTTGAATTTGGTGCAAAATATGAATTTGTACTTGTTGGTAATTCAATTGGGATTTCATTTAGACTTAAACTAAGTTCAAGGACGATTTCACTGATAGTTGATTGGTTTAATTTTGTATTCAACCATAGGCAGGTCAGGATTGCAAATACTTCAAATGGGTGGATCGTCAAGCTTATGACCTAACAAATCTGGTTCCTTGATTGTAAAATGAGGGTTTTCTGCATGTAAAACAAGAATATGTCCTGACTTAAGCACCATTTTGCTTGAAAACATCCTGGAAATTGTCATTACAAAACTTTGTTAACATCCTGAAAACACGATCTTCCAAATTCAAATACAAAGATGAGTGGAGAGTACAGTTAATGACAGGTAGTTGAGGGAGTAAGGGCTAAGGGTCTTTAATTGAAAATTAAGAGGGGTCAAATCGGATATGCATTGGAAAGGATGACTTTGGAAAAGATTTATTCAAAATGACCTGACAAATCTGAATACGTATTGTAAGCCTTTAATACGGCCTGACTTAAGTCACCATTTTGCAAAATTTTGGTTTTATTCGAAAACTAACCCTGCCATTTTAAACGGTTTTAAACCGTTATAAAGGTTTTTTTTTCGGTTTCAAAACCATTTAAATGTAGGAAATATTAGGTTAATGTGGAAGTTTTTCCCCTCGTTTTAAAGGTTGTTTTTTCGGTTTAAAAACCCTTTAAATGTAGGAAATATTAGGTTGGTCAATGTGGGAGTTTTTACACCGTTTTTTACCGTTTTATAAACGGTTTAAAAAAATGTGATGTTTGTTTCAAATCCGCCATAACTCCTAATCCTCCTATGGTGTATCCTGCTCTGGCTATGCAAATGGGTGGATGGTCAAGCTTATGATTTTACAACCAATGAGACTATTGAAAGCGTAAGAGTTGTTGAAGATCACGGGACAACCTCTACGCTTATTTACCCACATCATTCGACTTCAAGCAATGATATTATGAATATCAAAACAGAAAATTTAGTGTTGAAAATTGTACTTGGTGTGGTGGTACTTGTGGTGTTAGTTGTTGTGCTGGTTGTCCTTTTTGTAACCTTGTTGGTTAAAATATGATAATCAGTCATAAGCTTATGTTTAGCATAGGTTTATGAACTGAAAATGACCTGACAAACCGGGGTCCTTGATTGTAAAACGAGAATATGTCCTGACTTAAACACCATCACAAGCATGTAAACATCCTGAAAACACGATCTTCCAAATTAAAATACAATTATCACATGTCTTCCTTGCCGAATGGTTCCCAACAACACAATACAATTATCACATTAAAATCAAATGTCTTTAAAAACCATCCCAACGACATCTAAAAATACTATGAGCCATTTGATTTCTGTGTCCATCTACGAATTTGTCGGACGCAAGATCCAAGTTTGTCATGCCGAGCATCAACAACTCAATGTGCTTCAAGGTGTAGACCCCACAATCTCCTCTGCAAGATGTACAAAAGCAGTTAGAATGTATATCAATTGTAGTTTGATAAGGATTTATCATTGCATTAATACACATATACTTACCCGCGCTTGTTCTGCTTAATGTTATCACGACTGGACACCGACATTGGCTTGTCCAATAACGGTTCACATCTCTTTTCCAGTGGCTCGTACATCTTGACATATCTTTGAACAGTTTGAATGACGGGCTGGATCATCTCGAAAATTTCCTTGTCTGAGTACAGATCCACATTGCAGTCATACACCGTCACACCCTAGTCGCATAGTTCAATTTCTAAGGCAAACCAGTGGGACTCTGTGATGTTGAAGGGCACATATATGCGTTCCGCATCATCCCATCTCTTGCCATAATCAGCCGGACATGCACCCATCATGTATTTCATCACTGCATCCTCACCTTTACATGGAAAGTCCTTCTGGAAGCGATTGAACTCAGTGGTGACCAAGGTTTGCCAAAATGTGTCAAGCACAACCACCTTCAAAAACCGCTCCGGATCCTCTGAAATCCTTCGACGATAAAGGAACATCATTTGCTCCAAATGTTGTAATGGTGCAACAATGTTAATGTATCCATTGAAAACGATTTTACAAATGCATAATATTTTAAAAGGATGCATTGGAATATTACCTCACTGACCAACTAGTCCTTTGGGGCAAACAATTTCTCAAAGAACTTCTTATCCAATGCTTGCCCACTTGGTCCAATTCGAGGTTCAATCCTGCATGATGGTACATATTCATTTGAATAATAAACAAGGCAATATATAAGTTTGTCAGTCCATAAGGAATCATTTTCCGGTCATATTACTAACATTCAGGCCATATAACATTTTGACATTCAATTCATTATTAAGTTGAGTAGAATGGTTAAGTCAATAACCTCTCACTTTGCATCCACTTTACCAGGTCTGTCATCCCTTCCACCTTGCTATTTTTGGTAATCTTTTTCGTCAATTTCTTCTTATCCATATTGCGGAAGGGTGATTTTGTCGCCGCAGCAAGCTCGCGAGTGCGACTTGGATATGTCTTTTTCTGCACTTGGCCACCCTTCCTTGGTATCCCCTTCCTCGGCACTTTGGACCCCTTGGTCTCCCCTTCATCATCCCCCACATCATCACAATCAGCATGTGATACCTTCTCACCTTGTAATTCAGTCCCAGCCTCAACACCTCACTCATCAGCCTTGGTACCTTCCTCCACAACATCTCCCTTTGATTCCTCCATAACTCATTCATCAACCTTGTTGAGTCCCTCCACATCTACCTTTGGTTCCTCCACAACTTGGTCATCAACCTTGGTCCCTCCCTTCACATCACCTCCCTTAGCTACCTCATCATCATCCACACCTCCGTCATAAATCTTGCTTCCTCCCTCCACAACATCTTCCTTTGGTTCCTCCAGAATTCCGTCCTCAACCTTGCTGAGTCCCTCCACAACCCCGTCATGCAGACCCTCATCAGACACTGCTTTTGTTGCCACCTCATCTTGTGTTGCCACCACAGTACCATCATTAACCAACTCCTTATTAACCAACTCCTTGCTGAGTCCCTCTTCATCTTGTGGTGTTGCCTCATTAACCAACTCCTCATTTGCCTTATTTACCCCCTCCTCAGTTGTTAGCCCCTGTAGTATTGTAGCCGTCCGGATAAGAGCTGACAGTGAATATGTTGCATCCCCTTGAACTTCTTGCTCATTTACCATTCCAACCTTCTTCACCTCCCATTGTCCACCAGTTAATACAATTGCACCATCATCTTGCTCTCCATCCATTGTCTCCTGAAACGATGATATATGGTCTGAAATAAGCAAATATTTTTTGAATTGTGCTCAAATGGACTGAAATGTGCATATATGGACTGAATTGTGCATATATGGACTGAACTGTCTACTGAAACGATGATATATGGTCTGAAATAACCTACCTATTTTTTGAAATGTGCACAAATGGACTGAAATGTTCATATATGGACTGAACTGTACATATAATAACTGAAAAAGTTGGGCATATCTCATCAGTCTCTTCCTCTTTGGACTCATTCCCTTCGGACTCATTCTCTTTGTCATCTTCAGACTCTATCTTTTCCTCTTCTTCATCTTCATGCTCTGACTCATCAATCTGATCTGTTGATTTCACCTCCCTCATGCTCTGCTGGTGTTGGGTAATGTTGGGTTCATCATCACTTTTAACCTCCCTAGACTCTGGCTCCTGGTGTTCTCTGATGTCTTGATCACTGTCATCGCTGGATGAAGAGGCCACTGTTCTAGGAGCTTTGCCTCTTATGAACTTCTTTAACTCAAGGACTTCCTCCCTTAACAGATCATGCTTTTCATTCAGAGTATGCATCGTTTCAAGCAATTCATTCAAACAACACATCAATTGCCTTTGGTCCAAACCCTCAATGTTTCCAGCTTGCCATCCCTTACCAACTCACTTGTCCTTTTTACCAGCCCTTTTTCTTTTTGGCTTCAGATGCTTAATAATCTCATCCAAGGATTTGTGTCCTTCCTCCTCCGGGAAGTAACAGCTTTCTCCCAAGTCCTCTCCGTCCTCCTCAACAAGGATCTGTTTAGCAGCGAAAGTCCCCTCTAGGGCATCAGAAATCAAATCCAAGCTTGGCCTACTCGTTTTAAGCCACCTCACACCTCGGGGCTGCACAACTTTATTCAGCTTTTGGACAAATGTTCTGCCAAAATGGGGCACTGCCTCATACAACCATATCTGAAACAAACAGAATTGGAATTAAATCACAATTATGACCAGAGGCATTAACCTTTCTCAGTTTTACATATTCAACTACTAACACATTACCTGAAACACCATCGGGAAACCCCTTATGGTGTATCATGCTCTGGCATTGTCTGAACGTGCAAGTGCAGCCTTAACTGACTCCATTCTTGTGTCCAAAGCAGAAGCCAGACTTTGATGGAGGTCAATACATGTACTTCTACCCCATGGGAAATTATTGAAACGATCCAAGTCTTGGGTCAATTTCACATGTAGGGGTCTGACCTTCCTCTTCTTATCACCCCCAAGTACAACACCCTCAAGAATTAACAACAAGGCCATCTTCAGCTTAAATACATTTTCCTCCCGATACGATAAGAACTTGGTTAAAAGGTTAGCAATGGTAATACTCCTCACACCAAAAAAATCAAAGACTGTACTCTTATCCTCCACAGTGTCCTCCTCATCGGGCATCCCACAATTCAGTCATGTTATTAGCCTAAACTCCTCTATTGAAAACCTACATGGTTGTCCACCAAGATCATACCATGTCTCAAACTGTTTTTTTGTGTCCTGTTGCCTAAACAACACATGGTGAATCAGTTGTGCAGACAATTTCAAGTTTTTCATAATTTTGATTATTGGGCCAAATGGGCCCTGCGAAACTGTCTGCCAGTCTGTTCGAGTTAGGGTGTTCTCGATACAATTCAGATACTGAAGCCTTGAGTTTTGATTTATCCGACCATAAAACAACTCCTCAGAATGCCACTTGTACATTATCTATAATGAATGACATTCACATATACATGACAGGTAAGAATGACTTTCATATTCACATAAAAGAAAAAAAGGCACCATCTTACTTTCTCAAGTAAAGATATATATTTTCAGGATACTGATAGCATCCATTTCATATAGATTTAGGACGTGCATTTAGGTGTTAGAATAGGTTGTTCTCTTGTGTTCTTGCATCTTTTCTAGTTAGTTTCATTGTTTTGTTGAGTTTAGATGTCTACACAAGTTTCTGCATGTTTCAGGTGGATTTGCTGGTCTTTGGATATGCATTGGAGTTCACTAGGATGCTATCAAGCAAAGGGAGCCGGAAAGGATGGATCACATGGCAGATGAGACGGAAGACGAACATTCTGGTGTATGGCACGGTTAAGCCTTAACCGTGCCAAACATCCCTTAAACATGCAGCTGTGCAGGGATGAAGATGGAGCATTCTGAAGTGTTGCACGGTTAAGCCTTAACCGTGCCAAACACTCCTTAACCGTGCAGCTGTGCAGAAGTGAAGATGGAGCATTCTGAAGTGTTGCACGGTTAAGCCTTAACCGTGCCAAACACTCCTTAACAGTGCTGATGCGTAGAAGTGAAGAATAAACACGCTGTAATTTGGCACGATTTGCCCTTAACCGTGGCAAACGTCTGTTAACCGTGCTCGATGTAATTTTTATGACGTTTCGTTTCTTCCGACCTTTCTTTATTTGGGGGACTATATATACTTTATTTGACCGGTTTTTAGAGACCCCTTATGCTATTCTAATCGTTTTTGATAGATTCATAGAACCCTAGTTGTGTTTTGGAGATTTCTCTTGAAGATTGGAGATTGTTTCCGGGATTCGATCAAGTATTTCTCTTCTTCTAATCTAATTGAATGATTTTCCTGATTTCTACAATGTTTTTGATTGATTTTCCAAGCATGCTAGGCTAAACCCCTTTTATCTAGGGTTGGGGTGATCCCAATAATGAATTGGTAGGCTTGCAAATTGTGTTTATCGTAATTGGTAGCATGAGTTCTTATTTGATTCAATTCTAGGGTTCATAATGCTATTGGTAATTTATCAATTAGAGTTCTATTAGGTTGAGTCTGAAAGGAGAAACCTAATGAATGAATTAGACAAAGTATGAGTCTGAAAGGAGATTACTATTGTTGGAATTACTAAGAATTGAACCTGAATAAACTTGTTTGTTCTTGCGGAGTTCTAAGTTATCATAGAAACCCTAGGTTAGTCTGGAATTAGCGAAGCACGAAAGTGAATGTTAACCCGGTTTTATCCTAGATTCTAAGTGCCCAATGGGTCTAAATTTGATTAGCTTTGCGCGACAGCGACTGTTAGTTGGAATTTAGATACATCTACTATTGCCTGAAAGGAATTAGTAGTGATATTTGATAACTTGCCGTCAAACGAGTTCATGCTATTCTAAGATAAACACACTTAAGTTTACCAAGACATTATTGTGGGGATCCTTAATCCTAGATAATTTCCATCCTTTGAATTTATTCATATTTGTAAAACTCATTTCTTAGCTTAATCAAACAAACCTTTCTTACGGCTTAGCTTACCAGTTTAGTTACAAAAGGTACTACATTGTCCTCGTGGGAACGACACTTGAACAGCTACAACTGACCCCATACACTTGTGGGTAGGTTTTCGCCACATCAAGTTTTTGGCGCCGTTGTCGGGGACTATTGCTAGTATCGGTTGTATTCCCTACAACTGGTTCGACTAAGTCTTTTGTGTGATTTGATCCTTTTCCTTTTGACTTTGGTTTCATGTTTGTTTTCTTCAGATGCGGAGAGTCCTGAGTGCTAATAATCTCGACGACTTTGATCCCGAACCTGAGCGTACTTTTCGCTTAAGAAGAAGGCAACAACGTGAAATTAGAGTGCAAGAGATGGCTGGTAGAGGGAACGGTGGTTTGTTGGGTACTGAAGAGCAGCCGCGTATGACTCTTGGTGATTATGTGATGCCAAATCACCTTGGACCTATTTCTGGTCTGGTCCGACCTCCGGTGGCAGCCCGTAACTTCGAGCTGAAAGCTTCCCTGCTCAACATGGTTCAACATAATCAATTTGGAGGTCTACCTTCTGAAAATCCACACCAGCATCTGGCTACCTTTATTGAGTTGATGGACACAGTGAAGATCCATGAAGTGTCCCAAGATGCGCTCAATCTACGAGCCTTCTCATTCTCTCTACGAGATAGGGCCAAGGCTTGGTTCAAGGCCTTACCTGAAGGCTCTATTACCACTTGGGATGAGTTAGCCAAGGCATTTCTCAACAAGTACTTCCCACCTAAGAAGACAGATGAGATGAGAAATCAAATTCTTGCTTTCAAGATGAAAGATGACGAGTCTCTTTATGATGGTTGGGAGAGATTTAAAGAGCTACTGATGGTGTGCCCTCATCACGGGCAAGAGAAATGGACCTTGCTACATGTCTTCTACAACGTTGTTGATAGTTCAACTCGACTGATTATTGATGCTTCAGCTGGTGGTAGAATTATGGCAATGGAAGTTGATGAAGCTTGGAAGAAGATTGAGAACACTGCTCAGCACTCTCATTATTACAGTGACGCTCGCTCAACTTCAAAGAAACCAGCAGGGATGTATGAGGTTAGTTCTGAGACACACCAACAGGCTCAAATGGATGCTATGGCACAAGAGATCAAGAGGCTAAATCTGTTAGTGCAAAGGTCTCAGGCGCAAGGTGTAGGGCAATCCACACATGCTGTTTCTGGTGTAGCCTGTCAGTTTTGTGGAGAGGGTGACCATTCTATATCATCTTGTCACCTATTTGCTTCTCAGAGTGAGTCCCAGGGAGAAGTAAACTACATGAACAACTTCAATAGAGGCCCTAGGAATGATCCGTATTCCAATACCTATAATCATGGGTGGAGGAATCATCCAAACTTCTCCTACAAGAATGACGATGCTCAGCAAAGACCACCTCCAGGGTTCCAACCGGGAATCTCTCAATCGCAAGCACCCGCTCAGACCTTTGATAATTCTGCACTTCAGTCTGTGTTGAGGGAAATGGCTAAAAATCAAGGGATCATGGCTTCTCAGTTGGAAGCCCTATCCAAGAAGGCTGAAAACTTTGAGAGCTTGCCTAAGAGGATGGACCAATTGGAGAGTCAGTTGGCCCAAATTGCTATGAATGTTCCTAGGCCTGCTGGTCAACTTCCTGGTCAACCTGAAGTCAACCCTAGGGAGCATTGCAGGGCTGTCTCTTTGAGTGAAGAAAAACAGTTGGAAGAGAACAGTCCAAGAGAAAAAGAAGCGATAAAGGAGCATGTGGAGAAGCCACAAGAAGAAGAACCCAAGTATGTTGCTCCCTCGCCATACAAGCCACCTCTGCCTTTTCCTCAGAGAAGGATTCAGATATAGCTAGAGCACCAATTTGTGAAGTTTAAGGAGATGATGAAGAAGCTGTATGTTGACATACCTTTCGCAGATCTCCTTACTCAAATGCCTACGTATGCTAAGTTCCTGAAAGAGATTCTGATCAAGAAGAGAAGGCTGGAGGACTATGAGACTGTGGCCCTGACAATGGATTATGCTGAGAAGATGCCAAAGAAACTACAAGATCCGGGTGAATTCTTTATCCCTGCATATTTTGGCAATCTGACTTATAATTGTCTTTGTGATCTCGGGTCTAGTGTCAATGTTATGCCTTTGTCAATCTGCAAAGAACTGAAAGTGGGTGAGCCTGTTCCATCCAAGATGTGTCTCATAATGGCTAATAGGTCTGTTACTCATCCTGTGGGCATAATAGAAAATGTTCCAGTGAAAGTGGGAAAGTTTTTCATACCAGGAGATTTTGTGATACTTGACATGGAGGTTAGTGATAAAACTCCCATCATCCTTGGAAGATCATTTTTAGCCACTGCTGGGGCTAATATTGATGTCAAGAATGGGAAGCTCTCATTCACAATAGGGGAAGAGATCGAAGATTGAGTATAAATATTTCAAGGACTACTTTCTTGAGATATACAAAGACACTCCACCAGTTCCTATCACAGGTACCTGTTGTAAGATTGAGGTTGATCCTGGGCAAGATGAGATCTTATCGGACATAGCTGGTTTGCTTGATGAGTGTTTGGGAAATCTGGACTTGGATGCTTATGAGAATGCCAGTGCAAAGAAAAGGCAAACACCAGCGAAAAGGAAGGAGGCCAGGACAAAGGTTGAGTTCAAGAGTGGAAATATGGTGTTGTTATCCCATGAAAAATCCAACATGTTTCCAAGCTCTAAAGGGACAAGATGGTCAAGACCGTATAGGGTCACTCGAGTTCTAAAAGGTGGGACAATTGAGTTATGGCATAAGAACTCTGGAAAGTTTAAGGTGCAGAGTCATCGATTGAAGCATGTTGTCACGCCTGATCCGATCAAGCAGGGTACCACCGACCCTCCCGATCCGAGTACTTGAAAGTGGTGGGAGGTCAAGCTAATGACCCAAAAGAAGCGCTGCTTGGGAGGCAACCCAAGACTCTAGATGTGAGTTTCCTCTTCTTTTGTTCTTTTTCTGCATTGGGACAATGTAGGATTTAGCTTGGGGGATGAATTCACATTTTAGACTTGCATTTTAGTTCATCTTAGATTTTAGGTTTGTTTTTGTTGCATTTTGTTTGCGTTTGAACTTTTGTGTTAGTTTCCCTTTTGTGTACTTTGTTTGTAATGTTTGCACTATGGATGTTTGACTTGATACCCTGCTCGATCCTTTGTGGGTTCTTATAATAGTGCATGTACCATGAATCCTCTTAATATGCTTTAGTTGTTAATATTGCAACCGCATGGTGGATGTGATATGATTGATCAAACCTATGATAATGACCTGAGCATGTGGACTTTGACTAAGATACGTTAGAACCGACACTCTAGACAAAATGTCCTAGTGAGCTTGTTGGCCTTCCTTGGACTACATTTGCAAAAGTCCTCTCGTTTTCTTCATGTGTGTGAACTCTCTTTGTGTGCTAATTCTAGAACTTGCATTAATATCTTCTTTGAGGCCACGCTCACGACTTATGTGCATGACATTAATAGGATTGAGGCATTGTTTTTATTAACCCTTTTCATCATTGGCCACCCTACTCATGTATCCTTTGCTTGAAGCCCGTTGTGCCTTATTGCCTATTCTTTGGAAGCTTCACAAAAGCATACCGAGCCTATAAGTTCATCCTTCCCATCCGGGGATTAGGATAGTTAAATTGTTGTTGCTAGAGTGGATTTTAGCCAAGCTTGGGGGAGGTTACATATATGGTGGTTAGAAACGTGTATAAATTTGTAATGTGTCTCATTTCCATGTTTCTTCTTAGGCTTCTTAGAAAAAAAAAAGAAAAAAAAGAAAAAAAAGAGAAGAAGATTGAAACAAAGAAGAAGAAACAATTAAATAAAAGGAAGGAGGCCATATCATATATAAGGGTTAAGTTGTATGGGTTTGAAGGTTGAAATTCAATTAAAGGTTATTTTCGCTTGGTGTTGTCTTGGTAAGATCCTTTTCCCCGGATTTAGCTCCTCATGACCTAAATATTCCTATGCCCTATGTTATACCTTGGCCCCATTACAACCTTGGAAAAGCCCTCATGATTTTTGTTGTGTGCATGGTCTTTAGTGGTGGAGATTAAGAACACTGTTGCAAGCTTATGGTAGTTTAGCATTCAAAGTTGAGAATTGATATTGAGTGAAACACATGCCTAAACACATGAGTGTGAGTGACTTGTTTTTTTCGATTCTGGTGAGGTCTTGAGTGAAGGAACTGATTGTACTCTTGTCATTGATTGAGAAGCATGCTAGGACGGAAGTTGTCGTTTGTTTGGCCTTTCATGGTTATTGTTCATATGACTTTTGGATAGAAACAGTTGTTGCATATTTTGAGGACTCATCGTCATGTACTTGCTTGGGACAAGCAAGGATTAAGCTTGGGGGAATTTGATAGCATCCATTTCATATAGATTTAGGACGTGCATTTAGGTGTTAGAATAGGTTGTTCTCTTGTGTTCTTGCATCTTTTCTAGTTAGTTTCATTGTTTTGTTGAGTTTAGATGTCTACACAAGTTTCTGCATGTTTCAGGTGGATTTGCTGGTCTTTGGATACGCATTGGAGTTCACTAGGATGCTATCAAGCAAAGGGAGCCGGAAAGGATGGATCACATGGCAGATGAGACGGAAGACGAACATTCTGGTGTATGACCGTGCCAAACATCCCTTAAACGTGCAGCTGTGCAGGGATGAAGATGGAGCATTCTGAAGTGTTGCACGGTTAAGCCTTAACCGTGCCAAACACTCCTTAACCGTGCAGCTGTGCAGAAGTGAAGATGAAGCATTCTGAAGTGTTGCACGGTTAAGCCTTAACCGTGCCAAACACTCCTTAACCGTGCTGATGCGCAGAAGTGAAGAATAAACACGCTGTAATTTGGCACGGTTTGCCCTTAACCGTGCCAAACGTCTGTTAACCGTGCTCGATGTAATTTTTGTGACGTTTCGTTTCTTCCGACCTTTCTTTATTTGGGGGACTATATATACTTTATTTGACCGGTTTTTAGAGACCCCTTATGCTATTCTAATCATTTTTGAGAGATTCATAGAACCCTAGTTGTGTTTTGGAGATTTCTCTTGAAGATTGGAGATTGTTTCCGGGATTCGATCAAGTATTTCTCTTCTTCTAATCTAATTGAATGATTTTCCTGATTTCTACAATGTTTTTGATTGATTTTCCAAGCATGCTAGGCTAAACCCCTTTTATCTAGGGTTGGGGTGATCCCAATAATGAATTGGTAGGCTTGCAAATTGTGTTTATCTTAATTGGTAGCATGAGTTCTTATTTGATTCAATTCTAGGGTTCATAATGCTATTGGTAATTTATCAATTAGAGTTCTATTAGGTTGAGTCTGAAATGAGAAACCTAATGAATGAGTTAGACAAAGTATGAGTCTGAAAGGAGATTACTATTGTTGGAATTACTAAGAATTGAACCTGAATAAACTTGTTTGTTCTTGCGGAGTTCTAAGTTATCATAGAAACCCTAGGTTAGTCTGGAATTAGCGGAGCACGAAAGTGAATGTTAACCCGGTTTTATCCTAGATTCTAAGTGCCCAATGGGTCTAAATTTGATTAGCTTTGCGCGACACCGACTGTTAGTTGGAATTTAGATACATCTACTATTGCCTGAAAGGAATTAGTAGTGATATTTGATAACTTGCCGTCAAACGAGTTCATGCTATTCTAAGATAAACACACTTAAGTTTACCAAGACATTATTGTGGGGATCCTTAATCCTAGATAATTTCCATCCTTTGAATTTATTCATATTTGCAAAACTCATTTCTTAGCTTAATCAAACAAACATTTCTTACGGCTTAGCTTACCAGTTTAGTTACAAAAGGTACTACATTGTCCTCGTGGGAACGACACTTGAACAGCTACAACTGACCTCATACACTTGTGGGTAGGTTTTCGCCACATCAGATACAAAATAAATTATTAGACTACATTTTAGTTTGCCAGGCCAAATGGAAGTTGTTTAGGAAAAGTCTTTACCCTAGAGTATAACTTACAATTTTGTATCAACATGAATCAGGCTACTATCACATTCTAACATTCTAACCACACAACAAATACATGACATTCATATTCACATAAACCCGAAAACTTACTTTGTCAGGTAAGATAATTCGTTTCGTCAGAATACATTTTGGTTTGTCAGTCCATATGGATGTCAACAGTTTAGGCTACTATGAATTTTCCAGACCTCTCCATGCTCTATTTTTTACAGAGTAAATCATGCTCTGTTTTTCACATAAGCCTAATTTTAGCATGAAGTTTATCCAGACCCTAAACCTAGCATGCATCACAAAATTCAGACAAAATATTGTTTTTTTCAGGTAATTCAAGAGTTAGAGAAGACCACTAACCCCGCCAACCGACTTCGATGGCTCCTTCCTCGACCTCTTGGCTTTTGGTTCTTCAGCCTCCGAGATTCTCAGTTTCTTCTTCTGCATCGAAACGACTGGACTCGGCGGTTCTTCTTCCTCCGATGACCTGTAGGCTCTCTTCTTTCGGCCACTCGCCATAATATCCGCCTTCGCATTCGCCAGATGTTCTTCGCTTTCCTCAACCCTCTTTCTCCTCGAAACTGTAGAAGCCTTCGCCTTCACCTTCTCAACTCTGGCTTTCGCAGACTGCAAACCTCTTGTCTTCACCATTCTCGATCCGAGGATTTAGTAAGGGCTTCGCCTTCTCGACTTTGGGAATTTAGGATTTGGTTTGAGGAATACGATTCGGGGATGAAAGGAAAAAAGGTTCTTCAGCGGTGAAATGAATTTGGGAAAGATGAACTGCTACCGGTTGAACATGTACTTGATTAGGCCTACTGATATAACCGTTTAAAATTAACTTCCTCTTAAAACCTTTCCAAAACACTTTTATGTTTTTTGAAAAAGGTTTATTCATAATTTATTTTACCTTTTTAGTTTTGAAAAGTGTTGCAGCTTTATGGTACTTTTGCAATACTTTTCAAAATCTGGTATTTTTGCAAGGAGCCTTTCAAATGTTGGTATTTTTTGCAATTCCGCCTACAAATAATTCCTACAACATAAATAGCTAAGATTGTATATTGAATCTCTAAAATAACTCTTAAATAATACTTGAAATAACACCACATGCAATATAGAATTTTTACTAAGTCATAAATAATAAGTAATTGAATATGAGATGAAATATACAATTTTTCTGATGTGATAATATATTGACTATACATATTTTATTAAATTAAACTAAAATATGAAAAAGATTAAGCAATCTAATCATAAACAAATATAAGAATTTAATTTTAATAAAACTTTCTAAGAGCATGCATGGTAAAAGTACATTGATTCTTTAAATAAAAGCAACTCAATAATAATATTTGAAATAGTGAATGTTTAAGTTGCTTCTATATAATAATTTAACGCGAAGTACTATGCGATAGCATTATACAATTGCTGTTATTAAGTTGACAAAGTGATTTTGATTTAATCTCGTTTTACGTTAATATATAACATAATAATTGGTAGAATAAAATGAAATACCTCATAGATATTGTATTTCTGTTACGATAAATTTGATTTAGAAATTCTATAAATTACACTAATATATTAAAAGTAGGAAAATATTCATGTGAGAATGGGTGCTTAGGTGAGAACGTGAGAATGTCGGATGTGCATGAATTTATGACTGTATGTGCATGACTTTGGTAGGTAAAAACTCATGAACAAACAAGCAAAAATTCATGCACACCTTGACAGGGCTAAAGTCGTGATGCCTATCAAATAAATCCCAAAATCCCTACTAAGTAGTATAGCAAGCAAGTCAGGGTCGATCCCACAGAGAGTCAGGTTATCAACTTATGCAATTTGTTATCACCAACTAGGAACTAGGGGGGGGGGGGGGGGGTTGTTTGTGTTTCTCGTAACAAGCAATAAGGAAACAAGTAAATAAGTTCGCAGGAAAAGGTTGTAAATATGATGGGAAAAAGCGCCACACTCAACAGAGATCCACACAACAATAGATAGGTCGATCACAGAATTCTATCAATCTCAAGTTCTCAACTTTCCTATAGTTGTTCTTATCCCGATCTTAGATAACTATTAGTTCTACCAGCCCTAATAGTACTTATTACTAAATCAAATCCGAAAACCTTCAGAACTCAATAAAGCAATAGCATTCAACCAAGGATTAACAAGACACATGCAATAGAAACAACCCGTTACAATAAGCATGCAATTAACTCTCTCTCACAATTATGCGCTCGGATCCCTTATACGCACAATCGTGTTCGCTACTAGATATGCAACCCGAACCCGGAATCACAAGTCCTAGCAATTAGGAAGATATCAATAAACCTAGGTAGCTACTCTAGATAAATCAACATAAATCAATAAACATTTAAGCACAAGAGAATTAATCCAACTAGATAGGAAAACGAACAAGAGTAGAAAACTCACAACCAATCAATTGCTGGCTTCAAACTGTCAAGTGCAACAATGGAGGTTTAGTTCTCCATTAGGGTTTGTGAGAGGAGAAATATGAAAAGTGGCAATTAGGGTTGGAGAAGTTTTTTCTCTAAAAGAGTCTTAAACCTAACTTAAATACTAAAGTAATAATTCAGAAATAAAGAAAAGAAAAATAACAAACTTGGAAATAAAGTTTCGGAAATAAAATAAAACGGGAATAAGAAAACTCGTAAAAGACTTTCAGCGCGTCTCCACCGCGGGTGCGGTGGCTCCACCGCCGGGTGCGGCCATTTAACAGAAACTCCAGTTCTCTGACGACCTCGCCGTGGGTGCGGCAGTGCCCACCGTTGGGTGCGGTGGGATTCCAGTACTTCAGCTTCTGCGACACTTCAGTAAAAATGCCATAACGTTTGATTCCCAACTCGGATTGCACTCATATTTTGAGGACTTGCAGTAGACTATAAGATCTAACTCCTCGAATTGGAATCACTCCATTTGGACATCTGAGTAGAGAGAACGAACCATTTGAATTCAGCACACTGTTCTTCTACTCTTCTCTTCACTTCCTTGGCGTCTTCTCCTTGTGGCTTCCTATGATCTCCAAAACAGCTCAAACACCTCCAAAAACACCAAACTTCGCCCCCAAATGCCATGCACATGAATGTGTCTAAATCTACCCGAATGACACCAATAAACCCTCTAAAGACTCTTACTTAAGCCCTACAAAGTAGTGCTTATCAAACTCCCCCATGCTTAGACCTTTGCTCGTCCTCGAGTAAACTAAAAGAAAGTCCACTCCTCCAATGCAGCACACAAGGTCTCAGGAAGCATATCATCCAACTAAGAGTCATCTAACCAATGCCAAGCTCCTGGCACCAAACTCATCTACAACACATCCATAACTCAACAAGCTTAAGGGGTAAGCAGAGTACTTCCCCCAAGCTTAACCCGGACATCCAATAGTGTGAGTAACCTCTAATCCTAACCTCCATCTATGACTCCTTATGTCTCCCAGAGTGACCTACCCGACAATCCTTCTTTGACTCCTCTTCTTATGACGCCTCGCTAAGAATAAAGAGAAATCCTAAAATCACTCTTCTTCTTTTTCGCTCATTTTGCCAAGGCGCCCTTTCGGGTTTTCACCAAGCCACTCATATTTTTTCAAAGATGTGCTCACATAAGCTCATGTCACTCGTGACCTCATATTACCTCAGCCTAATGCTGGTCCAAGCCACCTGCTTATTGCCTAGGCCGCCCTTTCGGGTTTTCGACCTATCCCAGGATTTCAATTTTTGCCTTTTTTCAAAATTTTGGCTTTTTCTCTTTTTTATTCATTTTTCTCCTCAACGACATAGCAAGTATAGAACTCTCCCCCATGCTTAAACATTGCATTGCCCTCAATGTAATGAAAGACAAAAGAATAAAGCATAGGGAAAAGCAAAAAATAACTCACAAACGTCGCCAAGCTGCTTGGATACTGTAGGTGTCGCTGGCGGTGTACTCCATATGCGCAGGTCCGGTGTTGGGTGTTCTCATCAACTCCAGTGTCTTCTTCCTACCGTGCAACCAAAGGGAACCACTTTGGTGAATAGTGGTGAACAATGATAACAGGGTTGCACGGGCTTCAAATGCCACTAAAAATGGGCCCAGATATGATCGTGGTGTGGGCCATGAGTGGTCCTCCTTCGCAGTTGTCGATTGTAGGGCCATCATCGTTGCCAAATAATGTGTGGGGCGAAGGTCTCTTCCTTGACAACATGATGCGCACCATCTCCATGGGGAACTCTGGACAGTTGGCCTTGGGTACCTCTGTTTTTTTTTTTTCGATTTTTTTTTTTTGCCCCCCGTTTAAGGTTTTTTCGGGGGGTGACTTAGTGCAGGGAAAGAAGAGACTTACATTGGTGTGGAAACACCTTCTTCAATAGGCATGGGTCTCTTCCTTGCAGGTTAGTCGGAAACAAAAACAAGAACAAAGCAAAAACACACTAAAGAAAATGCAAAAACAAAGAAAGAAAAGCAAAGAAAGAAAAACATACCTCGGGTTGCCTCCCGGACAGCGCCTTAGTTATTGTCATGGCTTGACATATTACTCCATCTTCTCAACTTGGGTTGCTCATAGCAACTAAACTCCTGGGATCTGGATCTGGGGGTTGTCTCTTTGTATGCTCTATGTTGAGCGTGACCCCCACTCTTCTGCACTTCTTGATGGTTGGACCGCTTTTCTTATCTATGAATGCACTTGCCATTATTCGAAACGGTCTACCCAGCATCTCAGGGCATGTATGCTTATCTTGCCCCGTATCCAGCATATAAAGATTCACCACTTGAATCAAGGCCTCCTTCTTGTGATTTCCCTTCGGTTTCTTTTTTATCAAGCCCGGCACCTTTAACATTTCCTTGCAGCGAGGGGTGCTGTCAGCCAGCGTGACCAAGGGAACGGTTTTTATGCAGTCACTGAAGGCCTTATAGATATCCTCGTTGTTCTTTAGCCTTTGAGTAACTTGGGAAGCCTCAAGGAAGGGTGCGACGGGGTGCAGCGAGACAAGTGGGAAGGAGTTGAGACGCACAAACTCATCATAGGCAGCCTCCAGAGGATCGGGGACTGTCGGGGCATCTTCGAGAGGGGCGGGCGTCGCAGGATTGTTTCCGCAATCGCGACTCTCCTCCTCTTGGTCGCTGAATTCCTCCAGTCCCAAAAAATATTCTTCCTCAGAAAGCACCTTGCGGTCCCAAATATCGTCTGGAAGGCCCAAATCCTTGAGCGCCTCTGGGAATGGGGCGGGTGGCTTCTCTGAACCGAGAGGAGGAAAGTATGGACGAACGTAGGTGTCCACATAAGGCTCGTCAACAACTCCAGAAGTCTCGCCGCGGGTGCGGCCAGAGGTCACCGCCGGGTGCGGTGGATCCCCAGAATTTTCTCGAGAAACAGTACCGCCACCGCTGGGTGCGGTGGGTGCCACCGCGGGGTGCGGTGGACTCGACAGAGCATTCTGTTCCTCTTCTTCATTCTCGTCGCGGGTGCGGTCCTCTTGCCGCTGGGTGCGGTGTTCCTCCAGAGCTTCCTCTTTTTCAGACTCGTCCTTCTCAGCACTAGGATCGACCGGTAATTTCTTTCCACTTCGGAGGGTTACCGCGCTAACGCTTTCTCTCGGGTTAACTACCGTTTGAGATGGTAGATTTCCCGACATCTTTGCATCGATCCTCGTGATGGCTTCAGCCATTTGGCTCATCTGCGTCTCATGGTTCTTGATACTCGACGTCGTAGCTTGAACGTGAGTGCTAAAGTGCTTATCCAGAGCTTGGGGCATATCTTCAGTTGACATGGAGGGGCTAGGATTGGACACTGGCGGGCTATGCTCATAGGCCGGATTGTACTGCTGTGGAGCACCCTGCTGGTAGAACGATTGTGGCTCCGGGTAGAACTCCTGGTAGTTATGACCATATAGAGGGTATTGTTGGTACCCATAACTCGAACTGGGGTGATCTCTCCACCCTGGAGTGTATCCGTAGGAGTATGTGTCATATCGCGGCTCTTCCCAGAAATCCATATCTATATCAAAATCAAAATCAAAAAAGAAAATACAAAAATCAGTAGCACGGGTGTGGACCGTAAGAGAGGTCCACACCAAAGTTGGTAACAAACAAAAACACAAAAACAGAAATTTTGACTCCCCGGCAACGGCGCCAAATTTGACAGGGCTAAAGTCGTGATGCCTATCAAATAAATCCCAAAATACCTACTAAGTAGTATAGCAAGCAAGTCAGGGTCGATCCCACAGAGAGTCAGGTTATCAACTTATGCAATTTGTTATCACCAACTAGGAACTAGGGGGGGGGGGGTTGTTTGTGTTTCTCGTAACAAGCAATAAGGAAACAAGTAAATAAGTTCGCATGAAAAGGTTGTAAATATGATGGGAAAAAGCGCCACACTCAATAGAGATCCACACAACAATAGATAGGTCGATCACGAAATTCTATCAATCTCAAGTTCTCAACTTTCCTATAGTTGTTCTTATCCCGATCTTAGATAACTATTAGTTCTACCAGCCCTAATAGTACTTATTACTAAATCAAATCCGAAAACCTTCAGAACTCAATAAAGCAATAGCATTCAACCAAGGATTAACAAGACACATGCAATAGAAACAACCCGTTACTATAAGCATGCAATTAACTCTCTCTCACAATTATGCGCTCGGATCCCCTATACGCACAATCGTGTTCGCTACTAGATATGCAACCCGAACCCGGAATCACAAGTCCTAGCAATTAGGAAGATATCAATAAACCTAGGTAGCTACTCTAGATAAATCAACATAAACCAATAAACATTTAAGCACAAGAGAATTAATCAAACTAGATAGGAAAACGAACAAGAGTAGAAAACTCACAATCAATCAATTGCTGGCTTCAAACTGTCAAGTGTAACAATGGAGGTTTAGTTCTCCATTAGGGTTTGTGAGAGGAGAAATATGAAAAGTGGCAATTAGGGTTGGAGAAGTTTTTTTCTCTAAAAGAGTCTTAAACCTAACTTAAATACTAAAGTAATAATTCAGAAATAAAGAAAAGAAAAATAACAAACTTGGAAATCAAGTTTCGGAAATAAAATAAAACGGGAATAAGAAAACTCGTAAAAGACTTTCAGCGCGTCTCCACCGCGGGTGCGGTGGCTCCACCGCCGGGTACGGCCATTTAACAGAAACTCCAGTTCTCTAACGACCTCGCCGCGGGTGCGGTAGTGCCCACCGCTGGGTGCGGTGGGATTCCAGTACTTCAGCTTCTGCGACACTTCAGTAAAAATGCCATAACTTTTGAATCCCAACTCGGATTGCGCTCATATTTTGAGGACTTGCAGTAGACTTCAAGATCTAACTCCTCGAATTGGAATCACTCCATTTGGACATCTGAGTAGAGAGAACGAACCATTTTAATTTAGCACACTGTTCTTCTACTCTTCTCTTCACTTCCTTGGCGTCTTCTCCTTGTGGCTTCCTATGATCTCCAAAACAGCTCAAACACCTCCAAAAACACCAAACTTCGCCCACAAACGCCATGCACATGAATGTGTCTAAATCTACCCGAATGACACCAATAAACCCTCTAAAGACTCTTACTTAAGCCCTACAAAGTAGTGCTTATCAAACTCCTCCATGCTTAGACCTTTGCTCGTCCTCGAGTAAACTAAAAGAAAGTCCACTCCTCCAATGCAGCACATAAGGTCTCAGGAAGCATATCATCCAACTAAGAGTCACCTAACCCATGCCAAGCTCCTGGCACCAAACTCATCTACAACACATCCATAACTCAACAAGCTTAAGGGGCAAGCAGAGTACTTCCCCCAAGCTTAACCCGGACATCCAATAGTGTGAGTAACCTCTAATCCTAACCTCCATCTATGACTCCTTATGTCTCCCAGAGTGACCTACCCGACAATCCTTCTTTGACTCCTCTTCTTATGATGCCTCGCCAAGAATAAAGAGAAATCCTAAAATCACTCTTCTTCTTTTTCGCTCATTTTGCCAAGGCGTCCTTTCGGGTTTTCACCAAACCACTCATATTTTTTCAAAGATGTGCTCACATAAGCTCACGTCACTCGTGACCTCATATTACCCCAGCCTAATGCTGGTCCAAGCCACCTGCTTATTGCCTAGGCCGCCCTTTCGGGTTTTCGACCTATCCCAGGATTTCAATTTTTGCGTTTTTTCAAATTTTTGGCTTTTTCTCTTTTTTATTCATTTTTCTCCTCAACGACGTAGCAAGTATAGAACTCTCCCCCATGCTTAAACATTGCATTGCCCTCAATGTAATGAAAGACAAAAGAATAAAGCATAGGGAAAAGCAAAAAATAACTCACAAACGTCGCCAAGCTGCTTGGATACTGTAGGTGTCGCTGGCGGTGTACTCCATATGCGCAGGTCCGGTGTTGGGTGTTCTCATCAACTCCAGTGTCTTCTTCCTACCGTGCAACCAAAGGGAACCACTTTGGTGAATAGTGGTGAACAATGATAACAGGGTTGCACGGGCTTCAAATGCCACTAAAAATGGGCCCAGATATGATCGTGGTGTGGGCCATGAGTGGTCCTCCTTCGCAGTTGTCGATTGTAGGGCCATCATCGTTGCCAAATAATGTGTGGGGCGAAGGTCTCTTCCTTGACAACATGATGCGCACCATCTCCATGGGGAACTCTGGACAGTTGGCCTTGGGTACCTCTGTTTTTTTTTGTTTTGTTTTTTTCGATTTTTTTTTTTTGCCCCCCGTTTAAGGTTTTTTCGGGGGGTGACTTAGTGCAGGGAAGGAAGAGACTTACATTGGTGTGGAAACACCTTCTTCAATAGGCATGGGTCTCTTCCCTGCAGGTTAGTCGGAAACAAAAACAAGAACAAAAACAAAGCAAAAACACACTAAAGAAAATGCAAAAACAAAGAAAGAAAAGCAAAGAAAGAAAAACATACCTCGGGTTGCCTCCCGGACAGCGCCTTAGTTATTGTCATGGCTTGACATATTACTCCATCTTCTCAACTTGGGTTGCTCATAGCAACTAAACTCCTGGGATCTGGATCTGGGGGTTGTCTCTTTGTATGCTCTATGTTGAGCGTGACCCCCACTCTTCTGCACTTCTTGATGGTTGGACCGCTTTTCTTATCTATGAATGCACTTGCCATTATTCGAAACAGTCTACCCAGCATCTCAGGGCCTGTATGCTTTTCTTGCCACGTATCCAGCATATAAAGATTCACCACTTGAATCAAGGCCTCCTTCTTGTGCTTTCCCTTCGGTTTCTTTTTGATCAAGCCCGGCACCTTTAACATTTCCTTGCAGCGAGGGGTGCTGTCAGCCAGCGTGACCAAGGGAACGGTTTTTATGCAGTCACTGAAGGCCTCATAGATATCCTCGTTGTTCTTTAGCCTTTGAGTAACTTGGGAAGCCTCAAGGAAGGGTGCGACGGGGTGCAGCGAGACAAGTGGGAAGGAGTTGAGACGCACAAACTCATCATAGGCAGCCTCTAGAGGATCGGGGACTATCGGGGCATCTTCGAGAGGGGCGGGCGTCGCAGGATCGTTTCCGCAATCGCGACTTTCCTCCTCTTGGTCGCTGAATTCCTCCAGTCCCAAAAAATATTCTTTCTCAGAAAGCACCTTACGGTCCCAAATATCATCTGGAAGGCCCAACTCCTTGAGCGCCTCTGGGAATGGGACGGGTGGCTTCTCTGAACCGAGAGGAGGAAAGTATGGACGAACGTAGGTGTCCACATAAGGCTCGTCAACAGCTCCAGAAGTCTCGCCGCGGGTGCGGCCAGAGGTCACCGCCGGGTGCGGTGGATCCCTAGAATTTTCTCGAGAAAGAGTACCGCCACCGCTGGGTGCGGTGGGTGCCACCGCGGGGTGCGGTGGGTGCCACCGCGGGGTGCGGTGGGTGCCACCGCGGGGTGCGGTGGGTGCCACCGCGGGGTGCGGTGGGTGCCACCGCGGGGTGCGGTGGGTGCCACCGCGGGGTGCGGTGGACTCGACAGAGCAATCTGTTCCTCTTCTTCATTCTCACCGCGGGTGCGGTCCTCTTGCCGCTGGGTACGGTGTTCCTCCAGAGCTTCCTCTTTTTTAGACTCGTCCTTCTCAGCACTAGGATCGACCGGTAATTTCTTTCCACTTCGGAGGGTTACCGCGCTAACGCTTTCTCTCGGGTTAACTACCGTTTGAGATGGTAGATTTCCCGACATCTTTGCATCGATCCTCGTGATGGCTTCAGCCATTTGGCTCATCTGCGTCTCAAGGTTCTTGATACTCGACGTCGTAGCTTGAACGTGAGTGCTGAAGTGCTTATCCAGAGCTTGGAGCATATCTTCAGTTGACATGGAGGGGCTAGGATTGGACACTGGCGGGCTATGCTCATAGGCCGGATTGTACTGTTGTGGAGCACCCTGTTGGTAGAACGATTGTGGCTCCGGGTAGAACTCCTGGTAGTTATGACCATATAGAGGGTATTGTTGGTACCCATAACTCGAACTGGGGTGATCTCTCCATCCTGAAGTGTATCCGTAGGAGTATGTGTCATATCGCGGCTCTCCCCAGAAATCCATATCTATATCAAAATCAAAAAAGAAAATACAAAAATCAGTAGCACGGGTGTGGACCGTAAGAGAGGTCCACACCAAAGTTGGTAACAAACAAAAACACAAAAACAGAAATTTTGACTCCCCGGCAACGGCGCCAAATTTGACAGGGCTAAAGTCGTGATGCCTATCAAATAAATCCCAAAATACCTACTAAGTAGTATAGCAAGCAAGTCAGGGTCGATCCCACAGAGAGTCAGGTTATCAACTTATGCAATTTGTTATCACCAACTAGGAACTAAGGGGGGGGGGGGGTTGTTTGTGTTTCTCGTAACAAGCAATAAGGAAACAAGTAAATAAGTTCGCAGGAAAAGGTTGTAAATATGATGGGAAAAAGCGCCACACTCAACAGAGATCCACACAACAATAGATAGGTCGATCACGGAATTCTATCAATCTCAAGTTCTCAACTTTCCTATAGTTGTTCTTATCCCGATCTTAGATAACTATTAGTTCTACCAGCCCTAATAGTACTTATTACTAAATCAAATCCGAAAACCTTCAGAACTCAATAAAGCAATAGCATTCAACCAAGGATTAACAAGACACATGCAATAGAAACAACCCGTTACTATAAGCATGCAATTAACTCTCTCTCACAATTATGCGCTCGGATCCCCTATACGCACAATCGTGTTCGCTACTAGATATGCAACCCGAACCCGGAATCACAAGTCCTAGCAATTAGGAAGATATCAATAAACCTAGGTAGCTACTCTAGATAAATCAACATAAACCAATAAACATTTAAGCACAAGAGAATTAATCCAACTAGATAGAAAAACGAACAAGAGTAGAAAACTCACAACCAATCAATTGCTGGCTTCAAACTGTCAAGTGCAACAATGGAGGTTTAGTTCTCCATTAGGGTTTGTGAGAGGAGAAATATGAAAAGTGGCAGTTAGGGTTGGAGAAGTTTTTTCTCTAAAAGAGTCTTAAACCTAACTTAAATACTAAAGTAATAATTCAGAAATAAAGAAAAGAAAAATAACAAACTTGGAAATAAAGTTTCGGAAATAAAATAAAACGGGAATAAGAAAACTCGTAAAAGACTTCCAGCGCGTCTCCACCGCGGGTGCGGTGGCTCCACCGCCGGGTACGGCCATTTAACAAAAACTTCAGTTCTCTGACGACCTCGCCGCGGGTGCGGCAGTGCCCACCGCTGGGTGCGGTGGGATTCCAGTACTTCAGCTTCTGCAACACTTCAGTAAAAACGCCATAACTTTTGATTACCAACTCGGATTGCGCTCATATTTTGAGGACTTGCAGTAGACTTCAAGATCTAACTCCTCGAATTGGAATCACTCCATTTGGACATCTGAGTAGAGAGAACGAACCATTTGAATTCAGCATACTGTTCTTCTACTCTTCTCTTCACTTCATTGGCGTCTTCTCCTTGTGGCTTCCTATGATCTCCAAAACAGCTCAAACACCTCCAAAAACACCAAACTTCGCCCCCAAACGCCATGCATATGAATGTGTCTAAATCTACCCGAATGGCACCAATAAACCCTCTAAAGACTCTTACTTAAGCCCTACAAAGTAGTGCTTATCACACCTCAAGATGTGCATGGATTATTGTCTGTACGTATGTGCATAAATTGGTGACTATGTGTAGTAAAAACTCATGCACATACATGCAAAAATTCATGCGCATATGTGTATGGATTTTTGCCTATATGTGCATATATTTTTTGCTATGCGTGTGACTATGTGTAAGTTAAAACTCATGCACATATAGGCAAAAATTCATGCACACCTCAAGATGTGCATGCATTTTTGCTTGTATGTGCATAAATTTGTGACTATGTGTAAGTGAAAACTCATACACATACATGCAAATACTCATGCACGTGCATCATAATATATGTATGAATTTTTGCATGTATGTGCATATAATTTTTACTATGTGTGTGACTATGTGTAAGTTAAAACCCATGTACATAAAAATTCATGTACACCCCCAAGATGTGCATGGATTTTTGCATGTATGTGCGTATTCTCACGTTCTCACATAAGCACCATTTCTCATCGGATCCACATCCTTAAAAGTATTAGCTAATTTAATAATAAAAATAAATAAAAATATGAAATTAAACATGACATGGACCCCTGCGTTGCACGGGCACACATATAACTAGTTACGGGAACAATTAATCCCTAATTCTCTATGTGAAAAAACTAAGTACTTAAGCTTAGTGTTATAGTGTTCCTTACCTTGTCTTATACAGATAGCAATAAGCCAATATAAATATATTAAGGGTCTGTTTGGATTAAATATTATCTGGCATTATAATGCCAACATTTGGTATTATAATATCGTTTTTGTTATAATAATATCAGTTTTTGACATTATAATGCGTAATCCAAACAAACTCTACCATACAAGAAGCCAATAAATATATTACAGAGTAACATATAAGAATTTTAGATAACTTCACTTTCTAGAGCAACAACTAATCAATCAAAAGCGTTGCTTCTCATAATACAATTTTAATATTTTATGGAGTGCTTTCCAAACGTACCGTAAATAATATTGAACACAAATTTATTTTTTTCAAAACCGAAAAAAAAAAAAAAAATTGATCTAGGGTTTCACACCGGAGATTTAATTGGCATTGCAAGATCGCATATCTAAAGCAAAAAGTGGGCGTAATTCTTCATTAGGAGAGTAGAATCTCACAACTTTTCTTCGATCTTCTCTTGCTTTACTGAGTTTTTTCTTCCTGTTTTTGTATTAGTCAATTACACATGGCACCCGTACGTTGTTAGTAAGCTAACGTCATGACTCATGACTGGTTCCGGACACCGGAGGGGAGGTGGAGGCGTCACGTGATCGGATGCTGCGGCACGCACCTCACATTTGAAATTTTCTTTCTTGAAAATTGTATATAAATTTCGGATGTTCAAGTTATTTCGGATGTACATGAGTGAACATTGCAAAATCGTAAAATCCACCTCTCAATTAAATCCAATTAAGCTGTCATTTGTCCTCGTTAAATTTGAATAAAACACATCCGTTTATTTTACTGATCGAGTTACATAATCTCGATGATTCAATATAGATATTCAACTTTAAGAATCCCACAACCACGTACACTTTGCTAAATCAAACCAAAGTCTTAACCACACTACAATTTACACAACATTTAATATAGATAAATCAAACCAAACACAACCAAGAATCTAAGAGCTTAGACCGAAATAAAGAGCAGCGGAATTACAAGAAAGCCCTTGCCATGCACATGCACAACAATTTAACTCCGATCGAACGTAACTTTAATTTCACGGCATATCTTTAACTTCGAACATGTTACGGTTCTTGACGACAATATCATACATATGCATGGACTTGAACTTGTTGAAGTCTCTGGGGAGGGAGATGAGGTGCACGGTGGACCTCTTGTGGAACTGCAAGAGGTCCGGGTCGTCGTAATACCGCTCCCAACCCAGCTCCACCAGCTTCGACTCCAGCTCCGAATACGAGCCAATGACCTCGTTCGTGGGAATGTACACCAACGCCTTCCTCCTCATCCTCGACTGGGAAGACGAATCCCCCCCGGGATTCTCCACCAGCCGAATCACGCCATTGTTGAACACCCAAACACCTGACATACGTCGCCTTATCTGATCCCCGGAAATAAGCTAGCTAGCTAGCTAGGTTTTCAATTGATTGAAACACAATGTTTGGAGGAGATGGAGAGAGGATGCATATATATATGCCTATTTATATTGCAAGAAAGGCCCATGTTTTGTATTTATTTTGATTCAATAATAAAAAAAGTTGTACAAAATTAAAATTGGATTAAGGGGAATCAAAATATCCTATATATTCTCTCCAAAGGCGCGCTATCCCTCCAACCTTTGAGAATCTTTATGGGAAGCAAAAAGGTACTTCAACTTGTTTCCCTTCTAGCCAAAAAGGAAGAACAACTTCACAATGGGTCGGGGCCGGGTCAAAAAGATAATATATGTTTATATATTTGATTCGATTCGAATGAAGTTGGTGTTTTCATCTTACATTCATGTACTACGTACGTTTTCACAAGAATTCAAACAATTAAGTATATATCGGAAACATGTACGTTCACAATTAGGGGTGAGCACGGGCCGAGAAAACCGAAGCCCGACCCGAAAAACCCGAACCGAACCCGAACCGACATGTCTTCGGTTCGGGTTTCGGTCCGACCAAATCAGAGTTTCGGGTTTCGGTTCGGGTTCGAGTTTTTAGTGTAATTTAGCCAGTTTTTTAACGAAAAGTGTTGTTTAGTCCGAACCCGACCCGAACCCGAACCGATGTCTTCGGTTCGGTCTTCGGTCCCGGATTTTTGGCTGTTCGAGTTTCGGGTTCGGGTCGGGTTCCGGCCCGTGCTCAGCCCTATTCACAATCGTTACTCATATAGCATGCAAGAGAGCGATACGATAGCTAGTAGCTGGTGTTTAATTTACTTAACAAGAACGTATCTACTTTGTTTTGTTGAAGACGAACCAACAAATTAACTGGGATCGACAAGTTTTTAAGAGTATATTTTAAAGGGTATGAGTTACGTATATATGCGGAACTATTACCACCGTGACTTTACGACGTCTATTCCTACGTATATATTCTGATCGCTGATTTGTCCATATAAAGCGCGACCCTTAAGTGACAAGTGCATAAATATATAACATAAATTAATTATTTGGTCTAAGGATGAGCAAAAATAGACCGGACCGTAAGATCGGACCGGACCGTAAATTTACGGTCCGGTCCACGGTCCGGGAATTTCACATTTCTGGTCTTACGGTCCAGTTTGGTCTGGACCGTAATTTTTACGGTTCAGACCAGTCGGACCGTAAAAATAAAAAAAAAAGGTTTAAAATATTTTTGGGCGTAATTTATACGGTGTCCGGTCCATAATTTTTACATTCCGGACCGTAATCAAACAATTTAAATGTCAAAAATTATGAAATCTAGTCTTCCCGGTCCGGACCGTGGACCGAACCGTAAAGGACCGGACCAATATGGTCCGGTCCGGTCCGGTCCAATATGGTCCGGTCCGGTCCACGGTCCATACAATAAAATGTTTACGGATGCCCATCTTTAATTTGGTCCACCATCTTTAGCTTTTAGCTTACGTGCAAGCAAGAGTTATTCACTTATTCCTGTAATTTGCATTATGTATAATCCATATTAACCCTTGTTTTACTTCTTTATAATTAACAATATAAAACTTACAACAACAACAACAAAATAATTAACATCGATTTGTCTAATCTAATCTTTAGGATTCCGATTTAGGAAACTAAATCGTAAAGAAGAAATGATAAACCATTTTAAAAAATATTAAAAATTCCTAAATAAATAACATTTAATCCAATATTTTTATATATGCATCCTTAACCTATATCCTTAGGACATAAGTTAGAAAACGGGTTCAATCCAGGGTGTTTGTATAATACTATGTGCTAATATTTTGCTACTTATCATTAATATTTAAGGTAACATTAGTGTACATGTGTAATCTCTTTTTGATAAATAAAATGTATCTGTTTCTTTTCTAGCCTGGTTCGCCAATGCCAAGGCTTCATTCGTAGAGACTGTCAGACTAGTGTGTGCAATTCGGTCATATTTATAGAGAGACAAACTGTGTTGCTGATCGCTTAGCTAACTTTGCCTTTTCTTTTCCTTTAGGCTTTCATGTTTTAGATAAACTTCCTACTATTATTTCTTTGTTGATGTTTGAGGATGTCAGGGGTCGACCTATTCCCCGTTTGATTATTACTTAGTCATTTTTCATTGTAATAAATCTGCGAAGAGTGTCACCTCTTCTTTCACAAAAACAATTATGTATCAGTTTAATTTAAAAAGACATCACAAGATTCTACTTGTCTATTGTTCTTTTTTTTATTCAATGTCTACTGTTCTTTTTAATGGAACAATTAAATATGAGATTTGAGCATTTTTTATACTTTTTTTGTCCATAAGAGGCATATAACGAACTAAAAGTCACGGTGTGTCATAATTGCCAGTTAAGTTATAAAGACTTAACTAATGTATTTTTTAAAATTGAAAATGTCCAGTTTTTATTATGCACTAGAACTTTTTTTTTGGGTGCATCAGATTTTCATTAAAATTCACACTTGAGAACTTGAAACAGTTTATTTCCGGTCTTATCTATGACAAGTCCGGTTCAATCGACTAATTTGTGGCTCTACTCTGGACTGGGTACTTGTGACCCCGTTTCGGGAAAAACCCTTATAACGTCCTTATCTCCATACCTACCACCAAGAGATCAATTTCTAGTTGACAACACTTAAGAAGTCTAAAAACGTTAGACCAACTTGAGTATTAGTCAGGTTGTATCTTATCATATACATATAGTATAGAATATATACAAAGTAATGTAAAATGAACATTATAACAAAGTGGATGCAACGGATTTGAACGACTGATAACGAATCACCGGTCGTCTCAAATCCCTTCCCAAAAGGAGCTATGATTGTATAGCGTTGTGCATCCGGTCCAGACCGGACCGGACAGGACCGCTTTTTTCGGTCCGGTCCAATGGACCGGAATTTTTACAATCCTTGGACCGGAGATCGGACCGGTATGATTCGGTCCGGTCCGGTCTTGAACCGGTAAACATATTTTTTTATTTTTTAGTTTTATATAAATGAAAAATTAATTATTTTTTTCTATTTTTATAACTATTGTATATAATATTAGACAATATATTTTGTTATTTATTTATATTTATAGTAGAAATTAATTTTTAATAGTGTTATGAGATATTAATATATAAAATTAAATTAAAAATAATAGAAAATCGGTCCATCCGATCCGGACCGAAAACCGACCGGGTTTGGACCGAAACCGGAATTTTAGAAATATGTGGACCGCGGACCGGACTGTAATTCCCCCGGTCCGGGCATTTTCAGTCCGGTCTGATTCGAATCTGCACACCCCTACGATTGTAAGAAAGGGCAATGCATGATGCATGAGTGTGAAGGTGGGCTGAAAAACAAGAGGCCGGGAAATGAGAATTTCGTTTGATGGGTGGGCCTAAAATTTGAAACTTCCCTTCTCTTTTGGTCTATTGGCAAAATTCCTTTTGAAAACGTGGTGGACGCCTGTTGGATCGATCTTTATTGGTTGGAGTAGTGGGACCCAGAGTAAGATTTTTTTTTTAATAAAGGCAATATTAGGAACATTTCAACCAGAAATGCTAGATCTTTACAAATTGAGTACCAAAAATATCAAAAATAGAGTTTAAATTGGTGAACTCATATCTACAGAGAAGAAGATGACCCGCAGTAGTAGCTGAATTAAGAGGAGAATAAGACGTTGAAAAGCTTGAAGAGAGCAGGAAGGGGAATAGAGTGAGTAACAAGAAAGTCGGCAGCACGATTGGCCTCCCTAAAATAAGGGTGTACCTGAAAAGATGTAAAAGAAGAAAGTAAAGCAGTAATATCAGTTATAATGCTATGAATTTTCCAGGGAACTTTCCATGTGGCCTTAATAGAATTAATGACTACGAGATTGTCTCCTTCAATAACTAAATGTTGAACCTGACGTTGAACATCACATTGAATACCAGAAAGTGCAGCTAGAGCTTCTGCTTTAAGGGCAGATGTAGAGGGGATATGCTCACGATGGAAGGCTAGGACATTACCGTGGTGGTCACGGAGAAGGTAGCCCAAATGAGTTGAGTCGTCCTGTTTTCTTGAACTATCTAAAATACTCGAAATTGAATAGAATGTCCGATGTAAACTGAAGTGAAAATGAAGTCTGCGGTTTGTGTTCTAGTTTAGAGATCATCTCTTGTGTAAAGGGGCATGTAAAAAAGAGATGATTCAAATCTTCATTGTTATGGGAGCAAAGACTACAAGATGCAAGAACTCTAGAAAAATGACGATTAAGACGTTCAGTAGTAGGTAAAGCATCAACCAAAGCTTTTCAGAGGAAGTTTTGGATTTTGGGCGGAATTTGTAGCTTCCAAAGCCAGGAGAGGGAATTAGATGTAAGATGTGGTAAACGAGATTGGAAAATGGGACGGGTTGATTTGACTGTAAAGTTACCGTCTGAAGTCATTTTCCAGATGATGCGATCTTCCAAAGGGAAAGAAGGAATGTGAACCTTAAGAATTTTATCAAGTATTGACAGTGGTAGCAGTTGTTGAAGTTGTAGAACATTCCATTGATTGGAGGTTGTAATGAAAGAAAAAACTATTATATCAATTGGAGTAAAGTGATTGTAGTAGGAGAGTAGATTACCTTCAGGGAGCCAACTGTCAGTCCAGAACATTATATTTTTGCCATTTCCAAGTTCCCAACAGAGCCCACTGCGAAATACATCACGGAGATGTAGGAGTCGAGAGAACTGCCACGATTGTTTAGGCTTATTTTTGTAAGAAAAAAGGTCAGTCAGACGAATATATTTTTCAACAATAATACAACACCATAGGGATTCCTGACATGCCAATAACTTCCATAATAATTTAAGTTGTAATGCTTTATTTATATCGGAAGCTTTATACAAACCAAGACCACCAGCTGATTTTGGTTTACAGATGATATCCCAACTAATGAGAGCTTGCAAATTAGGTTGATATTTATTCCAAAGAAATCTTTGTTGATTTTATCAATGTCATTATAGACAGATTGAGGTAAACTTTGCATAAGGTAATTCACTTTAGATAACAAATTGGATTGAATGCGGATAAGTCGTCCTGTTTGAGATAGTAAATTGGCTTTCCATCTCGACAGTTGTTTTCTAAGAGAATTCAATGAGTAATCAAAATTTCCCTTTTTAACTCGGCCTTGAACTATAGGAATACCAAGATATTTTTCCATAGAAGTAGTAACCTGAATATTAAGGATAGCCGCAATGGATTGTTGTTGGGCTGAAGATATATTCGAAGAAGTCTGAAAAGAACTTTTTTGGAAGTTGATAAATAAACCAGAAGTACTACTAAAATCTCGAAGGAGCTGTTGAATATATAACATATTTGCTTGTGTTGCATTTGCAAAGAAAAGAGTGTCATCAGCAAAAGTAAGGGAGGGGGTACAAGTACCGTTACGAGTTAGTTTAATACCCACCTTTGGATTTCGATGTTGGGATTGTGTGGTAAGAGTTCTATAGAGGAACTCCATGGCAATGATAAAGATAAATGGAGCGACGGGGTCACCCTATCATAGGCCACAAGTAGGGTAAAAAAGAGGACCGAGTTCATTGTTAACAAGGACATAGAATGAGGTAGATTTGATACAAGTCAAAAGTAGTTTAACCCATTCATGATAGAATCCAAATTTTAGGAGTATTGCCATAATAAAATTCCAATTGAGTTTATCATAAGCCTTTTCCATATCTAGTTTCAAGGCCATCCAACCTTTCTTACCTTTGGTTTTAATATGAAATGAATGAAAGATTTCATGGACAAGTAGGATATTTTCTTGAATAGAACGACCTTCCATAAAGGCCCCTTGAGATGGACTGATAATTTTAGGCAATATAGATTTAAGCCTGTTTGCCATGAGTTTAGTGATAATTTTGTATATTGTATTGCATAAACTAATCGGACGATAATGATTGATAGTAATAGGATTATCAGTTTTAGGAATCAGGGCGATAAAGGAATGTTCACATTCTTTGAGAAATTGTCCTGAGTGAAAAAAGGCCTAGATAGCATTAGTTATGGATTTTCCCACAAAAGGCCAATAAGTTTGATAGAATTCTGCTGGATATCTGTTTGGGCCAGGCGTTTTATTCACAAGCAATTTAAAGACCACTTGTTTAATTTCAGTATAAGTTAGAGGAGAGAGTAACCGAAGGTTGTCATAAGAGGTGATAAGTATAGGAATAATGTGTAAGTCCATAGAAGGACTGGGGTGTGATGAAGATGCAGTGAAACGAGATTGAAGTTCTTGAGAAATCATCTTTTGGATAAGGTAATGATCATGGAAAATACAACCGTCTTGGGTTTGAAATGAAGAAATTCTTTGTTTATAAGTTTTTATTTTAGCCAGAGAATGAAAGTATTTAGTATTTTTATCAGTATTTGTGAGATGAATGGCTTTGGCTCGTTGTTTCCAAAATAAGTGCTGAAATTCAAATAGTTTATTATATTTAAGAAATGTCTCCGATAAAGAGCAAAAACTTGTTGGTTGCAATTTGATTGCAATAGCTGAATTTGAAGCACATATATTTTATGTTCAGTAGTCTTGAGTTGCTCAAAGTTATTATGGTTTTTCGATTTAGACCATGATTTAGAATAGGATTTCAATAGTTTTTATTTCATATAAAATTTAAATATAAATGAACCTGAAAGCGTATATTTCCAAACCCGATGGACAAGAGACTTGTAGGTTGGATCTGTGGTCCAAGCTGTTTCAAAACGAAAGGGGACCTTTCGAAAAGGTTGCAGACGACCTAAAGAAGTAGTAATGAAATAGTGGTCAGATGTAGTAAAAGGGTGGTGTTGGACACTAATAGAGGAAAAAGTAGTGGTGAAGACTGGGTATAGTAAAACACGGTCTAGTTGTTCATAAGTTGTGTTAGATGTTGAAGGCGATTATCGCCAAGTGAAGGGAAATCTGGAATAATTAGTGTCAATAAGTCCTAAATATGAAATGAAATTGTTTAATCTGTTAAATCTATGAGTAGTAGGTATTAGGCCTCTGTGCTTATCTAAAGATAAAAGATATCATTTAGATCACCAATTATCATAACTGGAAGGTTGAAGGAGGTAATAAAATTCCCAATTTGTTCCCAGTAGTCATTTTTCAGTGCTTATCGACTAGGTGCACATAGAAAGAATAAGAGGAAAGATAGGTCTTTGTGAGAAACTTGTAAAAGTATGATGTTAGAGTCGTTAAACAGTAGACCAAGAGATTGTATAATTGGCGAATTGTTTAGAAGAAGCCAGAGTCCGCCTTTAGATCCCGAGGCAAGAGATGTGACAACAGATTTGAAGCCGATTTTATCAAAGAAAGTCGGACTTGGTAAGTCATTAGTTTTAGTTTCGGCTAAACATAACATGTCAAGTTGATTATGGCGTTTCATAAAGGCGATTTATGTCCAAAAATGGGGTGATGAACCCCTCTGCAGTTCCAAAATCCAATCTTCATGTAATATTAGTGGAGAATGAAGTACCATATGGTCATAGTTGATTATGATTATAGTTGTATGCTTTGGTTAATATATCAGAAATGAAAGCAATCACACTTAGGTGTAGAAGTTGAATAGCATAGTAAAAAATAATCATCATGATAAAGAGGTAAAATTGTATAGGTGAGAGATTTAATGTGGTGTCATAAAGAGGAATATAATTAAAACTTGATATGGGGGCCAATTTGTGTTGATTAAGATTATAAGAAATGGATAATCGTACTTTGAAGTTTACAGTAATCTTTGGACACAAGTACTGCAGATATATGTCATAAGTAAAATGAAGAGTATAAATTGTCATATAAGTGTCAAAGTTCTTGGTCTGAAGCTGTTTGAGGAGCCACGAAATGGGCCAAAGCCCAAACAGTAAGCTCCAAACAACAAAAGTGAAAGCAACCCAAAAAAGCAAGATAAACAAAACCATTATCAGGACCCTACAAAAATAAAGGATGGGTCGCCAAAAAGGGAGAGATGAAAAATCAGAAGGGAGCCAAAAAAACAGGACTTCCTGAGCACAAAAGAAGTATAGTGCATGAATTGACGTTCAAGCGAGAAGAAATCGGAGAGACGTAAATATTGAATTAAAAAAATCCAAAGTAGATAGAAAATACTAAGTTTACAGGTAACAATCATAATAACGAGACGAATAAGAGAGGTGAAAAATGAAAATTGAGGAGTCAATAGTGAAAGATAGCGAAAAATTACGAGGGAAGTAAGCAACATAACAACATAGATAAAAGGTAGCAACATGATCATCTTATAATGTTCCAAAATGACAGTCAGAGAGATGAGAGGTTGAGAAAGGCTGCGAAGAGCAACCGAACAAAAAGAGTAAAAGAGTTGAAAAACAAAATGAAATTTCAGCATAAAAGTCAGAGGATCAATTTCATAATGTAAGTATAGGGATGAAGCAGTGCAAAATAAGATAACACAAAGATTTATAGTTACAGATACAATACAAGCTGAATGAACATGGCAGCAAGTCATAGATAACATCCGTTGGACAACGATAATCACAATTATAGGACTGAGCACCATGTCATCGCTTGCAAAAGCACAAGTCATGCAGCAGTAAGGTCTGGAGAGCAAAATAAACCAGCCATTGGGATGAAAACCAACAATCTTAAAGGGCCTACTGTCATCGAAGAGATTAAATATTCCTCTAAAATATATGTGAAGGCTATAGAAAGGCCAACATAAAAGTAAGATAAAGATGAATTCATTGTCATGGTCCAATTGTGAGTTATTTAGAGAGATGTCATATGTAGTTTCAGAAACAATTTCTACAAGAGGAAACAAAGGAACAAAGAAATAACTAAAAATCCAGAGCTTCGAAAAAATAAAGGACCTTGTATTCACATATGGATGAATATTAGCATAATAGACAATCAGGGTATGGAAATTCATGTATAGAAAAACAGGAGGACTTATATTTCCTGAAATCAAAAACAGGAGATAAGTGATTAAAGAAAGCGAGTAAAAAGGATAATCCTCACGACTCAAAATCATAGAACAATTGATCGCTAGATTTATAGCAGTCAAAAAAGTCAATAGAGGAACTTCATCAAGATATGCCATAAGATCAACATCAAAATCGAAGAACCATAAATGGAGGAGACGAACCTGTGAGTCGAAGTTGGTTTGCATAGAGTAGTGTCTGTGTAACACCCCCGACTTATGTCGGTAGTGTCACACGCTAGTGACCTCAGACTTTAAGTCCAAATCCACCCTAGGCTTTAATCTGAACAATTATACTTATATACAATAGCGGAAGACTTGTATAAAGGAATTCAATCTTTTTATTAAAATTTCCCTCGTAAATTGAGAAAGATAGTTTACAAATGATATTGAAATTACAACAGAAGACTTTACACAAATTCTAATTACAAGACTAGGTTACCAAACACTTATTCCTATTGCATTAGTTAGAAAAGTAAATGTTATACTTAAAACAAACTCGAAAATTCTTCAAAAAACTAACTTCAACCGCAAGCCCTCTTCTCCGTCTCGTTACTCCTAAACAACCTGAGGCAAGTCGACTGATGAGCCGTATAGGACGGATGACACCAATCAACCATGCAAGGGAAAATAGTGGTTGGTTAGTCTAATGAAAGACTATGCAAGGATACAAACAAAATGGTTCTTGTGGTTGTATTCAGTTACTATCATTGTCTCTCGAGTAAAAGCCGATAGATGATATATAACTAAAATACTTCCATTGGAATGAAGGATGGACAAAAGAGATATGCACCAAGAGAATACCCGAAATTAATGTGGGTATTATGGGAAGAAGATATGATTTGTTTGGGAACGTTTTAAATTACACACAACATACAAAACTCCATTGAATAATTGGGCCCGACCAACCTCACCGCATTATGCGAATCTAGATTGGAAAGACGACCCACTTAAACTGGAGCACGAGTGGTTTCCAAGTTGTACTTCTCGCTCGAAGTTTATTAATTATGTGCTCGCAGCACTTATCTTATTTAATTTCACCACACCATAATTTTTTAAGCTTTTAATACAATCTCGAATAACTACGAGAATAACACAGGGCGACATTACGTCCAACCCAATTGCACTAACAAGGTGCTTAAACACCTTTTATCCTTAACGAGTGGATAAGAAGCAATGGTCATGACCTTAAAAGTATTAGGAAATTATTCCTCCTAATACCGAGTTATAAAGAGATCATTACGCCTCACAAGGCCATAATATCCATGACACACACGACTATTAAAGTCCATATTTAATGACTATAGAGTTCACACATAACACACAAAGTCCACACACAATACCGTCATTACGACGATAACAACATTAATCATATATACCTATATATAACTATATATATATCTCAATAATAACTAACAACCTAGATACAAAATCATTTATAGCACACAAGTGTTCCCAAACATTAATTAGATTTTAGAAATTACCCAATTAATTAACAGTTAATTTTAATATTAATTGTCGGTCAAAATAATAACTGAAATGATAAGAGCGAACCACCACTTGCCTTGAATCACACAGAGATGAACGGTATCACGGGGATGGTTGTTTCCGAGTAGCAACTTGAATCCCTGTTCTATTTCCGTTCTAGAAGCAAATCCGAGACATACCAAAATCACACAAAATTAAATTATAATTAGATAATTTATTTACGGAAAGGCTAAATGCACGCGGTTTCGCGTCTAAATGGATGCGAAACTGTGCGCGTAGCTTAGCAGTACGGTTTCGTGCTGCTAAGCTACGCGCACAGGGGTAAAACGGGCATAAACCTGTGCGCATAGCTTACGGGCACAGGGGAAAAAATGTCATTTATCCATGCGCGTAAGCTACGCGCACAAAAAAAAAAAAAAACGAATTTTTTTCTTCTTCCCATAATCATGTAGAAAATTTCAATACGAGTCCGTGAATATAAAATGCGTATAAAACGGACATCGTTTGCCCCTCCAAAAGCCCAAAAAACGAAGCCTTCCTACCCATTTTTTTTTACAATTTGGTGTCTGGCATATAGCGCATTATTGTAGTGAAATTTTTTGGTATTTTTTGTATTTTTCTACTATAATTTTGTATAAAACTTTAATATGAGTCCGTACATAGACCTGTCAAAAACCGACCCAACCCGAAAGGACCCGAACCGAACGTCACTGGGTCAAGAAGGACCCGAACCCGAAGGACCCGAATGCAAATTCGAGCTCCCGGGTCCCTTTTAATTTATATATTTTATTTCATTTATATTAAATATTTTAATATACTTTATTAAATAATAATATAATATTAATTATATTATTATAATTATTTTATTAAAGTTAAAAATCATAATAATAATCATAAGAAAATGACATGTTCGACCTGTCGGGTCAACCCGAACTTGCCCGACTCGAAAATTTTACCAACCCGATATGACCCGAACCCGATTTGACCCGAACCCGACCAACCCGACCCAGTTAACAGGTCTATCCGTACATATAAAATTCATCCAAAATAGATATCGTTTTCCCCTCCAAAAAGCCAAAAATCGAGAATAAAAACTTTATATAATATAGTATATACTATAGTATTTCATTATATTTCATATAGTTATACTTATGTACTATAGTATTTCATTAAATTTCGTATAGTTACACTTATATACTATAGTGTTTCATTATATTTCATATAGTTACACTTATGTACTATAGAGTTTCATTATATTTCATAAAGTTACACTTATATACTATAGTATTTCATTATATTTCATATAGTTACACTTATGTACTATAGTATTTCATTAAGTCTAGTATACTTAGACTTATATACTATAGTATTTCATTAAATTTCATATAGTTACACTTATGTACTATAGTATTTCATTAAATCTAGTATACTTAGACTTATATACTATAGTATTTCATATAGTTACACTTATATACTATAGTATTTCATTAAATATAGTATACTTAGACTTATATATTATAGTATTTCATTATATTTCATATAGTTATACTTATGTACTATAGTATTTCATTAAATTTCATATAGTTATACTTATGTACTATAGTATTTCATTAAGTCTAGTATACTTAGACTTATATACTATAGTATTTCATATAGTTACACTTATGTACTATAGTATTTCATTAAGTCTAGTATACTTAGACTTATATACTATAGTATTTCATATAGTTACACTTATATACTATAGTATTTCATTAAGTCTAGTATACTTAGACTTATATACTATAGTATTTCATTATATTTCATATAGTTACACTTATGTACTATAGTATTTCATTAAATTTCATATAATTACACTTACGTACTATAGTATTTCATTAAGTCTAGTATACTTAGACTTATATAATATAGTATTTCATTATATTTCATATAGTTACACTCATGTACTATAGTATTTTATAAAGTCTAGTATACTTAGACTTATATACTATAGTATTTCATATAGTTACACTTATGTACTATAGTGCTTCATTAAGTCTAGTATACTTAGACTTATATACTATAGTATTTCATTATAATTCATATAGTTACACTTATATACTATAGTATTTCATTATATTTCATATAGTTACACTTATGTACTATAGTATTTCATTAAGTCTAGTATACTTAGACTTATATACTATAGTATTTCATTATATTTCATATAGTTATACTTATGTACTATAGTACATAAGTGTAACTATATGAAATATAATGAAATACTATACTATAAAAGTGTAACTATATGAAATACTATAGTATATAAGTCTAAGTATACTAGACTTAATGAAATACTCTAGTACATAAGTGTAACTATATGAAATTTAATGAAATACTATAATATACAAGTGTAACTGTATGAAATATAATGAAATACTATAGTATATAAGTCTAAGTATACTAGATTTAATGAAATACTATAATACATAAGTGTAACTATGTGAAACATAATGAAATACTATAGTATATAAGTGTAACTATACGAAATTTAATGAAATACTATAGTACATAAGTATAACTATATGAAATTTAATGAATTACAATAGTACATAAGTGTAACTATATGAAATATAATGAAATACTATAGTATATAAGTCCAATTATACTAGACTTAATAAAATACTATAGTACATAAGTGTAACTATATAAAATTTAATGAAATACTATAATATACAAGTGTAACTGTATGAAATATAATGAAATACTATAGTATATAAGTCTAAGTATACTAGATTTAATGAAATACTATATATAAGTGTAACTATATGAAATTTAATGAATTACAATAGTACATAAGTGTAACTATGTGAAATATAGTTAAATACTATAGTATAAGTGTAACTATACGAAATTTAATAAAATACTATAGTACATAAGTGTAACTATATGAAATATAATAAAATACTATAGTATATAAGTATAACTATACGAAATTTAATGAAATACTATAGTACATAAGTATAACTATATGAATTTTATATGTACGGATAGACCTGTCAACTGGGTCCGGTTGGTCAGGTTCGGGTCATATCGGGTTGGTAAAATTTTCGGGTCGGGCGGGTTCGGGTTGACCCGGCAGGTCGAACATGTCCTTTTCTTATGATTATTATTATGATTTTTAACTTTAATAAAATAATTATAAAAATATAATTAATATTATATTATTATTTAATAAAGTATATTAAAATATTTAATATAAATGAAATAAAATATATAAATTAAAGGGGACCTGCGAGCTCGAATTTGCGTTCGGGTCCTTCGGGTTCGGGTCCTTCTTGACCCAGTGACGTTCGGGTCGGGTTCGGGTCCTTTCGGGTTGGGTCGGTTTTTGACAGGTCTATGTACAGACTCATATTAAAGTTTTATACAAAATTATAGTAGAAAAATGCAAAAAATACCAAAAAATTTCACTACAATAATGCGCTATATGCCGGACACCAAATTGTAAAAAAAATGAGTAGGAAAGCTTCGTTTTTTGGGCTTTTGGAGGGGCAAACGATGTCCGTTTTAGACGCATTTTATATGCACGGACTCGTATTGAAATTCTCTACATGATTATGGGAAGAAGAAAAAAATCGTTTTTTTTGTGCGCGTAGCTTACGCGCATGGATAAATGACATTTTTTTCCCTGTGCGCATAAGCTATGCGCACAGATTTATGCCCGTTTTACCCCTGTGCGCGTAGCTTAGCAGCACGAAACCATGCTGCTAAGCTACGCGCACGGTTTCGCGTCCATTTAGACGCGAAACCGCGTGCATTTAGCCATTTCCTTTATTTAATACAGAAATTTGAAGGGTATATGTCTCAAGATTTAAATTAAATTAATCTATCTCCAATTAATTCAATTTTCAAGGCTTAATCGGTAGGATGATTATCTATACGATTAAAATCAATTAATCGTATATTCTAAATAATCTTTTTATAACTAAATAAATATCATAACTTATTTACAAGTCCAGAAATTTTACTCCAAAATATTATCCAAATGAAAAGTTAATATTTTAACCATTCATAATCTAAGATAATGCCCAAAGTAATTTTAATTTATTTAATTTTAATTTCATAAAAATCAGATTAATTCCATGTTATTATTCAGTAATTAAGATTAATTTAATTAACCTTAATCAAGCCAAATAATAATAACAATAAATGAAAATCGGACAAAAATCCGAAAATACCCAAACCGTGCGACTCGGAGGAGCTGTCTCAGTTTTCCGGCGAATGAGGTGGCTGAAGGCGGCTTATCGGCGGCGTGGCCTTAGTGATTTGGAAGAGGACTCCAATGCGCAACTAATGGTGGTGGTGGAGACGCCAATGGTGTACGGTGGTCGTCGCATTTAGTTGATGAACAGGCGCGGCCGGAAATTGGGGCTGTAGAGCTTTGATGAATTTATTGGGTGCCTAAACCTCAACGATTGGTGTCGTATTTATAGTGGTTTGATAGGTCTCGGAGATATCTTCGTTTCCATATAAAGTTTGCAAGTAAAAGATCCCGGATTGACCCCGATTTCCCGAAGTTTCCAAAACGACGAATCCGAAATATTTCTTGCCTTATATGCTCAAATTCGATCATGTTTTTGGTTGTTTCCTTTCCATTCTCCCGTATTATATGAGTTAAGTAGTCCACTAAAATCCCATTAATTGGTTGAGCAATTTGATCCCAAACGAGCTCGAATTGGGCGAATTTCCGCTATTGTTGAGCATGGGAAGCTCGGCTGGGCATTTGGTGAAGATGATGAACAGTGCCCAGCCAGCTTTTGGCATATTTGCACTTTTGGCCCCAACTTTTCAATTTGAGGTAACAATGCCCTTAACAATTCCCGAAAAATTACGAAAATTCCCCAAACTTTCTCAAACTTAATTATTTTAATAATTCTATGTTTCTTATATTATTTTAGCCCAAAATTAATATATTTTATTTAAATTTAGGATCAACATAATGTTACCCAAAAATTTAAATAACTCATAACTTTAAAGTTGTAACAACTTATATTAAGAATCTCCATTTTATTTCTATTTTTGGAATTATGAAATAAATATCAAAAATTCCTTTATTAGAAATAAAGTTGGGTAAATTACATAAATATCCTTACCAAAATTGAGGGTTATTACAGTCTGTAAGGCCAAATCAGACGATGTGGGAAAGTATGCCTCCGAAGACGGAATAGCAAGTAGACGACGATGGCGGTGACGGAATCGCCGAGAGCAAGCCAGTCCGAGAGCTGGAAAGGAAGGCGGTTGCGGTAGATATGGATGACAAGGCAACCAAGCAACTGACAAAGGATATGGGTATGGCGGTTGGTCAATCGAGTCAATTCCATAAGAGGATGGAGTTTCGAGAAATATTCGTAATAGAGTTTGTTAGGGAATGAATGAGCCAACATGGGGCCAAAATGGATCAGGGAAACAAGATTCGATTGAGCGAGCCCCTTCACAAACCCTGGTTTGATCACAACAGAGGAGATCCAGATAAGACAGTCCGATCGAGAGTAAACAAGGATGGGCAGATTCAAGGCAAGGGATAAGTAGGCTTGCGGGATCCTAATTCGGATGTCATGGAAAGAAAGGAAAATCTGAGGAGTATGTTTCACAAAAAGTTCATGATTGATTTCATGAGTCACTAAGAAGAACAAAGGGGAAAAATTAAAAGAAAAAATAAAAATAATTACAGAAGAAAGAAAACCTATGTAGAAAGGAAAAAGCAAGAATCAAGCGGTTAAACCTCTTTCTGGAAAGGGAATCTAGAGAGAAGTTAGAGCAAAAGTCTTTAGAAATTAAGGTCTCCCGTACGAGTTGAGATTTTTTTCTTCTCCTCATTTCATTTCTCATTGAAGAACTTGCCTTATAATTGTTCATGCTTCTCTATTCAAATCTGGTAAAGTTTATTAAACAGAAGAATAATAAATTTAAATAAAAAAATCCCACTCTTCCCTCTACTAACTACATCAACCCTTCTATAAACTATATCGTTCTCTCATATAAATTATTGAAACTTTATATCATTGTACCAACCCATTAATTTTACAATTTATTTTAACGAGTAGTGTCTAAATGTATGTCAATTTAAAATTTCAGAAATAGTCATTTAGTATACAATAAGACATTTTCGAGTTGAATTAAGAACTCTAAAATACCAAGTTAGCTAGCTCAAATTTAAACACTCAACCCAAAATCGAAAATCTCAAACCCAAAATGATTATAAATTATAATTGTTAATTGCTAAACATTATCCATCAATTCCATATTAATCGAGATTGAAAGTGATGGTATTAAAAATGAGCATATATAGTTTATTATTCCAAATCCAGAATCAGCGTACATAAACATAAAACAAAAAACAACCATATTCTTAGAACATAATAGAAATATGGATTAGCCTACATACTGTATACATAATTAAGTAAAATTCAGTATTTAAACAGAAAAAGGAATTCCATATTAGCTAGGGGAAATTATAGACCAAATTAATCAATTGGTTGGGGTTTATGCAATTATGCTGTCATATCCGGCCTATGTGATGTATGGTATGACATTTGTGGCTTTGGGCCTTGCCTTTATAAGGCTTGATTGTAACAAAATTGGGTTATGCTGAAAATGAATAGATTCCTTCTTCTTTCCTTTCTCTAATCCTTTGTCTCTTGTTCTCTCAATCCATTCTTTCTTTTCTCAATTCCTTGATCCTAAGGATCAATCTATCAACATGAGCTCTCAGATTACTCTCAATCCAGTCTTTCTCTTCTCAGGTGGACGATTTACAGACTGCGCGCATATGTTTAAGGATTGGAATGTTTGGATGATGAGGAAGAGGGTACTGCTAATGTGGTGGATCAGGATGTTTATGTTCATGCTATAACTGGAAGTAGCCTGTTGACAACCATTAAAATCAAAGGCCGAGCTAATGGGAAACACTTAACAATTCTCATTGACTTTCTAGATCCAAGGCTAGCCTTTGAAGCATGATTTGAATTGCAGGATACATATGTGATGGAGGTTGCAAATGGTTGTAAGATGTTCAATTATCAACAATGTAAAGGGTTTACTTGGTTAATGTAGGGCAATTCTTTCTCCTTTTGTCCTAGAATTCTTAAGCTAGGAGGTTGTGATATGATTCTTGGAGGTGACTGGCTAAGGGAGTATAGTCATGTTTTGTTGGATTTGAAAAAGCTCAAGATTTCTTTTGTTAAAGAAGGGAAACAAATGGAGATATCTAGAGAAATTGAACAAGCTACTATTAGAGCTATAAGTGGTACAAGGTTGAGGAAGTGGTTCAGGAAAGGAGTTCCTATGTTGATTACACAAGCAACTCAATTGTTTTCTTTGTCTGTGCAAGAGGTCGTAAAACCTGCGGCTGTCACTCATATTTTGGCTCAGTTTGATGATATTTTTGCTGAACCTAAAGAGGTTGCAAAACCTGCGTCTATTAACTCAGTTGTTTTTTCTTTCTTCCCCAGATTTTCATTTTCGCCTTTCATTACATTGAGGACAATGTAATATTTAAGCATGGGGAAGGATTTATATTTGCTGTTGGTTGTAAAAAAAAACGAAAAAAATAAACAGAAAAGCCTGGCTAAGCTGAAAACCTGAAAGGGCGGCTTAAGCAAAATTCAGGGGCCCAGACCAGCATTAGGCTAGGGTAATAAGAGGCTAAAGAGTGATGTGAGGATTGGTGAGCCCATCTAAGAAAAATGAAATTAGTGGCTAGGTGAAAACCCGAAAGGGCGCCTAGGCAGAATGAGTGAAAAGAAAAGAGAGACTATTAGGATTCATTCATTCTTCTGGCGTGGCGACATAAGTGGTGGAGCAATCAGGAGGTTTCAGGTAGGTCACTCTAGAGTTATAAGGAGATAGATTGAAGCTAGGATTACAAAGTTTCATTCACATACTGGAGTTCAGGTTAAGCATGGGGGAAGTACTCTACTTCCCTTTATGCTTGTGTGCTGCGTTGCTATGTTGGTGTTGCTAGAGATTCATGAGTAGGTACAATTCTTAGTGGAGAATTTTGTTGTGCTTCCTGAGACCTTGGGTATTACATTGGAGGAGTAGGTTTCTATTAGCTTACTCGAGGACAAGCAAGGTCTAAGCACGGGGGAATTTGATATGCTCTACTTTGTAGTGTGTAACTAGGAGTTGTTATATGCTATTAGGTACCATTTGTGTGGGTTTAGGAGATAATTTAGGATAATGGAGCTGTAGAGAAGAAGTGGAGAAAGTGATGATTTTAGTGAGTTTTGGAACTTAGAGGTGCGAAGAAGAGTAAGCCGCGGGCGTGGAATGGAAAGCAGCGGGCGCGGCCAAGGAGGAATTCGCTGAAGTGCCAGGAAGAGTAAGCCACGGGCGCGGCCAGGAAGGCAGCGATCGCGGCTTTGCAAGTCAAGCCCGACGCGGAAGATTTCACACGCAGATTCTCTAGTTATTTTATTTCCTTTATTTTATTTTATTATATTTCGGTTATTATTATTTTTAGAAGATTTCACTTAGGTTAAAAAGACTAAGTTTTCATTAGGTTTTGGATATCATTTATCACGACGGCAGTTTACGTTTTCATTGAGAGCTTTTGTGTTTTGCAAGACTATGAAGAACTAAGTTCCTTTTCTTAGTCAGACAATTGAAGCCTTCGTTTGATTTGGTTGTAAGATTATAACTCTTGTTCTATTCCTTTGAATGTTATTGATTCTCTTGTGCTTAATCTCTTTGAGTTTTATTGATTATACTAGTCTGATCAACTAGTGGTCATTGGTATTATTCTTATGCTAGAGTTGGATTATTTCTAGTTGAAATATCTGAGTCAGAGTAGCAACTATGATCTTCTAGAACTAGTTGTGATAGTTTATTGTAGAAGAGAATTGATTTGCATACTAAGTAAAACTGGTTGTTTTATGTTGCATGTATCTGCTGAAATTCCTGAACTTACTGCTGCTATTGAATTGAATCTTGATAGTTTCCTGATTGCTTGATAGTTAGTATTATCAGGGTCTGGTTGTCCTGTTAATAAACTTAAGAAAAGGAATTGGAACATTCATTGGGTTAAAGAACTAGAGATAATCGATGATCAATCAATTAAACTGAAGTGTGGTCATCTGTCTGGCTGAGTTCTTTCATCAATATCTGTTTACATCTTTGTTATTTTGTTAGTTAGTTACGTAGTTTAGAACAAAAAGCCAAAACCCCCCTTTGTTACTGTTGATAAACGATTTCTGCAAACAGGATAGATAGCTTGATTCTCTGTGGGTTCGACCCTTACTTGCCAGACTACATTAGTTGGGGTTTTAAGGTTTCTTTGATAGGTACATACGACAAAAGCCCTATCAAATTTGGCGCCGTTGCCGAGGAATCTAAAGTTTTAATCTTTTCGTGTTTGTGTGTGATTGTTTACCTACTATTGCGTGAACCTGTTGATAGAGGATAAAGTCGTGATGCCTAATCATAGTAAATCCTCAAGAACCTAACTAAGTATAGTAGGCAAGCAAGAGTCGAATCCCACAGGAAGGAGGTAATCTTTCTAAGTGCAAAAGTGTATGCCAAAAGTAACAAGGGGGGTTTTGTTGGTTATTTGCAAATATACAAGGTAAATAAAAGCAAAGGTTGTAATCAATTGGAAAAAAGTACTTAGCCAGACAAATATCCACCATTCATTTGATTGATTGATTCTAGATTATCTCTATTCCTTCCTATGAATATTTCTGTCCCTATTCTGAAATAGTTACCAGTCCAACCAGTCCTGATAACCATAACTATTAAACAATCAAGAGACCCTCAAGATTTAATCTAACAGCAGCAAGAAGCATATGAATTAACTAGGATACATGCAACACCACAACCCGCAACATTTAACACATAATAAATTCTCTTCACAATAAACTAGTCCAACCAGTCCTAGAATATCATGTTTGCTACACAAGATAAGGGATTTTAACCCGAAATATCCAAACCTTAGCAATAGACAATTACTAATATCAACAGGATGATCAGACCAGTCAAATCAGCAAGAATCAATAGGAATAAGCTCAAGAGAAAAGATATAATCAAAGGAATAGGAATAGAATTATAATCTCACAACCATATATCAAATGAAGGCTTTAATCGTCGGACTAAGCAAAGGTTGCTTAGTTTTTCATAGTCTTGAAACACAAAATCTCAAAAGGGAAAACTGATGTAAACTTAGATCTAAGATTCTAGATAATGAAAAGAGGCTATAGGAACTAGGTTTAAATAACCTAGCTAAACCTAAAAACCAAAGATAAGAAATAATATATTTTCCATAAATGAATAAAATGGAAATAAAATAAATAAAAGAAATAGGAAATACAATATAAAAAGCAATCTTCGGACGAAAGGAAACGAAATATCCCGCGCGCATCTGATGACCGATTTCCGCGATCGCGGCAATAGCTTCCGCGACCGCGGAAAACTCACCGTTGAACTCTCGCTGTTTGATTTTTCCGCGACCGTGGCTTGGGCTTCCGTGATAGCGGATTCTCGGTTTTTCACTTCTTCGTCTTCTCTTTGTTCCGCGACCGCGGCAAAGCTTCTGTAGCTTCTTCACAGCTCTTCCTTCTTCGTCTTCTCTCGTGGCTTGTTTGTATCTTCAATATATCTTCATTTAGCTCTTCTACACCACCAATATCATACTTCTTCTCCTCAACTCCATACTCCACAATTGTGCTCTAAACTCATCTAAACAGTACCCAAAACACCGGTAACAACTCCTAGTTAAACCCTGCAAAGTAGCGCTGATCGAATTCCCCCATGCTTAAACCTTGCCCGTCCTCGAGTAAGCTAATATAAACCTACTCCTCCAATCAAATCCCCAAGGTCTCAGGAAGCATACAAAAACCCTCTCCACTAAGAATTGCACCTAAACATGAATCTCCAAGGCACCAACACAATACACACAACACATACAACATCCAAACTTAAAGGAAAACAGAGTATTTCCCCCAAGCTTAACCCGAACACCATAGAGTGAAAGTAATCATCTAATCCTAGCCTCCATCTATCTTCTTATGCCTCCCAGAGTGACCTATCCGAATCCTCCTTATATCACCTCTTCTTATGTCACCACGCCAGGAAAAATGAGGAATCCTAATAATCACTCTTCTTCTTTTCACTCATTTTGCCAAGGCGCCCTTTCGGGTTTTCACCAAGCCACTCATTTCATTTTTCAATAGATGGGCTCACATAAACTCACATCACTCTTGACCAATTATTACCCCAGCCTAATGTTGGTCCAAGCCACCTGCTTATTGCCTAAGCCGTTCTTTCGGGTTTTTGACTTATCCCAAGATTTATTTATGTCTTTTTCAATTTTTGACTTTTTTTTTCATTATTTCTTCCTCAGACGACTAGCAAGTATAGAACACTCCCCCATGCTTAAACATTGCATTGTCCTCAATGTAATGAAAGACAAAAAAGATGAAGCACATGGAAAGTCAAAAAATAACTCACAACCGTCGCCGAGTTGGCTTGGACGTGAAAGATGTTGCTGGCGGTATAAACATGAAAGCACATGTCACTGGTGTCACGCCGGTCTTCAAACTCAAACTCTACCGTGCAACCAAAAGGAATCCACTGTAAGGTGTAGTGGAATATCAAAGAATCGGGGCTGCACGGCCTTCAATGAACAGATAAATGGAGCCCTAATGTAATCGTGGTGTGGGCTCTGGTGTTTCTCCTCTCCAGCTGTCGAATGTTGGGCCATCATCGTTGCCAACTAAAAATGTGGGGCGAATGTCTCCTCCTTGGCAGCATGATGCGCACCATCTCTCAATGTAAAACTCGGACAGCTGGCCTTCGGTAGAACCTTTTTTTTGATTTTTTTTTTGATTTTTTTTTCAGGTCAGGGGACTTACAGTAATATTTCCGCGACCGCGGAAAAGTTTCTGCGCCCGTGGAAAAGTTACTGGTGCGAGAAACACCGTCTTCAATTTGGCTCGAGTCTCCTTCCTGCATGTTAGTCTAAAACAAAACAAAGCGAAAACAAAATAAACAATAATAAAAACTGGAAAGGAAAAGACAAGAAAAGAATTTCATACCTCGGGTTGCCTCCCGAGCAGCGCCTTAGTTATTGTCGTGGCTCGACTTGGTGCTCTCCAACTCAACTTGGGTTGCTCACATCAACCGAACACTCGGGGTCAACATCAGGAGGGTGTTTCTTTGTATCGTCTATATGTTGAAACCGACCCTCACCCCATCAAACTCCATTGTGAGCGAACCACTACTCACATCAATCTTTGTGCCCGTGTTCATAAAGGGCCTTCCCAGCATCACAGGGGTTGCGTTTTTGTCTTGCCCCGTATCCATCACAAAGAAGTCCGCAGGGAAAATTAACTTGTCAACTTCCACCATCACGTCCTACACCACTCCTTTTGGATACACAGAGGAATTGTCCGCCAGCTGGATCACAATCCCTGTCTTCTCTAATGGCCCGACTTCTAAAGACTCGTACAGTGAAAGAGGCAAAACATTGATAGAGACACCCAAATCTAGCATAGCGTTTTCAAATATGGTGCCACCTATCTTGCAGGGAATAGTGAATATGCCAGGATCACTGCACTTCTTTGGTAACCGCTTTTGTAGCATAGAGGAAACGTTCTCACTGACCTGGACCTTCTTCTTTTCTTTCACAGCTTGCTTTTTCTTTATTTTGCACAGCTCCTTCAAGAATTTTGCATAGCGAGGAATGTTGTGAACAAGTTTGAGCAAAGGAATATTTACCTCGCAGTTGCTGAAGGTCTCAAATAAATCCTTGTCGTTCTCCACCCTTCTTGTATCCTTCAGAGCCTCAGGGAAGGGTGCGGGAGGCTTCAGCGAACCAAGCGGAGGAAAGTTGGGATGCACATACGTGCCGTGGACATTAGAGGCAAAACCGTGATCGCGGTTTGGGACCCGCGGTCGCGGCTCTTTGTCTGGGAAATCTGAGCCTCTAGTGAATTTTCCGCGATCGCGGATTTTCGTTGAGGAATTCGTTGTCCCCAGGAACATTTCCGCGATCGCGGATATCTGTCCGCGGTCGTAGAAATTCTCCGATTTTTGCATGTTTTCCAGCGACAACTCCGCGGTCGCGGCCTTCTTCTCCACGTCGTGGATTTCTTTCTGTTGTCCCCGACCTTCGTCCACTTGTGTTCTGCTCCTCAACGTCATGACACATACGCTCTCCCTCTGGTGTACTACCGTTTGAGACGGTAGCTTCCCTGAATCCCGGGTTTCCAGTTTGCTCAACGCTTGAGTGAATTGTCCAAACTGATTCTCTAAGTTTTGAATGCTAGACTTCGTCTCTTGCTGATGTTGGATCATGCTCTGAGTGAGAGTCTCATGATGCTTGACCACCGCTTGAATTTGTGACCCCATCGAGGTCACAGTGCTAACCAACGTCGATACGCTTTGGGCGAGAGACTTGAACATGTCATCGCTGGACATAGATGAGCTTGTGCTTTGGCCTTAGGGTCTAGGGTCATATTGTGCTCTCAATTGTTGTTGTTGACCTCCAGGCTGCTGAAATTGTTATGGGCGCGGTAGGAACTGTGGTGGCCTCTGTTGAAACTCCTGGTCATCACGACCTTGAGGATGATTCTGCTGATTCCCGTATCTCAGATTGGGGTGGTCTCTCCACCCTGGGTTGTAAGTGTTTGAATACGGGTCATATCTTGGTCTAGGGGGCCGAAACTTCCAATAGCATTCACTTCAGCAGTAGGTTCAGGAAGTGTTGGGCACTCGTCAGTGGGATGCAGCGGATCATGACAGATTATGCAGGACTTAACTACCCTTGCTGCATTGGGGCTCGCCCTTTTGGTGAATTGTCTGGAGCCCTCCAATAGCTCAAAGAATAACTCGAATGCGTCAGCTGACGTCTTGTTTAGAATGCTTCCACCACATGCCGCGTTCACCATTCTCCTCTCATAATCAAGAAGCCCGTCATATAGATATAGAACGAGATCTTGGTCAGAAAAACCATGGTATGGGCAACTAGATATCAACTTCCTGAATCTCTCATAATATTCATACAACGTCTCAGTAGCATGTTGTTCAATGTTGCTGATGCTTCGCTTTAGGCTATTAAGTTTCGTTGTAGGGAAGTATTTCTCAAGAAATGATTTCTTCATCGTCGCCCATGTATCTATGCTTCCTGGAGCCAAATAATAGAACCAATCATTGGCCGTATCCTTCAGAGAGAAAGGAAAGGCCCTCAGCTTGATTTGGTCCTCAGTGACGTTCCTCGACTTCATGCTGGAACAGACAACGTGGAATTCAGAAAGATGCTTGTTGGGGTCTTCTCCATTCAGCCCATGGAAGTGGGGTAATAAATGAATCAACCCAGATTTTAGCTCAAAATTCACGCCCTCCGCAAGCTCTGGAAACTGCACAGCCAGCGATTGTTGTTCTAAATTCGAGGCAGTCAACTGCCTCAAAGTCGGTGCTTCTCCAGCCATCTCTAGATCAAAATCAACAAAGGAAAAGTCAGTAGCACGGGTGTGGACCATAAGATAGGCCCACACAAAAGTTGGCACACAAACGAACACAAAGAAAAATTAAAACTTTACTCCCCGGCAACGGCGCCAATTTGATAGAGGCAAAGTCGTGATGCCTAATCAAAGTAAATCCTCAAGAACCTAACTAAGTATAGTAGGCAAGCAAGGGTCGAATCCCACAGGGAGGAGGTAATCTTTCTAAGTGCAAAAGTGTATGCCAAAAGTAACAAGGGGGGTTTTGTTGGTTGTTTGCAAATAAACAAAGTAAATAAAAGAAAAGGTTGTAATCAATTGGGAAAAAGTACTTAGCCAGACAAATATCCACCATTCATTTGATTGATTGTTTCTAGATTATCTCTATTCCTTCCTATGAATATTCCTGTCCCTATTCTGAAATAGTTACCAGTCCAACCAGTCCTGATAACCCTAACTATTAAACAATCAAGAGACCCTCAAGATTTAATCTAACAGCAGCAAGAAGCATAAGAATTAACCAGGATACATGCAATACCATAACCCGCCGCATTTAACACATAATAAATTCTCTTCACAATAAACTAGTCCAACCAGTCCTAGAATATCATGTTTGCTACACAAGATAAGGGATTTCAACCCGAAATATCCAAACCCTAGCAATAGACAATTACTAATATCAACTAGATGATCAGGCCAGTCAAATCAACAAGAATCAATAGGAATAAGCTCAAGAGAAAATATATAATCAAAGGAATAGGAATAGAATTATAATCTCACAACCATATATCAAATGAAGGCTTCAATCGTCGGACTAAGCAAAGGTTGCTTAGTTCTTCATAGTCTTGAAACACAAAATCTCTAAAGGGAAAACTGATGTAAACTTAGATCTAAGATTCTAGATAATGAAAAGAGGCTATAGGAACTAGGTTTAAATAACCTAGCTAAACCTAAAAACCAAAGATAAGAAATAATATATTTTCCATAAAGGAATAAAACGGAAATAAAATAAATAAAAGAAAATATAAAAAGCAATCTTCGGACGAAAGGAAACGAAATATTCTGCGCGCGTCTGATGACCGATTTCCGCGATCGTGGCAATAGCTTCCGCGACCGCGGAAAACTCACTGTTGAACTCTCGCTGTTTGATTTTTCCGTGACCGCGGCTTGGGCTTCCGCGATCGCGGATTCTCGGTTTTTCACTTCTTCGTCTTCTCTTCGTTCCGCGACCGCGGCGGTGAATTCCGCAACCACGGCAAAGCTTCTGTAGCTTCTTCACAGCTCTTCCTTCTTCGTCTTCTCTCGTGGATTGTCTCCATCTTCAATATATCTTCATTTAGCTATTCTACGCCACCAATATCATACTTCTTCTCCTCAACTCCATACTCCACAATTGTGCTCTAAACTCATCTAAATGGTACCCAAAACACCGATAACAACTCCTAGTTAAACCCTACAAAGTAGCGCTGATCACTTGTCTTATGGTTCACACCCGTGCTACTAATTCTCCAATTTTAAATCTTGATCCAGAATTTGAACGAACACTTTCCAGGAACCGCATAACCGTTCATGAGCAACTCGAGATGGCTGAACAATAGACTTTGAGGCAATTAACTGCACCGAATTTAGAGCAATAACCGCTTGCTGTGCAATTTCCTGAGTTGGTTGATGGTGTCAATTTTGAGTTGAGATCTGGATTGATTCATTTGCTACCCCACTTCCATGGGATGAATGGCGAAGACCCCACCAAGAACTTATCTGAATTTCACGCTATCTGCACCAGCATGAAGCCGAGAGGAGTTACTGAAGATCAGATCAAGTTGATGGCCTTTCCTTTTTCTTTGAAGGATTCGACCAATGACTGGTTTTACTACTTTGCTCCGGGGAGCATTGATATATGGGCAAAGATGAAGAAAGCTTTTCTGGAAAAGTACTTTCCTATAACAAAGCTCAATAGCCTGAAGAAGAACATCAGCAACATTGAACAACATGCTACTGAGACTTTGTATGAATACTATGAGATATTTAAACGGCTAATATCAAGCTGTCCGTACCATGGTTATTCTGATCAGGATCTCATTCTGTATTTGTATGGAGCAAGCTCTCACGCAGTTAAAGCCACCGACTCTCATCCATCATTTTCACTGCAATCTGATGTGAACGAGTTGAAGGAGATGATGAACCATTTTATGGTGAAAGGAAATCGCCACAAGTTAAAGCATGCGTCATCTGTTATGACACGTTGCATCCTACTGATGCGTGTCCGACACTGCATGAGCCTGAAGCTGAAGTGAATGTTGTAGGAGGTTTCGGACCTCAGAGACCAAGATATGACCCATACTTTAACACTTACAATCCTGGGTGGAGAGATCACCCCAATCTGAGATATGGGAACCTGTAGAACCAGTAATTTCAGCAGCCTGGCGGTCAACAACAACAACAATTCAGACCGCCATATCATCCTAGACCGTAGTCCGCAGAGACAGAATCTGAGTTCATCTATGTCTGTAGAGGATATGATCAAGGCCCTCATGCAGAATGTGACTACAATGTAGAGTAACCTGGTGCAATTTCAGCATGATACCAAGTCAAGTATTCAGAACTTGGAGACTCGAGTTGGGCAGATTTCTCAAGCATTAAGCAAGTTGGAAGCTAAGGACTAGGGTAAAATACCATCTCAGACGGAGTTGAACCCGAGGCAGAATGTTAATGCCGTCATGTTGAGAAGTGGGAGGAAGCTAGACAAAAAAATGGAGAGCAGTGTCCCCTTAGCTGAAAGGGACGAACCTGATGCAAATGAAGAAGCCACAGGCGCAAAAAGGGAGCCGCGAGCGCGGCCAATGAATAATACAACAAAAGAAGAAATTCAGGTAAAGCCGCAGGCGCGGCCAGAAAACCGCGATCGCGGCCTTGCCTCAGAAGCTGGAAATTCGTACGTTCGACCAGATTTTCTTCCACTCGGCTCCCAAAAACCAGCTCCGCCATTCCCTGAGGCGTTGAAAGACACGAGGAGGCTGGAGAATGACAAGGAGATTTTCGAGGCCTTCAGTAAGTGTGAGGTAAACATTCTCTTGCTTAAATTGATTAAAAGTGTTCCTCGCTATGCAAAGTTTCTTAAGGAGTTGTGTACAATTAAAAGGAGCCAAAAATTGAAAGGGAAGCAAAAGGTTAAGGTGAGTGAACATGTGTTTGCTGTGTTTCAAAGGCGAATACCTAAGAAGTGTGGCGACCCTGTCATGTTTAGCATTCCTTGTACGATAGGTGACACCAAGTTTGAAAGAGCCATGTTAGATTTAGGTGCATCTATTAATGTGTTGCCTTACTCTTTATATGAATCTTTGGGGCTTGGACCATTGCATGAAACTGGGATAGTAATTCAATTAGCTGATTGTTCCAATGTTTATCCGAAAGGAGTAATAGAAGACGTTCTTATGATGGTTGACAAACTGATTTTTCCTGCTAATTTCTTTGTGATGGATATAGAACATGACAAGCATGCAACCCTTGTTCTGTTAGGCAGACCGTTTCTAAAAACTACTAACACTAAAATTGATGTGAGTAGTGGTTCGCTGACTATGGAGTTTGATGGTGAAAGGGTAGAGTATAATATTTATGATGCCATGAAATACCCTGCTGATGATCATTCTTTATGCTCTATTGATGTGATTGACCCGTTAGTGCAAGATGTCTTTGATGTGTGTTGTTTGGAAGATGTACAAGCTGTCTTGGAAAATGCTATAGTAGATACAGATCTAGAATTTGCATTATCGACTAACCTGCAAGAAGTTGTCGCTGAATTGGATGCTTACTATAAGCACCCTCTTATTTCACCGGGCTCTCAGCCCATACCACTAACCTTGCCCAAACGAGAAGCTTTTGCCCTCTATAGTGTAGGCACCGGTGGTCGAATTGAAGCAACTTCCAGCCCACCTGAAGTATGCATTCCTTGGAGCTGATGATACACTGCCAATGATTATCTCGAACAAGCTCACCACGAGTCAAGAAGAGAGGTTGGTGGATGTGCTCAAGGAGCATAAGACAACTATTGGATGGACTATTGCAGACATCAAGGGGATTAGTCCCACGACGTGTATGCACAGGATCCTACTGGAAGGAGAAGCCAAACCTTCCAGACAACCACAGAGAAGGCTGAATCCGCCCATGATGGAGGTAGTGAAGAAAGAAGTTCTGAAGCTTCTGCAGGCTGGAATGATATACCCCATCTCTGACAACAAGTGGGTGAGTCCCACACAGGTTGTCCCTAAGAAGGGGGGCATTACAGTTGTCGAAAATCAGCAAGGTGAGTTGGTCCCAACCCGAATGCAAACCGGGTGGCGAGTCTGCATTGATTATCGTAAGCTGAATGCGGTAACTAGGAATGATCATTTCCCTCTACCTTTTATTGACCAGATGCTTGAGCGACTTGCTGGTCATTCCTACTACTATTTTCTAGATGGATACTCGTGTTATTTTCACGTAGCCATTACACCAGAGGACCAGGAAAAGATGATATTTACATGTCCTTTTGGCACGTTTGCATATCGCAGAATGCCATTTGAGTTGTGTAATGCGCCTGTAACTTTTCAGCGGTGTATGGTAAGCATCTTTTTGAGTATGTTGAGCACTTTATTGAGGTATTTATGGATGATTTCACGGTCCATGGGGACAGTTTTGATGCATGCTTAGATCACTTGTCACTTGTTCTTAAGAGATGTGTAGACACTAACATGGTTCTGAATTCTGAAAAGTGTCATTTTATGGTAGAACAGGGTATAGTGCTCGGTCATATTGTCTCATCTAAGGGTATTGAGGTCGATAAGGTGAAGATTGATGTCATTCAGTCTTTGCCTTATCCTACTAATGTGCGTGAAGTGCGTTCTTTTCTAGGCCATGTAGGTTTCTATCGCAGGTTTATTAAAGACTTTTCCAAGGTCTCCTCACCCTTATGCGAGTTGCTGAAGAAAGATGTGACTTTTGAGCTTACTAACGAGTGCAAGAAGGCGTTTGACGAGTTGAAGGCACGCCTCACAAGTGCCCCGATTATTCAAGCTCTGGATTGGGCTCTTCCTTTTGAGATTATGTGTGATGCCAACGACTATGCTATAGGCGCAGTTCTTGGCCAGAAGGAGGCACGAGCTTCCCACGTGATTCACTATGCGTCCATGACTCTGAATGGTGTGCAGAAAAATTACTCCACAACCGAGAAAGAGCTGTTGGCAAGCGTCTTTGCGCTGGAGAAGTTCAGATCCTATCTGCTCGGCATGAAGGTGATCGTGTATATAGACCATGCAACACTTCGTTATTTATTGACGAAGAAAGAGGCCAAGCCGAGACTGATTAGATGGATCCTGCTGCTGAGTGAGTTTGACATTGAGATAAGAGACAAGAAAGGGGCTGAAAATTTGGTTGCTGACCACCTTAGTAGGCTCGTTCATGATGAAGACACACCACAAGCTCAGCTGTAGATCCAGGGAACGTTTCCTGATGATACCCTATTCGGAGTTCAGGCTTTTCAGCTGTGGTATGCACATTTTGTGAGTTTTCTGGTTTCTGGGGAGTTTCCTCCACACTTTACAAAGGCCCAGAGAGACAAGCTGTGCAGTGAGGCGTGATTCTAGGTGTGGGATGACCCTTATCTGTGGAAACATTGCTCTGATCAGATAATCGGTAGATGTCTTCCAAACAATGAGGTAACTTTTGTCTTAGCCTTTTGTCATTCTCATGCATGTGGTGGTCACTTTGGGGCTAAAAAGACAACTAGGAAGGTGTTAGATGCATGATTTTATTGGCCTCACATCTTTAGGGATGCATATGATTTCTGTAAATCCTGTGATCGATGCCAGAGAGTTGGGAATATGTCCTAGAGGAATGAAATGCCTCAATCCCCTTTGATTTTTTGTGAGATTTTTGATGTTTGGGGTATAGACTTTATGGGACCATTTCTTAATTCTTTTGGGAACATTTATATCTTTCTTGCGGTGGACTATGTTTCCAAGTGGGTGGAAGTGAAAGCCACCAGGACAGATGATTCTAAAGTTGTGGTAGGTTTCCTGAAGGAAAACATTTTTGCCAGGTTTCGCATTCCCAGAGCTCTAATCAGTGACAGAGGGACTCACTTCTACAACAAAACAGTGAGCGCGTTATTGAAGAAATACCATGTCACGCAGAAAGTTTCCACTGCATACCATCCGCAGACAAATGGAAAAGCTGAGGTGTCCAACTGAGAGATCAAAACCATTCTTGAGAAGACAGTAGCCCCGAACAAGAAGGATTGGAGTCTGAGATTAGATGAGGCACTATGGGCTTATCGTACAGCTTACAAGACGCCCATCGGTATGTCGCCTTACAGATTGGTGTTTGGGAAAGCTTGTCACCTTCTAGTGGAGCTCAAACACAAAGCTTTCTGGGCTGTAAAGAACTGCAACATGCGAATTGATGAGGTTGGAGAATTCCGCAAGTTACAGCTGCAAGAACTAGAGGAACTGCGAATAGAAGCTTATGACAACGCAGTCAACTACAAGGAAAAGACAAAGGCTTGGCATGACAAGAATATTTTGAGAAAGGACTTTAAAGCTGGAGACAAAGTCCTACTATTTCAGTCTCGCCTACGTCTTTTCCCGGGAAAACTCCGATCCCGTTGGGCAGGCCCGTATGCTGTGGCTCGCATTTTTCCACATGGTGCGGTGGAACTGTATGAGCCTGCGACTCAGAAGATTTTCAAGGTGAATGGTCAAAGGTTGAAACCATATCATGAAGGGTTCAAAAAGGAAGCCATAGAGGAGACAGTTCTTGAAGAACCAGATGTTGAACATTGATCTACAAGGAACTATGTCAAGCCCACGACATTAACCAAGGCGCTTCTCGGGAGGCAACCCGAGGTATGAAGTTTTTCTTGTCATTTTCTCATCGTCTTCTGTTGTTATTTGTCTTTGTTTCATTTTTCTAGACTAACTTGCAGGTAAAGACGGTTTCAAAGGCAAAGCCGCGACCGCGGCCTAAAAACCGCGATCGCGGCCTTGCCATGTACGTGAAGGATGAAACTGATGAGAATCAAACCCCCAAAGGAGGCTTTTCTTCCCAATAGAAGCTAGATCGTGACTAAGCCAAGAGAAGCTTCCTTCTCCTTGATGATGGCTGGACTCCTAAGCCCCTTGGAAGACTCACGACGGCAGCAAGGAGGGTGGACGTCGGGGAAGATCCGTAGAGGGGGAGGCTGGCCGGACGTGGTCGCGAGCGGGAATAAGGTCGGCCGGAGCTAGGGTTTGCTGGCGGCACCGGCAAAAGGGGTCCAAGGGCGCCTCCCTTGGAGGTGCCTTAGATGGAGATGACCTTGGATCTAGATGTTGAGTGTTTGATTGAGAAATCGTGAAGGGGGTGAAAGAAGGAAGAGATTTGGGAAGCTTGAGTTGATAGAAATAATTGGAGACCATAGGGGAGGATGCTTCTACCCAAGGTAATGTTCCAATTCTATATTCTTCAACTAGTTTGCAAAAGGAGACAACAAGGAGTTTAAATAGTCAAGGGTTGTTGGGTAGACTAGGAGCCATTGGCAAATGGGTCCATACGCCCACCAATAAAAGGAAATGCATAAATAACCCACAAAGGGGTAAATAGGGATAAAATCCATAAGGCTTGGGTGGAGGCGCGCACCTAGATGCCTTGGAGTCGAAGCACCGAGTGCTTGATTGTCGTGGCATGGAGGCGTGGGCGCCGTGGCTACTCCAAGGTGAGGCACAAAAGTGGGCTTGTCCCTTGGGTTGGTGGATCTTCGTCGCTTGGGCTTGAGAGGGCACGATGGACTAGGGCGTTGAGGGCTTATGCCATGGCTCGGGCTCGGGCCCTAGTCACCGGGCCTTGAATGTCCTTATTGATGGGTGTTTGGCACTCATCACTCTCCCCTTCTTGAGGGAGAATTGTCCTCAATTCGGGTGCAATATCTACGAGCCACTTGATCACTCGGGAGGCGTCATGGCCGGTTGGGCGAGGATTGAAGCGGCCCCGGTCTGGAATCCTTGCACACGTAGGAGGCATGTCCGCAAAAGTCCTAGGACAAGTAAACTCAACAAGGAATGAAAAAGTTAGCCAATGGTGCGGGGGAGCCCTAAGGATGGATCTAAGCAAGTCATCGGGGGGAAGAGGGCAGCTAGTGTCAAAGATATAGCACACCCCAAAATTCAGCCACCAAAATCTCCAAAAACGAGTCACTAATTTAGGTGCCCAAACCACCATAATAGAATTAGGGATTCCAGGGAATGGTGTCTCAAAGCCAAATGGAAAGGGAGGTAGCTCGGTTGTTGGTGGCGGTAGTAGACAAGACATGCCATGAGCTCTCCTAGGGGTTGTCTCACCTAAAACATATATGGGATCCCTCCCCTTCTTACACATGTGCAATCCGGTTAGAAAAACCGTAGCTAGGTCTCCCCAAGCGGTGGATGGATGGAAAAAGGGCGTGTAAGGGCCGTGAGGGTGGAACCTAGGCAAAACGCACTAGTGGAAAAAACCCTAATAGAGGCGGGCATTTGGACACTTATTGAGGCGAACACCGTTCGCTTCAAATGAGGGGGCTGCAACAAGTGGGGACCCTTTTTGAGGCGGGCAAAATACGCCTCTAAAATCCACTTGTTGAGGCGGGCCTACATAGGCCCGCCTCAACAAGTGCCTCACTATGGCGCCAAAGTGAGGCACTTTTAGAGGCGGGCCTATGTAGGCCCGCCTCTAAAAGTCCACTTGTTGAGGCGGGCCTCTATATGCCCGCCTCAACAAGTGCCTCACTATGGCGCCATAAGGCACTTGTTGAGGCGGACCTCTAGAGGCCCGCCTCAACAAGTGGCTTTTAGAGGCGGGTCTCCATAGACCCGCCTCTAAAAGTTATTTCAACAATTCGAGTACAACAACGCAAATGAAGGCCTCTAACTGGTACTTAGAAGGGAAATACTTTTATTCCATTGGGTATAGTTGGGATGAGGTGTTGCAATAATGGGACCAAAATCAACAACGATTAGCATAAACCATGACCCACAATTAAAGACATTTAGCAATAGCAAAGAGTTTCATATGTTCAAATGAAAATATTTAAAGAAGACAACTTAGACACACGGGGTGATCAGCACAAAGATTGCTGTAATCACACATCAATGTCTTCTTGGTGAGATTATAGAACCTTAAAGCTTACCTCCATCCTCAGGAATGTCAGAAGTCCATAAAGTGAGATTATCCCTCAAAAGTTGCAAAATCAAAGTGCTGTCTTTGTAAGACTCTTCATTAAGAGTGTCCAGATCAGAAATAGCATCATCAAAGGCTTGCTTTGCTAGGTGGCACGCTCTATTTGAAGACAATAAAACATATTAGCAAATAACCATTAAAAGGAAGATGAACAACATAATGATGAGTCAACCACTTATTACCTTTCAGATGAGTTCATAATTTCATAATAGAACACGGAGAAATTCAAAGCCAAACCCAAACGGATTGGGTGAGTTGGAGGTAACTCAGCTTCAGCAGTGGTTGAAGCAGTCTACAAACAACACAATACCAGCTAGCAAAGTCAAATATAGCAAGGGGAAATACTCTTATAAAGAAGTCCAGCTGCATCTAAATCATTTGACAAAACAGTTGCATAAAATGTGTGAAATTATAAACGATGCGTTGTGCTTGATTACAATCAAACAAGATTGAAATGCAACAAGAAACTTGTATGCGACAATACCAGGTCAGATAAAGGTGACAATAGAAAAGTACTAAACGAAAACTTTAAAATTTACATTTCATATATGATCCATACACACAGATAGTGCTATCAAGCCGAATGGATGCTTGAAAACTTAACATCTGGAGACAGAATGAAAAAGAAAAGTATTACAGTTTAGCTTCACACATTAGTAAAATATTTTGTCTTGGTTACCTGTATTCTCATATGCAAGCATAAGAATTGTGAAAGAAATTAGTTTCCCTTCACCAAGAATATTAGATATATCTAGGCCACAAGGTACTCATTGGCAGGTTTCTGTGTCATAGGAGAACAAATTCGAAACTATATGGATTATTTTCAGGTTAAATAAAATAAACCTAGTGAACAAATATATACTAACCTGAACAAATATATACTTACTCTGATGTTGAGAATGCATAATTAATATATTGAAAAACACTAAGTTTGTCTCGAGAATGAAGACTAACAGGAACAAATATATACTAACCTGTCCATAAATCCAGCATATTCTGATGAATTTGAGAGGCAGAGTTTTAGGAGCCCTTTACTTCCTTCGGTGACCTCATCACGGTTCTCTACACTATTAAGCAAGGAGGTGCTAAATTGATGAAGTGTGATTGCAGAATCAAATCCTGTAGTAACAAGAAGGGAATATTGTGGGTCGTACAAACATCTCCATATGCCCCTTCCTCTGCAAGTCAGATAACTCAGAATGACAAACAAGAGATTATTCTCCAACCAAAAAAAACAAGAGATTATTCTTATATTCAGATACCAACAGGATGGCATGCTATTCTACTTATAAGATGTAAGAAAAGTTTCATGCATCAGGCTGCAACGAAAGAAAATGATTCATTAAATCTGAAAGAGCAAAGCAAATAAACAGTACAGATGGAGTAAGTAAATGAGTATTGTTTAGACAAATTGTGAGAGTAAACTAGAACCGCGATAATCTTACTTAAACTGGTTCACATTAAAGCATTATAACCTCATAATCCAAATATGGACACAAACTAATCTTCTAGGGTTACAAGTATGGTATAAACCCGAAATCGCTAGACTAAAAGAAGGCCCTCCATGGAAAACGCACACAATAGAAGTCGAAACAAATTCGCAACGAAATTACATGAAAGGATATCACTTCGCACTTAAATCCAGAAGAAAACCACAAAAATCCAAAGAAAAAATGAACGACACTTACGGAGATATGCCGTTCAATCAACCGCTTCTCGTAGAGAAGCCCAGATGTCTTCGAAACGACGGGCTCCTCCGGCACCTCACCGGAAACTGCGCCGAACAAAACAACAAGTTCAAGAAGAAGAAAATCAAAACAAACGAACGAACAAGAGTGATGAATGGGGAGAGATTTACTTGAGCAGTTCATGGCGATAGAGCAGAATTAGGGTTTCTGCGACAGGTTTCTCGAGGAGCGAGAGGTTAGGGTAGAAATTGCCGCGGAGAAACGGGGTGAGTGAAGAACAGCTGAATGTTTTTAATTTAATTAGGGTAGACTTATAGAGGCGGGCCTAATATGCCCGCCTCTATAAGCTGAATGTAATGAGGCAATAGCGGCGGGCCTCTTTATGCCCGCCTCTATTGCATACATTTGTTGAGGCGGACTATAATATGCCCGCCTCAACAAAAGTTAATAGAGGCGGTCTTTTTCGCCCGCCTCAATTATGTACCATTAGAGGCGGGCCTACATTTGGCCTGCCTCTAATACTTTAGCGGGAATATTTTTTCGGAAACTTTTTGAGGCATATAATTATTTGCCCGCTTCAATAGATTTTTTTGAGGCGTATAAAATAATTATCCGCCTCAAAAACCTGAAAAACTGATTGCGTAGGTCGTTGTTGAGGCGTTTTGAAATATGTACGCCTCTAAAAAGGAGCCTCAAAAAGTGTTTTTCCACTAGTGAGGGAACAAGTGGTGGTGCAAAGGTATAATCCTCAAAGGTGGCGATATAGCTTGTGTTCCCAAACTCAAAATGGCACTCGAGGGCATCCGTAAGCAACAATTTCCCAATTGGGGCTCTAAGGGCACAAAGCTCACGCGCTCGGGGAAGGGGAAAGTCATCCCAAGAATGTCCCGCAAGGTCACCTAACATGGCATACGCCGAGGATAGAGGACTATGGGGTGTCTCGGGTGCATGCAAAGACAAAGGAATATGAAGCATGAAAGTGTAAGCATGATGAGGAGAGGAAAACCCATACCTCGGAGACAAGATGTTGACAATCTTGTCTCGGTCCTTCTTGCACCACTCGTCATTGGGGTAAGGGTCCACAAGGTCCATTCCACGTGCATGCATCCCCAAGAGGGCAAAAGCCGTATGAAGGCCGAGCAGTGAGAGCTCCTTGAGGGGCATCCGGTCTCCTTGGTAGCGTGGCAAAGGCGCGGCCCCCGATGGTAGTGATGTCGGCGGCCAATTGAGAAGCAAGGACACGTCTCTCATGATGGGGGGGGTCAAAGGGAAGTACCAAGGTAGAACAAGGGAGCCCATCAAGAGGTGCCGGCGGGAGGCCGCGACGACGAGCCAAAAGGGTGCGGTGCTTGCCACGCACTTGGAGGGCAGCCGTGGATGCGCGCGCCGCCGGCTGGCTGGAGGAAGTCGACACATGGAACGCGCGAGGGGAGACGGCTGCCGGTGTGGGGCCGAAGGAGGGCGCCTTGACTTGGGTGTGGGCCTTTAAGGGATCGTGAGCTTTAAGGGCCTTGAGCCGATTTCTCTCGATTTGATCTTCAAGAACCTCTCGTGGAGACATAGGCAAGAGAGTGATCCGCTTCCCATCATGGACAAAGACAAAGGTATTGTGGAAGCCATCATGGATCACCCGCCTATCAAATTGCCAAAGCCTTCCTAGTAAACTGTGAGTGGCATCCATAGAAATCACATCACACAAAATTTGATCAAAGTAGGAGCCAATGGAGAAAGCAATGTGGCATTGCCTAGCTACCACATCACTTTTACCGTCTCCAAGTCCTTGGGGGCTATAAGGATGAGGATGAGCCGTGGTGGGGAGATGGAGATGCTTGACCACGCGCACATTGTCAAAGTTGGAACATGACCCGCCATCGATGATCACACTAAGGGAGGAAGTACCCATGAGGCATCGAGTGTGAAAGAGACTCTCCCGTTGGTCCTTTGTGTCACCCTCATGGATCGAGAGCACACAGCGAGTCACTAAGCTCAATGGGGCGGCGACTCCATGCCCAAGAGGGGCGCAATCACAGTCCTCATAAATGCCCTCCGCGGCGGCCTCATGTTCGTCCTCCGGGGTCTCCTCTTCATCATCAAAGAATTCATACCCACTTGTTACGGTGAATGATAGACGTTACTTTGTAGGGCGTAACTAAGAGTTGTTAGAGGGTTATTGGTGCCATTCGGGTAGATTTAGACACATTCTTATGGCATGGTGTTTGGGGGCGAAGATTGGTGTTTTGGTGGTGTTTTGAGCTTATTGGAGTATATTTGGAGATTCGGGATATGGAGCCACCAAGGAGCGGATTAGGAGCTGAAGAAGTGATGAGGAGAGGAGCAGCGGCTACACAACGTAACCGCGACCGCGGGCCCACAGGCCGCGATCGCGGGTCCAGTCGGATCCCAGCCGGGAGCAGGCCAAGCCGAGATCTATCATTTTCTACTTTTTAGTATTTTATTATTATCTATTCTTTTTCTTTAGGATCATTATTTCCTATTTCCTATTTATTTCTTTTTCCTTGTTATTATTTTCCCTAATGGGCTTAGGAACTTGTTAGGCCCATATTAGTTATCTTTTCTATTTAACCTAGGAAGAGAGCTCATTCTAGAGAGACTCTCATATCAGGTTTTAGTTTTACATCATCGTTGTTTTCTCAAGACTATGGAAGACTAAGCACTTTTGCTTAGTCTGGCAATGGAAGTTTAAGTTTTGATTATTGGTTGTGAGGTTATGTTCCCTTTCTTAATTCCTATTGATCTATATCTCTTCTCTTAAGTAGAATATCATTGAATATTTATTGATTTGTCTAGACAGGCCATCTAGGTTTATTGATTGTTACTCATATTGCTATGACTAGGAAACTGTTGGGCTAACGTCCTGGTCTGGAGTGGCAAGCATAGGTTTTATTTGCTTTGGTGGATTTTATCTATGTAGAGATTTGATTATATATTGAATGCTTCTGGTTGAGGTGTTATGTGTATCCTGGTTAATTCTTATGTTCATTGTTGCCTTTGGGTTGAATCACTAGTGGTGCTAGGGTTATTCATTGGTAAGGGTTCTTAGGGATGGTTTCCTTATTAATCTACACAAGATCAGGACAGGAATAATCATAGGAAGGAATTGGAAGTAATCTAGGATCAACCAACCAAAACTTAAGTGGAAATTGCCTGGCTAAGTATTTTCTCACATTTGATTACATACTATTTATTCTGTTTTATTTTCTACTTGATTAAAACCTCAAAAAACCCCTTTTGTTACTATTGTTCGATTGGTATTCAATTTGTGATAGGAATATAGACGCTTGTGATTCTCTTGGGATTTCGACCCTTGCTTGCTTACTATACTAGTTTGGAAGTTGAGGTTTACTTTGATTTGGCATAACGACCTTAGGCCACGCCAAATTTGGCGCCGTTGCCGGGGAATCACTGTCTGTTTTCTTGTAAATAAATTGAATATTGATCTTTCTAGGGAACCTATCTTACGGTTCCCTCTAACATTACTAACTTTTCATTGACGAAGTGCAATTCAGAGTAGATAATTCTGTTGGAGAACTCTAGCTATGGCGCAAGAAAGAATGAAATTTTGGAGAACTCTAGCTATGGTGAGAACACACTGCTGGCACTCACCCATACACTTCAAGCATTAACACAAGCGGTGATTCAAGCCGGTGCAAACAACGCACAAGTGATGAGAGAGGGATTCTCTCAGCTCTCTCAGCAAAATCATATTCAGCACCAATTATCTCATCAAACTTTGTTAAGCTTGGGTGCATCAATGGAGCGGCTGATGCAATAGATACATGTTGTAGCAGAATCTCAACCCAAGGGCAATGCTGCCCAGCGGCATGTTGAGGAGAAGGCAGAATTTGGAGAGCTCCCCGCAGAAGAGAAACCGCGACCGAGGGAGGAGTGCTGCAACCACGGTATACTGGGTGAAATAGGGCATTGTGCTGAATTTGATGATGAGATTGAGAAGGACCTCGAAGAGGAAATCAAAAGCTTCAAGAACAGTATGCTACCTGACGCGGTATGTTCTCCTGAAATTGAAGATTAGATGGACAAGGACAGGGACTATGAGCCTCAAAACTACACTCAACATGAATGGCCCTTGCTGGAGTCCCAGATTCCCATCACACCTCCCCCTGAGGCTCTCAATGGAAGCAAGCCAGAAGCTCTTTTGGTCACACTGGCCAACAACATCCCTCGTTGTGCAGATTCTGTGAAGGCGAGGAGGAAGATAGGAAAGAAGCCGAAGGTGAAGCAAAAGAGTGAGGTTGCAGGCCAGATGTCGGATTACCTCATACTAGACACGGGGCAGGATAGGCGTACAACCTCTGCAATGCTGAGAAGAGAATTCTTGAAGATGACAACTGCGGTCATGGATACGAAGGGTGATCTGCTCACAATGAAAGGCAGAAGGAAGGGGGTACAGTCGTACCTGAAGAGACACCCCCCAGATTTGGAACCAAGAAGGGTGGTCGCTGTAAGCGACCCGGGATGAATAGAGAGCACCATGTCGAGCCACGACAGTAACCAAGGCGCTGCTCGGGAGGCAACCCGAGGTAAGACTTTCAACTTAGTTTTTCTTTCAGAAGCTTAGTTTTCCCTTGTTTTCGAAATTTTTGCTCTGTTTTTGTTCGACTAAACCACGCAGAAAACCGAGAAGAACCCACGACCGCGGCATAAAACCCGCGATCGCGGTCGGAGAAAGTCGAGCAAAAACCGCAATCGCGGCATAAAACCCGCGATCGCGGCCCCATGGCGCGCTGCGAATTAGGGTTTAGTCTGACAAAAAAAAAAAAACGCGATCGCAGGGTTACTGTTCATCGGTAAAAAAAAAATCGTATGTTACCCGCGATCGCGGCCTTCACTGCCGCAATCGCGGTTCCTCCACGGTGTTCCTTTATGGCGATTATTCCACAACGGTTCCCTCCTTTATGGCGGATATTTCCACGGCGGTTCATTCATGGCGGTGAGGTTGCAGGCCAGATGTCGGATTACCTCATACTAGACACGGGGCAGGATAGGCGTACAACCTCTGCAATGCTGGGAAGAGAATTCTTGAAGATGACAACTGCGGTCATGGATACGAAGGGTGATCTGCTCACAATGAAAGGCAGAAGGAAGAGGGTACAGTCGTACCTGAAGAGGCACCCCCCAGATTTGGAACCAAGAAGGGTGGTCGCTGTAAGCGACCCAGGATGAATAGAGAGCACCATGTCGAGCCACGACAGTAACCAAGGCGCTGCTCGGGAGGCAACCCGAGGAAAGACTTTCAACTTAGTTTTTCTTTCAGAAGCTTAGTTTTCCCTTGTTTTCGAAATTTTTGCTCTGTTTTTGTTCGACTAAACCACGCAGAAAAATCGAGAAGAACCCACGACCGCGGCATAAAACCCGCGATCGCGGTCGGAGAAAGTCGAGCAAAAACCGCGATCGTGGCATAAAACCCGCGATCGCGGCCCCATGGCGCGCCGCGAATTAGGGTTTAGTCTGACAAAAAAAAAAAAAAACGCGATCGTGGGGTTACTGTTCATCGATAAAAAAAAATAAAAAAAATCGTATGTTACCCGCGATCGCGGCCTTCACTGCCGCAATCGCGGTTCCTCCACGGTATTCCTTTATGGCGATTCTTCCACGACGGTTCCCTCCTTTATGGCGGGTATTTCCACGGCGGTTCTTTCATGGCGGTTCTGAGGCGGTCTTTCTTCATCATGTTCGCGAGCAACAACCGGTGTACCCTTGATCCATCCATTGTTGTTGTCCCCTGCGGTACGTCTTCACTTGTGTGTCACCACCTGTGCATACTGAGTTCGGAGTTCTAGCATTCCATGATCTATCTCTTGGGAAGTTCGACTGTTGAAGTGGTGATGAAGTTTATGGGGATCCCTACATCCCTGAGTATCTTCCTGGCGTTATTGACGTAGACTACCACCCCGGTGTACGCTCAGTATGTTCTTCCTTTCTTCCCCTCATATTTTTCTTTGTTTTCCATACATTGAGGACAATGCATGATTCAAGCATGGGGGAGTAGAAAGTACTTGCTATCTATCTTGTAAATTAGTTTCGATTTCAGCATTGTTATTTCCATTCAGCATTGTCCATTGTTCGCATTCCCTTTTAAAAAAAAATTTAGAAAAAGTCAAAAAAGTAAAAAAGACATACATGGAAATCCTGGGACAAGTCGAAAACCCGAAAGGGCGGCTTGGGTAATAAGCAGGTGGCCCGGACCAGCACTAGGCTGGGGTAAAAAGGTGTCTGAGTGACGTGAGCATATATGAGCACCTCTATGAAAAAAATACGAGTGGCTAGGATGAAAACCCGAAAGGGCTCCTAGGCAAAATGAGTGAAAAGAAGTGGAGTGATTTTATGATCTCATTTTACCTGAAGGGGCGACATAAGAAGATGAGACAAAGAATGATTGTCGGGTAGGTCACTCTGGGAGGCATAAGGAGTCATAGATGGAGGCTAGGATTAGAGGTCACTTTACACTATTGGATGTCCGGGCTAAGCTTTGGGGAAGTACTCTGCTTGCCCCTTAAGCTTGTTGATGGAGGATGTGTTGTGAATGAGATTGGTGCCAGGAGCTTTGGCATGGGTTAAGTGCAACTCTTAGTACATTGTGTTTGGAGAGATGCTTCCTGAGGCCTTGGGTGTTTTATTGGAGGAGTAGGCTCATTATTAGCTTACTCGAGGGCGAGCAAAGTCTAAGCATGGGGGAGTTTGATAGACGTTACTTTGTAGGGCGTAACTAAGAGTTGTTAGAGGGTTATTGGTTCCATTCGGGTAGATTTAGACACATTCTTGTGGCATGGTGTTTGGGGGCGATTGGTGTTTTGAGCTTATTGGAGTATATTTGGAGATTCGGGATATGGAGCCACCAAGGAGCGGATTAGGAGCTGAAGAAGTGATGAGGAGAGGAGCAGCGGCTACACAACGTAACCGCGACCGCGGGCCCATAGGCCGCGATCGCGGGTCTAGTCGGATCCCAGCCGGGAGCAGGCCAAGCCGAGATCTATCATTTTCTACTTTTTAGTATTTTATTATTATCTATTCTTTTTCTTTAGGATCATTATTTCCTATTTTCTATTTATTTCTTTTTCCTTGTTATTATTTTCCCTAATGGGCTTAGGAACTTGTTAGGCCCATATTAGTTCTCTTTTCTATTTAACCTAGGAAGAGAGCTCATTCTAGAGAGACTCTCATATCAGGTTTTAGTTTTACATCATCGTTGTTTTCTCAAGACTATGGAAGGCTAAGCACTTTTGCTTAGTCTCGCAATGAAAGCTTAAGTTTTGATTATTGGTTGTGAGGTTATGTTCCCTTTCTTAATTCCTATTGATCTATATCTCTTCTCTTAAGCAGAATATCATTGAATAATTATTGATTTGTCTAGACAGGCCATCTAGGTTTATTGATTGTTACTCATATTGCTATGAATAGGAAACTGTTGGGCTAACATCTTGGTCTGGAGTGGCAAGCATAGGTTTTATTTGCTTTGGTGGATTTTATCTATGTAGAGATTTGATTACATGTTGAATGCTTCTGGTTGAGGTGTTATGTGTATCCTGGTTAATTCTTATGTTCATTGCTGCCTTTGGGTTGAATCACTAGTGGTGCTAGGGTTATTCATTGGTAAGGATTCTTAGGGATGGTTTCCTTATTAATCTACACAAGATCGGGACAGGAATAATCATAGGAAGGAATTGGAAGTAATCTAGGATCAACCAACCAAAACTTAAGTGGAAATTTCCTGGGTAAGTGTTTTCTCACATTTGATTGCATACTATTTATTTTGTTTTATTTTCTACTTGATTAAAACCTCAAAAAAAAACCTTTTGTTACTATTGTTCGATTGGTATTCAATTTGTGACATGAATATAGACGCTTGTGATTCTCTTGGGATTTCGACCCTTGCTTGCTTACTATACTAGTTTGTAAGTTGAGGTTTACTTTGATTTGGCATAACGACCTTAGGCCATGTCAAATTTGGCGCCGTTGCCGGGGAATCACTGTCTATTTTCTTGTAAATAAATTGAATATTGATCTTTCTAGGGAACCTATCTTATGGTTCCCTCTAACATTACTAACTTTTCATTGACAAAGTGCAATTCAGAGTAGATAATTCTGTTGGAGAACTCTAGCTATGGCGCAAGAAAGCATGACATTGTTGGAGAACTCTAGCTATGGTGAGAACACACTGCTGGCACTCACCCAGACACTTCAAGCATTAACACAAGCGGTGATTCAAGCCGGTGCAAACAACGCACAAGTGATGAGAGAGGGATTCTCTCAGCTCTCTCAGCAAAATCGTATTCAGCACCAATCATTTCATCAAACTTTGTTAAGCTTGGGTGCATCAATGGAGTGGCTGGCGCAATGGATACCTGCTATAGCAGAATCTCAACCCAATGGCAATACTGCCCAGAGGCATGTTGAGGAGAAGGCAGAATTTGGAGAGCTCCCCGTAGAAGAGAAACCGTGACCGCGGGAGGAGTGCTGCAACCACGGTATGCGGGGTGAAATAGGGCATTGTGCTGAATTTGATGATGAGGTTGAGAAGGACCTCGAAGAGGAAATCAAAAGCTTCAAGAACAGTATGGTACCTGACGCGGTATGTTCTCCTGAAATTGAAGAGGAGATGGACGAGGACAGGGACTATGAGCCTCAAAAATACACTCAACATGAATGGCCCTTGCTGGAGTCCCAGATTCCCATCACACCTCCCCCTGAGGCTCTCAATGGAAGCAAGCCAGAAGCTCCTTTGGTCACACTGGCCAACAACATCCCTTGTTGTGCAGATTCTGTGAAGGCGAGGCGGAAGATAGGAAAGAAACCGAAGGTGAAGAAAAAGAGTGAGGTTGCAGGCCAGATGTCGGATTACCTCATACTAGACACGGGGCAGGATAGGCGTACAACCTCTGCAATGCTGGGAAGAGAATTCTTGAAGATGACAACTGCGGTCATGGATACGAAGGGTGATCCGCTCACAATGAAAGGCAGAAGAAAGGGGGTACAGTCGTACCTGAAGAGACACCCCCCAGATTTGGAACCAAGAAGGGTGGTCGCTGTAAGCGACCCGAGATGAATAGAGAGCACCATGTCGAGCCACGACAGTAACCAAGGCGCTGCTCGGAAGGCAACCCGAGGTAAGACTTTCAACTTAGTTTTTCTTTCAGAAGCTTAGTTTTCCCTTGTTTTCGAAATTTTTGCTCTGTTTTTGTTCGACTAAACCACGCAGAAAAACCGAGAAGAACCCACGACTGCGGCATAAAACCCGCGATCGCGGTCAGAGAAAGTCGAGCAAAAACCGCGATTGCGGCATAAAACCCGCGATCGCGGCCCCATGGCACGCCGCCAATTAGGGTTTAGTCTGACAAAAAAAAAAAACGCGATCGCGGGGTTACTGTTCATCCGTAAAAAAAAAAAATCGTATGTTACCCGCGATCGCGGCCTTCACTGCCGCAATCGCGGTTCCTCCACGTTGTTCCTTTATGGCGATTCTTCCACGACGGTTCCCTCCTTTATGGCGGGTATTTCCACGACAGTTCATTCATGGCGGTTCTGAGGCGGTCTTTCTTCATCATGTTCGCGAGCAACAACCGGTGTACCCTTGATCCATCCATTGTTGTTGTCCCCTACGGTACGTCTTCACTTGTGTGTCACCACCTGTGCATACTGAGTTCGGAGTTCCAGCATTCCATTATCTATCTCTTGGGAAGTTCAACTGTTGAAGTGGTGATGAAGTTTATGGGGATCCCTACATCCCTGAGTATCTTCCTGGCGTTATTGACGTAGACTACCACCCCGGCGTACGCTCAGTATGTTCTTCCTTTCTTCCCCTCATATTTTTCTTTGTCTTCCATACATTGAGGACAATGCATGATTCAAGCATGGGGGAGTAGAAAGTACTTGCTATCTATCTTGTAAATTAGTTTCGATTTCAGCATTGTTATTTCCATTCAGCATTGTCCATTGTTCGCATTCCCTTTAAAAAAAAAATTTAGAAAAAGTCAAAAAAGCAAAACAGACATACATGGAAATCCTGGGACAAGTCGAAAACCCGAAAGGGCGGCTTGAGTAATAAGCAGGTGGCCCGGACCAGCGCTAAGCTAGGGTAAAAAGGTGTCTGAGTGACGTGAGCATATGTGAGCACCTCTATGAAAAAAATACGAGTGGCTAGGATGAAAACCCGAAAGGGCTCCTAGGCAAAATGAGTGAAAAGAAGAGGAGTGATTTTAGGATCTCATTTTACCTGGAGGGGCGACATAAGAAGGGGAGACAAAGAAGGATTGTCGGGTAGGTCACTCTGGGAGGCATAAGGAGTCATAGATGGAGGCTAGGATTAGAGGTCACTTTACACTATTGGATGTCCGGGCTAAGCTTGGGGGAAGTACTCTGCTTGCCCCTTAAGCTTGTTGATGGAGGATGTGTTGTGAATGAGATTGGTGCCAGGAGCTTTGGCATGGGTTAAGCGCAACTCTTAGTACATTGTGTTTGGAGAGATGCTTCCTGAGGCCTTGGGTGTTTCATTGGAGGAGTAGGCTCATTATTAGCTTACTCGAGGGCGAGCAAGGTCTAAGCATGGAGGAGTTTGACAGACGTTACTTTGTAGGGCGTAACTAAGAGTTGTTAGAGGGTTATTGGTGCCATTCGGGTAGATTTAGACACATTCTTGTGGCATGGTGTTTGGGGGCGATTGGTGTTTTGGTGGTGTTTTGAGCTTATTGGAGTATATTTGGAGATTCGGGATATGGAGCCACCAAGGAGCGGATTAGGAGCTGAAGAAGTGATGAGGAGAGGAGCAGCGACTACACAACGTAACCGCGACCGCGGGCCTACAGGCCGCGATCGCGGGTCCAGGCGGATCCCAGCCGGGAGCAGGCCAAGCCGAGATCTATCATTTTCTACTTTTTAGTATTTTATTATTATCTATTCTTTTTCTTTAGGATCATTATTTCCTATTTTCTATTTATTTCTTTTTCCTTGTTATTATTTTCCCTAATGGGCTTAGGAACTTGTTAGACCCATATTAGTTATCTTTTCTATTTAACCTAGAAAGAGAGCTCATTCTAGAGAGACTCTCATATCAGGTTTTAGTTTTACATCATCGTTGTTTTGTCAAGACTATGGAAGGCTAAGCACTTTTGCTTAGTCTGGCAATGGAAGCTTTAGTTTTGATTATTGGTTGTGAGGTTATGTTCCCTTTCTTAATTCCTATTGACCTATATCTCTTCTCTTAAGCAGAATATCATTGAATAATTATTGATTTGTCTAGACAGGCCATCTAGGTTTATTGATTGTTACTCATATTGCTATGACTAGGAAACTATTGGGCTAACGTCCTGGTCTGGAGTGGCAAGCATAGGTTTTATTTGCTTTGGTGGATTTTATCTATATAGAGATTTGATTACATGTTGAATGCTTCTGGTTGAGGTGTTATATGTATCCTGGTTAATTCTTATGTTCATTGTTGCCTTTGGGTTGAATCACTAGTGGTGCTAGGGTTATTCATTGGTAAGGGTTCTTAGGGATGGTTTCCTTATTAATCTACACAAGATCGGGACAGGAATACTCATAGGAAGGAATTGGAAGTAATCTAGGATCAACCAACCAAAACTTAAGTGGAAATTGCCTGGCTAAGTGTTTTCTCACATTTGATTGCATACTATTTATTCTGTTTTATTTTCTACTTGATTAAAACCTCAAAAAAACCCTTTTGTTACTATTGTTCGATTGGTATTCAATTTGTGACAGGAATATAGACGCTTGTGATTCTCTTGGGATTTCGACCCTTGCTTGCTTACTATACTAGTTTGGAAGTTGAGGTTTACTTTGATTTGGCATAACGACCTTAGGCCACGTCAGTGAAGAAGACCCGCTTGGCATTGGGGCAATCCCGTTGGATGTGGCCACGGCCGCCACACTTGAAGCAAGCACAGTCGCTAGACCGCTCGGTCGTGGGGGCTGGGGCACGCATGTCGGGAGCCGGGCCACAGGGTGGATCACGTAAGCCGAGTGGCGCCGGCGGTCTCGGTGGAGATGGGCGGGGCTGAAGAGGGCCCGGTGTGCGGCTGCGGGGCAACAATGGCGGCCGAGGGCGAACCAAAAGAGGAGCTAGCGGCGGTGGGGACCCGAGGCGGCTGCGAACGGGCCCAAGCCGTCTTCTTCTTCCGTTGTTGTTGATTGTAGATCTCCATGGCCGTGTGGGTGAGAGTGTTGATGTCCCGGATGGGGAGTAGGATTAATGGCTCACGGATGTCCACATTGAGGCCGCGGAGGAACATAGTATGAAGAGAGGCGGGGGTGGTGGACACGTCGGCCTTGTGGATGAGCTCCTCAAGCTTGGCAAAGAACTCAAGCGGCGTGCGGGTGCCTTGGCGGGCTAGGGCAATTTGGAGGCGCATGTGCTCAAGGTAGTCCTCTGGAACATACCGCTTAGTCATGGCATAGATGAGTTGATTCCAAGCCACGACCGGCGGTAAGCGGTGCCTCTCTCTCTTGGTGGTGAAGCGGAACCACCAAGCACGGGCATGGCCGGTGAATTGGAGCGTGGCAATCTCAACCCGCTCATAATCCTCATATTGTCAATGATTGAGGGCATACTCCGTGGCTTGCTTCCAATCAAGGAATTCGGCCGCGTCGTATTCCCCCTCAAAAGGCTCGATGCGGACCTTGATCTCCCGGCGTTGGCCAAAGTGTTGTACGGGCCCGGCTGGGTCATGGCGGTCATGGACTTGGCGGGCCGCTTTCCCACGGCCTCGGAAATCAGCCGACGGTGGAGGGAGCCATTGGGGATCGCGGCAATATAAAGGGCGCCGGTGGGGGGCTCGGCCTCGGCCATGAGGACGGGGGAACAAGTCGGCCAAGGGGTCGTCCTCAAATGGATCGTGGAAGACTTCATCAAACATGTCATCTTCCTCATGGGACCCAAATGCTTCATCTCCGTCATCAAAGCCCTCTAAGTTGCCGTAACCATACCGAGGGTTCGAGAGGTCATTGTCGGCGGGGGCCCGGGCAGCGCGTGGATATGGCTCGCCATCAAAGAGGGCTGCGGAGTGGTGGAGATGCCGGCCCGACAGCGGCCGAGCATCGTAATGACCTCGTGAATCGGCGCGCGCCAGTCGGTGGCCGTAGTAGCTCGGCTCCCGAGGCGGTGGCAAGCGCTCGACAAAGGCCCGGGCATCGGAAGGCGGTGAAGGATACATAGGCCCCTTGCCCCGAGCTTGTGCCGTGTGATCATGGAGGGGCTCCGCCGGACCATGGGATGAAGTGCCGGTGTAGATGGGCACGGGCCGATGCGGCGCCACGGTTGGCGCGGTGGCTTGAGGGCCTGCGGCAATGGTGGCCAAACTAAGCTCGAGGGCGGCCATGCGTGCATCTGCGGCCTCTTCTCGCGGCGGAGCGCAACCAACTCGGTGTGGGCCGTGTGCATGGCCTCGACGGCAGCCTCCTTGGCTCAGCTTTTCTCGGTAAGCCTAGCCGCGAATGACTCGGGGGAGAGTGTTGGCATGGAGCTCCGAGGGCTCCTATTGTCGGCATCCATGGGATCCTCCATGTGTGGACTCACCTACAAGAGGCCACAAAGCAAACCAAGTAACCAATTCACAAGGATCAAGTAAAGTAACTTAAGAAGGAAGACAATGAAATGATGCCTAAGACACAATCACACACAAAGTCAAAGGCTTAAACAAGAAGAGGCAAGGTGGAGCATTGCCTGTGTCTTGAGAATTTGGGTGGAACCAAGGCACTTTCAACCCATGCCAACTTGTATCCTTTAGGCTAAGTAGTAAAGTCCAAGTTGAAACTTAGGATGACAAGCCTAATGGGAGTATCAATTCGGCCACCCTATGGACCATAGAAGAGTGAAGTAGTCATGGCAAAGGACTAGAGGAACATGGGGGGAAGGGCTTAGTGGCCCAAGTTGCCAAGTGAGGGTGGGAGAGCCCACCAAGGGTTGTGGCCCAACCGAAGAGAGGAAAGAAGCTTGGCCTTCCCTTTGTTTTGCTTGTTTTTTTTTTGAATTCGGGTCTTGTTGCCTTTTTTTTTACCTCTTGAAATTTGTTGGCTTTTTCTAAAGCAAAGGGGAGTAAGCCGAAATGGACAACTTGTGTCTTGGAAAAGAAGGTGGAGCCACAACAATTTTTGTTTGCTTTTGGGAAGTGGTGGCAACAAGGGTAGTGTTTTGTTTTGACATGCCAAGGTCCCTTTTTTTGTGGGGGAGGGGGAGGGGGAGGGGGGGGGGGGGAGGGGGGGAGGGGGGGGGGGGGGGGGACATGGCTAGAGAAAAGAAGAAACGGAAGGGTGCCCTTTTCCACAAATGATTTTGGCCCTTTTTGGAATCCCACTAAGGAAGCTTCTTTGCAATCCTCCCACTATCAAATCAGCCAAAGGTACAATTTGTCCTTTACCCAAAAAGGCTAAAGGAGCCAAATAAGGACAAGGAGGAAGGTGGTGTGGTCCCTCCCAAAGGACAAGGCACATGCAAGTGTGATGTGACCCTGCCTTCCATTACGGCCCAAGACGAGAAAGAAGCCATGACCGTGAGCTTAGAAAAGCCAAGTACGAAGACCGCGATCTTCGTCATACTCCTCGCATATGGGACAGAGTCTGCGATCTCATTCAAGCGTCTCTACGCAAGACCAAAGATCGCGTGCCTCGACGCGTCTTCCTTCAAGCGACTCAATGTTGAACGCGATCTCCTTCAAGCGACTCAACCTCCTTCAATGATGATCGCGTTCTATCTAAAGATTCTCGTTTTCATAGTTTTGAGACATTTTCTATATTTGGTATTATTGCGTATTTTAGATAGTTTCCTTTTATAGTCTTTTCTAATTTTGGGTTTGTGCCTTTTGCATGCTTGCATGGGCTAGCCCATAGGTTCGTCTTGGTCCAAGCCCATTAGGTCTTGGCCGAGTTCTTTGGCTATTTAAAGCCTCCTTTGTTATTGTTATTTCATTACGTTCAATTTTAATCAAGGTTTCAAGTAGAGTGTTTATCCTCCTTCCCTTGATCGGATGTCACCCTCTATCTTTGCATCCCCATTCCCTCCCCCGCCGACGCTACGGCAAACGCTTGAACCTTCAAGCCAGTCTTCCTTCACATCTCCCTTCAACCGCAGTCGACGCTACGACACCAACGACTTGTCTCTTCAAGTCATCTATCCCTCATCAAATCGCTTCCGCCAACGCTATCCTTTCGCCCCAACAACCACTTCCACCGTGTTCACCACCGCACCACCACGTTCATCATCGCGTTCATCAATGCGTTCGCCATCTTCTTCACTGTTGTGACGTTCAACGTGACTTCTCACCCAAGACTAGATCCCAAGGCGCCACCTTTTGACAATTGGCTTGTCATCGGAGGCAAGAACACATCAACTGGCATCAGTGCCCAGCAGTCTTGTAAGTCACGAACTCAAGTTTGCATTTTGTTCACAATTTTTCTTGACCCCCATCGTTTGCTTTCATAAAGATCTTGCGAGAAAAGAAGAGAAAAACCAGAATTTCCATCTTTGCAACACCTTCGGTTTCTACAAGATCCTATCTTGGCCGAATTTTTTTTCTTGTACCCTAAGTTTTGGTGTGTTAGGTAATTTGTTATCTTGCATGCTAGAATATTTTGTTTCCTTATTTCACGCATGGATAGAGTTCCCTTGTTTGCTAGATTTTGCTTTTTAGTTAAGTTAACCGAATTTCCTTATATAAGATATCTATCAAATCTTATCTTCTCTCTCCTATATCTAAGATCACACTTATGATATTCTTGTTACTTGGACCGATTTTATTTTTGTTTCCTTTTGCAAAATCCGAAAAGATCAAAAGATAAGATATTATTAAAAAAAAAGATCTCGAAAAGATATTATTAAAAAAAAAAGTTTCCCAAGTTAGGTAAAGCCAAAATAAGGCAACCCTAACCCACTCTCGGTCTAAGCTTATGATATTCCTTTTGTTTACGTTTGTTTTAGGGTTTCAATTTGTTCTTGTTTGTTTGATTGCAACTTGCTTGATACACCATCTCTTGTCAAGCCAAGTCGCCCTCACGGCAAGCCCAAACTAGCCCTACCTACGTGAACTTTGTGACTTGACTAGTGATTTGCTTGGTTGTTGTTCTTCGTTGTCTTTTGGTTCGTTTTTACTCCCATGTCTTGCCATATTGTTATAGGTACCATGACGATTGAACACGGTGAGAACCAACCTGGAGTCGACAACACCAACCCAGACCAACCACTGGTTGACCCCCCACAATAGGACCCTCTCATCGCGTTGTCCGAGGAGAAAAGGGAGATCCATGCCCTTAGACAAGAGAACGCAACTTTGAGAGCCCAACAATGCGATGCACAACTCGTTCCCCACCCAACCCCCCTGAGTACAATGGACGCGCCGACTGAACCTGTAATATCCCGTAATTTTTAAGGGTATTTTGAATTTTTTTTCTTATGCCCGTTTTGCTAGACGGATTTAATTCAGAGAGTTTCAGACTTTCTGTAAAGGGTCTGAGCTCTGTAAAATTTTCCGAGCAATATATATAATACAGTTGAGGTGTTTTCGGGGTTAATGTATCGTTAGTGTACGAATATATATTTAACCCGGGTTTAAGGAAATTAACCCAAGTTGAGTTCGGATAAGAAGCACGACTTTTGGCCGTGACCGCACCCGGCGGCAGAGTTGGCGCACCCACGGCAAGGGCCAAAACAGAGTCGGCTTCGTCTTCCTCGCGCAAGTGGCTCGGAGGAGATATTTTGGGCAGTCTGTGGGCATGCAAGTGGGCACCCAAGTGGCCCTTCGCCTTTGTCCCCTTGTCCCCTTGGAGGTGGTCGGATTTGTGCTATAAAAGGGGGGTCGAACCGAAGCCAAGAAAGCTTCTCCTTCTTCTCTCTCTTTTCTCTATTTTTCTCCTCTGTTTCGCCATTGTTGAGCAGCTGTGAGCTCGGTTTTGAGCTCGAATCGAGAGGCTTCGTGGGTTGGAAAGGTTGCCCCTAGTGTTGGGTAAAGCTTTGAGGTGTTTTTGGTTCAAGTCGAATGCAAAACGAAGCTTGGAATCGAGGTGGGTATTTTTCTCCCGCCATGGCTGTGTTCTTGGAGCTGGCCACTGTTCGACCACCGCACCCGGCGCCAGGCCTCCACCGCACCCGCGGCAAGGCTTGTCCGAAGGGTTGTTTTGTGGTTTGGCTTTGGGCTTGGCTCGTTTCCTTTGATTTCTTCTTGTATTCTTTTAGATTCATATATAAGTGTATTGAATCTAACTTAGGGTCTTGTTATGGGCCATTTCTTAGGGATTTAATATCCAAGATCTGCTCCAGTTTCATATCCAGGAACTAGACGTTGCTCAGCTTGGTTCGAACTTGTCGGATCTAAGGCAAGTGGCGGTTCGCTCTTGCTCATCATTCCATATTTCGATTATTTATCAATTGTTTTGTTGTTAAATAATTTGGGATGGTTGTTAATTATGTTGGAAATTGTTTGATAACATTATGTGATTAAAAACTGATATTATACTAGGTTGTATAATTTGCTAGAACCGACGCTAGTATATTGTAGATTTTGTGCAGGTAAAGACCTTAAGGGACTTTGATGTGTTTTATTGTGTGTGTGTTTAGATTATTAAATCTAGGGTGATAGTTGTGCAGGTTGGGCCGTGATGGTCCTGTGTGTGGTTGTTGTGTGTTTAACTGTTAGTTAGCATGAGTATTCATAGGAACGACTGGATCCTGTGAGTTCCATGTGCATTTCTTTATAACTGTTAAGGGCAGCTGAGACCCATGCGATAGTAAGAGGTTTGGATCCTGGGAGGTCCATTCTTCGATGAGATGTTAGAGGTTTGGATCCTGTGAGTTCCATTCCGAGTCCTGTGTGACAGGAGGTTAGGTTAAAAGCTTATAACGTGATGTGTGTGTGTGTGGTCATTTAATTCGGATAAGTGCTTGAGGGCACCTAATTAATGAATCTTGGGCGAGTAGTGCAGCTAGGCGCTAGTACAACTAGGAAAGCTCGTCTTAACTTTTAGTCGCTCGAATGCGATACTGTGATTCTGTGATTGTGTGTATATTATAAATTAATGTTTTCCAACATTTATCATCATGTTTCCTTTAAGGCTCATTTCATTTGGAGTCTTATTTTGGGATTGATTGCTGTGAGACTCGATCTCCAGAATCTTCTCTTGTGCATACCTTTTGTTATTTCAGTAGGAGTATGATGGTTGACTATCGTTATCGGTTGTTATTCGAGAAGCGATGAGTCTAACCTAATACGACTGCTTCGAACCACTCTGCTTTGTTCCCTTGCTAGTCTATTCATTTAGACTAACCAATCGTAATTTTCCTTGCATGGTTGGCTAGTGTCATCCGTTCGATTCGGCACATCAGGTGTGTTGCAGATCCGTGAAGGCTAGAACGACTATGAAGATGAACGGTGTTTTGACAAGTTATTTTGTCGTTTTGTTTAAAAGTCTTCCGTTGTGTTAAAAAGGTGATTTTGTTGTAAGTCTTCCGTTGTAAATTCTGATTTTGTATTTCTGATTAATTGGGTCATTTTTGGAATCGTGTAATTCCGCGACCATGTGGTTTAATAAAAGTTATGATTTTAGTATTGTAACTATGTTTAAGACAGTTATGTCATCGTAAAAGCCTGGGGTGACTTCTGGGTTTACGTTCGGAGTCATCGGCAGTAATGCTTCCAAATAGTGTGAAATTTGGGGGTGTTACAGATTTGGTATCAGAGCTAAAAAATTGTTTTTAAAAGCTCTGAGTTTTAAAATAAAAAGCCGTTCATAGTCGTGACTTCTACAGTCTGATACGGAAGTTTGCTTCTGTGTCTAGAAAGACTAAGATTCTCTGTTTGTCGCCTGAAGGTTAAGGGTGCAGTTCTCTTTAGAAGGACTCAGAAGAAGTCGAGGTGGTTTCTCCATCTCCAGTTAGACTCGAGTTTTAGTTCTCTTGTTGTGAGTTGAGGTTGTAGAACCTAGTATTCAAGATTGGTGTTCATCTAGGAAAGTTACCAGGTTGATCTACTCTGAGTTGACTTTTATTACATTTTGAATAGATATTAATGTGTAAAGTACTTGGACTTTGATCGGTAATCAGATGGTGAACCCGAGGGACATTATTCGTACTGGTGCTAGGCCGAGCAATGACCCGAGACCAGGTGCAAGGATTGATGCATACCCTGTGGAAGAACACGAGTCTGTGAACAATAATCCAGGAGGCAATGACCAAGATCAGGCCGACGCTCCAGTGGTGCTCGATGCAGCAACAGTTGCAGCAATCCGAGGGATTGTCCTGCAAGCAATTACAGAGATAATGCGACCAATCGCACCTCAGGCACAAGGAGTGCCAGTACCTCCAGAAGTTCCGAGATTTGAGGAACAAGGGAATCGTGTGCTACAAGTAGGCGTGATTAGGGATAGAGGAGAGTATGGCCGAGCGTTGAAGGCTATTAACTCCATGAGACCCGACAATTATGATGGAAAAGGAGAGCCAGTCAGGGTGGCTCATTGGTTCTCACATAAGGAACGGTTATTCCGTAATGTTGAGTGCACGGAAGCGGAGAAGGTGCATCTAGCTTCTCTGCAGCTGAAAGAAGAAGCCAGTGAATGGTGGGAGAGTACCGGCTTAGCTGACAGCCCGGTATTGACCTAGTCGATGTTTAAGACCAAGATGATGGACCGTTTCTTCTCTCGAGCTATGAGGGAGGAGAAGCATAAAGAGTTTTTGTATCCAAAGACAGAAGGGTTGAAGGTGACAGAGCTCGCCACTAAATTCAATCATTTGCTGCAGTATGCTGAACCGTAGATAACCATAGAGGCTCAGAAGATCTGGTACTTCCATGAATGGATGAGCCCAGATATTAAGCCATGGATGGTGCACCACTCATGCTCTACTCTGGAGCAGTATGTGAATGCGGCCTATAAGTTGGAGGCAACTCTGGAGGATTCCGCCCGTAAGCGGAAGAAGCAGGTTAAGGAAAAGAGGGGCAGCAGGATTGCCAAGCTGATTCGTTCAAACGACCGGCATCGCCTACTAAGTTTGAGAAGTCTGGTCGTGGTAAGACCGAGACAACTCATTCTGGCTCTGCCAAGGGCTCAGGTTGAAGCAGCAGACCATTTCAGTGTTTCAATTGTGGTGCTTCTGGGCACAAGAGTTTTGATTGTCGGACTGAGAAGAAGATGTGTTTTGGCTGCGGAAAGGAGGGGCATATTCAGAAGTTCTGTCGTCAGGGAGAGCAGAAAGGACTGGAGTCGCAGCAAGGGTCTGCTAATCGGAATAACCGGCCTGAGTATAAATTGGTGGAGGCTCCAAGTCCTTCGATGCAGACAACTGCACAGAACAAGGGCAAGGCCCCAGTAGCTTCTGGAAGTCGAGGTCAATGTCTTTACGTGATACGTGAGGCGGATGGGCCTGATGTTCCATTTGCTTAAAGTTTTCTGCTTTTGTTGTAGGTTGTAGATGTGGGTGCTTACCCAGTCTTTTGATTTGAACAAGTTGTGTTAGTAAGTTTAAGTATGCAGCAAGGTTGTAAACCTTTTGTTGTAAATATTCTTGATAATATAAATATTTGGTTTAAAAACAAGCGTTTGTCAGATGTCTCGATTACCATTCAGGGTAAGGTTTGAGGCAGTCTTGATTTATTCCCTGAGAAAGAAGGCTCACAAGGGATATCGTTGGATAATTTGGTGGGTCACTAGACAGATCGAGTTGTATGCAAAATTGTCTAAGTGTGACTTTTGAATCTGAGAAGTGACTTTCTTAGGCCATGTGATCAATTAAGATGGGGTGAAGATTGAACCCTAGAAGGTTGACGTAGTTGCGCAGCAAGGCGGTACATTTGGTACGAGTTTTGTGCTCCAAGTTAGAAACCGAAGAGGTTACTTGAGAGACTGAGACGGGTATGCTTAGATACTTTCCCTAATTGTTGTCGGCCTTGAATGATGCAAGTTTCGGGGTTGAAACTTAAAATAAGGGGGTAGTAATGTAATATCCCGTAATTTTTAAGGGTATTTTGAATTTTTTTTCTTATGCCCGTTTTGCTAGACGGATTTAATTCAGAGAGTTTCGGACTTTCTGTAAAGGGTCTGAGCTCTGTAAAATTTTCCGAGCAATATATATAATACAGTTGAGGTGTTTTCGGGGTTAATGTATCGTTAGTGTACGAATATATATTTAACCCGGGTTTAAGGAAATTAACCCAAGTTGAGTTCGGATAAGAAGCACGACTTTTGGCCGTGACCGCACCCGGCGGCAGAGTTGGCGCACCCGCGGCAAGGGCCAAAACAGAGTCGGCTTCGTCTTCCTCGCGCAAGTGGCTCGGAGGAGATATTTTGGGCAGTCTGTGGGCATGCAAGTGGGCACCCAAGTGGCCCTTCGCCTTTGTCCCCTTGTCCCCTTGGAGGTGGTCGGATTTGTGCTATAAAAGGGGTGTCGAACCGAAGCCAAGAAAGCTTCTCCTTCTTCTCTCTCTTTTCTCTGTTTTTCTCCTCTGTTTCGCCATTGTTGAGCAGCTGTGAGCTCGGTTTTGAGCTCGAATCGAGAGGCTTCGTGGGTTGGAAAGGTTGCCCCTAGTGTTGGGTAAAGCTTTGAGGTGTTTTGGGTTCAAGTCGAATGCAAAACAAAGCTTGGAATCGAGGTGGGTATTTTTCTCCCTTCATGGCTGTGTTCTTGGAGTTGGCCACTGTTCGACCACCGCACCCGGCGCCAGGCCTCCACCGCACTCGCGGCAAGGCTTGTCCGAAGGGTTGTTCTGTGGTTTGGCTTTGGGCTTGGCTCGTTTCCTTTGATTTCTTCTTGTATTCTTTTAGATTCATATATAAGTGTATTGAATCTAACTTAGGGTCTTGTTATGGGCCATTTCTTAGGGATTTAATATCCAAGATCTGCTCCAGTTTCATATCCAGGAACTAGACGTTGCTCAGCTTGGTTCGAACTTGTCGGATCTAAGGCAAGTGGCGGTTCGCTCTTGCTCATCATTCCATATTTCGATTATTTATCAATTGTTTTGTTGTTAAATAATTTGGGATGGTTGTTAATTATGTTGGAAATTGTTTGATAACATTATGTGATTAAAAACTGATATTATACTAGGTTGTATAATTTGCTAGAACCGACGCTAGTATATTGTAGATTTTGTGCAGGTAAAGACCTTAAGGGACTTTGATGTGTTTTATTGTGTGTGTGTTTAGATTATTAAATCTAGGGTGATAGTTGTGCAGGTTGGGCCGTGATGGTCCTGTGTGTGGTTGTTGTGTGTTTAACTGTTAGTTAGCACGAGTATTCGTAGGAACGACTGGATCCTGTGAGTTCCATGTGCATTTCTTTATAACTGTTAAGGGCAGCTGAGACCCATGTGATAGTAAGAGGTTTGAATCCTGGGAGGTCCATTCTTCGATGAGATGTTAGAGGTTTGGATCCTGTGAGTTCCATTCCGAGTCCTGCGTGACAGGAGGTTAGGTTAAAAGCTTATAACGTGATGTGTGTGTGTGTGGTCATTTAATTCGGATAAGTGCTTGAGGGCACCTAATTAATGAATCTTGGGCGAGTAGTGCAACTAGGCGCTAGTGCAGCTAGGAAAGATCGTCTTAACTTTTAGTCGCTCGAATGCGATACTGTGATTCTGTGATTGTGTGTATATTATAAATTAATGTTTTCCAACATTTGTCATCATGTTTCCTTTAAGGCTCATTTCATTTGGAGTCTTCTTTTGGGATTGATTGCTGTGAGACTCGATCTCCAGAATCTTCTCTTATGCATACCTTTTGTTATTTCAGTAGGAGTATGATGGTTGACTATCGTTATCGGTTGTTATTCGAGAAGCGATGAGTCTAACCTAATACGACTGTTTCGAACCACTCTGCTTTGTTCCCTTGCTAGTCTATTCATTTAGACTAACCAACCGTAATTTTCCTTGCATGGTTGGCTGGTGTCATCCGTTCGATTCGGCACATCAGGTGTGTTGCAGATCCGTGAAGGCTAGAACGACTATGAAGATGAACGGTGTTTTGACAAGTTATTTTGTCGTTTTGTTTAAAAGTCTTCCGTTGTGTTAAAAAGGTGATTTTGTTGTAAGTCTTCCGTTGTAAATTCTGATTTTGTATTTCTGATTAATTGGGTCGTTTTTGGAATCGTGTAATTCCGCGACCATGTGATTTAATAAAAGTTATGATTTTAGTATTATAACTATGTTTAAGATAGTTATGTCATCGGAAAAGCCTGGGATGACTTCGGGGTTTACGTCCGGAGTCATCGGCAGTAATGCTTTCAAATAGTGTGAAATTTGGGGGTGTTACAGAACCACGAGCCACCGACACCGGTCCATCAAAGACAAGAGTCGACAAAGGCAAAGGAATCATGCCTTCGACATCTCATCATCAACCACAACTCAATCGTATGCAGAGTGTAATCGAGAGTCGCCAAGGCTTCGTTTCCCACGCGGACCGCTACGTGCCCAGAGCCACAACCGCTGGCTTCGACAATGGCTTCGACTACGACCACGACGCCGAGGACACTCAAGGTGAGTATTCTGAACCATACAACTTTGATGATTGCTATGACTCTAGGAGAACCCAGAGATGCGTACCGGACTCAGCGCCACGTGAAGGCCGCCCTCGCCGAGCCGAGCCAGCCGACGCGACGCCAAGGAGACCCAGTCACCGACCAAGTGGGCATACGCGACACGATGAGACCAACTTGAGGACACCAACTACCCAACCATGGAGCCATGATGTACGCGATCACCTTCGACACCAAAGTGTTCGGACGCCGCGTTACGGATCTGATGGCTACGCGTCGATCACACCCAATGTCCACGCCGACTTCAATGAGTATGACGACGAAGAGATCGAGGACTCAGGTATGGTCAACCCTAATTTTTTTCACCCCCCTCTTGGAGATCCACTACATTTGCAGGGTCGCCCTTCGGATTGGATACCTCCACCGCGTCTCTAGCCCCAAGGAGAACGCGTTCGTGACATTGGCGGCGAGCGCCGCGATGTTATGCAAAGAGACATTCGACGCGACAACTATGATGCCCTACTGCGAAGACGTCAACGCGATGACGCCTACGTGCCCAGGGATGAGTATTTCCGCGAAGATCGCCAAGAACGCGATAGACGCCAGGTTGGACGCGATAGACCACATGGAGTGCGCGCCTTTGAGAACCCTCTCTACGACGCCGCGCCAAACAATGCATTCAACCAAGCACCTGCCCAGCCTCGATTCCAACGACACCAAGTCAAGGTAAAAATCGAGCATTTTTATGGTGAATACAACCCCTCTGTTTTTCTTGAATGGGTGCAGGCTACGGAGTACACACTTCGATATTGTCGAGTGCCCCCTGAGGAGCATGTCGACGCCGTGACATTTAACTTCCGAGGAGTCGCCCGCGTTTGGTGGCATAGATTTGAAGATGACTGCGTGCGTCGCCACAGGACCAGAGTCACAGAATGGCATCAACTAGTCTACGTGATGACCAAGAAATATGTGCCTCCAGACTATAGGAATCAAATGAGAATGGAGATAGCCATGGCTCGCCAAGGGTCGATGTCTCCCCTCGAGTTCTTTTCCAAGCTTGAAGACATGTATTACAAGGCCAACATCTCCGTTGCACCATCGACATTGAGGACGAAATTCTTGAGTGGCTTGAACAACAACATCCGTGATCAACTCAAGATTTTGCCCATCAAAGACTTGAACACCCTTACACACACGGCGATGCAAATCCATGCCCAAATCTCTCGCCGAAAATCTTACACTTGTCCAAGTGGCCAACAAAGGTATTCTTCTAACCCTAGTGGATTACCTTCTACTAATGTTTGCCCTAGTGTCTGTAACACCCCCGATTTATATCGATAGTGTCACACGCCAGTGACCTCGGACGTTACCGTCCGATGTCACCCAAGGCTTTAATCGGAACAATTAACTTAAATGCGTATATATATTAAATGAAAGATTAAATAGCGGAAGACATTTGTATGTGAAACTTAGTTCTTTTATTAAAAGATCTCTCATCAAACGATAGTAGCATCTTTACAACAAAGTAAGAATTCCAGCGGAAGACTTATAAATTACACAGCGGAAGACTTTTAAGAATCAACATATAACTTCGCTAGGTTATAAAGATATATTAAAGTAATATTTAACAACTTAAAACACTGACACTTAAATCTTCGTCTGTAAGCCTCTTCTTCTTCGACTGGTTACTTTGACTTTGGGAACCAACCACTAATGTGCTGTATAGGACGGATGACACCAGCCAACCATGCAAGGAATAAAACCCGGTTGGTTAGTCTAATGAAAAACTATACAAGGGTGAAAACAGAATGGTTCTAGTGATCGCAACCGTTTACTATAATTGTCCCTCGAATAATAACCGAAGGAACCATATATAACCCAGAATTTCCATGGAATGATTAGTATTTAAATATGCTCTGAAAGGAAGATTCCAAAGGAATTGAGTCGTATGGAAAAGTATGACAATTGTTTGGGAACGTTATAGTTTTATACAAGCGTTTAAAAACGACTTGATCATTTTGGTCCACGACCAACCTCACTGCACAATGCGAATTCAGATTGGAAAGAGAACTTACTCTAACCGAAGTCCAGGCGAGTTTCCAAGTTGTACTTCTCGCCCGAGGGTTCATTAATTATGTGCCTACCCGCGCTTATCTTATCTAAATTTCAAAACGGATGTTCATGTTAAAGCTTTTTAATATGATCTCGAGTAACTACGAAAGTTTACGATATCGAGTGACTACGAAGGTTTACGATCTCGAGTGACTATGAAAGTTTCCGATCTCGAGTAACTACAAAAGTTTATGATCTCGAATGACTACGAAAGTTTATGATCTCGAATGACTACGAAAGTTTATGATCTCGAGTGACTACAAAAGTTTACGATCTGGAAAGCATTTAGAGGCTGGGTCCACTAATACTGAGTTATAAAGAAATGATTAATCCTGATAAGGAATTAACGTTCCTACGAATACTCGTGCTAATCTAGCATTAAAGTTTACATTTAAATCCACAACAAAACCAATACGGTCATTAACAAGTATAATAACGTTGTTTCTAGCAATATATACAGCCTACTATAATATCATATTTTAATCACGTTATTTATAAAATCTGTTCCCAAACGAAAACAACAGTTCACTCCGATTTAATTAACAACTAAAAGCAATTGATAATTAATGGAACATGGAATGACTAAGCAAGAGCGAACTGCCACTTACCTTAGTCTAGACGGACGATTGAGTGACGATAGGTTTCTGGGTCTGGAACGGGAACGGAAACCGGATTACAGATTCCTATGATGATGACCCACAACGAAACCCTAGGTTAGATTCGACAATCAAATAATACGAATCTAAGGAAAAATGAACGAGATCGAAAGAACGAAAGTCCCGCCCGAGACCGGATCGTCCAAGGCCACGATCGCGATTGCCAAAGCAATCCGCGGTCGCGGCAGGGATTCCGCAGTCGCGGCCGTCGAGGACTTCGTCCGCGAGTGTCAAAGACAGCGATCGCGGACGCGGCCGACCTTATCACTGCCGCGGTCGCGGCAGTTCAAGTCCGCGGTCGCGGCCATGAACTCCGGCGACCCAAAACGGAGAAAACTCACCGGTGACGACACGGCGGGGCTCAAGACGAGGGGGCTTCCACTCCGGTCCACCTTGCGCCTCCAAAGCACCACTCCTCGGCCACCACCACCTCCGGCGAGAGCTCCGACGACTCCACAAGAGTTCCGGCGAGCTCGAAACTCTGGCGACTAAGGAAAATGAGAGAGAGAGGAGATCTGATGTTTGGGTGCTCAAAACCCTCCATCCCGGCCTCCTTTTATAGCCAAAGAAGAAGAGCAACCCCCGACCAAATCAACGGCGGCTTAGAAGATCGACGGCGACGAAGAACACGTGGCACGCATGCACTTTTCCGCGGTCGCGGAAAATTCCCTTTTCCCAGTGCTGCTGAGCACTATTTTTCCGCGGTCGCGGAAGTTCTGCCGCGGTCGCGGAAATGTCCTTTTCGCATCCGTTTGCTCAGGAAAGGATATAACACGGGTTTCAACCCCGGAAAATAAATATTTGTACCCAAACAAATATTCTAAGCCTCGACAATACGTCGAATGTATTTCCAAGGCTCAGGGAATTTTTATAGAGATCATACACGTTACAGAAATTCTGAATTTTGCCAAACGCGTCTTGCTTTCCCAACGAGAGTTGGAAATTTACCCAAATACCCTTACTAAAAATGAGGGGTATTACATCACTACCCCCTTAAAAGAAGTTTTGACCCCGAAACTAGCATTGTTAAACTAATGGGACATGTTTCACCATAATCTCACTACTTGATCTTAACTTCCTTAATCATTGCATCAAGTACTTGCTCCTGGAAAATGATCTATTTCCTCAACCATACCACTATCTCGCATAGCCTACTTCCACGTACTATTCTTGTACTAACTCGTGACCATCCTCAAGGTCATAATTATCTTAGGATAATTGTCTCCTAAAATCATCGCAATAGACTCGCTAAACCTTAAGCATAAGAATACACATATTTCTCTTTCACTTTTCCCTAAACTTCTCTTAAAGTATGTACCTTATCTTCCTTAAGTCGATATCCTTGAATAAATTTGGTTTCCGAAACCTGTACCACCAAAAATCGAACTATTTACTCGATCATGATTCCACTTACAACATACTGCCTACATTCCTTACTCTTGCTAGAACAGATGTGATCATTCACAAGATTACCATTGTCTCGCTCAGAGTATCCATTATAATCTCCAGTATAACATCGCTATGTTGCCCTATTCCTCAAAAAGACCTTGATGTCCTCAAATAGAAGAATACAACATTTTTCTGCTAACTTTCCTTCGATGATCCGATCCTCAAAGTACATACATAGAATTCCACTATACCTCAACTTAGTACCTCTCTTGTCATATAGACCTTACTCCTTACATACACGACTCACCTATTACATTGGTTACCTTACTCACATTTGGCCCTTGTGTCATATCTTTAACTCAAAATCTTCACTCCTATGATCCCACAATTACTCACACCACAGCCTATGTCCGATTACCTCAACATGATTTACTAATCCTCTCCATAGGATTATACTCTCGTCTTACCCAAACATGTCATACGATCACCTTAATAAACGTGGGTCACCTTTTCCTCAAGTCCACTTGATATCATCTACATACTTACTTTATGCCACACTATTGACCTTCAAAACCGTAACAACTTTTACCAGTCGAGTTTGCTATTCACCCGAAAATCCTTAGGCAATCAGTTGTCCTCATGCGATTTATTATCCCAAATCGAGCACCCTTTTGCTTTATGGATATTTACCGTATATCCAAGATTAACCTAACGTATTCCATTATTCAGTCTCTAACTTAAGCCTTTAAGGTTATTCAATTCTATTTACTCAAAAATACCATATTGATGAACGACGCCTTGCCATCAAAATCACTCACTTTACGTCCTAATCCTTCAATGAGTACATACAAGTAACACTGTCACTTCACTCCTTAAACGTACACACAACCATTTTCCATGCTACTTCCTTTTGGTTTATCGATATCCTCCGAATATCTAGGCCCTACACCATAATATTTCAATTTCAAGTGGGCTTTCTCCCAATACAATAGTTCACAACTTAATTCTTCCAAAAAGTGTTATACCATAAGCTTTATAGACGACACACTCACTTAAAATCCAAGTATCAAACTTTGCAAATTCCCAAGTATCATAACTCTCTATTCCCTGAAAGTGCAATTCCCTGATTCAGTTCTTTGGCCCCTATTAAAATTGACCCAAAAGCTCACTTCCAACTCAAAACCTCTAGTTTCCTCAAAACAAGATCGTAAGAAATCAATTAGCACAATTGCGGCTAATCACGTTATTTTCCTAAATGTGACATCAAATCGCCTTAACAGACATCAATCACTCTCCATCCAATCCGTATGTCGTTTCTCTTAAGAAAGCCTCCTAACGAAACTTCAGATAAATCTTCCAAAATAATACTTATGGCTTCACACCCTTAGCCTTTCCGAAAGTTTAACCCTCTGGTCCACAATGAACATACTCACTTACAACTTCCATAACCAAAATCCCTTGAGATATTACTCCTATTTCCTTAAGGTATCATCCTGATAAATGATTCATTACCAACCGTATCTGTCACTTCTATCAGAATCCTTTAATAGCTTTATACGATTAACGCTTGCTACCTTACTCCTTAGGCACACATAGACAATTCTCTCCACTAAATCCTTTTAATTTATCGGAATCATCAACATAACCTATCCTTAAATTGTAATCTTTCCATTTAAGTGGCCTCCTTCTAACACAGTAACTTCACAACTTAGACTTCTCCAAAGAATTGCACCATAAGCCTTCTAACTGACAAACTCACATAAAATCCAAATATCAAACCTTACAACCTTACAAGTATCATAACTCCTTATTCCCTGATCGTACAACCTACCAATTTCAATCATTTGGTCCACTTAGATTTGGCTCAGCCGCCCTTTTCCTTACTCACATCCCAAAGGTTTGTTTAACTGACTCAAATAACTTATCTCTAACTTAAGATCCTTATACTCCTCACACAATCTACTATCCCAATTGAAGCAACCCATTTTGCATTACGAATACTTACTATCTCTCCAAGACTTAATCACATCATTTCCTGATGGGCCTCAAAACGAAACTTCGAATAGATCTTCCAAAATAATACCTATGACTTTGTACATTCGGCTTTTCAAAAAGCTTTAACCATTGGTCCTACACTGGTCGTACCCACTTATAAATCTCATAACCATAACTCTGGACTCTAAAGTCTTACCCAAGGTCGTAATAGAGGAAACGAGTTCCCTATGAACTATCCCTCTTATACATTCATTCCCTTCTCAACAATCTATCCATATCAATGTCTATATCATGACCTCATAACTAGGCATTCTGGACTTCGCCTTAGTCCATCCCTACATACTTTTATCAGAGCAAATGTTTAGGGTACACGTATGAGATTTAGTTCTTAAATCTCATAGAGCATTAACCACACACATTTGTTCATACACCCTAAGAAATTTTGGAAAACTCAGCTTACGAGATAACGCTCGTCCGCTCAACGAAGGGACTAATTAATGTCATACCGTTGTGACATTAATCCAAGAACAAAGATAGATTCCTAAGAATGGATCTAGGAATAAGTAACAGCTTGAATCTTGCAGAAGTTTGAAAAAAAAAACCTCTTAAATCTTATATAAAAATAGTTATTTATAAAGTTAGTTCCTCAAACTAGTGATATGATTATCACAAAACTCTTACTAAGACAAAAATTTGCACTTTTAAAGTTACAATCATAAACTTAATTAAATCGCTTATAACACAACATTTTATAAACCAATTATAAATAGCTTTTGAAGTTCAGTAGTTAAATCATTATTTTAAATTCCAAGAAATAATTAAAACTTTTAAATTTAACATTTGAATTCTCGAAATTTCTTTTTAATAGAAAATAGGTTGAAAATAGTTTCAAAATTAATTTCCGAAAATTCTCAAACCTAACAATAGGCCAAGAATTTTAAAACCATTGCTCTAATACCATAATTGTAACACCCCCGATTTATATCGGTAGTGCCACATGCCAGTGACCTCGGACGTTACCGTCCGATGTCACCCAAGGCTTTAATCGGAACAATTAAACTTAAATGCATATATATATTAAATGAAAGATTAAACAACGGAAGACATTTGTATGTGAAACTCAACTCTTTTATTAAAAGATCTCTCATCAAACGAGAGTAGCGTCTTTACAACAGAGTAAAAATTTCAGCGGAAGACTTATAAATTACACAGCGGAAGACTTTTAAGAATCAATCTATAACTTCGCTAGGTTATAAAGATATATTAAAGTAATATTTAACAACTTAAAACACTAACACTTAAATCTCCGTCTGCAAGCCTCTTCTTATTCGACTGGTTACTTTGACTTCGGGAACCAACCACTGATGTGCCGTATAGGACAGATGACACCAGCCAACCATGCAAGGAATAAAACCCGGTTGGTTAGTCTAATGAAAGACTATGCAAGGGTGAAAACAGATGGTTCTAGTGATCACAACCGTTTACTATCATTGTCCCTCGAATAATAACCGAAGGAACGATATATAACCCGGAATTTCTACGGAATGATTAGTATTTAAATATGCTCTGAAAGGAAGATTCCAAAGGAATTGAGTCGTATGGAAAAATATGACAATTGTTTGGGAACGTTATAGTTTTATACAAGCGTTTAAAAACGACTTGATCATTTGGGTCCACGACCAACCTCATCGCACAATGCGAATTCAGATTGGAAAGAGAACTTACTCTAACCGAAGTCCAGGCGAGTTTCCAAGTTGTACTTCTCGCCCGAGGGTTCATTAATTATGTGCCTACCCGCACTTATCTTATCTAAATTTCAAAACGGATGTTCATGTTAAAGCTTTTTAATATGATCTCGAGTAACTACGAAAGTTTACGATATCGAGTGACTATGAAGGTTTACGATCTCGAGTGACTACAAAAGTTTACGATCTCGAGTAACTACGAAAGTTTACGATCTCGAATGACTACGAAATTTTATGATCTCGAATGACTACGAAAGTTTATGATCTCGAGTGACTACGAAAGTTTACGATCTGGAAAGCATTTAGAGGCTGGGTCCACTAATACTGAGTTATAAAGAAACGGTTAATCCTCATAAAGAATTAACGTTCCTACGAATACTCGTGCTAATCTAGCATTAAAGTTTACATTTAAATCCACAACAAAACCATTACGGTCATTAACAAGTATAATAACGTTGTTTCTAGCAATATATACAACCTACTATAATATCATATTTTAATCACGTTATTTATAAAATCTGTTCCCAAACGAAAACAACAGTTCACTCCGATTTAATTAACAACTAAAAGCAATTGATAATTAATGGAACATGGAATGATTAAGCAAGAGCGAACCACCACTTGCCTTAGTCTAGACGGACGATTGGGTGACGACGGGTTTTTGGGTCTAGAACGGGAACGGAAACCGGATTACAGATTCCTATGACGATGACCCACAACGAAACCCTAGGTTAGATTCGACAATCAAATAATACGAATCTAAGGAAAAACGAATGAGATCGAAAGAACGAAAGTCCCGCCCGAGACCGGATCGTCCAAGGCCACGATCGCGATTGCCAAAGCAATCCGCGGTCGCGGCAGGGATTCCGCGGTCGCGTCCGTCGAGGACTTCATCCGCGAGTGTCAAAGAAAGCGGCCGAGGATGCGGCCGACCTTGTCACTGCCGTGGTCGTGGCAGTTCATGTCCGCGGTCGCGGCCATGAACTCCGGCGACCCAAAACGGAGAAAACTCACCGGCGACGACACGGCGGGGCTCGAGACGAGGGGGCTTCCACTCCGGTCCACCTTGTGCCTCCAAAGCACCACTCCTCGGCCACCACCACCTCCGGTGAGAGCTCCGGCGACTCCACAAGAATTCCGACGAGCTCGAAACTCCGACGACTAAGGAAAATGAGAGAGAGAGAGGAGATCTGATGTTTGGGTGCTTAAAACCGTCCATCCCGACCTCCTTTTATAGCCAAAGAAGGAGAGCAGCCCCCGACCAAATCAACGGCGGCTCAGAAGATCGATGGTGACGAAGAACACGTGGCACGCATGCACTTTTCCGCGGCCGCGGAAAATTCCCTTTCCCGGTGCTGCTGAGCACTATTTTTCCGCGGTCGCAGAAGTTCTTCCGCGGTCGCGGAAATGTCCTTTTCGCATTTGTTTGCTCAGGAAAGGATATAACACGGGTTTCAACCCCGAAAAATAAATATTTGTACCCAAACAAATATTCTAAGCCTCGACAATACGTCGAATGTATTTTCCAAGGCTCAGGGAATTTTTATAGAGATCATACACGTTACAGAAATTCTGAATTTTTCCAAACGCGTCTTGCTTTCCCAATGAGATTTGGAAATTTACCCAAATATCCTTACTAAAAATGAGGGGTATTACAGTGTCCCAACCACAGCCGCGTCGAGCCAAGCTCCCGAAGTGAAGCCGTCGACGCCACACACTGCACCGCGCCAGACTGCGCCCAGACAACCCCCAGTGGGCACCGATCGCGCACGCGACCTTGAGTGTTACAAATGTGGTGGACGAGGCCACTAGAAAAAAGATTGCTCCAATGCGCGCAAGGTCTTGTTCTCTACCGCCGCCGCCGGCTACGAGTCATGCGACGACGAGGAGGGTGCCCTTGAGCCCATCGAGGAGGGCAACGAAGAGGTGGATGACGCCTATGACTGCGTACCCGCTTCTCTGCACGCGGACACACCATTAAGCTTGGTGACGCGTCGTCTCCTCACAGTCAAGGAAGCAAGCTTACGCGACCAACGCGAGAACTTGTTCCACACAAGGGATCTTGTCCACACGGCTTCATTGAGTGTCATAGTTGATGGAGGATCATGTGCTAACATTGTCAATGGGAAGGTCGTGACACACTTCAAGTTTCCTACGACGCCTCATCCCCAGCCTTATGCCCTCCAATGGATTTCTTCTAGTTCAGGTAACACGGTATCTCAATAATGCTTAATTTCATTTTCCATAGGTCAATACTATGATTCCGTTTTATGTGATGTGATTGCAATGGACGCCACCCATCTCTTGCTTGGGCTTCCATGGCAGTTCGATCGTCGCGTACTTCACGATGGGTATCTAAACACATGTGTTTACTTACCACGGGAAGCGCGTGACTCTCTTACCAATGAATTCCCATGAGATTTTACAGGATCAGGTCGAGCGTGATAATGACAAGACATTGGATGCGGCAAAGACCGCGTCAACACCACCGTGACCCCCCTCAGATCCCGGAGATTCTTCCTTGCGGAAACCACTTGTCTCACACCACGACGCGCCCCAGGATAACTCGCGTTGCAGGGACAAGGGGAGTGCCGCGCCTCCGAACACTGTGTTGTAGGGCCATTGTGATCACCAGGTGCTTCTCGAGGCATGCACTACTCCCACATCGCCGCGCCTTTGCCACAACCTGTCCCCTCGTTGCAAGCAGAGTTCACATCGGATTTGCCAGCGAAGCCACCAAACACGCTACCACCCTTGCATAGCATTCAACACACAATCAACTGGGTGTTTGGTGCCTATCCGCCACGCTTCGGCCCAAGATTCGTATTCGACACCGGAGACCTCACGTGGGAGCACTTGTACGAGAATGTCGAGCAACAGATCAACGATGGTGAAGCGGGGACGCTTCACAGCCAAGTGGGGGAGGGTGATGTGACCCTGCCTTCCATGACGGCCCAAGACGAGGAAGAATCCATGACCGTGAGCTTAGAAAAGCCAAGTATGAGGATGCGATCTTCGTCAGACTCCTCACATCTGGAACAGAGTCCGCGATCTCATTCAAGCGTCTCTACCCAAGACCAAAGATCGCATGCCTCGACGTGTCTTCCTTCAAGCGACTCAATGTTGAACGCGATCTCCTTCAAGCGACTCAACCTCCTTCAATGTTGATCGCGTTCTATCTAAAGATTCTCATTTTCATAGTTTTGAGACATTTTCTATATTTGGTATTATTGCGTATTTTAGATAGTTTCTTTTTATAGTCTTTTCTATTTTTGGGTTTGTGCCTTTTGCATGCTTGCATGGGCTAGCCCATAGGTTCATCTCGGTCCAATCCCATTAGGTCTTGGCCGAGTTCTTTGGCTATTGAAAGCCTCCTTTGTTATTATTATTTCCTTACGTTCAATTTTAATTAAGGTTTCAAGTAGAGTGTTTATCCTCCTTCCCTTGATCGGACGTCACCCTCTATCTTCGCATCACCATTCCCTTCGCCGCCGACGCTACGGCAAACGCTTGAACCTCCAAGCCAGTCTTCCTTCACATCTCCCTTCAACAACAGTCGACGCTACAACACCAACGACTTGTCTCTTCAAGTCATCTATCCCTCATCAAATCGCTTCCGCCAACGCTATCCTTTCGCCCCAACAACCGCTTCCACCGCGTTCACCACCGCACCACCACGTTCATCAATGCGTTCGCCATCTTCTTCACTGCTGTGACGTTCAATGTGACTTCTCACCCAAGACTAGATCCCAAGGTGCCACCTTTTGACAATTGGCTTGTCATCGGAGTCAAGAACACATCAAAGTGGGGGATTCAAATTGGAGCAAGCATACACATGGCCGGCTGGGGGTAGAGCTGGGCGGTAGTAGAGGAGGTGGTGGGTGGTGCTACGGTGGCAAGGGCGGTGGTCTGGCGACCGGTGGTGGTGGTGGGCGGCAGAAATGGGGTTTTTTGTTGTTTTTGGGTGCGATTTTGGGAGTGAACTAAAGAGCAACTAATCTCAACAAAATTTCATCATGCAAGAAAAAAAATCATGCTAGGAAGGGAAAAAACTGAACACAAAAACACCATGGAGCAAGAAGAAAACTCAAGCAAACAAGAAGCAAAAGAAAGATGAACATAAACACTAAGTCTTCATGCAAACAAAAGGAAGCTAAGCATGAAAAAAACTGAAAATAAAGAGAAGAAAGAGGGCTTAGCTTAGTCCTTGGCTCTTGATACCAATTGATGAGAATCAAACCCCCAAAGGAAGCTTTTCTTCCCAAGAGAAGCTAGATCGTGACTAAGCCAAGAGAAGCTTCATTCTCCTTGATGATGGCTGGACTCCTAAGCCCCTTGGAAGGCTCACGACGGCAGCAAGGAGGGTGGACGCCGGGGAAGAGCCGCAGAGAGGGAGGCTGGCCGGACGTGGTTGCGAGTGGGAACGAGGCCGGCCGGAGCTAGGGTTTGCTGGCGGTGCCGACAAAGGGGGTCCAAGAACGCCTCCCTTGGAGGTGCCTTGGATGGAGATGACCTTGGATCTAGATGTTGAGTGTTTGATTGAGAAATCGTGAAAGGGGTGAAAGAAGGAAGAGATTTGGAAAGCTTGAGTTGATAGAAATAATTGGAGACCTTAGGCGAGGATTCCTCTACCCAAGGTATTGTTCCAATTCTATATTCTTCAACTAGTTTGCAAAAGGAGACAACAAGGAGTTTAAAAATTCTAGGGTTGTTGGGTGGACTAGGAGCCATTGGCAAGTGGGTCCACACACCCACCAATAAAAGGAAATGCATAAATAAACCCACAAAGGGGTAAAGAGGGATAAAAGCCATAAGGCTTGGGTGGAGGCGCGCGCCTAGATGCCTTGGAGTTGAAGCACCGGGTGCTTGATTGTCATGGCATGGAGGCGTGGGTGCCGTGGCTACTCCAAGGTGAGGCACAAAAGTGGGCTTGTCCCTTGGGTTGGTGGATCTTCGTCGCTTGGGCTTGAGAGGGCACGGTGGACTAGGGCGTTGAGGGCTTGTGCCATGGCTCGGGCTCGGGCCCTAGTCACCGGGCCTTGAATGTCCTTGTTGATGGGTGTTTGGCACTCATCAGCAATCGCAGTCGCTGCCTTATCGATTGTGCAAAAAAAAAGAATTAAAAAAAAAGTCAAAAAAAATTCAGGGGACAGTATTTCTGGAAGGCAGGGAAGGGTGGCATCCATCATCTTACCCTACCTCATTTCATTTCCTTTGGACCTATGGCTCGGGATTTTTATATGGTTGATGATGATGATGAGGATAGAGTAGTTGTTGATGAGGAATTTCCAGGGGCGCCCACCGATATGATGATTGATATGGGGCTCCATGATGAGGCCGCTAACACGGATAGGCAGTATGAGGCGGGCACTTCGAGTGGTCCTGCAGGCCATTCCAGTGCGTCTAGTTCTTGGCAGGAGAAAATGCTAGCTGCTATGTCCAGCATGTCTATTCGACAGGAGGAGATGGCTTACCGCCAAGCTGAGATGGACATGACACTTAGAGAGATGGATGCAGATCAACGATATATGATGGAAGAGCAGCATCGGATTGCTGTAGATGTGGCTGATGTCAAGAGAACCCAGACTTAGCATGGTGAGTGGATTGTTGAGCTAGATGAGGATGTTCGGATGCTCCGGGATCAATCGCTGGTGGCGTGCACTTACGGCCAACATTGGGACAACTTTGCTTATTCCAGGTGGGTGCAGTATAGGGGACCGACGGACGATGAGCTCGATTTCATTGCCTCCCGCCATGGCACCAGAGACTCTTATTTCAATGAGTTTCCACCGCCACGCCAGCCTTGACGTCAGAGACGCGGACCACCTCGGCAGCCCTAGTGGGTATTTTTCTTTCTTCCCTAGATTTTCATTTTCGTCTTTCATTACATTGAGGACAACGCAATATTTAAGCATGGGGGAGGGATTTATATTTGCAGTTGGTTGTAAAAATAAAAATAAAAAACAAAAAAAAAAATCAGAAAAGCCTGACTAAGCTGAAAACCCGAAACGGCGGCTTAGGCAAAATTCAAGGGTCCGGACCGGCATTAGGCTGGGGTAATAAGAGGCTAAAGAGTGATGTGAGGATTGGTGAGCCTATCTAAGAAAAATGAAATTAGTGGCTAGGTGAAAACCCGAAAGGATGCCTAGGCAGAATGAGTGAAAAGAAAAGAGAGACTATTAGGATTCATTCATTCTTCTGGCGTGGTGACATAAGTGGTTGAGCAATAAGGAGGTTTCGAGTAGGTCACTCTGGAGTTATAAGGAGATAGATTGGAGCTAGGATTAGAAAGTTTCATTCACATACTAGAGTTCGGGTTAAGAATGGGGGAAGTACTCTACTTCCCTTGATGCTTGTGTGTTGCATTGTTGTGTTGGTGTTGCTGGAGATTCATGAGTAGGTACAATTCTTAGTGGAGAATTTTGTTATGCTTCCTAAGACCTTGGGTATTGCACTGGAGGAGTAGGTTTCCATTAGCTTACTCGAGGACGAGCAAGGTCTAAGCATGGGAGAATTTGATACGCTCTACTTTGTAGTGCGTAACTAGGAGCTGTTAATATGTTATTAGGTACCATTTGTGTGAGTTTAGGAGATAATTTAGGATGATGGATCTGTAGAGAAGAAGTGGAGAAAGTGATGATTTTAGTGAGTTTTGGAGCTTAGAGGTGCGGAGAAGAGTAAGCCACGGGCGCGGAATGGAAAGCAGTGGGCGCGACCAAGGAGGAATTCGCTGAAGTGCCAGGAAGGGTAAGCCGCGGGCGCGGCCAGGAAGGCAGCGATCGCAGCTTTGCAAGTCAAGCCCGACGCGAAAGATTTCACACACAGATTCTCTTGTTATTTTATTTCCTTTATTTTATTTTATTATATTCCAGTTATTATTATTTTTAGAATATTTCACTTAGGTTAAAAAGACTAAGTTTTCATTAGGTTTTGGATTTCATTTATCAGGACGGCAGTTTACGTTTTCATTGAGAGCTTTTGTGTTTTGCAAGACTATGAAGAACTAAGTTCCTTTGCTTAGTCAGACAATTGAATCCTTCGTTTGATTTGGTTGTAAGATTATAACTCTTGTTCTACTCCTTTGAATGTTATTGATTCTCTTATGCTTAATCTCTTTGAGTTTTACTGATTATACTAGTCTGATCAACTAGTGGTCATTGGTATTATTCTTATGCTAGAGTTGGATTATTTCTAGTTGAAATATCTGAGTCAGAATAGAAACTACGATCTTCTAGAACTAGTTGTGATAGTTTATTGTATAAGAGAATTGATTTGCATGCTAAGTAAAACTGGTTGTTTTATGTTGCATATATCTTTTGAAATTCCTAAACTTACTGCTGCTATTGAATTGAATCTTGATAGTTTCCTGATTGTTTGATAGTTAGTATTATTAGGGTTTGGTTGTCCTGTTAATAAACTTAAGAAAAGGAATTGGAACATTCATTGGGTTAAAGAACTAGAGATAATCGATGATCAATCAATTAAACTGAAGTGTGGATATCTGTCTGGCTGAGTTCTTTCGTCAATATTTTTTTACATCTTTGTTATTCTGTTAGTTAGTTACGTAGTTTAGAACAAAAAGCCAAAACCCCCCTTTGTTATTGTTGATAAACGATTTTTGCAAACAGGATAGATAGCTTGATTCTCTAGGGGTTCGACCCTTACTTGTCAGACTACATTAGTTGGGTTTTTAAGGTTTCTTTCATAGGTACATGTTGGGCCCAACATGCTCCAATGGAGCCAGTGCAAGCGTATTGGGCCAATATTCAAGTGAAGAAGTAGGCCGAGAAGACTGGAAGGAGGCGTCGGGCATTCCTCGAACGCATGGGATCCGACCAACCTCGAGGATTTCGCCCAGAGCATTAATTGCTCCATCAAAGGCAAACGGTAACCAAATCAAGCACAGGATTATGATGCCATTAAGGAAGAATCATGGAGATCACGTATAGGATTAAATGGAGAATATCATGGAAACGGTAATGGACGAAGGAGAAAATACCATAAATAGACCATGAAAGAATGATCGATACACGACACGTCTACGAACAACACTCATCTACTCAGCTCTCGAAAAAGCTTGTTGGCATATCGATTCTCGTTCAATTCCCCTGGGGCATTATCCGATTACAACCGGTCGAGCCATCGGAATAGCCGGTCAGACAAGACATGATCCCTTATTCCTCAAGGATAAGTTGTACTTCGATTCATTTCTATCATCATTCGATCAATATATCATACTATAATTTCGCATCTATTTCATACTTGGTTGATTGTTTATTTTGTTTGGATTTATTTTATACTATCTGATCGACTCGTTACCCCATCTAAGGCAATTTAGGTGGATTGATCTTTTCGCCCTAAAACAATTTGGCGCCCACCGTAGGGCAACTTGCTGATCACCATCTCAAAAATCCTCTAACCATGACTACCAACCCGCCTACCGGTACCGAGGAACCACGCCTCGAAGACGACTCCCAAACTCAAGGAAACACAGCCGAAAACCCTACTCTGAACCAACTCCAAGACCTTGCCCAAAAAATGACTACCCTTCAAGACGACCTCGCCCAACAACGCCAAAAGACCGAAGCCTTGGCTGCCTTGTCCACCCAATCTGAGGCCGAAATCGCACAACTAACCCCTGAAAATGAGTCTCTTAGATCGCAGGTATAATCAATGGTCTCTGGATCCAGACAAATGCCCATCAATAGCAACATCCAGACGCGTCTTAACATGGATAGCGTCGAGCTGACTCCCCCGAGCGTCTGACGCCCCGGATATACTGAGGGTACATCTCGAACTCCTTTAACCAATCCATTTTCGACTAATAATGTTACTTTCTCCACACCGATCGGGTCAGCAGGAATCCGAATTGACGAACCACAGGTTACCAATCCCCCCGATATCCTGGCTCTCGTACAATAGACGCTCAGTCAGCACATGAAGGCGCTCGACGATCGCATCGGTAGAATTCCCGGAGTTCGGCAGCCAATCGAGAAAGAAGCATCGGACGGATACGAGGAATCTCCGTTCGTCGAGGAAATTGCCAGAGTCGAGATCCCTAAGAAGTTCAACTTTCCTAGCATGATGACTTTCGACGACACCAACGATCCAGACGATCATATTTCTCTCTACAAATAAAAATTAATGACTTCATCTGTTTCGAGCGAGAGACGCGAGGCTGTCATGTGCAAAAGCGTTGGCACGACTCTCGCGGGTCCCGTGCTAACCTGGTTTATGCGTTTGCCTCAGGGTACGATCGCCTCGTTCGCGGACCTGGTCAATTCCTTTAAAATCTAATTCGCCAGCAGTCGGAGGCTCGAGAGGCAGTCGAGTGATCTCTATCGAATCACCCAAAGGTATAACGAACGTCTCTGAAGCTATCTTAACAGGTACAATAAGGAGAAAGTCGCGATCCCCCATTGCGATGTCACTACCTCCATCGAAGCCTTCAGACAAGGTCTGATCAAAGATAGCAACCTCTACAACGAGATCACCAAGTACCCATGCAGAATCTTCGAAGATGTCGAAGCCAATACCATGGCCGAGGTACGTTTGGAAGAAGATCACGAATCGCGAAAGGCATCCCACGAACCCGATCAATCCGATCGCAAATCTTCTTCCGACAATCGTCGAGACAGACGCCATCATCCCTACCCTCGTAATCGAAACGAGCAAAGTCAGGTAAACTCCTTCCAAGACAGGTTTCAAGACTGGAAAGACGGTCCGACACTGCCTCCTAGGGTCCAATCTTACAACTTCAGTGTTTCTGTGTCGGAGCTCGTCAAGAGTTTCGACAAATATGGGAAAGAAGTAAGATGGCCCCGAAAGAGCGACCGACCGGACGTCAAGAAGGACATGAGCAGGTGGTGCGAATTCCATGGTGACCACGGTCACTCAACGGACGAATGCATCGCATTACGCAAAGAGGTCGCCAAGTTACTCGCGTAAGGTCTCTTGCGCGACGTAATCTCAGAACGAGCCAAAGCCACCATGGAGCGATGAGATCAGGTAAAGCAGGATAAACCTCCATCTCCTGTCCATACAAAAATTATCAATACTATTTCAGGGGGCTCGGACGTATGTGGGAACACGTACTCCGCAGCCAAAAGACATGTGAGAGGAAGCAAAGTCAGTAAACCCGAAGTGCCAGAGTTCAGACAAACCAAAGTCTCCAACCTCCCAACGGTCACGTTTGACGAGTCTGACACTGACGGGTCGGAAAACCATCACGATGGTCTGGTAATCTCTCTGTCTATTGGAAATTGTTTGATACGTAGAGTATTAATCGACACAGAAAGCTCGACCAATCTCTTGACCTTCGACGCCCTCAAAGGGATGGGTCTGGGTAAAGATGATCTTATCAAGAAATCGACTCCACTAGTTGGATTCAGCGGTGAAGTCAAGCACACTATTGGAGAAATCATTCTTACAACATACGCCGGAGGAGTAAACCAACATGTCAAATTCTTAGTCCTAGACTGTCCATCTCCCTACAACTGCATTCTAGGCAGGCCATGGATACACGCAATGAAGGCGGTACCCTCAACGTACCATCAAATCATTAAGTTCCCTACCAAGTGGGGAGTTCAAGAGATCAAGGGCGACCAAAGGATGGCCAAGGAATGCTATGTCGCCTCCATGAAAAGCGCGGTCGAGCCCAAGATCGCATAGCAATCACAACTCGGCGAAGGATCCAGTCGTTACATCGAACCAGATATGGAAAAGCTCAACGAGATTGCACTAGATCCCTCAAAGCCAAACCAAACGGTAAGAGTCGGGTCAGACCTGGACGACTCGACCAGACAACAAATATTGGATTTCCTCCGATCTAATGCTGATTGCTTCGCATGGTCACATGAAGACATGGTCGGGATATCTCCAAACATTATTACTCATAAATTAAATGTAGATCCATCTCACCCCCCTGTAAAGCAGAAGCACAGTAAATTCGCCCCCGAGCGGAATAAGATCGTCGACGACGAAGTCAATAGCCTACTGGAAATAGGAAAAATAAGAGAAGTAGACTACCCCGAGTGGTTAGCCAACGTGGTTGTGGTCCACAAGAAGAATGGCAAGTAGAGAATCTGCATCGACTTCACCGACCTTAACAAAGCATGTCCCAAGGACTCCTTCCCACTCCCTCATATCGACGCCATGGTCGACGCGATAGCAGGTCACGAAATGCTATCCTTCATGGACGCGTTCAGTGGCTACAATCAGATCCTCATGGTACCAGAAGACCAAGAGAAAATGGCATTCGTCACAAGTCAAGGTATTTATTGTTATAAAGTGATGCCCTTCGGACTAAAAAATACAGGGGCTACTTATTAACGACTAGTCAACAAGATGTTCAAAGATCAGATTGGGGACACAATGGAAGTTTACATAGATGACATGCTAGTCAAATCAAAAAAGAAGAAGGACCACATCGATCACCTCCACGACAACTTCGAGGTACTAAAAAGATATAACATGAAACTAAATCCTATGAAATGCTCTTTCGGAGTTTCGTCAGGGTAATTCTTGGGGTACATGGTGACACAAAGAGGAATAGAAGCCAGCCCAGAACAGGTCAAGGCCCTCATCAACCTCCGATCCCCTCGATGCGTCAAGGACGTACAAAAGCTGATAGGTCGGATAGCAGCTCTAAATAGGTTCATCTCGAAGTCGTCAGACAAGTGCAAACCCTTCCACGACGCTCTAAAAAAGAACACGTCCTTTCAATGGACAGAAGAACACGAAGTCGCATTTCAGGATCTATAGAAATACCTGTCCAGTCCCCTGTTGTTGGCAAAACCTAAAGACGACGAGCCACTATTATTGTACCTAGCAGTGTCGGCATCCGCTATAAGCGCATTGCTGGTCAGAGAAGAAGACGGTAAGCAATCGCCAATCTACTACGTCAGTCGAACGCTGCTCCCGGCGGAGATAAGGTATTCGTCATTGGAAAAACCCGTCTTATCACTGGTAATTGCGTCAAATAAACTCAAACCCTATTTCGAATCTCATACTATAATTGTCCGCACTAACCATCCCATGAGAGCAATCATGAGGAAACCTGAGTTCACAGGACGAATGGACAAATGGGCTATACACCTCAGTGACTACGACATCGAATACGAGCCCAGGACGATGATCAAGTCCCAAGCATTGGCTGATTTTGTGGCAGATTTCAGCCCGACCCTAGAACAAGAAGCCGTCGAAGAAGCAATGCAATTACTCACAACAGAGGAAACATGTAAATGGGAGCTCCACACAGACGGCGCGTCGAATGCTAGAGGATCGGGGCTAGGAGTCGTGCTGAAATCGCCACAAGGGGACAAGATAGCCCAAGTCGTAAGATGCGAATGGGACGCAACCAACAACGAAACTGAATATGAAGCACTCATATTTGGGCTCATTCTGGCACGCGACCTAGGAGTCCGAGAAATTGAAGTCACTTGCGACTCCCTCTTAGTTGTAAATCAAATACAGGGATCGTACAACGCCAAGGACAATAGAATGATAGCTTATCTGGACGTGGCCAAGCAACTAATCGACCAATTCTAAAAGTTCGACATCAGACAAGTTCCCAGAGATCTCAACGCTCAGGCTGACGCACTAGCCAACCTGGGATCCGTCTTGGATCCAAAGGAATTCCCAAACATCCCACTTACACACATCACAACACCAGCTGTTCCAAAAACACCCAAGGATTTAAGTACACTGCTGGAAGAACTCGTTACGTTGGAGATAAGCAACCGACCAGAAGAAGACATCGTCAACGATCATGACGACTGGACGCTACCTTACGTCAGATGGCTAAAACACGGTATCCTACCCAACGACAAAACGGAAGCAAAAAGGTTAAGGGTAAGAGCTCTCTCCTTCGACATTATAAGTGATGTCTCGTTCAAAATATCTGTCACATGGATACTCCTATGATGCCTCAAGACTCTAGAAGTCAGACGCATCTTACAATCGTTACATGAAGGAGAATGTGGCAACCACACCGGAGGACGAAGCCTCTCGGGGAAAGCCTTGCGAACAGGATACTACTGGCCCACAATGAATAGAGACGCGATGGAGTACACCAAGAAGTGTGATGCCTGCCAACGACACACACACGTTCCACATCAACCCACGGAACTCCTCCATCCGACTTTAGCACCATGGCCCTTCATGAGATGGGGGATGGATATCGTCTGAAAACTCCCACCTGCGTTGGGCCAACGAGTCTTCTTCCTCGCCATGACAGACTATTTTTCCAAATGGGTCGAAGCTGAAGCCTACTGAGAGATAAAAGATCAACACGTCATTTCGTTTATAAAACGCAATATCTTGTGCAGATTTGGCGTCCCGTCAGAAATCGTATGCGACAATGGCTCCCAATTCATCAGTCATAAGACTCGAGCCTTCTACGACCAGTGGAACATCAAACTGGTCACGTCCACTCCTCGGTATCCACAATCCAACGGACAAGCCGAGTCTAGCAATAAGATCATCATCAACAACCTCAAGAAACGCCTCACAGGGGCTAAAGGAAAATGGGCAGTCGAACTTCCCCTCATCCTCTGGTCCGACAGGACCACCCCAAAGAACGCGACCGGACAATCACCATTCTCACTCGTCTACGGAAGTGAAGCGGTCATCCCCGCCGAACTACTAGTTCCGACAGCCCGTTACAGCCTCCAGACGAATGAACAAAATGACGTCGAGCTAGCACACAACTTGGACACGGTGGATGAGACTAGGGAAAAAGCCAGAATTAGAATGGTCAGGTTCCAGCAGCAGGTCACAAGAAGTTACAACAAAAACGTTTGAGCCAAAGTCTTCAAAATCAGCAATTGGGTCCTTAGAAAGACATTCCAGAACACCAAGAATCCGACCGACGGAAAGCTCGCACCTCAATAGGAATGTCCCTACCTCGTCAAAGAAGTAGTCGGACAGGGAGCATACCAGCTGAAGGATAAAGACGGACGACCGATCCCAAGAAGTTGGAACGCTACACATCTGAAGTTGTATCACTTCTAGACCCACAAAGTAAGATGCTAAGATCCTCTCACTTTTCATATGATATTCGTTGCTACAAACTCAATTCTATTACATAAACCTAAATACTTACATCTAACAAGGATACTTTCTTGCGACCATAAGTACATGACGACATCGACATACAAGCTGGATCCAGTCACACAAAAAGCGCTTACACTACATTTACACGATCGATAGGAACACGAGGAGATGAATACCAGAGGCACGCCGGCACACCGCCTGCCTTATACAATACATAAGGTCAAAACACCTTATTACATCTATGCAATAAAGACATATTGCTTTCCTCCTCGGCATAACGCTAAGTCATGACTATACATAAACGTATACATTTAAAGGCCTCCCTTTTCTTACACGACACGGAAAGCCCTACTCGACGGAGCACACATCCAAATCCGACACAGATCAAAGGCGTCACGACTATCTTCTCTAGAAGAATCCGACAAAACACACGGACACGAAACAAGTTCGACTCTTTGTAAAACAGATTATGTCAATAAAAGTCTAACCTTTTTTACATCCACGCGACCCGCGATGATGGATGGGTCGCCAAAACATATTTTCTGCCTACACACATGTAGGACTTCAAGCATTCTTAAAAAACATATTCTACGACCCGCGATGGTGGACGGGTCGCCAAACCGGAAAATATTCTACCCACGCGCAGGTGGGACCATAAGTCATTTGTGAAAAAGTCAAGAGTCAGGGGTCGCAACGTTACCCTCAGTAGGAGTCAGGTCGGAAGAAGGCTGGGGCTCGATCGGCACGGTGTCGCCAGAATGGACCTTGTCTTCACCAGTGCTTTCGTCTGGAGATTTTTCTCCAACGCCAGCTCGCTGGAACAGCTCCGAACCAGGATTCCCCTTCGGAAACAGGGTATCCATGGTCTCCTTTTCTGCCTTCAGATCCCAGGTCTCCTGTTTGCCCTCTTCAAACTCTTCAATCATCTCGACACGCGACTTCAACGCGTAAAAAGCGCATACGTCGCCTGCGATCCGACCAGCATCGATCTTAGCCTGCTTAACCCTCTCTTCAACACTAGTCTGACTCTCACTAAGCTCCCTCCGACAAACATCCAGCTCGTCTTGGCAACTCTTCAGCTCCCTAGCGAAGCAGCGCTCAGCGTCCCTGAAGCGGCTTTCAGCCCCATCCACCTTGGTCTTCAGAGACACCAGATTGGACTCTGACTTAGCAGCCTTGTCCTCAGCCTTAGCAACCATCTCCATGACTCCAGAATACGCACCCAAGAGAAATTGAAAAGTCTGGAAAAAGAAAGACAAAATCAAAACTCAAGACCAACCAGCCTTATAAGAGAGGAAACATGTATACTTGAGATTCGACAAGATGACTCACCTTCCACGCAGAACACCCCGCCTCGCCAATGCAGTCCAAAGGAGAAACGCCATCGACTTCAGACTTCAAAGTCGGATCCTGAGCATGGAACAGATCGGCAATCGATGGACCGACCGAATCGATCTTTTCGACTCCACGAGCGACCACCGACCTCTTCTTTAAAGTGTCCGCCACCACCGTCCCGGCGTTAGGAGAAACACATGTTTTCCTTTTCAAGCCAACTTTGGCAGGAAGTGACGACTCAGCCGGTGTCAATTTACTCGATGAGGCCCTAGCCGCTGCCAACCTCTGCTCTATCAGACCCTTCCCAGTCACTCCCTTCAAGCGAGCGCTTGATCGACCAGCTGGAGATGCTGACATACCAGACAAGACATAAGATACAAACACATGACGAAAGATACATGACTCAAACAAAAAACTATAACACCCACAAATTTATAACCCATTTGGAAAGGTATTACCGCCAGTGACCTCGGTTTCCACACCGAAGCCACCCCAGGCTTTACCGGTTTAAACACAAATCATAATCAACAAGTGTGATATAAACATCATAACTTCATTTAAATCATTGTCGCGGAACCTCAATTCCAAATGCGACAAAATACAGAGTTATTACAATACAGCGGAAGACTTAAAATAATTTACAAGAGTATTGACCTCAATAGTCAATGCCCAAAGATCGTAGCCTGATTAAAACATTTTCAAAACACCATCCACGTTCATAGTCGATCTAGCCTTTTTGGACCTGTATGTGCCGAAACGGACGGACGACACCACCATGACGTTGCAGATAAATAGAATACAAGGGGTTAGTCTAATGAATAGACTAAGCAAGGGCGGAAAACATTAACAATTAATTCACACAAATGCTAACACAAGTAGTTCCACATATCAACAAATCACATCAAAGCCCTCAAGTGTTAACTAAACAGTTAAACACATCAACAAATCACATCAAAGCCTCAAGTGTTAACTAAACAGTTAAACACATATAGTTATCAAAACTGTTTCCAACATAATTAATAATCCTCCCAAATTAATTAACAATTGATAATTACTGAAACATGGAATGATTAATAAAGAGTGAACCGCCACTTGCCTGGAATAATTCCGGGTCAAATCTAAACGGAAAGGATTATAGGCTTACGGCCCAACAAGAAATAAGCTGGCAAAGGAGGGGCCCACGTGGTCACTGTTCCTTCATCTTCTACCACCCAAATCAAACAACCCATCTCACGTACAGCAAAACAACAACAGAGACAACCCACCACCACGCGGGGCTCGGCTGGGCTCCAACTCGGCGTCGGGCGGAGCAACGGTGGCGCGCAAGAGCCAGCAACGGCCTCGTCGGTGGCATTTCCTTCGTCGGAAGAAGCTGCAGCGGGGCGGGAAAAATAGAGAAACGAAAGGAAGGAGGAAGAGGAGCAGGGGAGAGATGAGAGGGAGCTCGGTCTCCACCTCTACCCTTCACCAACAACACCTCTAAGGATCACCTTTCTACTGACCAAAAAGGTTCGAAAAGCTTCTCGAACGAAGCTTAAAAACAGTCCAACAATGGCGTTTTTGAGAGGCTGAAGATGAAGGTCGAGTTTGGCTTCGGTTTTGGCTCTTTAAATAGCCCAAACAAACCCTTGGAGAGCAAGCAAAGGAGAGATCTGTAAGGGGCAAGCAAAGGGCACACAAGTGGAGCAACAAGTGGGGGAGGAGATAAGGCCCCGAGATAAGGCTGTCAGAGGCTTCTCGAAGACGAAGTCGTCATGCCCACCGCGGGGTGCGGCAGCCAAAGGGCCGCTGGGGGCGGTAACCTGCGTCTCTGATCCGTCTTATCCAAAGCTTAAGGGTTAAGTTAGCGTTAACTCGGGTTAATTAAACTTGTACACGAACGACAAATTAATCCTGAAAATACCTTAACTGTATTTTAAAATACTCAAAAAATTATTACAGAGTTCAAACAATTTATAGAATGTCCAAAACTCTCTAGAAATAATCTGACTAGCAATACGGGTATAAGAAAATTTCAAATTTACCCAGATATTCTTACTAAAAATTGAGGGATATTACATTACTACCCCCTTAAGAAAAGTTTCGACCCCGAAACTTGCAATAAGCCAATGAGGAACCTACCTCAACAACAAACTTACCATCTGAACTTAGTATCCTTAATTCCTTAAGATATCATTCTGAAAATGATTCAACCACCTTAATCCTTATAACACAACTCACCTATGAAAGGTAACTCTTAATCTCTTAACTCCACACATCTATCCTTAGAAGAGAGTTCGTCTTTTCTAGACATAGAAGCGAACTTCCATATCAGACTACAGAAACGGCACGACTATGAACGGTTAAAAATTCTTCATTTGAAAATTCAGAGCCTTCGGAAACATTTCAAACGAGTGATCAGTTTACAAATATTTATTTGTAAGCTTTGTTCAAAAATATTTCACCCAGATCTATAGCACTCCCCAGGCCAAGCTACCCCAGCCACATCACACACCCAGCCTGGTGACAACGACCAGCCGGTGTCGATACTGGCGCCGCCTGTGAGCCTACTAGAGCTGTTGAAAATATTTTCAACCAAAACGAGTAAATGGTTCATGAAATACCAAAACCCGTTTTAAAACTTTCGGCTCTGATATCAAATCTGTTTTAAAAATAGAACTTTAGCTCTGATACCAATTCTGTAACACCCCCAAATTTATAACCCATTTGGAAAGGTATTACCGCCAGTGACCTCGGTTTCCACATCAAAGCCACCCCAGGCTTTACCGGTTTAAACACAAATCATAATCAACAAGTGTGATATAAACATCATAACTTCATTTAAATCATTGTCGCGGAACCTCAATTCCAAATGCGACAAAATACAGAGTTATTACAATACAACGGAAGACTTAAAATAATTTACAAGAGTATTGACCTCAATAGTCAATGCCCAAAGATCGTAGCCTGATTAAAACATTTTCAAAACACCGTCCACGTTCATAGTCGATCTAGCCTTTTAGGACCTGTATGTGCCGAAACGGACGGACGACACCACCATGACGTTGTAGATAAATAGAATACAAAGGGTTAGTCTAATGAATAGACTAAGCAAGGGCGGAAAACATTAACAATTAATTCACACAAATGCTAACACAAGCAGTTCCACATATCAACAAATCACATCAAAGCCCTCAAGTGTTAACTAAACAGTTAAACACATCAACAAATCACATCAAAGCCTCAAGTGTTAACTAAACAGTTAAACACATATAGTTATCAAAACTGTTTCCAACATAATTAATAATTCTCCCAAATTAATTAACAATTAAACAATTGATAATTACTGAAACATGGAATGATTAAGAAAGAGCGAACCGCCACTTGCCTGGAATAATTCCGGGTCAAATCTGAATGGAAAGGATTATAGGCTTACGGCCCAACAAGAAATAAGCTGGCAAAGGAGGGGCCCACGTGGTCACTGTTCCTTCATCTTCTACCACCCAAATCAAACAACCCATCTCACGTACAGCAAAACAACAACAGAGACAACCCACCACCACGCGGGGCTCGGCTGGGCTCCAACTCGGCGTCGGGCGGAGCAACGGTGGCGCGCAGGAGCTAGCAACGGCCTCGTCGGTGGCGTTTCCTTCGTCGGAAGAAGCTGCAGCGGGGCGGGAAAAACAGAGAAACGAAAGGAAGGAGGAAGAGGAGCAGGGGAGAGACGAGAGGGAGCTCGGTCTCCACCTCTACCCTTCACCAACAACACCTCTAAGGATCACCTTTCTAATGACCAAAAAGGTTCTAAAAGCTTCTCGAACGAAGCTTAAAAACAGTCCAACAATGGCATTTTTGAGAGGTTGAAGATGAAGGTCGAGTTTGGCTTCGGTTTTGGCTCTTTAAATAGCCCAAACAAACCCTTGGAGAGCAAGCAAAGGAGAGATCCGTAAGGGGCAAACAAAGGGCACACAAGTGGAGCAACAAGTGGGGGAGGAGATAAGGCCCCGAGATAAGGTTGTCAGAGGCTTCTCGAAGACGAAGTCGTCATGCCCACCGCGGGGTGCGGCAGCCAAAGGGCCGCTGGGGGCGGTAACCTGCATCTCCGATCCGTCTTATCCAAAGCTTAAGGGTTAAGTTAGTGTTAACTCGGGTTAATTAAACTTGTAAACGAACGACAAATTAATCCTGAAAATACCTTAACTGTATTTTAAAATACTCAAAAAATTATTACAGAGTTCAAACAATTTATAGAATGTCCGAAACTCTCTAGAAATAATCCGACTAGCAATACGGGTATAAGAAAATTTTAAATTTACCCAGATATTCTTACTAAAAGATGAGGGATATTACAAAAACTTACACTTAACCCGGGATGACGAAAGAGTCGACATGACGTCCTGAGTGGTAGGGGCGACAGACAACAGGTTGACGTTCACGAATTTCCGCTCTGACGCAGGGATACCAAGAATTATATTGGTCAGACCTTCAGACTGAGCATCCGCTTCCAAGTCTTCAGCTTCAGGGACTACAAAAAAGAAGAGTTAAGCAAAAGGTTAAAACACTTAAAACTGGGCAAAGAGAAGTCAATTACGTACTCTCAACTCACCACTCCGACAGTAAAAACGAACAGTCACCCCCCTTCTCCAGAGACGAACGCTCGACGAAGAAAAACTTTGACCCACATCCACGGTCGTTTACGTCAAGGTTAGCCACCAAAGGCTTCCGACCCGGACGGATGCACAACTGGACCCGAGAGGAACTCTTCGACCCCAGAGAGTAGTTATACCACAAGGCGTCAAAATTAAAACCAGCCCAGACTGAGAATTCAACAGATCCAAAACCCTAAGGATCTGCCACGCTTGTGGCATGACCTGATGACGTGGCCTAAGGTCGTTATGGCAAATCAAAGTAAACCTCAACTTTCAAACTAGTATAGTAAGCAAGCAAGGGTCGAAATCCCAAGAGAATCACAAGCGTCTATTTTCTTATCACAAATCGAATACCAATCGAATAGCAGTAACAAGGGGGGTTTGTGAGGTTTAAATCAAGTAAGAAATAAAACAGAATAAATAATATGCAATCAAATGTGAGAAAACACTTAGCCAGGCAATTGCCACTTAAGTTTTGGTTGGTTGATCCTAGATTACTTCCAATTCCTTCTTATGATTATTCCTGTCCCGATCTTGTGTAGATTCAGAGGGAAACCTTTCACAAGGAACCCTTACCAATGAATAACCCTAGTACCACTAAAGGTTCAACCCAAAGGCATCAATACAAATAAGAATTAACCAGGATACACAGAACGCTCGCTCAGATGCATTTACCATGTAATTATCTCTCCCTACAATAGAAAAATTTCAACCAGAGCATGTAAATTGTAGTTGCTACAGCGGAATAGGACGTTAGCCCAACAGTTTTCTAATCCTAGCAATATGAAAATCACCAACAACAACTAGTTGCGCGGGCTAGTGCAATCAATGAAATCCAATGGAATAAGCTTAGAAGAGATAATATAATCCAATAGGAATTAAGAAAGGGAACATAACCTCACAACCAATAATCAAAACTTAAGCTTCCATTGCCAGACTAAGCCAAGGAGGCTTAGCTCCTCATAGTCATGGTGAAACTTCAAAGGAAAAGTAAACAACGATGAAAATTGCAACTAAAGTGGAATAAGAGTGTGTACTCTAACCCTAATGCATAAGGAGAGTATTTATAGGGCCCTAACAAATGACCTAAGCCCATTAAGCAAATAACTGAAATAGAAATAAGAAAAAGGGAAAATAAAACTAAAAAGATAATTCAGAATAAGTCCGAGCCTCTGCCGTGTCAGACCCACGATCGCAGGTGGTGGACCTTGATCGCGGCCCATGTGGCTCCGCGCCCTTCAATCTCTCTGCGCCCGCAGAAAACTCTCGACATGCTCTGAGGCCCGCGATCGCGGCACCCAATGCCGCGATCGCGGTTAATGGTGGCATTCTTGTCCTTTGCCTTGCACCAACTCGTCTCCTCTTCACTCCTTGGCGTCTTCTCTTGATGGCTTCCTTCCTCAGTGTCTTCATGATATCCAAAGTAGCTCAAACACCTCCAAAAACACCAACTTCGCCTCTAAACGCCATACACAAGAATGTGTCTAAATCTACCTGAATGGCACCAATAAAACCTCTAATAACTCTTAGTTAAGCCATACAAAGTAGTGCTTATCAAACTCCCCCATGCTTAGACCTTTGCTCGTCCTCGAGTAAACTAAAAGAAAGTCTACTCCTCCAATGCAGCACCCAAGGTCTCAGGAAGCATATCCTCCAACTAAGAGTTACCTAACCCATGCCAACGCTCCTGGCACCAATCTCATCTACAACACATCCACAACTCAACAAACTTGAGGGCAAGCAGAGTACTTCTCCCAAGCTCAACCCGGACATCCAATAGTGTAAAGTGACCCCTAATCCTAGCCTCCATCTATGACTCCTTATGCCTCCCAGAGTGACCTACCCGACAATCCTTCTTTGGCTCCTCTTCTTATGTCGCCCCTCCAGGTAAAATGAGATCCTAAAATCACTCCTCTTCTTTTCACTCATTTTGCCTAGGAGCCCTTTCGGGTTTTCATCCTAGCCACTCGTATTTTTTTCATAGATGTGCTCACATAAGCTCATATCACTCAGACACCTTTTTACCCCAGCCTAGCGCTGGTCTGGGCCACCTGCTTATTACCCAAGCCGCCCTTTCGAGTTTTCGACTTGTCCCAGGATTTTCATGTATGTCTTTTTTGCTTTTTTGACTTTTTCTTTTTTTTTTCTTTTTTTTTCCAAAAGGGAATGCGAACAATGGATAATACTGAATGGAAATAACAATGCTGAAATCGAAACTAAGTTACAAGATAGATAGCAAGTACTTTCTACTCCCCCATGCTTGAATCATGCATTGTCCTCAATGTATGGAAGACAAAGAAAATTATGATGGGAAGAAAGAAAGAACTCACTGAGCGTATGCCGGGGTGGTAGTCTTAGTCAATAACGCCAGGAAGGTACTCAGGGATGTAGGGATCCCCATAAACTTCATCACCACTTCAACAGTCGAACTTCCCAAGAGATGGATCATGGAATGCTGGAACTCCGAACTCAGTATGCACTGGTGGTGACGCACAGGTGAAGACGTACCCCAGGGAACAACAACAATGAATGGATCAAGGGTACACCGGTTGTTGCTCGCGAACATGATGAAGAAAGACCGCCTCAGAACCGCCATGAATGAACCACCGTGGAAATAACCGCCATAAGGGAAAGAACCGTCGTGGAAGAATCGCCATGGAAGGAACACCGTGGAGGAACCGCGATCGCGGTAGTGAAGGCCGCGATCGCGGGTAACGTACGACCTTTTTTTTTCAATTTTTTTTTCATTGAACAGTAACCCAGCGATCGCGGGTACTATTCACCCACGATCGCAGTTTTTTTTAAAATTTTTTTTTTCCCAGACTAAACCCTAATTCGCGGTGCGCCATGGGCCCGCGATCACGGGTTTTGTGTCGCGATCGCGGTTTTTGCTCGACTTTCTCCGGCCGCGATCGCGGGTGTTATGCCGCGGTCGCGGTTTCTTCTCGGCTTTCCTGTGTGGTTTAGTCGAAAAAACAGAGCAAAAACTTCAAAAACAAGGAAAAAAAAACTAAGTCTTACCTCGGGTTGCCTCCCGAGCAGCGCCTTGGTTACTGTCGTGGCTCGACATGGTGCTCTCTATTCATCCCGGGTCGCTTACAGCGACCACCCTTCTTGGTTCCAAATCTGGGGGGTGCCTCTTCAGGTACGACTGTACTCCCTTCCTTCTGCCTTTCATTGTGAGTGGATCACCCTTCATATCCATGACCGCAGTTGTCATCTTTAAGAACTCTCTTCCAAGCATTGCAGAGGTTGTACGCCTATTCTGCCCCGTGTCTAGTATGAGGCAATCCGACATCTGTCCTGCAACCTCACTCTTATGCTTCACCTTCGGCTTCTTTCCTATCTTCCGCCTCGCCTTCACAGAATCTGCACAACGAGGGATGCTGTTGGCCAGTGTGACCAAAGAAGCTTCTGGCTTGCTTCCATTGAGAGCCTCAGGGGGAGGTGCGATGGGAATCTGGGATTCCAGCAGGGGACATTCATGTTGAGTGTAGTTTTGAGGCTCATAGTCCCAGTCCTCGTCCATCTCCTCTTCAATTTCAGGCAACTGTACCGCGTCAGGTGGCATATTGTTCTTGAAGCTTTGGATTTCCTCTTCAATGTCCTCCTCAACCTCATCATCAAATTCAGCACAATGCCTTGTTTCGATTAGCATACCGGGGTTGCAGCACTCCTCCCGCGGTCGCGGGTTCTCTTTTGCGGGGAGCTCTCCAAATTCTGCCTTCTCCGTGAGATAACCGTGATCGCGGTTTTCGACCCGCGATCGCGGTTCTTCGCTGCGTTCTTCTCTTATCGACGCTTCATTCCTTTCCTCAGCATATGGGTCATTCAGCCTTTCCCCACTTCGCAACTTGATTGCATTGGCCTCAAGCTGGCCTTCACAGTACTTGTTTGGGGACTCCATTATTGCAGGTGTACTAGGCATCAGTTGTCCCAGTGATGCACCCAATTTTAATATAGATTGCTGAGAGGCCTGGTGCAAAGTGTAATTTTGCTGGGTGAGTTGAGAGAATCCCTCTTTCATTGCTAGTGCATTGTTTGCACCAGCTTGAATCACTCCTTGTGTATTGGTTGCACTTGCTTGAATCACCGCTTGTGTTAACGTTTGCAGTGCCTGGGTGAATGCCTGCAGCGTGCTCTCTTGCGCCATAGCTAGAGTTCTCCAACAGAATTATCTACTCTGAATCATACTTCGTCAATGAAAAGTTGGTAATGTTAAAGGGAACCATAAGATAGGTTCCCTAGAAAGATCAATATTCAATTTATACACAAGAAAACAGACAATGATTCCCCGGCAACGGCGCCAAATTTGACGTGGCCTAAGGTCGTTATGCCAAATAAAAGTAAACCTCAACTTTCAAACTAGTATAGTAAGCAAGCAAGGGTCGAAATTCCAAGAGAATCACAAGCGTCTATTTTCTTATCACAAATTGAATACCAATCGAATAGCAGTAACAAGGGGGGTTTGTGAGGTTTAAATCAAGTAAGAAATAAAACAGAATAAATAATATGCAATCAAATGTGAGAAAACACTTAGCCAGGCAATTTCCACTTAAGTTTTGGTTGGTTGATCCTAGATTACTTCCAATTCCTTCCTATGATTATTCATGTCCCGATCTTGTGTAGATTCAGAGGGAAACCTTCCACAAGGAACCCTTACCAATGAATAACCCTAGTACCACTAAAGGTTCAACCCAAAGGCAGCAATACAAATAAGAATTAACCAGGATACACAGAACGCTCGCTCAGATGCATTTACCATGTATTATCTCTCCCTACAATAGAACAATTTCAACCAGAGCATGTAAATTGTAGTTGCTACAGCGAAATAGGACGTTAGCCCAACAGTTTCCTAATCCTAGCAATATGAAAATCACCAACAACAACTAGTTGCGCGGGCTAGTGCAATCAATGAAATCCAATGGAATAAGCTTAGAAGAGATAATATAATCCAATAGGAATTAAGAAAGGGAACATAACCTCACAACCAATAATCAAAACTTAAGCTTCCATTGCCAGACTAAGCCAAGGAGGCTTAGCTCCTCATAGTCATGGTGAAACTTCAAAGGAAAAGTAAACAACGATGAAAATTGCGACTAAAGTGGAATAAGAGTGTGTACTCTAACCCTAATGCATAAGGAGAGTATTTATAGGGCCCTAACAAATGACCTAAGCCCATTAAGCAAATAACTGAAATAGAAATAAGAAAAAGGGAAAATAAAACTAAAAAGATAATTCGGAATAAGTCCGAGCCTCTGCTGTGTCAGACCCGCGATCGCGGGTGGTGGACCTTGATCGCGGCCCATGTGGCTCCGCGCCCTTCAATCTCTCCGCGTCCGCAGAAAACTCTCGACATGTTCTGAGGCCTGCCATCGCGGCACCCAATGCCGCAATCGCGGTTAATGCTCGGCATTCTTGTCCTTTGCCTTGCACCAACTCGTCTCCTCTTCACTCCTTGGCGTCTTCTCTTGATGGCTTCCTTCCTCAGTGTCTTCATGATATCCAAAGTAGCTCAAACACCTCCAAAAACACCAACTTCGCCTCTAAATTCCATACACAAGAATGTGTCTAAATCTACCTGAATGGCACCAATAAAACCTCTAATAACTCTTAGTTAAGCCCTACAAAGTAGTGCTTATCAAACTCCCCCATGCTTAGACCTTTGCTCGTCCTCGAGTAAACTAAAAGAAAGTCTACTCCTCCAATGCAGCACCCAAGGTCTCAGGAAGCATATCCTCCAACTAAGAGTTACCTAACCCATGCCAAAGCTCCTGGAACCAATCTCATCTACAACACATCCACAACTCAACAAACTTGAGGGCAAGCAGAGTACTTCCCCCAAGCTCAACCCGGACATCCAATAGTGTAAAGTGACCCCTAATCCTAGCCTCCATCTATGACTCCTTATGCCTCCCAGAGTGACCTACCCGACAATCCTTCTTTAGATCCTCTTCTTATGTCGCCCCTCCAGGTAAAATGAGATCCTAAAATCACTCATCTTCTTTTCACTCATTTTGCCTAGGAGCCCTTTCGGGTTTTCATCATAGCCACTCGTATTTTTTTCATAGATGTGCTCACATAAGCTCACGTCACTCAGACACCTTTTTACCCCAGCCTAGCGCTGGTCCGGGCCACCTGCTTATTACTCAAGCCGCCCTTTCGAGTTTTCGACTTGTCCCAGGATTTTCATGTATGTCTTTTTTGCTTTTTTGACTTTTTCTTTTTTTTTCCAAAAGGGAATGCGAACAATGGATAATGCTGAATGGAATTAACAATGCTGAAATCGAAATTAAGTTACAAGATAGATAGCAAGTACTTTCTACTCCCCCATGCTTGAATCATGCATTGTCTTCAATGTATGGAAGACAAAGAAAAATATGAGGGGAAGAAAGAAAGAACTCACTGAGCGTACGCCGGGGTGGTAGTCTTCGTCAATAACGCCAGGAAGGTACTCAGGGATGTAGGGATCCCCATAAACTTCATCACCACTTCAACAGTCGAACTTCCGAAGAGATGGATCATGGAATGCTGGAACTCCGAACTCAGTATGCACTGGTGGTGACGCACAAGTGAAGACGTACCGCAGGGAACAACAACAATGGATGGATCAAGGGTACACCGGTTGTTGCTCGCGAACATGATGAAGAAAGACCGCCTCCTAACCGCCATGAATGAACCGCCGTGGAAATAACCGCCATAAGGGAAAGAACCGTCGTGGAAGAATCGCCATGGAAGGAACACCGTGGAGGAACCACGATCGCGGTAGTGAAGGCCGCGATCGCGGGTAACGTACGACCTTTTTTTTTTTCGTTGAACAGTAACCCAGCGATTGCGGGTACTATTCACCCACGATCGCGTTTTTTTTTTTTAATTTTTTTTTCCCAGACTAAACCCTAATTCGCGGCGCTCCATGGGCCCGCGATCGCGGGTTTTGTGCCCCGATCGCGGGTTTTGTGCCGCGATCGCGGGTTTTGTGCCGTGATCGCGGTTTTTGCTCGACTTTCTCCGGCCGCGATCGCGGGTGTTATGCCGCGGTCGCGGTTTCTTCTCGGCTTTCCTGTGTGGTTTAGTCGAAAAAACAGAGCAAAAACTTCAAAAACAAGGAAAAAAAAACTAAGTCTTACCTCGGGTTGCCTCCCGAGCAGCGCCTTGGTTACTGTCGTGGCTCGACATGGTGCTCTCTATTCATCCCGAGTCGCTTACAGCGACCACCCTTCTTGGTTCCAAATCTGGGGGGTGCCTCTTCAGGTACGACTGTACCCCCTTCCTTCTGCCTTTCATTGTGAGTGGATCACCCTTCGTATCCATGACCGCAGTTGTCATCTTTAAGAACTCTCTTCCAAGCATTGCAGAGGTTGTACGCCTATTCTGCCCCGTGTCTAGTATGAGGCAATCCGACATCTGGCCTGCAAACTCACTCTTATGCTTCACCTTCGGCTTCTTTCCTATCTTCCGCCTCGCCTTCACAGAATCTGCACAACGAGGGATGTTGTTGGCCAGTGTGACCAAAGAAGCTTCTGGCTTGCTTCCATTGAGAGCCTCAGGGGGAGGTGCGATGGGAATCTGGGATTCCAGCAGGGGACATTCATATTGAGTGTAGTTTTGAGGCTCATAGTCCCAGTCCTCGTCCATCTCCTCTTCAATTTCAGGCAACTGTACCGCGTCAGGTGGCATATTGTTCTTGAAGCTTTGGATTTCCTCTTCAAGGTCCTCCTCAACCTCATCATCAAATTCAGCACAATGCCTTGTTTCGATTAGCATACCGGGGTTGCAGCACTCCTCCCGCGGTCGCGGGTTCTCTTTTGCGGGGAGCTCTCCAAATTCTGCCTTCTCCGTGAGATAACCGTGATCGCGGTTTTCGACCCACGATCGCGGTTCTTCGCTGCGTTCTTCTCTTATCGGCGCTTCATTCCTTTCCTCAGTATATGGGTCATTCAGCCTTTCCCCACTTCGCAACTTGATTGCATTGGCCTCAAGCTGGCCTTCACAGTACTTGTTTGGGGACTCTGTTATTGCAGGTGTACTAGGCATCAGCTGTCCCAGTGATGCACCCAATTTTAATATAGATTGCTGAGAGGCCTGGTGCAAAGTGTAATTTTGCTGGGTGAGTTGAGAGAATCCCTCTTTCATTGCTAGTGCATTGTTTGCACCAGCTTGAATCACTCCTTGTGTATTGGTTGCACTTGCTTGAATCACCGCTTGTGTTAACGTTTGCAGTGTCTGGGTGAATGCCTGCAGCGTGCTCTCTTGCGCCATAGCTAGAGTTCTCCAACAGAATTATCTACTCTGAATCATACTTCGTCAATGAAAAGTTTGTAATGTTAAAGGGAACCATAAGATAGGTTCCCTAGAAAGATCAATATTCGATTTATACACAAGAAAACAGACAATGATTCCCCGGCAACGGCGCCAAATTTGACGTGGCCTAAGGTCGTTATGCCAAATAAAAGTAAACCTCAACTTTCAAACTAGTATAGTAAGCAAGCAAGGGTCGAAATTCCAAGAGAATCACAAGCGTCTATTTTCTTATCACAAATCGAATACCAATCGAATAGCAGTAACAAGGGGGGTTTGTGAGGTTTAAATCAAGTAAGAAATAAAACAGAATAAATAATATGCAATCAAATGTGAGAAAACACTTAGCCAGGCAATTTCCACTTAAGTTTTGGTTGGTTGATCCTAGATTACTTCCAATTCCTTCCTATGATTATTCCTGTCCCGATCTTGTGTAGATTCAGAGGGAAACCTTCCACAAGGAACCCTTACCAATGAATAACCCTAGTACCACTAAAGGTTCAACCCAAAGGCAGCAATACAAATAAGAATTAACCAGGATACACAGAACGCTCGCTCAGATGCATTTACCATGTAATTATCTCTCCCTACAATAGAACAATTTCAACCAGAGCATGTAAATTGTAGTTGCTACAGCGAAATAGGACGTTAGCCCAACAGTTTCCTAATCCTAGCAATATGAAAATCACCAACAACAACTAGTTGCGCGGGCTAGTGCAATCAATGAAATCCAATGGAATAAGCTTAGAAGAGATAATATAATCCAATAGGAATTAAGAAAGGGAACATAACCTCACAACCAATAATCAAAACTTAAGCTTCCATTGCCAGACTAAGCCAAGGAGGCTTAGCTCCTCATAGTCATGGTGAAACTTCAAAGGAAAAGTAAACAACGATGAAAATTGCAACTAAAGTGGAATAAGAGTGTGTACTCTAACCCTAATGCATAAGGAGAGTATTTATAGGGCCCTAACAAATGACCTAAGCCCATTAAGCAAATAACTGAAATAGAAATAAGAAAAAGGGAAAATAAAACTAAAAAGATAATTCGGAATAAGTCCGAGCCTCTGCCGTGTCAGACCCGCGATCGCGGGTGGTGGACCTTGATCGCGGCCCATGTGGCTCCGCGCCCTTCAATCTCTCCGCGCCCGCAGAAAACTCTCGACATGCTCCGAGGCCCGCGATCGCGGCACCCAATGCCGCGATCGCGGTTAATGCTCGGCATTCTTGTCCTTTGCCTTGCACCAACTCGTCTCCTCTTCACTCCATGGCGTCTTCTCTTGATGGCTTCCTTCCTCAGTGTCTTCATGATATCCAAAGTAGCTCAAACACCTCTAAAAACACCAACTTCGCCTCCAAACGCCATACACAAGAATGTGTCTAAATCTACCCGAATGGCACCAATAAAACCTCTAATAACTCTTAGTTAAGCCCTACAAAGTAGTGCTTATCACCTGACATGGCGCAAGCACCAGAATCGCCAGAAAATCCCTGACAAGAGAAGAAAATGGAAACGTATGACCTATCCGAAATGGATAGGCATAAAAACAAATCCACCCATCGTAACGAGCGTCGGCCCTCTCGTCCGGATGCAGTAACCTCGCGACCGTCTCAGGAGGGAAGCATCCGACTTGGAGGATCTGCTCCAGCTCTGCCTCCGTCAACGTCCCCATCAGAGCATCAGCCTCCTTCAAGAGGAAAAGGGGGGGGGCTCGTTCTTGCTCGAGTTTGAGTGAGTCGTAGACGACTCGAAAGAATCACTGGAAACCATTTCCAGAACAGAAAGAGGGGGAAATTGGAAAGCAATTTTTTGGAAGAACTCAGAAAACCTACCAAAGCGAAGAGCAAAGGGGAGAAGATGAATCGAAACCATCAGAACCTGCTTCGGATTTATGGAGGGAATCATCAAGGCGCAGAGACGTCCCATCACGCCGCGAGATTGTCGCCACGTTAGCCCTCGCCTGTCGCGCCCAGATCGGAGGGTGGAGATCGTGTGGAGGGGAAGTTGTTTGGACTCCCGTGTCGTAGCTGCCTTGAGCCCAAAACAACTTGGGGCTATTGTTGGGCCCAACATGCTCCAATGGAGCCAGTGCAAGCGTATTGGGCCAAGATTCAAGTGAAGAAGTAGGCCGAGAAGACTGGAGGGAGGCATCGGGCATTCCTCGAACGCATGGGATCCGACCAACCCCGAGGATTTTGCCCAAAGAATTAATTGCTCGATCAAAGGCAAACGGTAACCAAATCAAGCACAGGATTATGATGCCATTAAGGAAGAATCCCGGAGATCACGTATAGGAATAAATGGAGAATATCATGGAAACGGTAACGGACGAAGGAGAAAATACCATAAATAGACCATGAAAGAATGATCGACACACGACACGTCTACGAACAACACTCATCTACTCAGCTCTCGAAAAAGCTTGCTGGCATATCGATTCTCGTTCAATTCCCCTGGGGCATTATCCGATTACAGTCGGTCGAGCCATCGGAATAGCCGGTCGGACAAAACCTGATCCCTTATTCCTCAAGGATAAGTTGTACTTCGATTCATTTCTGTCATCATTCGATCAATATATCATACTCTAATTTCGCATCTATTTCATACGTGGTTGATTGTTTATTTGGTTTGGATTTATTTTATACTATCCGATCAACTCGTTACCCCATCTAAGGCGATTTAGGTTGATTGATCTTTTCGCCCCAAAACAGTACATACGACAAAAGCCCTGTCAATGGCCTATGTAATACCCTAGCTGGTGCTAGAGTAATCCGAGAGCTCGTGATGATAGATTGATCCTTAGGATCAAGGAATTGAGAACAGAAAGACTGGATTGAGAGAAGAAGAGACAGAGGACTAGAGGAATGAAAGAAGAAGAAATCTATTTATTTTCAACATAACTGAATTCTGTTACAATCAAGCCTTATAAAGGCAAGGCCCAAAGCCACTAATGTCATACCATACATCACGTAAGCCGGGTATGATTGAGGGATTTACTTTGTCAGAAAACACCATCGAAAGGATTAATTTGTCTGTACAAAGGTTTAAGCTGTAGATGAAAAAAGAAATGCGAAAATTAATAAAATTGGAGATAGATGATCATGATCCTGGAAATTCATGTCCATTTGCCTCTTGCTAATAAAGCTATTCAAATTAAGAAATAAGGGATATATTCTTTGTAAGATTTGTCCAAGAGGAAAGAAAAACCTTAAGATCACCACAAGTATAAATTATTTATGAGATTAGTTTGGCTGAGAATAAACAAAAACACTATATATTAATTTATATATATTTTTTATGTGAACTTCGTATTTAAGTATTGATAGGCCCTAAAATGACTGCCCACGTAAGAGTTGTAATGGATCTCGAAAATCATCAGCATCCACTAATTTTAAAGCATTTCCTTAAACAATTAAGAGTAGAGAATAACATTGGTAAGCTTTGTTGTAAAAGCAAATTAGCATTTTAGCATTTAGGTCAGTATATCTTCTCTTAAATTAATGAGAATTTATGCATTATATTCCAAATTAGGTTTCTGATTAGTTAATTGTCTTTCTTCATTCTTATCTTATATATCCTTCAAGCCATAGTTGGATTGCCTAAAAGTTATAGGGCATATGTAATACCCTAGCTGGTGCTAGAGTAATCCGAGAGCTCGTGATGATAGATTGATCCTTAGGATCAAGGAATTGAGAACAAAAAGACTGGATTGAGAGAAGAAGAGACAGAGGACTAGAGGAAGGAAGGAAAGAAAAAGCAATCTGTTTATTTTCAACATAACCGAATTCTGTTACAATCAAGCCATTTTCGAAAGGAACTGTTTGTGGCTTTGGGCACAGCCTTACACTTCTCAACAACTTATCATCCTCAGATTGATGGTCTGACAGAGAGGGTAAATCAGTGTCTTGAAGCCTATTTGAGGGCTATGACAACTGCTAAGCCTGGATGCTGGATGAAGTGGTTTTCCTTAGCAGAATGGTGATATGATTCTAATTACCATACTTCGCTGCAATCTACACCATTTCAGGCTTTGTATGGCTTTCCTCCTCCTCAATTGGGTGTGGATTCTTCAACTATTTCAACAGCTGTAGTGGGTAATTGGCTCAACGACAAAGAGCTGACTCTGTCATAGCTTAAGGATAATTTGTGCCAAGCTCAGAATCGAATGAAAATGATGGCAGATAAGCATCGTCTGGAACGCGTATTTGAGGTAGGTGATTACATGTACTTGAAGCTCCAACCATACATGCAGTCTTCAATGGCCATTCGTCGCTACCTGAAGCTTTGTTCTAAGTTTTACGGCCCTTATAAAGTATTGGAAAGGATTGGCCCTGTGGCCTATCGTCTTGAGCTTCCTTCTACTTCCAGAATTCACCCCGTATTTCACATTTCTCAGCCTAAGAAGCATGTTGGTCCACAAGTGCTACCATTACCGACTCCTCCTAAATTGGATACCACATGAATTGTCATCGTCGAGCCCGCTGCTATACTAGACACCAGAGTCACTTACCTTGCCAATGGGGCACCAATTTCGGAGTGGCTCATCCTCTGGAAAAATTTAGATCGCTCAGAGGCTACTTGGGAAGCTGCAAATCACAAATTGCGTCAATTTCCTTCTTTTCAGTGAAGACTTGAGGACAAGTACTCTTAAGGGGAGGGAAATGTCATACCCGACTTATGTGATGTATGGTATGACATTAGTGGCTTTGGGCCTTGCCTTTATAAGGCTTGATTGTAACAGAATTCGGTTATGTTAAAAATAAATAGATTCCTTCTTCTTTCCTTCATCTAGTCCTCTGTCTCTTCTTCTCTCAATCCAGTCTTTCTGTTCTCAATTCCTTAATCCTAAGGATTAATCTATCATCACGAGCTCTCAGATTACTCTAACACCAGCTAGGATATTACATATGCCCTATAACTTTTAGGCAATCCAACTATGGCTTGAAGATATATAATATAAGAATAAAGAAAGACAATTAACTAATCAGAAACATAATTTGGAATATAATGCATAAATTCTCCTTAATTAAAGAGAAGATATACAGACCTAAATGCTAATTTGCTTTTTTTTTTATGGAAACTAATTTGCTTTTACAACAAAGCTTACCAATGTTATTCTCTACTCTTAATTGTTTAAGGAAATGCTTTAAAATTAGTGGATGCTGATGGTTTTCGAGATCCATTACAACACTTACGTGGGCAGTCATTTTAGGGCCTATCAATACTTAAATACGAAGTTCACACAAAAAAAAATATATAAATTAATATATAGTGTTTTTGTTTATTCTCAGCCAAATTAATCTCATTAATAAATTGTATTAGTGGTGATCTTAAGGTTTTTCTTTCCTCTTGGACAAATCTTATAAAGAATATATCCCTTATTTCTTAATTTGAATAGCTTTATTAGAAAGAGACAAATGGACATGAATTTCCAGGATCATGATCATCTATCTCCAATTTTATTAATTTTCGCATTTCTTTTTTCATCTACAGCTTAAACCTCTGTACAGACAAATTAATCCTTTCGATGGTGTTTTCAGACAAAGTAAATCCCTCAATCAAGATAATTTTATTTTTCTAAAAGTTGTTTTGTAAAAAACCTATACTATCCGAATCCTATTCTATAGGTACTTGTGTACAGTTTTTATGTCTGGATGATTTTTAAAAATATCTTAAATTTTTTGGGAGGAGATAAAAAGATCCTATATTTATTTAATTACACTTTGATAACATTGACAGAATGAGAAACTATATATGTTTTTCTAAAGCATAAATTGTAGGCCATAATTCATTACATGTAGAGCTGTCAAAAAGTGACTGAATTCGTTTTACCGACCTGATCGATCCGCTTTTGGGTCTGACCTAACTGAAATTTTTGGTAACCCGAATTTACCGAGACCGAACCCGACCAACCTGAATCTGACCCGATTAATGAATAAATGTGGAGTATTAATAAAATATATATATGATAAATGACATATAAATAATGGTAATATGCTCAAGTATCCTAAAAAAGAACATTGATGTACTTATATAATTTTCTATAATGCAAAAAAATATAAATTAATATGATATAAATTAAAAATAAAAATAAAATATGATTTTGGTCTACTAATAAAAATTACATTAAAATAATTAATAATATTATTATTATTTTAATTCATTTCAACTTAATTTAAATTAGTAATAAATTATTTAATAATATTTAAATAGTGAACAAATATTAAAAAATGACGCTCTTGACCTGTTGGTCAACCCGAACCGCTCGCTGATCTGTAATGACCCGACCCGACTTGACCTGTTATTCGAAATGACCTGACCCGTTCTCAACCCGAAATAACCGAACTGAACCCGACTTGACTGACCCGGTTGATAGGTCTAATTACATGTATAGTTAAATACTAGTATATGTCCATGTACCCTGTACGGGTCTGGTTAATAAGATTTAAATTTAAAATATTATTAAACATTTACAAAAATCAAATTGGTAAATTATAAGTTTAATCTCTTGAACATATGGTGATAAGGTTTTTGTGTGATTAGAATTGAAAGTATATATGTTAATATGTATAAAAAAAAGGAAAATAAATTAGAAAATTTATACAAATAACTAGAGTTGTCAATCGGGTTGGTCAAGTCGGGTTTGGTTTAGTTATTTCTGGTCCGGGTTGAGAATGGGTCGGGTATTTCGGATAACAGGTCAAGCTGGGTCGGGTCATTACAGGTTAGTGGGCGGTTCGGGTTGACCAACGGGTCAAGAGCGTCATTTCTTAAATGTTTTGTTCACTATATAAATATTATTAAATAGTTAAAAAATAATTTAAATATGTCAAAATAAGTTGAAATGAATAAAATAATAATAATATTATTAATTATATTAATGTAATTGATATTAGTAGACCAAAATCATATTTTATTTTTAATTGGAATTTATATTAATATAATTTATAAATTTATGCATTATAAAAAATTATATAAGTACAATAATGTTCTTTTTTAAGGATAATTGAACATATTACCATTATTTATATGTCATTTAGCATATATATTTTATGTTATATTTTATTAATATTCCACATTTATTCGTTAATCGGATCGGGTTCAGTCTCGGTAAATTCGGGTTACCAAAAATTTCGGTCAAGTCGGGTCGGGTCTAAAAGCGGGTCGGTCCGGTCGGTAAAACGGGTTCGGTCACTTTTTGACAACTCTACAAATAATTGAATAAGAAAATATATAAATTATATTTAAGTAGTGGGAATGGGTAGATAATCAATTAGAAAGGGAAAAATTGTTAAATTACATGACATATTAACTTCAAATATTTTTAATATATGTTACTACTTTTGCATCATGAATCATCAATATATTTTCAATTTCTTGTTATCAATTATATTAATTTAAGTATTAAAACTATAAGAACATTACTTTGTTAGGTATATAATTTTGAAAAAATGTACCTTTGACATGATTAAAATGTAGATTATAGTTTTTTGCTTTAGATATTAATTTATAACTAATTTTAGCATAGTTTTCGATTTTTTTATACACATATATATTATAAATAATTTTTATTACAAATAAGAAGTAATATGGTAAAGTATATATTATAAATAATTTTATTTACAAATAACTAATAAAATAAAAAGATCTAAATAATCTTTGAGATTATAATATCTGTGTCACTAAGGTAGAGCTGGCCAATCCTGAACCGGAATCGACGAACCAGACTTGAACCGGACCGGACTTGAACCGGACCGGCGGTTCAAGGTCCCGGCCGGTTCAGGTTCAGGTTCAAGGTATAATTGAACCGCCGAACCGGCGGTTAAACCGGAGGTTCAACCGGCGATTTAACCTCTTGTTCATGAATCGGCGGTTCATAGGCGGTTCAACAACCGGTTCACGAACCGGTGGTTCAACAACCGGTTCGTAGGCGGTTCAACAACCGGTTCACGAATCGCCGGTTCAACCGCCGGTTCAGGTGAAAAATAAATATTTAAAAAATAAAATATACCCATTACCCTAAAATCCAAAACACCCCTAAAACCCTAAACCCTAAACTAAAACCCCAAACCCATATAATGTTACATAATTACATTACATTTTAAATCTTAAAAAAGCTAAAACAATCATAAACACATTAAAAAAATGTTTAAATAATTAAATATAAAAAAACTAACCATATAGTTGTACAAAACCTTAAAATACAAAACCTTAACCCTAAAACTATAAACCTTAACCTAAATCATATAATGTTACATACTTACATTACCCTTTAAATCTTAAAAAAGCTAAAAAAAAACATAAACACATTAAAAATGTTCAAATAATTAAATTTAAAATAAAACCTAACCATAAACAATATAAAACCTTAAAATACAAACCCTTAAACCTAAACTATATACCCTAACCTAGAGTCTTATATCCTACATTACTCTTTAAATGATTAAATCTAAAAAAATCTACAAAAAAACATAAACACATTAAAAACGTTCAAATAATTAAATTTAAAATAAAACCTAACCATAAACCATAAACAATACAAAACCTTAAAATACAAACCCTTAACCATAAACTATACACCCTAGACTAGAGTCTTATATCCTACATTACTCTTTAAATGATTAAATCTTATTAAAGCTATAAAAAACATAAACACATTAAAAATGTTCAAATAATTAAATTTAAAATAAAACCTAACCATAAACCATAAACAATACAAAACCTTAAAATACAAACCCTTAACCCTAAATTATACACCCTAACCTAGAGTCTTATATCCTGCATTACTCTTTAAATGATTAAATCTTAAAAAAGCTATAAAAAACATAAACACATTAAAAGCGTTCAAATAATTAAATTTAAAATAAAACCTAACCATAAACAATACAAAACCTTAAAATACAAACTCTTAACCCTAAACTATACACCCTAACCTAGAGTCTTATATCCTACATTACTCTTTAAATGATTAAATCTTAAAAAAGCTACAAAAAACATAAACACATTAAAAATGTTCAAATAATTAAATTTAAATAAAACCTAACCATAAACCATAAACAATACAAAACCTTAAAATACAAACCCTTAACCCTAAACTATACACCCTAACCTAGAGTCTTATATCCTATATTACTCTTTAAATGATTAAATCTTAAAATAGCTACAAAAAAACATAAACACGTTAAAACGTTCAAATAATTAAATTTAAAATAAAACCTAACCATAAACCATAAACAATACAAAACCTTAAAATACAAACCTTTAACCTTAAACTATACACCCTAACCTAGAGTCGTATATCCTACATTACTTTTTAAATGATTAAATCTTAAAAAAGCTACAAAAAACATAAACACATTAAAAATGTTCAAATATTTAAATTTATTATAAAACCTAACCATAAACAATAAAAACCTTAAAATACAAACCCTTAACCCTAAACTATACACCCTAACCTAGAGTCTTATATCCTACATTACTCTTTAAATGATTAAATCTTAAAAAAGCTACAAAAAACATAAACACATTAAAAACGGTCAAAGAATTAAATTTAAAATAAAACATAACCACAAACCATAAACAATACAAAACCTTAAAATACAAACCCTTAACCCTAAACTACATCCTAACCTAGAGTCTTATATCCTACATTACTCTTTAAATGATTAAATCTTAAAAAAATTACAAAAATCATAAACACATTAAAAATATATTTAAATAATTATAATCATTATTAAGTTCAAGCCCTTTTTTTAATGTTTTTTTTTTAAAAATGATTTTAATTTTTTTATTTTATTTTAATTTTTATTTCTTCGAACCGGGTTCCGAACCGGCGGAAAACCGGCCGAACCTGAACTGGACCGCCGGTTCCGAGGGTAGCCGGTTCAGGTTCATGAACCTGAACCGGCGGTTCATGAACCGTGGCCAGCTATACACTAAGGTAAGTTATTTAAGGTAAAATATAAATAGATAAGAAATAGAATATGTAAATATCAAAATTAGGAAATGATATAATAATAATTGTACATTGAGATTTGCATACGTGACATAGCTCACGGGCTGACACACAGAAGAGATAATTAGAGCTTTAGTATAGTATATAGATATAGATAGATTAATATATGTTCCCGTGCCTTGCATGAGTTTGATTTAAAATAAAGTATATATTTTAACGATGAATTATTTTTTAAACTATATAAAACCAAAACATGAAAAATAAACAGAAAAAAATATAATACACAAACTACATCAACTATTAAACATATAAAAATAAATAAAGTTTAAATAATTAGTAGGTAAATCATAAATGACAGTTGGTAGGTAGCTAATAAATAAATTAGTTGTCATATCTTTATCAAATCTGATAATAATTTTTTTATTGGCAATTTGAGTTAAATCAAAAAATCGAGTTTTTGAGCTTTTTTCAGAGGCTTGATAATGCTGCATCATTTACAAGCTGTCACGTAAGCTAAATGCATGAGAGTTCGGCGGTTGACACATAAGAAAGATAGACTTCTCTTTAGTATATATAATATAATACATAATAGATATATAGAGGCCTTTGTTATTTCACGCACGGGTAAAATTTCTATTTCACGCACTGTTTCGTACGTGACGTATCAAATGAAACCGCCCGTGACGAACGAAAGCATTCCGTCTGTGACGGACCACGGTAAACCGTCTGTGACGCACCAACCCTATCCGTGCGTCACGGATGAACATTCTGATCCGCAACACGATTTTAGAATCGCCATAGCTTTTGATTCTCTAGTCCAAACGCGCTGAAATTTAGAGGAGGTATAGTTGATATCTTGATCTTTAATATGGAGTTGGAATTACTCAATTCGGAGTTACGTTGAAAAAGTTATACTTTTCCAAAGACGGGACAAAGAAATAGAGATCTCTTAAGCGCCATGGCGAGTAGAGATATCTCAAACCATTAGAAAGAAGGGATACGATTGCTTCAAAACAAATGAGAAACATTTGACAATCGAGATGGAAGAAGCTTTCTATTATCTTTATGTATGGCCAATCTTATTGAAATTATAAGCATTATTAAGACTCTAATTTGGCCAAACATAGTTCATTTTAATATCGGTGTGTATATTACTTGCACTATACTTTTAGATTTATTAAGCCACTAATTAAACTGTCATATAGTATTTTTTGCAATATATATACATAAAATATATAAAATAAAATATATTTTATATTGTTTCATGAATATATTACTTAAAAATTTGTTACCTTTATGGAACAACTCATTCTCATGCATATTTATAAAAGAAACTTAATTTGTTTAACCGTCTGATTCTTACTTTAATAACATATGATTTACTTGAGCTACATAATACTTCTCTAATTTTTTAGCATGCTAAAACAATATAATTATTATAATATTTTTTATTAGTCAATAGCATCTTATATTATCAATTGATATACCGTTAAATATATAATTTATATTTATCCAAACATGTACATGACACATGGACATATAGTAGTTATGTACTATTAACATACTCTAATAAATGTTTTTCTTTTCAAAAATCGATTTATCTAGGTCTTTGTTTTGAATTACAATGCAAAATCTATCAAGTCATATAATTTAAAAACTGAACATAATCAGAATAAGTTTATAAACAATTACTTTATTGATGTTAACATCAATAAAAGAAATTTAATTTAACGCCTTGGTTCATCCGTGATGGACAAAACATGTTCATCCGTGATGGAAGAAGCATTTTCATCCGTGACAGATGAACATGTTTCTTCCGTCACAGATGAACATGTTTCGTCCGTCACGGATGAACATGCTGATCCGCGACACGATTTTGAAATCGCCATAACTTTTGATTCCCTAGTCCAAACGCGCTGAAATTTGGAGGAGTTATAGTTGACATCTTGATCTTTAATATAACGTTGGAATCACTCAATTCGGAGTAACATAGAAAACGTTATACTTATCCAAATACGGGACAAAGAAATAGAGATCTCTTAAGTGCCAAGGCGAGTACAATAACATTTAAGTCGGATTACAATAGCATTGCAATCATGGATCACAATAGCATTACAATGTGCGAGTACAATAGCATTTAAGTCGCCTTGCGACCTCGTCTCTTTCTTGTAGAAGAAGGTTCGAACGCCATCAGTTGAGAAACGAATGGAGAAGTATCTCTACTCGCCTTGGCGCTTAAGAAATTTCTATTTCTTTGTCCTGTCTTCGGAGAAATATAACTTTTTCTACGTAACTCCGAATTGAGTGATTCCAACTCCAGATTGAAGATCAAGATGTCAACTATAACTCCTCCAAATTTCAGCGCGTTTGGACTAGGGAATCAAAAGTTATGGCGATTCCAAAATTGTGTCGCGGATCAGCATGTTCATCCGTGACGCACGGATGGGGTTGGTGCGTCACAGACGGTTTACTGTGGTCCGTCATGGACGGAGTGCTTTCGTTTGTCACAGGCGACTTCATTTGGTACCTCACGGACGAACCGGTGCGTGAAATAGCAATTTTGTCGGTGCGTGAAATAGAAATCGTGTATATAGATTGATATTTGTTCCTAATCCTAAACAATAAATTGAGTAAATAATAGATGAGATCTTTTATAAAATATCTACCTCACTCAAATGATGATTTGATAAACAAATTACCCAGATAATATTCAGACAATAAAATTTTAAATTATTAATATTTTGTTAGCTAGCCGTAGATACTATTCACCAAATTATTTAAATGATATTACAATGGTAAAGATTTATACTATTTAGTAATTTGTACGATAAATGAATTATAAATAATATTATTAGAAATTATAGTTCCAATTTATTTTGTATAATTAGTGGATGGATCTTTGAGAGGATTATGTATATATAGAGATGTCAAAATTCGACCCGACCCGCAAACCCAACCCGACCCGATCCGCGTTTTCTGGGTTGAGACCCGACCCGAAAAGTATTGGGTCAAAATTGACCCGACCCGTTCGACCCGAAAATTCATGGGTTGGGTCATTGATCTGTTAGGTCAATACAAATGTGTTTATATTTTATATATTAAATATTATGATATATTTTATTATTAAAATATTATATAATAATAATTTTTTGATTTAATATTTTTTGTTTTAATTAAAATATTATTTTAATATTCATTTTATAAAATTTTGACAAGGCGCTCACGACCCGTTGGGTCGACCCGAACCCGTACCTGACCCGCAACGACCCGACCCACAATTGACCCGCAATCGACCCGACCCGATATGCTTAAACCCGAACCCGACCCATTTGACACCTCTATGTATATACAATTGAGGTAAGTTGTGTTGTATAAGAAAATAATGTAAAAAGATAAATAAGTAGAATAAGTAAATCTATAAATATATAAAGTGGAATGATGGCGCAATTAATGTCCAATATCTCTTATTTTTTTGTTGATACTAAATTTTCTAATATAGCTCAATGGTTAAAGACACTCTCATAATACAAGAGGTTTAGGGTTCAATTCCCCTTCTTAACAACTTTATTTTACTATTTTATATTTCATTATCTTTTTGTTTATATTAATTAGTTTATCAAATCATTATAGCTATCTATTTATCTATCTATCTATAAATATATCTCCTTATTCTTCACAAATTGGTACTCTAGCTGTATCTGAATCCTTCACTGAGGAAAAGGCAGAGGTGGCTTATATGGCGAATGAGCAACATACTTGGATTCTTCTTCTTGTGGCTTCTCCACAGGCACCTTTGTCGCTTCTTTTTCTCTTGGACTGTGCTCCTCCAAATGTTTTTCTTCACTCAAAGAGACAGCCCTGCAATGCTCCTTGGGGTTGACTTTGGGTTGACCAGGAAGTTGACCAGCCGACCTAGGAACTTTCATAGCAATTTGGGCTAACTGACTCTCAAGATGGTCCATCCTCTTAGGCAAGCTCTCAAAGCTGTCAACCTTCTTAGACAATGCTTCCAACTGAGAAGCCATGTTCCCCTGAACTTTAGCTATTTCCCTCAACACAGACTCAAGTGTAGAGTTCTCAAATGATTGAACGGGATCTTGATTTTGCGGTTGAGAGACTCTCAGTTGGAACCTCGGTGGTGGTCTTTGTTGAACATCGTCATTCTTGTAGGAGAAGTTTGGATGATTCCTCCACCCAGGATTATAGGTATTGGAATACAGAACATTCCTAGGACCTCTGTTGAAGCTATTCATGTAGTTCACTTCTCCCTGGGACTCATTCTGAGAAGCAAATAGGTGACAAGATGATATTGTATGGTCATTCTCTCCACAAAACTGACAGGCTGTACCAGAAACAACCTGTATGGATTGCCCTACACTTTGCGCTTGAGACTTTTGCACTAACAGATTCAGCCTCTTGATCTCTTGTGCCATAGCATCTATTTGAGCATGTTGGTGTGTCTCAGAACTAACCTCATACATCCCTGCAGGTTTCTTGGAACTAGAAGTAGAGCAAGGATTACTGTAATAATGAGAGTGTTGAGCGGTATTCTTAATCAAGTCCCAAGCATCATCAACTTCCATACTCATGATTCTTCCACACACTGAAGCATCAATGATTAGCCTGGTAGAATTATCAACATCGTTGTAGAAGACATGCAGCAAGGTCCACCTTTGTTGCCCGTGATGGGGGCACAACATCAGCAATTCCTTGAATCTTTCCCACCCCTCGTAAAGAGACTCTTTATCCTTCATCTTAAATACAAGAATTTGATTCCTCATCTCAACAGTCTTCTTGGGTGGAAAGTATTTGTTGAGGAATGCCTTTGTTAACTCGTCCCAAGTTGTTATCAAGCCAAGAGGTAGGGCCTTGAACCAAGCTTTTGCCCTGTCTCGTAGAGAGAATGAAATGGCTCGCAGGAATAGTGCATCTTGGGATACCTCATGGATCTTCACAGTATCCATTAGCTCAATAAAAGTGGCCAGATGTTGGTGTGGGTTCTCAGAAGGTAGACCTCCAAATTGATTATGTTGAACCATATTGATTAGGGAAGGTTTCAACTCGAAGTTATGAGCTTGCACCGGAGGTCGAACCACACAAGAAATAGGACCAAGGTGAGGCATCACATAATCACCAAGTGTCATGCGTGGTTTCTGAACCTGTAGAGGAGGATCGTCCTCCACTCTGTTGTCACCCATTGCTTGTTCTCTAGCTTTGCGTTGTTGTCTTCTTCTAGCACGAAAAGTACGGTCATGTTCGGGATTGTAGTTGTTGAGATTATTGGCGATCAGGGCTCTTCGCATCTAAAGAAAACAAGTCTGAAAGCAAAGCAACAAAAAACAAGATTTAAAATAAAACAAAGACTTAGTCGAACCAGTTGTAGGAAAACAGCTGATACTAGCAATAGTCCCCGAAAACGGCTCCAAAAACTTGATAGGACAAAAACCTACCCACAAGCGTATGGGATCAGTTGTAGCTTTTCAAGTATCGTTCCCACGAGGACTATGTAGTATCGATTGTAACTTTGACTGGTAAGCTAAGCCAAAAGATGGGAATTTTCGTTGAACAAATAACTAAAATTAAGAAACAAATGCAAGTGATGATTGTAATCAATGAAGGGAAAGTTCCAAGGCAAGGGATCCCCACAACTATGCTTCAATAGATTCAACTAGATAAAAGTCTGAATTTAGTCTGTCTTTGTTGAAGGTAACTATCTTAGGTAATTACTAATTCCTCTCGGATGATAGCAAATGTGCCCAGATTCAATTAACAACCACTCTTGCGACTTGCTAATCAAGATCTAGACCCTTTGGGCGCTTAGAATATTCTAAGGTTAAACTGAATTAACATCCACTCTCGTGACTTGCTAAATCCAACCTAATCTTAGGGTTTCTATGATAGTTATTAATCCACATGAGAAATTAAGATGCTCTTACAATAATAAAATCTCAGGTTCAATTCCTAGGATTCCAATAGAAGTCATTATCTCTCGGTCTCAAACCCTATCTGACTACCTATTAACGTTTTTATCTCTCGGTTGCAAACCCTAATAGGATCCAATTCGCAAAAGCTTATATGGGCATTAAGCATCTAAGAATGAATCAACAAAGTTTCAGATTTCCATTCAGGAAAATATCAAACAAGTCTACTTACGCATAGTTCGGATCACCCCAACCCTAAAAATATGGAAATTAGCTAGACATAATTGCGGGAACAATCAAATTTAATCATAAACAAGATTAAAGAGAAAGGGAAACTTAGTCTTGAATCCAGTAGAACAATCTCCAAAGTTGAAAGCTTTAATTGAGGCAAACAACTAGGTCTAGAGAGTTAGAAAAAGTGGCAAAAGATTCCTCTATGATACGGTCCTTGTGAGGATCGCGTGCTGGACAAGGTTAGATTCGCCACCCAAGTCGTCGGTTGAAGCCACGAATGTACGAGTATGATCGGAAGATGAAGGGAAAGGGGATTCACGAGTGAACAGAATTTGAGGGAGATTTTGAAAGGATAAGCAACTGAATTTCTTGGATAAACACACCAAGAAAATCAGAAGAAAGTTTGTAGATTATACCTTGGATGGACACACCAAAAACAATCCACAAGTGTTTGGATGAACACACCAAACAATGACGCCAAACCTAAAGATTTCTCAATGTTTTCTCTCATGGAAAAACTCAAGAATTTTATCAGATTAAACGTCTCAAACATTGTAGCTGCAAGCCAGCTTATAAACACAAAAATTACCTTGTCTTTGAACACAATTAAGGAAAAACATAAAGTGGTGCTCTAAATGGCCTGGTCAATTCTCAACACCATTTGCCTTCAATTTTGGAGATAAATGACAGCATCCAATGTGCCACGTCATCACCAAACTTGGGGGCAAAGTCACGAGTGGTTTGTGAGATAGCCTTCTTTCAATGCCATGACACTACCGGCGTCGGGCTTTCGTTGTCATCCAATGCCATCTCCAGGCAAACCTTCGAACTCCTTCTCACTCCTTGACTCCATTGGCATGTAGGAATGTCATAAGCATGTTGGAGAAGTTTGGCTTCATTTGGACACTCGGGGTCTGGTAAGCGTCGTTGTCCTCCCTTCTTGGCATTGTCCGGCGTCGGGGATGGCTTGTCTTTGGTTGTCTTCGTCATTCCCTCTTCAACTTTGGTCGGCCAACTTGAGGTCCTTTGCTCTCTTTGGGTCCTAGTAGGTTGTGGAAGAAGTTGGGAGCCAAGTGGATGAGTTGCGCCGACGAAGTTGTGATCACCTTCCCTTGTCATCACCGTTGCATGTGCTCTTAGGGCAGTCACAAGGCAATTCTCCACTTGCATAGGAACTCCTTGAGCATATATGCCTATTTGAAGGTGCTTGAGCACCTTGTTGGCTTGGGAACGCGTGAGCACGCCCATGGCCTGGTGAGTGTCGGCCTTAGCTTGTTCCATGCATGCCAATGCTCGGGCGCCGGCGCGAGTGAGAGGTTTGGTGGGCGCCGTTGAGGTAGTTGGAACACCCACACTTGAACTAGCCTTGTGTGCAATAGGCGCCTCGTTTGTAGGAACTTTGTCACTTCCTTCTTCATGCCCTAGAGGTGACGTCGGTGCCGATGGTGGTGACGTTGTATGCTCTTGATGCGAATGCTGATTCGCATCATCCTCCCCCCTTGGGGAAGATTCGACCTCGAATCCACATGACCTACACCAACAAACGTTAAATAGCAAGGTTTCTCAAAAACGCCTAAGTACACAAAGTTTCTTGCCCTTGTCATGACTGTATGTACTCTCCTAGAATGCACAAATATGATTTTGAGGGTACTACCCTTCTTAATATGCAATCTATCTCCTAGAGTTTCACTTGGATGAATAACATGGGAATGACTAGACAAAATTCCAAGCAAATAAAAGAGATACACATGATAGCTTCGAAAGTGTGTCCTTAAACTCATATGTAAAGCATAAGTAATAGGCAAGAAGACTCCTTTTTCTTTTGTGAGCGGCTTGATCACCTTGGGAGGTTTGAGGACTATGGATGACTTGAGGGTACAAACTTGACTCTTCACGTTGGGTATAGATGCCTTGCAAAGCTCATGGGGTAGTTTGAATACCCATGGTTTCTTCTCCTTATGCACCAAGCTCTTGGCATGCCTTCTAGCCTCCTTCAATGCTTCCACACTCATGGCCTCCAACCGGTACCACACTTCATCTTTATACACATGATTCACATTGAGGTGGCCTTCATGGATGACGTTAAGGTCGAACTGCCATGGTCGCCCTAAGATGAGATCAAATGCATGTGTGGGCATCACCACAAATGTCGCCCAATCCGAATAGGCTCCCAAGCTAAAGCTCACATGAACCTTCTTATCCACGTTGATCTTATGGCCCTCATTCACCCATCCTATCACAAGGGGTGGATTTTATGGTTGAGTCACAAGACCTAACATTTGAACCACGGATTCAGAGATCACATTTTGATCACTTCCACTATCAACCAAAGCCAAGAAAGGTTGGTCGTGGCCAGCAATGGCACGTAGGTGGTGGAAGCTTTTCTCTCATTGGCCATAGTCAACCATGGGGGTGAGCTCTACAAAAGGCACCTCCAAAAACTTTTCTTCTTCAAACATAGGAGGCATCTCCCAAAGCTCATCTCCATCATATATTGACTCCATGTTTGCATAAGAGTCATACCTTGGATCAAAAGGCTCTTCTTTCACCTTAGAGATCACAAAGCCTTCTCCAATGGTAGTGGTTGCTAGACTTTTCTCTTCCTTATCTTCTTTGTTCTCAATAATTTCTTTAGTCACCAAACTCTCGCTCATGGCCATAGGGTCTAACAACAAATGATCATATTCTGGGTACTAATCAAAGATTAGGGGCAGGTCCCATCGGACAACTACATCGTTGGTCACATCCTCAGTGAAAGGGTAACTCACGGTGCCATGAGGTTGGCTAGGGGTTGGTGCATCCCTGAGGATCTTCCCTTTGTCTCCATGTATAGACATAGCAACCAAAACACAAACAAGGCACTTAGCTCAAAAACCGAATTGAACAAGTTTAAGTCACTTACCTTGGCGTGTTCCACTTCAGCAGCTTCAATGATGTCTCTTTCGCTAGAGACAAACCCTAACTAGTGCACAATCACAAGGAAAAGACACCCTTCCAAGTGTAGTTACAAGCTCCAAGCCAATAAACCACAAAGAAAGTTGTAATGAACACCACGTGTAGGGTTTGGCTAGGAGACGTGTTTGGTCAACAAGCTTTGTTTCTCACATATGTTTAGCACTTAGTTCAGATAGTCAAGTCTAACTCAAGTGCACAAAAGCTACTAAGCACTTACCTTCACAATTTCAGTCCTTAACAATACTTACATGAAACAAAAAGGAAATTTCAGGAAAGTACTCGACTTTTTCTCGTTGAGTTTGATTTTTCTATGGCCTTCCCTTTTGTCTTAGGCCGGGTATTTCTTTGCTCAACCCCTTTTTCTCGAGTTCAATAGTTAACTTAACAATTCTTGCTTGCACACAACTCAACTTTACACTTTTGAACACACGTCACAAATAATAATAACTTATTGCTTAACTAGTCACACAGTTGCCAAAAACTGAAATTGCTTCGAAATAGGTACGTTTCCCGTATCTGATTCCTTGAATTAGACTTTATTATATATATTTCATGCAACCACACGTGAGTAACTCAGCCAAAAAAGTTTAAATAAATTCAGCAATTGGTCAAGGCTAATTAAAGAGAGAGCATTCAATGACAGGAATTAACTTGGCTGGATTAATGAGGAGGAGTTACAAGCTGGTCATGGGGGTTATACTTTCAAAATAACTCAAAAGACACCCTCCAAACCCGTCCTTCCAGATCTACAACCAGGTTCTTCCAATTCACACGAAAAAAAAAACTCAAGAACACAAGATAGAAACAACAACAGCATCGGCTAGAAGCACTAGGTGTTCATTGCATGCATTTCTTGCGTTTCACTAACTTGGATTTTGTTACTAACCTTGAAAAGGCTCTGATACCAAATGATACGGTCCTTGTGAGGATCTCGTGCTGGAAAAGGTTAGATTCGCCACCCAAGTCGTCGGTTGAAGCCACGAATGTACGAGTATGATCGGAAGATGAAGGGAAAGGGGATTCACAAGAGTTTGAACAGAATTTGAGGGAGATTTTGAAAGGATAAGCAACTGAATTTCTTGGATAAACACACCAAGAAAATCAGAAGAAAGTTTGTAGATTAATCCTTGGATGGACACACCAAAAACAATCCACAAGTGTTTGGATGAACACACCAAATAATGACGCCAAACCTAAAGGTTTCTCAATGTTTTCTCTCAGGGAAAACTCAAGAATTTTATCAGATTAAACATGTCAAACATTGTAGCTGCAAGCCAACTTATAAACACAAAAATTACCTAAATTGTCTTGAACACATTTAAGGAAAAACATAAAGTGGTGCTCTAAATGGTCAGGTCAATTCTCAACGCCATTTGCCTTCAATTTTGGAGATAAATGACAGCATCCAATGTGCCACGTCATCACCAAACTTGGGGGCAAAGGCACGAGTGGTTTGTGAGATAGCCTTCTCTCAATGTCAAGACACTGCCGGTGTCGGGCTTCTGTTGTCAGCCAATGCCATCTCCAAGCAAACCTTCGAACTCCCCGGAAATCCTTGACTCCATTGGCATGTAGGAATGTCATAAGCATGTTGGAGAAGTTTGGCTTCATTTGGACACTCGGGGCCTGGTAAGCGTCGTTGTCCTCCCTTCTTGGCATTGCCCGACGTCGGAGATGGCTTGTCTTTGGTTGTCTTCGCCGGGCCCTCTTCAACTTTGGTCGGCCAACTTGAGGTCCTTTGCTCTCTTTGGGTTCCAGTAGGTTGTGGAAGATGTTTGGAGCCAAGTGGATGAGTTGCACCGACAAAGTTGTGATCACCTTCCCTTGTCGTCATCGCTGCATGTGCTTCTTCGTGCCTTAGGGAAGTCACAAGGCACTTCTCCACTTGCATATGAACTCCTTGAACATATATGCCTATTTGAAGGTGCTTGAGCACCTTCTTGGCTTGGGAACGCATGAGTGACGTGGCCTAAGGTCGTTATGCCAAATCAAAGTAAACCTCAACTTCCAAACTAGTATAGTAAGCAAGCAAGGGTCGAAATCCCAAGAGAATCACAAGCGTCTATATTCCTGTCACAAATTGAATACCAATCGAACAATAGTAACAAAAGGGGGGTTTTGAGGTTTTAATCAAGTAGAAAATAAAACAGAATAAATAGTATGCAATCAAATGTGAGAAAACACTTAGCCAGGCAATTTCCACTTAAGTTTTGGTTGGTTGATCCTAGATTACTTCTAATTCCTTCCTATGATTATTCCTGTCCCGATCTTGTGTAGATTAATAAGGAAACCATCCCTAAGAACCCTTACCAATGAATTACCCTAGCACCACTAGTGATTCAACCCAAAGACAGCAATGAACATAAGAATTAACCAGGATACACATAACACCTCAACCAGAAGCATTCAACATGTAATCAAATCTCTACATAGATAAAATCCACCAAAGCAAATAAAACCTATGCTTGCCACTCTAGACCAGGACGTTAGCCCAACAGTTTCCTAGTCATAGCAATATGAGTAACAATCAATAAACCTAGATGGCCTGTCTAGACAAATCAATAATTATTCAATGATATTCTGCTTAAGAGAAGAGATATAGATCAATAGGAATTAAGAAAGGGAACATAACCTCACAACCAATAATCAAAACTTAAGCTTTCATTGCCAGACTAAGCAAAAGTGCTTAGCCTTCCATAGTCTTGAGAAAACAACGATGATGTAAAACTAAAACCTGATATGAGAGTCTCCCTAGAATGAGCTCTCTTCCTAGGTTAAATAGAAAAGAGAACTAATATGGGCCTAACAAGTTCCTAAGCCCATTAGGGAAAATAATAACAAGGAAAAAGAATTAAATAGAAAATAGGAAATAATGATCCTAAAGAAAAAGAATAGATAATAATAAAATACTAAAAAGTAGAAAATGATATATCTCGGCTTGGCCTGCTCCCGGCTGGGATCCGCCTGGACCCGCAATCGCGGCCTGTGGGCCCGCGGTCGCGGTTACGTTGTGTAGCCGCTGCTCCTCTCCTCATCACTTCTTCAACTCCTAATCCGCTCCTTGGTGGCTCCATATCCCGAATCTCCAAATATACTCCAATAAGCTCAAAACACCACCAAAACACCAATCTTCGCCCCCAAACACCATGCCACAAGAATGTGTCTAAATCTACCCGAATGGCACCAATAACCCTCTAACAACTCTTAGTTACGCCCTACAAAGTAACGTCTATCAAACTCCCCCATGCTTAGACCTTGCTCGTCCTCGAGTAAGCTAATAATGAGCCTACTCCTCCAATGAAACACCCAAGGCCTCAGGAAGCATCTCTCCAAACACAATGTACTAAGAGTTGCGCTTAACCCATGCCAAAGCTCCTGACACCAATCTCATTCACAACACATCCTCCATCAACAAGCTTAAGGGGCAAGCAGAGTACTTCCCTCAAGCTTAGCCCGGACATCCAATAATGTAAAGTAACCTCTAATCCTAGCCTCCATCTATGACTCCTTATGCCTCCCAGAGTGACCTACCCGATAATCCTTCTTTGTCTCCTCTTCTTATGTCGCCCCTCTAGGTAAAATGAGATCCTAAAATCACTCATCTTCTTTTCACTCATTTTGCCTAGGAGCCCTTTCGGGTTTTCATCCTAGCCACTCGTATTTTTTTTCATAGAGGTGCTCACATATGCTCACGTCACTCAGACACCTTTTTATCCCAGCCTAGCGCTGGTCCGGGCCACCTGCTTATTACCCAAGCCGCCCTTTCGGGTTTTCGACTTGTCTCAGGATTTCCATGTATGTCTTTTTTGCTTTTTTGACTTTTTCTAATTTTTTTTTATAAAGGGAATGCGAACAATGGACAATGCTGAATGGAAATAACAATGTTGAAATCGAAACTAATTTACAAGATAGATAGAAAGTACTTTCTACTCCCCCATGCTTGAATCATGCATTGTCCTCAATGTATGGAAGACAAAGCAAAATATGAGGGGAAGAAAGGAAGAACTCACTGAGCGTACGCCGGGGTGGTAGTCTTCGTCAATAACGCCAGGAAGGTAGTCAGGGATGTAGGGATCCCCATAAACTTCATCACCACTTCAATAGTCGAACTTCCCAAGAGATAGATCATGGAATGCTGGAACTCCGAACTCAGTATGCACAGGTGGTGACGCACAGGTGAAGACGTACCACAGGGGACAACAACAATGGATGGATCAAGGGTACACCGGTTGTTGCTCGCGAACATGATGAAGAAAGACCGCCTCAAAACCGCCATGAATGAACTGCCGTGGAAATAACCGCCATAAAGGAGGGAACTGTCGTGGAAGAATCGCCATGGAAGGAACACCGTGGAGGAACCGTGATTGCGGCAGTGAAGGCCGCGATCGCGGGTAACATACGATTTTTTTTTTTTACCGATGAACAGTAACCCCGCGATCGCGTTTTTTTTTTGTCAGACTAAACCCTAACTCGCGGCGCGCCATGGGGCCGCGATCACGGGTTTTATGCCGCGATCGCGGTTTTTGCTCGACCTTCTCCGACCGCGATCGCGGGTTTTATGCCGCGGTCGCGGGTTCTTCTCGGTTTTTCTGCGTGGTTTAGTCGAACAAAAACAGAGCAAAAATTTCGAAAACAAGGGAAAACTAAGCTTCTGAAAGAAAAACTAAGTTGAAAGTCTTACCTCGGGTTACCTCCCGAGCAGCGCCTTGGTTACTGTCGTGGCTCGACATGGTGCTCTCTATTCATCCTGGGTCGCTTACAGCGACCACCCTTCTTGGTTCCAAATCTGGGGGATGCCTCTTCAGGTACGACTGTACCCCCTTCCTTCTGCCTTTCATGTGAGCGGATCACCCTTCGTATCCATGACCGCAGTTGTCATCTTCAAGAATTCTCTTCCCAGTATTGCAGAGGTTGTACGCCTATCCTTCCCCGTGTCTAGTATGAGGTAATCCGACATCTGGCCTGTAACCTCACTCTTTTGCTTCACCTTCGGCTTCTTTCCTATCTTCCGCCTCGCCTTCACATAATCTGCACAACGAGGGATGCTATTGGCCAGTGTGACCAAAGGAGCTTCTGGCTTGCTTCCATTGAGAGCCTCAGGGGGAGGTGTGATGGGAATCTAGGACTCCAGCAAGGGCCATTCATGTTGAGTGTAGTTTTGAGGCTCATAGTCCCTGTCCTCGACCATCTCCTCTTCAATTTCAGGAGAACATACCGCGTCAGGTAGCATACTGTTCTTGAAGCTTTTGATTTCCTCTTCGAGGTCCTTCTCAACCTCATCATCAAATTCAGCACAATGCCCTATTTCACCCAGCATACCGTGGTTGCAGTACTCCTCCCGCGGTCGCGGTATCTCTTCTACGGGGAGCTCTCCAAATTCTGCATTCTCCTCAACATGCCGCTGGGCAGCATTGCCCTTGGGTTGAGATTCTGCTATAGCAGGTATCCATTGCGTCAGCCGCTCCATTGATGCACCCAAGCTTAACAAAGTTTGATGAGATGATTGGTGCTGAATATGATTTTGCTGAGAGAGCTGAGAGAATCCCTCTCTCATCACTTGTGCGTTGTTTGCACCGGCTTGAATCACCGCTTGTGTTAATGCTTGAAGTGTCTGGGTGAGTGCCAACAGTGTGTTCTCACCATAGCTAGAGTTCTCCAACAATGTCATGCTTTCTTGCGCCATAGCTAGAGTTCTCCAATAGAATTATCTACTCTGAATTGCACTTCGTCAATGAAAAGTTAGTAATGTTAGAGGGAACCGTAAGATAGGTTCCCTAGAAAGATCAATATTCAATTTATTTACTAGAAAACAGACAGTGATTCCCCGGCAACGGCGCCAAATTTGATGTGGCCTAAGGCCGTTATGCCAAATCAAAGTAAACCTCAACTTCCAAACTAGTATAGTAAGCAAGCAAGGGTCAAAATCCCAAGAGAATCACAAGCGTCTATATTCCTGTCACAAATTGAATACCAATCAAACAATAGTAACAAAAGGGTTTTTTTTTGAGGTTTTAATCAAGTAGAAAATAAAACAGAATAAATAGTATGCAATCAAATGTGAGAAAACACTTAGCCAGGCAATTTCCACTTAAGTTTTGGTTGGTTGATCCTAGATTACTTCCAATTCCTTCCTATGATTATTCCTGTCCCGATCTTGTGTAGATTAATAAGGAAATCATCCCTAAGAACCCTTACCAATGAATAACCCTAGCACCATTAGTGATTCAACCCAAAGGCAGCAATGAACATAAGAATTAACCAGGATACACATAACACCTCAACCAGAAGCATTCAACATGTAATCAAATCTCTACATAGATAAAATCCACCAAAGCAAATAAAACCTATGCTTGCCACTCTAGACCAGGACGTTAGCCCAACAGTTTCCTAGTCATAGCAATATGAGTAACAATCAATAAACCTAGATGACCCGTCTAGACAAATCAATAATTATTCAATGATATTCTGCTTAAGAGAAGAGATATAGATCAATAGGAATTAAGAAAGGGAACATAACCTCACAACCAATCATCAAAACTTAAGCTTCCATTGCCAGACTAAGCAAAAGTGCTTAGCCTTCCATAGTCTTGAGAAAACAACGATGATGTAAAACTAAAACCTGATATGAGAGTCTCCCTAGAATGAGCTCTCTTCCTAGGTTAAATAGAAAAGAGAACTAATATGGGCCTAACAAGTTCCTAAGCCCATTAGGGAAAATAATAACAAGGAAAAAGAATTAAATAGAAAATAGGAAATAATGATCCTAAAGAAAAAGAATAGATAATAATAAAATACTAAAAAGTAGAAAATGATATATCTCGGCTTGGCCTTCTCCCGGCTGGGATCCGCCTAGACCCGTGATCGCGGCCTGTGGGCCCGCGGTCGCGGTTACATTGTGTAGCCGCTGCTCCTCTCCTCATCACTTCTTCAGCTCCTAATCCGCTCCTTGGTGGCTCCATATCCCGAATCTCCAAATATACTCCAATAAGCTCAAAACACCACCAAAACACCAATCTTCGCCCCCAAACACCATGCCACAAGAATGTGTCTAAATCTACCCGAATGGCACCAATAACCCTCTAACAACTCTTAGTTACGCCCTACAAAGTAACGTCTATCAGTGAGCTCGCCCATGGCCTGGTGAGTGTCGGCCTTAGCTTGTTCCATGCGTGCCAATGCTCAGGCGCCGACGCGAGTGAGAGGTTTGGTGGGCGCCGTTGAGGTAGTTGGAACACCCACACTTGAACTAGCCTTGTGTGCAATAGGCGCCTCATTTGTAGGAACTTTGTCATTTCCTTCTTCATGCCCTAGAGGTGACGCCGGTGTCGATGGTGGTGACGTCGTATGCTCTTGATATGAATGCTGATTCGCATCATTCTAAAAACCTAAAATGAAGTACTTATACATAGGATAAAAAGTTTCTAAGAATAAAGTCATTCGGGTAAAACGCACGGCCCGTGTCTTGACTGTGCGGAAAACGCACGACCAAATTGCTATAGGTGTGAAACCGCACAGCCGTGCGAAAAAACGCACAGGCAAAAGTCTCCGTAGGCGAAAACGCACAGCCATGCGAAAAAGGCACAGGCAAATTGCGAGAAATCACCGCCTGCACGGCCGTGCGGTGGAACGCACGGTCTCTTGAAGGAAATTCAATCCAAACGCACGACCTCCCACGTGTCTTGCACAACTCTCGTTTTAGCTCGAATCCGGCCCAAATTCCTCACGGTTCGTCCCGTTAGCCTCCAGATGACATCCGAGGTCCCAACAACATCCATAGAAAGCTCTAGAAATCCACCCAAGTACCTGAAAACACACATTTTCTTGTGTAGACCTCCATAACAAAGAAATCAATGCAACTAACTATAAATGCAACACAGAATGCATAAAACAACCTAGACTTAACACAAATGCATGTCCTAAACGTGTAACAAATTGGATGTCATCAGTTAGCATTAAAATTCCTTCAATGAGATAACTTTAAGCTTTTTTTGGACACATCACTACTGTAAAATGAAAATAAAAATGAAATTAATTAAGGTAATTATAAGATTTTAGACGCAATGATAAAACAATATTTTTTTGTATGAACAATTAATACGCACATATATGACAAACTTGATAACAAAAGAGATAGGATAATATCGATAAGGTATTTTGGTAATATTTTAAAGGATCAAAGAATCTATTTACAATAAAAATAGAAAAAATAGATGATTTTCACATTTATGAATGTTTATGTGTTGCAAAATCTTTACACATTGCATTAATTATAATTCTTTTTTATAAAAATAAGTTATAATAATATACTACAATATGCCTCGTGCATAGTACGAGCATGACCACTAGTATTTAAATATATGAAGGATGAAATAATAAATGGCAAAAGTGATTATCCTAAGTGACATATTTAATTGGGTGACACGTATGAAAGATAAATTAGACTTTAGTATATGTACATAGATGCTCATTAAATGGTGATTTGTGCTGACCAAAGAAAGATGTTGAAATCGTTTTGTTGTTTGACCTAAACCAATCACACAAGAAAACAACGAAGCGCATCTAGTGTAGTGGTATCATAGTACCCTCCCACGGTACTGACCGGGGTTCGATTCCCCGGATGCGCATGTAATTTGTTGTCTTTGTTTCCTTTTTTTTTTGGTAGGTCAGTTACTTTCGTCGTGTAATTGATCCGAAAGATTCTGAATTTAAGTAGGTTTTTTACTAAGTTGAACTTTGTACCTACTGTATGTAGTATGAACCAAATAAGTCTAAGGAGAATGAATTCACGCAATAAAATGACTAATGGGGAATAAAGAAAAATTAAAAGTTAGTTTACATTAGTTACACCATAAGCTGTAGATGCAACTTGTTTACAAGAATCACTAGGCCAAATACCTCAACGTATTAGGATCATTTTGGTCTCTTTCCAAAAATTCACGATTAATAAGATCTTCAATCCGCTTCTTCATATCCTTAATATCCGGCTGCAGTTTCACATTCCGTAAGAATAAATTAGTTTTATTTTATTAAAACATAAAGAAAATATACATTTGGTGCAATTACCTTGAACATGTGGCTCACCTGCTTAACACACTCCATCACAAGCTTTTGTTGTTTCAAAACCCGGCTTCGAGCGCATAACGTCTATCGTTGACAACATCTTCGATGACCTTTGTCTTCTTCTTCGTTTTGACAGAGGGAAGAGGAATCTACATTTTGTAAAATTGGTACCAACATACTCAAAACACAGTCCATTTGTTACAAACTGACACAAAAATAAAGCTTCTTGTTGTTACCTGATTCTTGTCATTTTGTCTATGAACTTAGAATTGAACTCAAAGTAGTCGGTTGACGATATTGTATACGTGCTAGGTTCCTTTTTGAGTATCTTATACTTTCCACATGATAAGGAATGCAACAGTCTAACAACATCATCATCATCACTCAAGTTCAGATGTGTCTTGATCTCTGAATAGCGCAATCCATCTGAAGTGTTGAACAGAAGCAATGCAGCCCCCTGCAGAACAAATCGAATACAATGACATTAGCATCTAATCATTGCGAGATACAAGTCAGTTGTTATATATAGCAGACGTGAGAAAAAAAAACAGAAAACAAAAAACACAAAGAACATAACAGAGTGTTAGCTACCTCCATGGGCAGAAGATCGGAATTCATATTACAATAGGGTATGAACAAAAGAGAGTACATAGAATATTCTTGTAACCCCAAAACAGACTTGGCCCACAAGTAAAGCCCAAATAGAGAATCACACCAGCAACTCGGAGCCCAAATAGGAAAGTGTGAGATTCAAGGCATCCCAATACCAATTATGTCGAGTAAATCGTACCTGAGAGGTTGTCACAATCAGCTCAATAGTCTTTGAATCAAACTTCCCATCAATGTAGCATATGCCCAAGGAATAATTCCATGTTAGTTTCCTACGCTTCGTCGTGCATTTATAGAATTCTTGGTAACCCTCAATGCACCTTGCCTATGGAAACAATGAGCAAGTATAAACATTCAGATCAGTTACATGGCGAAAGACTAGTACTTTGAAACATACTAGAGCAGATGATGGTAGTGTTTTTTACCATCTCTGGTGGTAGATTCAGATGAAGTGACTTGTGAGGAGGCCAGTATACTGCATTCAGCACAGTGGCCCTGAAGTCAAGGTAGTCGTCGAATTTGGTTTGGTTCTCCCCTGCCAAGGCTAGATCTGTCAACTGCAAATAGGAGTAAGAAGATCAACAAACATATTACATTTGGCCTCTGTTTGGTTGACAATTTTAGTGCTATTAAAGGTGAGAAACAAACCATTCCCTCCATTTTGATGTGATTTGTGCACCAAAATGATGTTTTAGCTTCATCTCTCATGATATTCGTTTGCGCTTTTTTCAAATAGAAAGCGACGAGCAAGTTTTCTCCTGTCACAGACATGCTAGATTGAGCTCTATAGCTTCAACTGAGAGAGTGAAGGAAACTACAAGTTTTTGTTCAAACATGGGTGTTACTTAGTTTTACCTGTAAAATTCAGCAAACAAATCTTTATCCGTTACACAAGTGACCATCTTTTCAAGTGTTTCTTCTATGGCTTCATCACTTCAATTCTCACCACGACCTTTACTTAGAATATCGTCAGAGTGTCACAAGCAGCTCTGCACTCGAACTTCTGGGTTCAAAATTGTTGCACAAGACCTCAAATGCCTCCTTTAGTGCCTGCTAAGAACATATATGTATAACAACTTGTTAGCACCACAAATAAGAACAGGAATCCAGATGTGGACCATAAGTTCTCAGACGCGTACATTATACAAGGGAGTTGCGCAGGTGAAGCGATCCCTTACATATTCCATGTATTTATAATGAAACTCAATCATTTCCCTTATGGATACCTGCAAGAGAATGGCATTACCATCATCATATATATAGTCTTCAGCACTATCCTTTGCTTGACATGAAGATATCCTTACTATAAGAATAACTTCGTACATTTTCAAAGTTTCTTAAACTTGCAATAACACCACCAAAGATACAAATGTAGGATTTTTGCTCACAACCTCAATAACATTGTTTTATATACCCCTCTTAGATTATCACAAGCCCTGTTTTGCAATTTAGTAACCTTGATGATAGAATTCAAGGGTATGAAATTTTACTAGTACAAAACATAGGATAAAATCTGAATGCTGGGAAACAATAATTAAAGACTGTTGTTTATATGTGAATTCTAGACAATGTATGAAATATGAATGGTCAAGACAAGCACCTTTTTATTGCCAGCGGCGTCTTCAGCTTGCTTATACAAGGCCATACCTTCAGCAATAACATGCTGCCATGAGCATTTAACAAACATAGTCAAATGGAAAGTCATACTTTTCCTTTTTAAACGACAACAACAAAGTGAAAACGACGATTTCCCGTATACACGAACACGAGTAGAAACAGAGGTGAGAATGGAATGGAACTACAGTCAACCTGCTTAAAGAGCCACATTTTGAGTATGGCAAGTAAAACTATATATATCAAGAAAGATGCAATTAGTGAGGAATCCATATAAGTTTGAAACTGCCTGCAGTAGATTTGGCACACTGCTGGGTTGCAGATATTGGGAACCAATATCCTCCTCCCTTTTCAAGCACTCCTCTGCCTTTAACATGTAATCTGGACAGGAATATTGAAGAATCCAACTTGAAGCCTTCCTTGAATAGAACTCTTAGCATGTGAGCTTCAAATGCAGGGTAGTAGTTGATTATCCCCATCCCAATTTCATCCAAGATAGCCAAATATTTTTGGGCAAAGCCCTGTCAATCTGCTTTCCTTGGCGCTCTTGATCAATCTAACAAGCAACTATCTCGACAGTAAAAAACATACAGCTTCCTAACTTAGTGTGACGTTGTTGATCAAACATAGAATGACTTACCAGAGAAGTCACACCATCCCATACTGGACCATGTACAAACACCTGAAATTAAGCACATTTGTTGGATGAGTAGGAGGATATCATACACAATTAATGAATAAAAAGAAGACAAAATGAGATATGAAGATACCAGGTTACGGAAGCAGGAAAGGCCAGCGTCGACAAGCCGTGGAAGTGACCTTGTTCTAGTCAAGTTTCGGTCATAAGCTCGTGATTTTCCCACCTCTTCACAAGCTCACTCAACAGAAACTCGCCACTCTTCTCTCTAAGAGAAGGGACTACCTAAATCATATCACATTAATTAGTTGCAAAACGTCAACTCAAATCAACCAAACAAACTTAATAGAATACCGTTGAGTTGATATATTTTTTTTTTGGTGAAAAGAGAGGCGGCACTCTCGCACGCTAAATTAAAACGAAAATACGGCTAACGTCTAACAAGCCGGGGCATAGCCACACCCCTTACATCATCAGAAAGAAAAGGGCAGACACTACTAACAGGATCATTCAAAATGTGAAAACCAGTGGGAAAATTAAAAGCAATAGAAGCAAGATGATCAGCGACACGATTCGCCTCACGGAAAGAATGACGAAATTGGACAAGCCAATCTCTAATAATAAAGCTCTGGCACGACCGCACCAGGCTGGCAAGCGGATGATGAGGAGAAATATGCTTATGAAGAAGAGTAATAGTCAGGGCAGAATCCGACTCCATAATCACACGACACAGACCCATCTCCCAAGTTAAATCCAACCCATGGAAGATACCCCAAAGTTCAGCCATAGGAACCGAACACACACCGATAAGCTTGACGAAACCCGCCACCCACGTCCCGTCACTATCCCGAATCACACCGGCTGCACTGGCAAGACCAAACGGACCCTTCTTGGCACCATCCGTGTTGATCTTCCACCACCCACCAGGCGGCCTACACCAAGCCACAAACTCCTCCGAACGCACAAGAGAAGAGGACTTGGCAGGACTCCCGCCTCTAGACTCCGCAAATTCAACAGCCTGATGAATAAAAAATTGGCGCACCGCCAGGACAGTCTCACCACCCCCAAAGACGTGCTTGTTTCGCCACTTCCACAGCCACCAAAGAGTGACAGCAAACAAGACATCAGGGGGGAGGGCCGGAATCACCCAACAATTCACCAAACGACCCTGCTTTAAGCCAATCCATGGGGGAGAGAGTGAAGAAACTACCAGCACTTTGAGGCGGAGAGGCCCCAAAAATGTTCCAAACAGCCCGAGCATAGGTGCAATCCCTGAACAAGTGGATCAGATCCTCATTAGCAGCCAAACATGACGAACACAAGGGCGAAGAAGCCAAATGTCGCCTACACCGCTCAACATTGGTAAGGAGCCTTCCTCTAATGCCCAACCAAAGGAAATGGCGGATCCGCTCAGAAACAGACTCCAAACTCTCCTGAACATAAGCATATAGAACTCTTCCAAAGTCGGCAACTGACAAAGAGAAATATAAGCAGACTTGATAGAATACTCACCTGAAGAAGTAAAGGCCCAACAGATCGAGTCGCCCACCCCATGCATGCCGGAAAGGGTAACGGCCGAAATCTGCATAAGGGCCATCGCAGGGAGAAGGTCATGAAATAAAGGCCAATTCCAACCTCCCGAATCAGCCAGGAAATCATGGACACAACGATTCAAGAGCATAGGATCCACCGGAGACAACACCCTCTCACATAGGGGGTGATCACCGACCCAACAGTCCTCCCAGAAGCGGACAAGACGGCCATCCCCAACATTCCAGCTCATCCCCTTACTAACAACCCCCTCAAGAGCCCAGCAAAGGCTTCGCCACATGTATGAAACGCAGTAAGCCCTGGTCTGAACGATCTGCCCCCCATTAATAGTTAACCCGTACTTGGCCATCATAAGATCCCCCCAAACACCCGCCTGACGGTTCAGCAGCCTCCAACCCAACTTACCCAGAGCCGCCAGATTTGCCTCTTTACTGACCCTCATACCCAAACCTCCATATTTCTTAGGCAAGCAAACATCAGACCACTTGACCAGATGCAACTTCCTAGCACCCTGCGTACTCCCCCAAATGAACGACCTTGAAATCTGATCCAGAGAGTCCCAAATACTCTTGGGAAGCTTGACCGAGCACATCGAATAGAAGGGCAAAGAAGATAACACAGATTTCGCAAGAGTAACCCGACCAGCAAAGCTAAGAGTGCGAGCCTTCCACCCCGCAAGCTTCGAATTGGCCCTAGCAATCAAATCAATGAACGTGTCCTTATTGACACATTTATGCAAGATCGGCATCCCAAGATACCTCCCAAGATCCTTGGTAGTCGCAATACCACTAACTTGCTCAAGTTGGGAGATAATAGGTTGAGAAACATTGGGAGACACAAAGATTTTGGACTTACCTATGCTGACCCGCTGCCCCGAAGCCTGACAAAAGCGATTCAGGATGTCCATGATCAAGGTAATCTGAGCTGGCGAAGCTTCCGCCATCAAAAGAATATCGTCAGCGAAAAAGAGATGAGAGAGCTTCGGGGCATTCCTGCAGATAACAACCGGTTTCCAGGAACCAACCTCAACCGCATTATAGATAAGGTGACTCAACCTCTCCAGACACAGAACAAATAGATAAGGAGAAATTGAATCCCCCTGACGAATACCCCTGGTCGGAAAAAACTGATCAGTCATCTCACCATTCCACACAACCCTCATAGAAGATGTCAAGACACACTCATGGATCCAATCCACCCATTGCTCAGGCAACCCAATATCTCGCAACGTATCAGTAATAAAATCCCAACTGAGGCGATCATAAGCTTTTTCCAGATCAAGCTTCAAAACCATCCACCCCTTCTGACCCTTCTTCTTCTGCATCGAATGCACCAGCTCTTGGGCAATAACAATATTATCAATGATATCGTAAGAGAGTGCTTGTACCTTGAGCCTTTTTGCTTCTGTCTTGTCGTCGGGTAGAATGCCGTCTTTTAACCACCTGATGTAAGGTAGCATCCAGTCGTCATCGGCGTCGATGATGTCCTCTTCGGGTCGGTCGCCTATTTCCATGGCGACGAGTTCTTCAAGTGATGTTGTTAACTCGACGGATGTCCTTGGGACGGCTGGCGTCATGATGTGGGCCAATGGTATATGTGGAAATTCTTTCGGGTCTAGGACAGATCCTAAATTGGCGAGTGCGTCAGCTTGGGAGTTAAGGTCCCTGGGTACCTGTCGGATGTTGAATGTCTGGAATTGTCCGATTAGTTTCCTGGCTACCTCCAGGTAGGCTACCATTCTGGTATCCTTGGCGTTGTACGACCCTTGTATCTGGTTTACGACCAGCAGGGAGTCGCAGACGACTTCGATCTCTCGGACCCCTAGATCGCGAGCCAAGATGAGTCCGAATATGAGTGCTTCGTATTCAGCTTCGTTGTTAGTTGCATCCCACTCACATCTGACGGCTTGAGCTATCTTGTCCCCTTGTGGTGATTTCAGCACGACCCCAAGCCCCGATCCTCTGGCGTTCGACGCCCCATCTGTGTGGAGCTCCCATGTACCTGTCTCATCTGTCGCGAGTAGTTGTGTCGCTTCTTTAGCGGCTTCTTGCTCTAGGGTCGGACTGAAATCAGCCACAAAGTCGGCTAAGGCTTGCGACTTGATCGCCGTCCTAGGCTCGTACTCGATGTCGTAACCACTGAGGTGTATGGCCCATTTGGTCATTCGTCCTGTGAACTCGGGTTTCCTCATGATAGCTCTCATGGGATGATTAGTGCGAACAGTAATAGTATGTGATTCAAAATATGGTTTGAGTTTATTTGAAGCCATTACCAATGATAGTACGAGCTTTTCAAGTGACGAATACCTCGTTTCGGCTGATAATAGCGTCCGACTGACGTAGTATATTGGCGACTGTTTGCCATCCTTCTCTCTGACCAGTACAGCGCTTATGGCCGACTCTGACACTGCAAGATAAAGAAATAAGGGCTCGTCGCCTTTAGGTTTGGTCAGTAACATGGGACTGGCCAGGTACTCTTTGAGGTTCTGGAACGCTGCTTCGTGTTCTTCCGTCCATTGAAAGGACTTGTTCTTCTTGAGCGCGTCGTGGAAGGGTTTGCATTTGTCGGATGATTTGGAGATGAATCTGTTCAGAGCTGTTATCCGACATGTGAGCTTCTGTATGTCTTTGACACATTGGGGGGATCGGAGGTTGATGAGAGCCTTGATCTGTTCTGGGCTGGCCTCTACTCCTCTTTGTGTCACCATGTATCCTAAGAACTTCCCTGACGACACTCCAAAGGAGCATTTAGTAGGGTTTAGTTTCATGTTGTACCTTTTGAGCACCTCGAAGTTGTCGCGCAGGTGGTCTATGTGATCTTCTTTCTTTTTGGATTTGACCAACATGTCGTCGATGTAGACTTCCATCGTGTCTCCGATTTGGTCTTTGAACATTTTGTTGACTAGTCGTTGATATGTGGCCCCTGCATTTTTCAGACCAAAGGGCATTACTTTGTAACAATAGATACCTTGGCTGGTGATGAATGCTGTTTTTTCTTGGTCGTTGGGATCCATGAGGATCTGATTGTAGCCGCTGAAAGCGTCCATGAAGGTGAGCATTTCGTGCCCCGCTGTGGCGTCGACCATGGCGTCGATATGGGGTAGAGGAAACGAATCCTTGGGACAAGCCTTGTTGAGGTCTGTGAAGTCGATGCAGACTCTCCATTTGCCGTTCTTCTTCTGGACTACGACCACGTTGGCTAGCCATTCAGGATAGTGGACCTCTCTGATTTTTCTTGTTTCCAATAAGCTTCTGACTTCGTCGTCTACTATCTTGTTCTGCTCGGGATCGAACTTCCTGCATTTTTGCTTGACAGGGGGATGAGATGGATCCATATTTAATTTATGAGTAATAACATTTGGAGATATTCCAACCATATCCTCATGCGACCATGCGAAACAGTCGGCATTGGCCCTGAGAAAGTCAAGGAGTTGTTGTCTGGTCGAGTCGTCCAAGTCCGACTCGACCCTTACCGTTTGGTTTGGCTTTGAAGGGTCTAGTGCGATCTCGTCGAGTTTTTCCATTTCTGGTTCGACGTACCGACTAGGTCCTTCGCCGCTCTGTGGTTGCTACGCGGTCTTGCGTTTGACCGCGTTCTTCATGGAAGCGACGTAGCATTCCTTTGCGGTCTTTTGATCTCCTTTGATTTCTTGGACTCCCCATTCAGTGGGGAATTTGATAACTTGATGATATGTTGAAGGTACTGCCTTCATAGCGTGTATCCACGGCCTGTCAAGAATACAATTATAGGGAGACGGACAGTCTAAGACTAAGAATTTCACCTGTTGGTTGACTCCTCCAGCGTATGTGGTTAGAATGACTTCACCAGTCGTATGCTTAACCTCGCCGCTGAACCCGACCAGTGGGGTCGACTTCTTGATTAGGTCGTTCTCAGTCAAACCCATTTCTTTAAGAGCATCAAGGGTCAAGAGATTTGTCGAGCTCCCTGTATCGATTAGTATTCTCCGTATTAAGCAATTTCCAATAGACAAAGAGATTACCAGACCGTCGTGGTGACCATCCGACCCGTCGGAGTCGGACTCGTCGAAAGTGACCGTCGGGAGGTCTAAAGTTCTTCTCGGCTTGAATTCCGACGCTTCGGGCTTGTCTCCCTTGCTTTCTCTGGCGTGTCGCTTGTCCGCAGAGTACGTGTTCCCACATATGTCTGATCCTCCTGAAATGGTATTGACAATTTTTGTATGGACAAGAGATGGGGGTTTGTTTTGTTTTACCTGATCTCGGCGTTCCATGGTAGCCTTTGCCCGCTCCGAGATTACGTCGTGTAGGAACCCTTGTGAGAGCAGCCTAGCGACCTCCTTTCATAGGGCGATGCGCTCGTCGGTCGAATGACCGTGGTCACCGTGGAATTCGCACCATCGACTCATGTCCTTCTTGATATCCGGTCGATCGCTCTTTCGGGGCCATCTTACGTCTTTTCCATACTTGTCGAAACTCTTGACGAGCTCCGACACGGAAACGTTGAAGTTATAAGATTGGACCCTGGGAGGCAACACAGAACCGTCTCTCCATTCCTGTGACCTGTCTTGGAAAGAGTTTACCTGATTTGGTTCGTTTCGAGTACGAGAATAGGGATGTGGACGTCTGTCTCGACGGTTGTCGGAGGAATGTTTTCGATTTGATGGATCGGGTCCGCGTGAGGCTTTACGCGACTCACGGTCCTCTTCCAATCTCACCTCGGCCATAGTTTTGGCCTGGACATCTTCAAAGCTTTTGCATGGGTACTTCGTAATCTCATCGTAGAGATTGCTGTCTTTGACTAAGCCTTGTCGGAAGGCTTCGATAGACGTTGTGACGTCACAGTGGGGGATTCCCACTTTCTCTTTATTGTACCTGTTAAGATAATTCCGGAGGGGTTCGTTGTACCTTTGCGTGACTCGGTAGAGGTCACTCGATTGTTTCTCGTGCTTTCGACTGCTGGCGAACTGACTCTTAAAAGAGTTGACCAGATCCGCGAATGATGCGATCGTTCCCTGAGGCAAACGCATAAACCAAGTTAGTGCGGGACCCGCGAGGGTTGTGCCAAAGCTTTTGCACATGACGGCCTCGCGGCTCTCCCTTGAAACGGATGCAGCCATTAGTTTTTGTTTATAGAGAGAGATATGGTCATCTGGATCGGTGGTGCCGTCGAACGTCGCCATGTGGGGAGATGGAACTTCTTGGGGATCTCGACCCTTGCGATTTCTTCGACGAACGGGGATTCTTCGAATCCGCCGGCCGCTTCTCTCTCGATCGGTTGCGGGACTCCTGGGAGCCTGTTGAAGCGATCGTCGATCGTCTTCATATGTTGGTCGAGCGTCTGCTGGAAAAGAGCCATGATATCTGGCGGATTGGCAACCTGTGGTTCATCGATTCGGGGCCCAACATACCCGATCGGTGTGGAAAAGGTGACATGGTTAGTCGAAAATGGACTAGCGAAAGGAGTTCGAGACGTACCCTCAGTGTGTCCAGGACGTCATACGCTCGGAGGCGTTGGCTCGATGTTGTCCATGTCGAGGCGTGTTCGGACGCCGCCGTGGACGGGCGCATTCCTAGATCCTGAAGCCCCTGATTGTACATGCGACTTAAGAGACTCATTTTCACGAGTTAGTTGTGCGATCTCGGCTTCGGATTGGGTTGACAAAACGGCTAGGGCTTCAGTTTTTTGACGTTGTTGGGCTAGTTCCTCTTGAAGGGCGGCCATTTTTTGAGAGAGTTCTTGGAACTGGGTTGGAGTAGGATTTTCGGTTGGGTTTTATATAGTTTGGGTTTCGTCTTCGAGACGTGGTTCTTGATTGTCAGTAGAAGGATCGATAGTCATGGTTGGAAAGTTTCGGAAGGATGATCGGCAAGTTGCCCCACGGTGGGCGCCAAATTGTTTTGGGGCGAAGAGATCGGACGACCTAAATCGCCTTAGACGGGGTAACTAGTCGATCGAATGATAAAAAAAAATCCAAACCAAGCAAGCAATAGATAAACAGAGAAATAAATATGTAATAGCGTGATGGTTTTATTAGATGTCGTGTTTAATCAGACTGAATCGTGATACAACTTATCGTAATAAAACCAGAGATCGAGTGGGACTCGACCGGCGACTTGTGAGTGGCGACCGGCAGGGATCTAGCGTAAGCAGCCGTTAGAGAGCTAGGTGGAGAGCGAGAGTGCTATTCTGGTGAGTTGTTTTTTTTTTCGAACGCTTGTCCTGTGTGTAATTGTGTAGTCTTCTTCTTATCTTTCTCGTCGTCCTGATATGGTAAGTCTTTTACTCTGGTGACTGTTTATGCTTCGGCCGAATATTCCATCTTCAATGCTCGGAGTGATGGTGAAGATTGCGCCATTAAATCTCTGCGTTTATGGTGGTTTGAAGGCAGTGGCCGTTGCGTGATCTGGCATTTAATGTTTGGCGAGATCCTCGCGATCCTATCGGAAGGCATTCGACCAGAGACGTCTCGTCGGATCCTCTGGGATTTCTTCTTCGATCTTCCGATTGGCAATGGGCTTGGGCTCGACCGATTTGACCCATCTTCTCTGGAGAATCCAGGCCCAACATACATCGCTTGAAAAGTTAGTCCTAGCTCTAGTAATGGCCTCAAACAAACTTAGACCTTACTTCGAATCACATGCTATTATTGTAAGAACTAACCATCCCATGAAAGCTATCATGAGGAAACCAGAATTTACAAGACGATTGGAAAAATGGGCAATACACCTGAGTGGATTTGACATTGAATACGAGCCAAGAACGGCGATCAAATCTCAAGCTTTGGCTGACTTTGTAGCTGATTTCAGTCATACACTGGAACAAGAAGCCATGAAAGAAGCCGAACAACTAAAAACTGGAGAGGACATGGGCACATGGCAACTCCATATAGACAGAGCGTCAAACGTAAGAGGAATCGGGCTAGGTGTCGTGCTGAAATCGCCACAAGGGGACCATATAGCCCAAGCTGTAAGATGTGAGTGGGACGCGACCAACAACGAATTAGAGTATGAAGCACTCATATTCGGGCTGACACTCGCGCAAGATCTCGCGATCCAGAACATCGAAGTGGCATGCGATTCTCTCCTGATCGTCAACCAAGTGCAATGATCGAAGTGGCTTGCGAATAACGGGCAGCCAGTGCAACTCCAGAAGTTGCGGTGCAAAGTGAACTTCAACACCTTGAAGTTCACCCCTGCGATAGAGGAACTGGGTAGGAGAGTGGCGAGTCTACTGCGGCGAAACGGCCCTTTCGTGGTACTCCACCTGCGATACAAGATGGACATGCTGACCTTCTCCGGCTGCACCCACGGCTGCAACAGGGAGGTGGAGGAGCTGACGAGGATGTGGTACGCTTGTCCTCGATAGAGGAACTAGGTATGCTTGTCCTTCAGAAATCGTATGCGACAATGGCTCCCAATTCATCGGTAGCAAGACGCGATCTTTTTGCAAACAATGGAACATCACATTGGTCACATCTACACCGCGATATCCACAATCCAATGGCCAAGCTGAGTCTAGCAACAAGATCATCATAAACAATCTCAAAAAATGCCTCACAGGGGCAAAAGGAAAATGGGCAGACGAACTCCCTTTAATATTGTGGTCCGATAGAACCACTCTAAAGAATGCGACTGGACAGACGAACTCCCTTTAATATCGAGTTGTCTCACAATCTCGATACCGCAGACGAGATCAGAGAAAGAGCCAGACTCCGTATGGTCAAGTACAAACAACAGGTCGCCAGAAGTTACAACAAGAATGTCCGCGTCAAGGTCTTCAAGGTAGGAGATTGGGTATTAAGGAAAAAATTCCAAAATACCCGAGATCCAACCGATGGAAAATTAGCACCTCAATGGGAAGAACCATACCTCGTTAAGGAGATCGTTGGACAAGGTGCATATCGATTGGAGACAAAGGACGGACAACCACTCCCACGAAGTTGCAATGCGACCCATCTAAAGTTGTATCATTTTTAATCCTTATATTTTCATGTTTCCTTTATGTTCATTCGATTACATTTGTCTCCTCCCTTTTACTGACTTAAGCATTGGAGGGCCGTTGGGCTCATACCCAACGGTCGCCCTTTGACCTTTCCTTATGTGTTTTAAGTTGATTCAAACAGAAAACAAGAGGCCTCGAAGACAGAAATAACATTCAAGTAGACAAAACATTTCTATACATAAAAAGCACTTACAAATACGCGATCGATCGGGCATACGGGGAATAGAGGAACAACACTAGACCTCCTATTTACAAGACATGTCCCATATAATGTACTCGTCTTTACTTAACATTACAACTACTCTTCCCTGGAAACACAAAGCATGCTACACTAACGCTCAAAACTACATGTCGTTTCGACCAATCATCACGCGTCTCGGCCAAGGCACAACCAACAAGCCCACCTGCAAAATCAAATAAACAAGCACAAGGTACGCAAAATACGAAACATTCACAAAATATGCGACCCGCGATGGTGGACGGGTCGCCAAAACATTGTCCTTCCCATCTCCATGACGGGGCACGACACATCATTTAACAACTAAGTCAGAATGTTCACAACACCACATACACGAGACATTGTCATCACATAGTAGACATACCTAAGACTCGCCTGACTTTTCATTGGCATCTGCAGGAACAATCTCCTGACCCTTGGTCACCTCAGAAGGCGCCTTCAACGAGTCTTTGGCAACCTCTTTAGTTGCCTCAAGGTAAGCCTCTTCTCTATGCTCTCCCTCCCCCAGGCCAATGAGCTTGAACAAATTGTCGCCAGGGTTGCCGTTGGGGTACATGAGATCCATGTTGGCCTTCTCATCTTCAATCTTCCAAGTCAAGTGAGTCCTCGCAGCATACTGCTCCATCATTTTGATCCGCGATTTGATGCAGAAGTATGTCCCCACGTCGCTAGCAATTTGGGTGTCCTTTATACAAAGTTCCTCAACATTGCTATCCAACTCTTCGACGCGAGCCTGGAATTTCTTCTTAGCCGATGCCAACTCATTTTCTGCGGTCTTTGCACGATCCTTGGCATCTTTCAGTTGACCCTCGACTTGGGCGATCCGCTTATCCGCTCTGTCACTTAACTCTTGTACGGTCGAGAATGCGACCATTAAGTACTGAAAGGCATGTATCCGACAAGTCATGTAATAAGTGGTGGTGCACTTAGCTAGTGCTAAAACTTGGGATTCGTCCAATTCTAAATCTCATTGCGAGATCGGTTGTGGATAATAAAAGACTTAACGTTAATGCACGTTTTGGAATTAAATAAGATAAGTGTCGCGTGACACATAATTAATATACCCTCGGGCGAGAAGTACAATGTGGAACCCGCTTGGTCTCTTGTCTAAAGTTAGTCCCCTTTCCAATCTGGATTCGCATTACGCGATGAGGTTGGTCGATGACCCAAATATTCAATGAGATGTTTTTAAAACTTTGTGCGATAATATAATATTTCCAAACAAATTCATGTAATTTCTCATAATACTCAATTCATTGAAGTCTTCCATTTAAGCATTCTTTTTTTTTCTTTTCAGTAGAAGTCTATAGTCATATACCGTTTACTGAGTTTTATTCGGGAAACAAGGGTAGTGATTATAAACACTATAAAAATCAATCTGTTTTCACCCTTGCGTAGTCTTTTATTAGACTAACCAACCGTTTATATTCCTTGCATGGTTGGCTGGTGCCATCCGTCCTATACGGCATATCAGAGGTTGGTGCCCGACGACTTGTAGTAATAAATCGAAGACGAAGGCTTGTAGTTGAAGATTTAAAGTGATATTATTTTTAAGGTTGTCTAGTATTAATTTAATTTTCTTAAATAAATGGAATACTTAGATGAGTTAGTCATGTGTTTAGGGTTATTTAAAAAGTCTTCCGTTGTATTGTAATTTCACATTGTTGTAAGACTATCATTCTCAATTTACGAGAGAAATTTTAATAAAAGTATTGCGTATTCATTATAAAAGTCTTCCGCTACTCTCTTATTCAACATTTCAACTATTTATTTGAGTATAATTGTTCTGATTAAAGCTTAGTGTGCCTTTGGATTTTACAGTCTGAGGTCACTGATGTGTGGCACTACCGACATAAGTCGGGGGTGTTACATTTTCAACTTCCATCTTTCTCATATCTTCATTGTTGCAACTTCCAATTTCTTCAACCCGACATTCGCCGCCCTCCACTTTTTTCTGATTCCCCCATCTCCGAGCTGAACCTCCATTGTTGCAACCTCTGAACCTCGTAAAAAAAAACCTAGAAAATGACAGTGCTTAGAGGCGGTAAAGAATCGAGCCCAATGAAGAGCGGTGAGAAAAGGAAGAGAAAAGAAGATGACAACCAAGATCGAAAGAATTAGAAGTAGAGAGACGAAGTGCATGTGAAAGGGAAAAAATCTATTGACAAGGAGAAACCCATAGCCAAAAAATACGGGAAGAACATGTCGATTATCCCAAAAGCGAAAGTAGTAAAAGCAAAAAAACCCATAATGTTCAAAGGGGATGTAAGTTTTTTACATTTTGTCCTATCAGGCTTCGCAAATGGTTCAATTTGTATATTTTTTGTTTGTTTATGAGATTTTTCATTTGGTTTGCAGATCATGTATAGTTATTACAGATGGGAACCATTCTACGGAAGAATTAACATTAACTGTAGGATGCACTTTGTTCGTGAGATTGAAAACAAGTTGACACCTGCGGATTGGCAACGGGTTTTGGATGGCCCGTTTGGAAAAGTAATGAAAATGTTGCAGCAGGTATCATTTTCTTCATAGACATTGCATGCAGTTCTATTCAAGCAACTTGAAACAAAAAGAAGTGGGAGTCTTGGTATGAGGTGGCAGAAAAAGAGTTGAGATTTTTGATCAAGGAGTTCGGTCTCATCATTGGACTGAATTGTGGGGAAATTCTATTTGTGGATACTAAAGGTGATGGGCTAGTAATGGAGCGATATTTTGGTAGTCCAGGTGGTCCTAACTCAACGGTACAAGATGTTTACAACATATTCAAAAAACATCGTGAGTTGGACAATCACAAACTAAAGTTGGCACTATTGTTGATAGTTGAGGGTCTGTTGCTAGGAGGGGATAAGAAGAGGTTGGTGAAGCCGCTACATGTTAAGTTGTTGGAGAATATGGATAAGTTTTGGAATTATCCATGGGGAAGAGTTGCTTATGAAGAGCTTGACAAGTCATTGACCACATCACTGGCCAAAAGGATGCAAACAGTAGAGTAGGCAAAGCTACTCTCCAACCTACCAAGAATTACATATTCCATTCAAGGCATGCTAGTTGTGTTTCATGTATTTGTATTATGCATTTTTCAAGGTTCAAATATGAATTAGCGAGTTATGTGGTGTCTGGATGGAGTGGTACTCATAGTGAAACAACAATGTGTTTTTTTTGCATCATAGTTGTATACTTTATGCTATAGTGTGACCAGATGTTTGAATACAGGGTGACAAGGTCATCGTGAATATGCAAGATGTCTGTTTGGTTTGAAGGGTGCAGTTACAGAATATCATGGTGCATAACAACAAATGTGATGTTATTTGTTGTTTGATTGAAATAACATACTAGTTTTCTATCATAGTTTTATGTGCATTCCAGTTAGATTTTAGGTCACATGGTGACCGAATTTAAAATATAGGGTGACGGGATATCATGATTTTTTTTGTATCAGAGTTTTTTGTGCATTCCATTAATTTGTCTGGTTTGATAATTTGCTAATACTCAAACCACTTGTTATTGTATGTATTGGTATGGGAAGTTGTGCCAATAATTGGTCTCCAATTTGCATCAAGGTTGAGAGAATCTGCAATGCCTCGAGGTATTCGTTGGTTTTCAAATGAACTCCCTGAACATGGAGTCTTAAAGTTGTATTTGGTTGATCCTACAAATGTGGTTAAGCCCATTCTTATTCCCGATTAAGATGACGTGGATATGCTGTCCGACTGCTACTATGCTGTCCGACTGCTACTATGCTGATGAAAATGATGACCGGTATTTTGACAAGATTGTGAAGGAAGCAATGAAGGGTTTGAAAAAAAAAAGGAAAGGGGAAGAAGAAGCAAGGAAAAGATGGGGCAAGCCCGAGTAATGCATCTGTGCATTCATTAGAGATGATAAGTGAGATGTTCAGAATGATGAAGAGGATGGAAAAAGGAGTGCTTGAGAGGATGGGAAGACTGGAAAAGATGGTATCAAACCAGGAGGAGGTGCCTAAGCGTAAGAGTAAGGGGAAACCAAAGATTGAAGAAGATGATGATTACTTTGAATCCTATGATGAGTCTAATGAGTATGAGGAGGAAGTTTATAAGGATGACAAGGAAACTGAGAGTGAGGATGTAGAGGATGAGGATGTACAGGAAGAGGAGGTTGAGAGTGAGGATGTTGAGGGGACAGATGACGATGAGGAAGTTGAGGATGATGATAATGGTGATGATGATGATGATGATGAAGAAGATGGTGATGGTGATGAGGGTAATGAGAATGAAAAACTTCGCCAGGGTGGTGACAAAGAGGTAGAGGCTGAAAACAAAAATGATGAGGATGTGGGGGAGAAATATGAAGATTGAAGAGGAGGAGGAGGAGGAGGAGGAAGAGAAGGATGATGACGAGGAGGATGAGATTGAGGAGGAGAAGGTAGAGGTTGAAGGAAAAGATAAAGAAGTATGAAATTGCTCCTCTGACATTTTCATTTATTACTTTGACAATTTTATTTGTACCATGGTGACAGGATTTTGTGTCGTCTCTGTCAGGATTGGAGTTTATATCTTTTACAATTTTATTTGTGCCATGGTGACATGATTTACAGTCGTGTCTGTCATGATATGAGTTTAAATGTTTTATAATTTATAGTCGTGTATGTCAGGATTTTGACATGGTTATTATGATTGTAGGATTTTGATAATTCTATTGAGGGTAATGATGACCGTAGGTTGGTCTTGTATGCTGATGGTGAAGATGATGTTGAGGGTCCTGAGGATGTAGTAATGGGCATTGTTCAAGACCTAAATGAAAAGGCTGGCGATGGCGAAAAGGACCAAGATTTTACTAATGATCTTAAAGGCGCCCCACGGGAGGAGATTACCCAACAGGAGGGTCTTGAAGTGCTAACCACAATGGCCATAGAGGTGGCCGCTATGGTTGAAGTGGTTGATGTACCCGTTGTGGTTGAGGTGGTTGATGTATCTAGCAAGGGGAAATCCAAAAGGAAATGAAAACATACTCCCCCACTGAAGAGGGTCCTTCCTAGCCGTATCATGAAGCCATCCTCCAAAAAGTTAACACCTTACACAAATGAGAAAAAAGGGGGGAATTTGAAGAAGATAACCAAGAATTCACAAGTGAAAGAGATGACTGCTTTGCTGCAATGGATGGATGATGAAAGGTTAGTATCTCACAAATTTAATTATGTTGAACTATCTCATGGATTTAATTATGCCTTCATTCTTTTTTAGCTCTGCGCCAAGAGTTGAACTCCTTGGTGAATCGATGGACAAGGACTGGTTTCGGCTATTATTGGAACCAAAAGCTTGGTTGGATGATGGTGTAAGTTATTTAGATATGATGTCAAATTAGTTAACTCTTGGGATTTGTTGCAATGTCTGACAGGATGATTTTTTATTTTTTTGAAGCAAATGTTATATCCGTAAGGCACTTCTGGATTACCCTCCAGTCAAACATAATGCCATAGTATTGGACTTTTTCTGGTCTGAAGATTATAAAGATGATTGAAATACTATGTCAAACATGAAACTGTTCCACATGCAACTCAACGTGCAACTGAATACTTTAGGGGAGATAAGCTTGCATTATATGGGTCTAGTTGGGATGATGTGGACTTCATTTATGCCCCTACAACCTCCATAATCAACATTGGATAGCTGTACAGATCGATCTGCAATAATGGAAGATAAATGTATATGATTGTAATATGGATTTAAACAAAAACGTGGAGGTAGAGAACCTGGTGTTTGGGATGAGCAAGTTTCTTCCTCATTTCATCAGGTAGTACCCGCCATTTGCCCAGAAATTTACACATCGAGGTATTGAGGAGTTTATATTTTCCAGACTCAGAAGATCTTTCCCCTTATTATAGTGCAACTGATTTTCAATTTTAAGCCATTGATTTAATTAATAATTGAAGTTTCTCCAAATCTATGCATAGAGTTAACTGGAGCTCGACCCAAGGAAGATGTCGGGAATATTTTTCCGTTGGAGCAAACTAACAACATCAGCTAGCATTGTTTCATTATATTTTTAACACACCCTTACGTTATAAAGCTTTTTTAATCAATAGAGTTTTGTAAATGTAAAGTTACACGAGTATACTAAGCAAATGGGAACAAATATAGATTTTACTAAGAGCAGTAATTTTATTTTATTTTTTAAAACTTTTGTATGTATATCAAAGATTTTTTGTGACTATCGACCAAATGCTATAATGAGCATTAGATGTTTTGAAAAGAAAGGATGCCAACACCAACAGCTAATCTAACCGTTTGACACTAGACTCTCTTAAGTATTCTATCCAGAGGTTTCGAATTTGATTCATACTAAAGGCGTGTAATCGTGTATGGAGACACTGATGTTAGGAGGAATCTACCACTTCGTGTGCCAATAGTACCCCGGTCTAGACGTAGAACGACTTTGTCCGATCGAACCATGCGATCAAGACAAAAAAAGAAAAAAAGATGCGCAACGGTGGAATATCATTTAATTTGAATTCAAATTCGGAAACCCAGAAAAAATAACGAAATGAAATTAGTGTATCATAACTTCAGCTGAAGTCTAAAACTCATCACTCGAAAATCTACCTAAGCCAACCCCAGGCTACCCAAACCCAACCAAAAACCATACCCCAATCTAAAATAGACCCAATTGCTGAGAAGCATACCCAAATCACAACGGAATCAAAGTATTATACGTTTTAGACGCCCATGGAAAGCAGTTACAAAGCGGCAATATCTACTAAGAAGAGGGCTTACTAGAATTGCAGCCAAATTAAACTCAAACACACCAATGGAGGCGCTAAACAAAAACACAAGACGTGGTTTCTTAATCCGAGGATTTTACCTTTCTACCCTCGTAATCTTCTCAATCACTCATTTGCACACTTCCTTCAACATCACTGACATTGCTGGACCCCTCAACTTCTTCCCCGTCTTCTTCATCAGTCTCCATTGCATCTTCTGACTCATCATCCTCGCCATCATCGTATATCACTGGAGCCACTGGTTCGTCCTCATCCGTAGCATCACCAGCCGCCTGCTCACGAACAGAAAACATAGAGATTAAGGAGACATGGCAACAAGTTTTTGCTAATGTCAACTTGTGAGAAGATGCATACCCCTGCATACAAGGAGTCCAAACTGCTGGCTAGTTGCACGGCAGCACTGAAGGTTGAAACTCTAGAATCGATCAGCTGCCAAAATTGTAATCAGAACCCCTTAGCATCTAGAATGAACAGAACAGAACCATTCTGTACTCCTAGATTAAACGGCAAACTACTACCAGAAACATTCTCAAATGATCCAATGGTACATCAATATAACAGGATGAGATGTGTTGTTGTCTTTTTGGCTGAACAGAAACTGGTTTATTATTTAAGTTTTAGCTTCCAATATAGTTTTGCAACAAGCAAATCCGAGTAATAGACCATCCTCACCTGATATAGCGAATTGAGTGCAGCAAGTGAAGATTCCTGAGACATAATCTTGCTAGCATGCTGAAGAAGCAAACTTCTTAACCAAGGAAGAGCACAAGCTAGAACTGCTCCTCTGCAGAAATGCATGACAAAAAAGGTTATTGAACTTGATAAAAATAACAGAAAGAGGCAGAACATACAAATTCTATACTTTTAAGCTGAGGAAATCAAATCATCAATCATGTGCAACAATACCCATATCTTATCTATGTTTGCTTCATTATGCCTTTTCATAAAAAAACATGAAACACCAGTCATCTTAACTCTTAAGTAGGTGTTGGTGTAGAGTCATCGAAAATTTTGTGGCAAGAGTCATGAGGAAACTCATGGAGGCAAAATAAAATAAAAACAATACATTATAAGTTGAGGATATATAAGTAACCAAATTACTCATCCCACAAAATCCTAGAATGTGATGAATATGTTAGATAGACAAAGACGCAAAGTAGCATGCGAACAAATTGCATGGCAGAGAGCATTATATTATAGAAATTTAACTTAAAAAGGTATAACTGAAAGCATATACTAGATTACACAATTCACCTTGATTGAACAATAGACAGAAGTGAGTTTAAGAGCTTGAAAGTATCAGATGAACTTAATAGTGAAACCGAATTTGATATTACCTGCCACAATAAATCACATAAAATTAGCAAAATAACTATGCCAGCATTATGTTAGCTATTATAAACTAAGGACCTTCTGATCTTGGTTATATAAGCAATCCAACAAGAGTGCTCTGTCATCAGCGTGGATCGCTTGCTTGAGCAACACATGAACCGAATCTGCACTAGGAGGTTGTGCGGGATGAGGCTCTAGCTTTTCCTCTACTTCAGTATTCTTATCATTAGAAAAATCTAAACTTGCGAGTTTCTCAGCCATAGTTGGCTCATTTTCATCCAAATCAACTCCATCAATAACCTCTCTATCACCTGTAACCAAGAAAGAAATAGAAAATAATGAACAATATCAGCACAATTGTGGTGGAACTGTACTTCAAATTGCAACAAGCATTCCTTAGATGCAGCAAGGCATTAAATGCTATGAGTGTTTAGACAAAGTCCAAGGGTTCCTCGAAATATTCTTGTTAACTTGAAATAAGAAAGCCTCCTTCCTTTAAACAATTAAAAATTAAGAAAACTTCTATATAGCAAAAGATGCTATTCCCATGATTTGATTGGACAGGAGAGATTTTTGCCACCTTGAGCTTATACCAGGGCATGATTAAGTTCCTACATCAGTTTATCACATAGAAAAATATAATAATCCAAAGAAGAAAAGCAAAGATACAGTCCAAAGGATGGAAAATAAATTAGTACTCCCTCAAGAATGAGGGAACGTTTGGCGTTCTACTGATCCTATTCATTTAACAAATAAATTTAGGAGTTTGGAATTCACTAGAATTATGGTGATTGTGAAGTGGTGAATGGGTGATGATCCGCACCCAGACTATCAGCCAGTTTGCCGATCACCCGTTTTTCATCAAGATTTTGCACGTTTCATTGGGCCGGGTGGCTAAGTTGGGCGGTAATTTTCATCCTTACTCGGGAGTGATAACATAAATAAGAGTACATCATATAACGAGTATCTCTGCATGTAGGCAGATCGTTTGACTAGTGGAAAATTATGAGTACAGATTCTCTTTCTTACACACTTATGGTTGTGATTTACTTGGTTGGGAAAAATTTACTCAACCGAAGATGATAAGAATCTTTAATCTATATTTTGGGGTTTGTTCGGTGTGGAAGATAACGTAGCAAACAAATAGATACATATTTATAGCCTGATTGTAAGCAATGTTCCCAAAAGAGGGTATCACCATTGCCGACGCATCAATCCTTACCTTACCCTAATCAAGAATAAAGTATCAAAGACTCAAGTATATAAAATCAAGTGAAAGCATTTGAAGTGTGCTAATCTTACTGGTTATCTTCTCTTCAAATGTGGTGTTGGCTTCCGGCTCCCTTCTTTTCTTCTTTGATCTTTTCTTGGCACTCTTGTCAGTAGATGCTTCCAATACAGTACCACCCATGACAAATTCTTACAGAAATCCTGCAAACCAGCAACATGAGGATTAAAACCAAAGTCTTGATATACCTATTCTGTCATTCCGTTATGACCATATTCTAAATTTCATGTTTAAGCTACAAATAAAGTGCAAGCTGAGGGACAATGACATCCCACAGACTTCAATCAAATTCAACTTAATGAAATTTACAATGTCCACTTGCTAAATTCAGTAAAAAAAAAAAACAGGCAGCTTTCAATATCTATAATAACTCTAACCTAGGAAGCCCAGACACGGCTAAATTGGGGTGTGTCCCGTGTCCGACACAGGGAAGCGGAGCGGCCGGAAACACGGCCTGAACCAGTCCAAGCCGGTGCGGAAACGTCCGGGAAACAGTTAAACGCAGCTGCTCTTATCCCGACAGCCGCCCGTCCTCACTCCTCACCGCGCCAGCCGCCACTAGGTCGTCGCCGCCGATGGTGTAATGTACGAGTGAATGGGAGGGAGCTTGCGGCTGTGTGGTGTGATGTGGGCTATTATGCTTTAGTGATGGGCCGTTTGGAAATAAGGTCAATTCAAGGAGTTGGGCTTTCTTTTTTCTTTTATGATGATGATGACGACGATGATGATATGGGATTAGATGCATACTGCATTATGGTGAAAATGTGGATCAATTTCGTTTATTTGATCCATTTCATTCAATGACAATGTTGGACTTGGGAGGTCCCAGTTCGATCTCTGCCTCTACCCTTCACTTGGGTGAAACACCAAGTCTCACAAACTCTTCATCCCATTAGGTTGAGACAATCGTCACATGCCAGTTTGCCGGTTCGCGGATCTTGTTGGTTGGGTTCCTTGTCACCAAAAAAAATCATCCAATGACCAATATATAATCCATATCACTTATAACTTTAACTAAAGCGGGGTGATTTGTTAATTTTTCACTTTTGAAGGTCTTCTCCCCCATTCATTTGGTTTTCTTCCTCGTATTGCCTTTATGTTCCACCTCCAATGGCCGCTTCTTCCCCACTTCGAGTTCCTTTATGGGTCTCTTCTCATCAACGCTTCTAAGAGAAGCTTTCCTACCTCAACAACTGCACTTGTAAGATGAGAATCACCACAGGGACACGAACTCCGAACAAAGATTGAAATGTAGGCTAATAAATGATGTTGATGTAGACTCATTGATGTGTTGTGATACAAGCCACTGCCTTAGAAGAAAATCGCTCTGACACTAGTGCAAGTCAAAGATGGGGTACTAGGGATGTCAATGGGACAGGAATTTCCCATTATCTGTGAGGAATCCCCGTTATGGGGGCGGAGATGGGGATTTTAAATGGGGACGGGGGTGTGGATGGGGCAAAAAAACACAAAAAACACATCCCCGCATGGGGATGGGGGCAGGGATGGGGATAGAGTCTTCCACCCCACTCCCCGCCCCATCCTCATCCCCGTCGGGGATTGATGCGACCCTACCATTCATGACATCCACAGAGGAAGAAGAAGCCATGAGCTTGCGCTCAGAAGGGGCCGTGACAAGATCGAGTGCCAACGTCGCGCAATGCTTCATCGTGTGCGTCAGCGCTAGCCAAGGCAAGCCAGAGAACGCGTTCTCCCTAAAACTCCTCGCGCCTAGTCCAAAGAGCGCGTTCTCTCTCATTGTGCTCGCCACCCTTGGCACCGCGTTCATTTAGAGATTGTTTGTTATGTTTGACATTACTATTTTCAATTATTTCTTTTGGGTGTGTGTTCCACGCGTGTCGCGTGGGCTTGCCCATTAAGCGAGACTCGGCCCACCCGAGTCCCGCTACTCCTATAAAAGGCCATCTCAGCCTTCTGTATTAGGTTACGTCAATTTTATCTAAGTTATTGTTGAGAGCCATATTGCCTCCATCCTTAGACCGACGTCACAAAACTCTCTCTTCTTATCTCCTTCCTCCGCCGCCGACGCTACGGCCACCCACTCGATCCTATCGAGTTTATCCTCCGCCGCCGACGCTACAGCCATCCACTCGATCCTATCGAGTTTATCCTCTGTTGCCGACGCTATGGCTTTGCTCGCCTTTCGAGCCACCACCCATCATCGCGCTTGCTTGCTCGCGCGAAGAGACAACACCGCGTTCCACTCATTCCCCCCTTGGATTTGACACGCGCGACTCACCACCAAGATCCAGATCCGGCATTCGCAGGCAGGAACACATCAACTGGCATCAAAGCCTTTGATCTTGTAAGTCGCTTGTCAAGTTTCATTTGTTCATAATTTTTCTTCTCCATCATCTTGCTTCCGCCTTTGTCACGATTTTTTTTTCCTTTCTTCCTTGCATGTCCATCGGTTGCACAAGGCAAGCCCTTGACCGAACCTTTGCTTGATCCTTGCAAAATTTGTGTGATTTGCTCGCGTTAAATCTTCCGAAATTAATTGCTTAATTTGTTTAATTGATTACGTGAATCTCGCTAGCATATCTTGCCAAATTTTGAAGTTGTTGGCCGTTACAAATCTACATCAATCTTCTCTCTCCTATCACGCAAATTTCGTGATTTCTTTCCTTAAGTTACTTAGCCGTTTATTTTTGATTTGTTTGTTACAATCTTATCCGAATCAATCAAAAGTCAAAGACAAGAACTCGGATTTGAATTTCAAAATTCAAAAGTCAAAGTCGAATTAAAAAAAAAAGACTCGACTAATTAAAAAAAAAGAAGCCAAAATAAGGCAACCTTCTTCCATCAATCGGCTAGGCTCATCTTCTTCACCCTTCCACCGTCTAGGTTCACACTTGAAGGTTTGTCTTGATGTCGGGACATATTGTGATAGGTAGCCTTACGGCGCCCATCGGTGGTAATGGCCAAGGAGATGGCAACAACCACCCCTTACCGCAAGACATTGCCCAACATGAAGTTGTCCCTCTCGCCAACCCTCCCCAACAAGATCCCATTCTGGATCTCTCGGATGAACAATGCGAGATACAGGAGTTACGACGCCAAGTTGCTCAACTTCAAGCCATGCAGCGCGTAACACTCGTGGTGCCCGCGCCGACACAAATGATCCCAATGGATGCGGCGGGAGCACCACGACACACTGACGTTGGCCCAAGCCAACATCGCGTGGACAAGGGAAAAGGGTTGATGCCTTCGACCTCCAACCACGCCTCCAACGGATTCAATCAGTCATAGAGAGTCGCCAAGGCTATGTGTCGCATCACGAACGCTACGCACCGCGAGCAACCCCAGTCGGCTACGACAGCGGCTCCAACCACGACAATGATTCCCATGGTGAGTATTCTAAGCCTTATGACTTCAATGACAGGTATGCCTCCAGGCAAGTTCAACGCGATGAACCACCCTCCGCGCCGCGAGACAACAGAGCGCGGCACAACGCGCGAGAAGCTAGTGCACCGCGATGACCAAGTCGACGCCCACGGCGCGAAGAACCACGATTGAGGACACCTGCACCGACACCCATACCGTTTGACGCCCGCGACCACCTTGCCCACCAGAGTGCGCGCACATCGCGCTATGGCTCTGATGGCTATGGCTCCACGACGCCGACAATCCATGATGACTTTGAGGAGTTCGACGATGAGGAATTCGAAGACTCAGGTATGATAGATCCCGGTTCTTATCACCCTCCTCTTGGTGATGCTATTGAGTTGCAAGATCGACCCGCGGACTGGGTTCCGCCACCGTGGCTCCAGGTCCAACCACCTCAGCATTTAAGGGGCCACATGGAACGTGACACATGCGGCCAGCGCCGTGAGGACATGCCGCGCGACTATCGTCACCACGGCGAGGGAGCCCAACCGCGACGCCGACGCCGCGACGATGCTAACGCGCTCCATGGTGAGTTCGCCCCTCGCAATGTCCAAGCAGACCACGATTTTCACCACTTAGGCCGCCCTTACATGGAATCCCAGTTTGCTGCCGCGTGCCCCTTTGCGCCCCAGCAAGCCCCGATCATGCCCCGCTACCAACGCCATAAAGTGAAGGTAAAAATTGAGCACTTTTTGGGTGAATATGATCCCGCTATATTTCTTGAATGGGTACAGGCCACAGAATACACGTTGAGGTATTGCCACATGCCGCCCGAGGAGCATGTCGATGCGGCCATCCTACATTTCCGCGACGCGGCACGCGTATGGTGGCACAGGTTCGTGGATGATCGCGTTCGCCGCCATCTCGCACCCATCACAGATTGGCACCAACTTGTCTACGTGATGACAAAGAAGTATGTTCCAGCCGATTATAGGAACCAGATGCGTATGGAGATTGCCATGGTTCGCCAAGGCACCAAGACGCCTTTGGAGTTCTTTTCACAATTGGAGGACATGTATTACAAGGCAAGCATTAGCATTGCCCCGTCCACGCTGAGGATGAAGTTTCTAAGTGGACTGAACGCCCCAATCCGTGACCATCTTGAGATATTGCCCATTAAGGATCTCAACACGTTGACCCACACGGCGATGCAGCTTTACAACCAGCTCGCGCGTCGCAAGCAATCCTCTTGGAAAATAGGCCAAAGCAGGTATGAATCTAACCCTGGTCATTCCCTTGCTCCTAATGTGCGCGCCCCATTCACAGAAACTACCGCGTCCAGCCAAGACCGACATGGCAAGACCGCGATGCCCACCTCCAATGCCGCTCACGCGACCACCACAAACGGCTCCTCACCGGGCACTGAGCGCGCGCGTGACCTTGAATGTTTCAAGTGTGGAGGGCGAGGCCACTACAAAAGGGATTGTCCGAATAACAAAAAGGTCCTCTTCTCCAACACTGCAGCCGGATATGAATCCTATGAAGAGGAAGAAGCACCGCTTGAAGCCATGGACGAAGGAATCGAAGAAGACAACGAGGATGCCTATGCGTGTGAGGCTGCCGCACTCCATGCAGGCACACTAATGAGCCTCGTCATGCGGCGTATCCTCACCGTCAAGGAAGGCAGCCTTGTCGACCAGCGCGAGAACCTATTCCACACGCGTTGCCTGGTCAAGACGGCGTCCCTGAGTGTCATCATCGATGGCGGCAGCTGCTGTAACATCATCAATGAGAAGGTGGTCAACCATATCATCCTGCTAACAACGCCTCACCAACAACCTTATGGCCTACAGTGGATTTCTTTGAGTTTTGGTAACACTGTAACTCGATAATGTCTTATCTCTTTTTCCATTGGCCAATATTCAGACTTAATCCTTTATGATGTCATTGCAATAGACGCCACACATATTTTGCTAGGGCGCCCATGGCAATTCAACAGACGCGTTCTTCATGATGGTTATTTAAACACTTACGTGTTTACTTACCACGGGAAGCGCGTCACCCTCTTACCCATGTCCCCCCATGAGATTTTACAGGATCAGGTCGAGCATGATTGACAAAAGGCTTTGGAAGCAGCAAAGACCGCGTCAACACCGACGCGATCAAAACTCGATCCTGGAGCTTCTTCCACCACCCTAGTCCCTAGCAACAGGAGATCGCGTACTTCCTTAGGGCAAGAAAGCGCTTCCAACAACAACGCACCCAAGGATATAACGCGTTGCAAGGACATTGTAAGCACCGCGCCAATGGGTACCGCATTGAAAGGTTGTTGTGAGCATCGTGTGCTTCTCGCGTGGCCAAACTGTCATCTTTGACCGACCTGACACCTCTGAGGCCGATCGACAACCTGTCGTGCACTTTGAAGGACCATGAGCACACAACCGCGGCCAACCGCGCAACGCAAGTCCACGAGATTCATTGCGCTATGTAGTACGTGTCGATACACACCCGCGGCCGCCGTTGCATTGTGTTCGAACCCAGGGACCTCATGTGGGTGCACTTGCGCGCGCTGCGCTTTCCCTCAAGGGGCACCCATACGCTGGCCTCACGCGGAGATCGATCATTCCACGTTGTAAAGGCAATTGCAGATACAACTTCCCATCTTGAGTTCGATGATGGTGAAGCGGGGACACTTCACATCCAAGTGGGGGAGGGTGATGCGACCCTGCCATCCATGACAGCCACAGAGGAAGAAGAAGCCATGAGCTTGCGCTCAGAAGGGGCCGTGACAAGATCGAGTGCCAACGTCGCGCAATGCTTCATCGCGTGCGTCAGCGCTAGCCAAGGCAAGCCAGAGAACGCGTTCTCCCTAAAACTCCTCGCGCCTAGACCAAAGAGTGTGTTCTCTCTCATTGTGCTCGCCACCCTTGGCACCACGTTCATTTAGAGATTGTTTGTTATGTTTGACATTACTATTTTCAATTATTTCTTTTGGGTGTATGTTCCACGCATGTCGCATGGGCTAGCCCATTAAGCGAGACTCGGCCCACCCGAGTCCCGCTACTCCTATAAAAGGCCATCTCAGCCTTCTGTATTACGTTACGTCAATTTTATCTAAGTTATTGTTGAGAGCCATATTGCTTCCATCCTTAGACCGACGTCACAAAACTCTCTCTTCTCATATCCTTCCTTCGCCGCCGACTCTACGGCCACCCACTCAATCCTATTGAGTTTATCCTCCGCCGCCGACGCTACGGCCATCCACTCGATCCTATCGAGTTTATCCTCCGCTGTCGACGCTATGGCTTCGCTCGCCTTTCGAGCCACCACCCATCATCGCGCTTGCTTGCTCGCGCGAAGAGACAACACCGCGTTCCACTCATTCCCCCCTTGGATTCGACACGTGCGACTCACCACCAAGATCCAGATCCGGCATTCGCAGCTAGGCAGGAACGCATCAGGGATCCCTGCGAGTATCTTCATTGGTAATCCTCGTGGTATCGTCCATTGAGTTTTTCCACGGGATTACCCATTGAATATCCCCATTTGGAAACTAGATGAGATTTCCCATGAGAAATTTTCATGGGTGAAGTCGGGAGCTTATGGTATTTTTTTCATATTTATAATTTATAGTTGGTAATTGATTTTTTTATTTGAAAAAAAACGGTGTAATATACATTTATAAATACTAGTATGCATGTACTATGAAATTTTAGGGACTTGTTTTTTATTGAATTCAACTCACTTATTATGTTGTTGTATTTTGTTTGACAATGTAGATTAATTGGAAAGTCATAACAGGAAAACGATTAAGAAAAATTTTGTGGGAGTTAAATGAGAATATTTATGGGGAACTTGTTTGACTATAAGTGGAGAAATCACATGAATTTCCACGAAAAGACCTGAATAAATGTTAATCGAGAAAAATTAACGGGGACGGGGATTTGGTGGGGACGTGGACAACTTTAGCTCCCCATGTGGGGATGGGGGCGGGTACGGGGAGTTCTTTTCTAAACAGGGATGGGGACGGGATACTACTCCCCACCCTGAACCCGCCCCATTCACATGCTTAGGTAAGCCTCCCAAGGTTAGCACAACTCTCATCAAACCTATGCACTTCAGGTAAGAAGATAAGGGATCGTTGAAACTTGGACCAATATATGAGAAAGGTGGGTTTCCTGTTGTTTGATAAAACAGAGAAGAGAAGATGCTTTTCGATGTGTTTTCTGAAGAACAAAGGCAATCCTTCATATAGGAAAGATGTGATAAACAAAATCCCATAATCTGCTCCTTTGCCTTTAATCACAAAATCAAACCACAATTAAAACCAAATATGCTCCTTCATTACGAAACCAAATCACCATTAAAACATAATTATGCTGGTTTAAATTAGTCAAACATTTGAAAACGGAATCTGCAATAAAATGTTTTATCAAATTTGAGAAGTTACATAATAGCAATGGTTAATGCTAATCCGTAATCCATTTGGTCCTTTACGCGCAAAAAAATAGCGAACCCATAAAAAAAAGACCTAGCCCCACCGCGCATGGCACGACACGGACCGGACTGTTGACGGTGCGTGTGTGGGGGCCTCTCTTCTCCCAACTCACTACTTAGCCTTTAAGATAAAGCATGTATATGAAGGAAAGTGAGTGTGAGTGAACATAACATAATAGGTGCAAAATAAAAATTATCTTCATTCTCATGGGGACAAAAATGATAAGCCGAGGTTAGTTGACTAATTAGTGGTTTAGACAACTAAACATTACTTAGGAGTGCTCTGTTTTATCTTGCCGACTTCCATGGTAGGTTTGGATCTGCTTTTAAATTGGTGAACATAAACTTTGTATGTTTTATCCCATATCAACTCAATTTACCCTTTATCGAAAATAAAAATTGAAGATGCTCTCATCCAGTACTTTCGACATGGGATATTTCTCTAAGCACCTAATCTAATTCATTCAGTATATAGCAAAAACTTATGGGTAAGGTGTATAATCTCAACACCCTAGTTATATCACATACATGTTGTGCATTCAATTGAACATAACATAACATTGGACAGAGAGAAAGGAGGCGATAGAGGTAGCAGTTGGTAGGAGGTGATGGGAAAAGGGGTTTAGTTTTTAACGTTGGAAATTGGAAGTAAAAAAAGTTTTTTTAGTGGGGGTTGGTCCTGCGCTGGTCCCTATGAAGGCTCGTCCCAGCATACGAACCATCCTTTATAGGACTATGAAATCATTAAGAACATTATATGCTCAACCTCGTCTCTTACTTATCATTTTCCATAGGAATGGGTGTAAGATACCCTTTGATAAAGGTTTCAAACCCATCCCCCTCGATGATTCTATAACATTTTTCCTATTTAATCTTTTGATTAAAGGATCAACCAAATTCCTTTCGGACCTTATGAACTCCAAAATGATTACACCATTTAAAATGAGGTGTCTCACAACTTCATGTCGCATCCGAATGTGCCTTTATTTCCATTATAGGCACTACTCTTAGCAACACCTACAGCTTCTTAAGAATCACAACGTACATATATGGGAGGTGTTGGCCTCCCTCACAATGGAATGTTAGCCATTAAACTTCTCAACCATTCTGCCTCTTTCTATGTTGAGTCAAGAAGCACAAACTCTGACTCCATAGTACATCTAGCTATTATGGTCTACTTTACAGACTTCCACGGAATAGTTGCACCACATAAAGTAAACACATTTACTTTATCATTATTAGATACTCAATTAGCATCACAATAGTCATCTAGAACTTTAGGAAATTTTACATAATGTAATCCCCAATCCATTGTACCTCTCATGTACTTTAGCAATCTTTTAAGGGCAATGTTCATTACTTGAACAATGGGTATATCGACTTAATCTACTAATAGCATAGGCTATATCAGGTCGAGTATAGTTCATTAAGAACATCAAACTTCCATTTATCTTAGCATACTCAGATTGAGAAATATTATTCCCTTTATTTTTCTTAAAATGTATGCTAGAATCATAAGGTGTTCTTCCAGGCATGACATCAAACAAATCAATTTTTGTAAAACAATTTCTCTACATAATGAGATTGAGACAAGATGAAGCCATATTTAGTTTTAGTCACTTTTATACTTAAGATCACATCAACTTCACCTAAGTCTTTCATCTCAAATTTTGACGATAAGAAATCTTTGGTCTCATCGATAATATCTATGTATATCCCCATTATAAGCATGTCATCTACATACAAGCATATAATCACACAATTTCCATGATCTATTTTAGAATACACACATGCATCAGAACCATTCACATGAAATCCAAAGCGAAATCCAAAGCTTAAAATAGTATTATGAAATTTTTCATATCATTGCTTTGGTGCTTGTTTCAGATCATATAAGGATTTCTTAAGCTTACACACCTTATGCTTTTATCTAGAAATCTCAAACCCTAGAGGTTGTTGCATATATATATATATCTTTTCATCTAAATCACCATTCAAAAATGACGTCTTCACATCCACCTGATGTACTAGCAAATTATGAGCAGAAGCTAAAGCTAGCAAATCACGAATAGTAGCGATATTAGTCATAGGTGAGTAAGTGTCAAAATAATCAATACCATGTTTCTGGGTAAACCCCTTAATAACAAGTCTTGCCTTATATCTTTCTGTAGAGCCATCGGATTTCAACTTCTTCTTGAAAATCCATTTGCATCCTATGGCCTTACTACCTCTAGGCAAGTCAACTATTTTCCATGTTTGATCAGACATGGAGCTTGTTCGGTAAACATGAAGCTGAAGTGGGTTGAACTGAGCTGAAGTGGAAGTAGAAGTTGAATTGAAAGTAGGAGCTGAAGCTGAAGTTAGTAGTTGAAGTATGAAATGGAGTGTTCGGTAAATAAAGCTTATGGAAGTTGAAGTTATAAAACTTTGGGTGTTAAATGACCAAAAAGGGTATCAGTATAAATTTTATATTGAGTTGTATATTAAATTGTTAAATGTGTTATTATTTTCATTTTGCTCACACAAAATTCACTTATTTAATTTAATATACTAAACTATATATTTAGAATATTATTTAATCTATTAAATTGAACAATGCATATTAAAGATATTTAAAAATTTATATGCACAAGTTATTTATGTATTAAATTCAACAATTCATTTTTCCCAATAAATCGAACTCTAATATTAAAACAAACCGTTAAGCCAATGTGGGATTCGAACCCACATCTATGTGCATCTGCACATTGCTCTCTCATTTGAGCTAAAAGGCTAAAAACTTGTAATGACCAAACAAGCCAAATCAAATAGCAAACCAAATCATTCACTACTAAAGAACTAGACCATTCCACCATAATGTAATAGTATTGTTTATTATACATACGGGGATATAAGAACGGTTTGATCATTGTAAGAAAACAAGTGATGGATATACGAGGTTTGCAACTTCGCTATATCAAGTATCACTTTTTAAACATTGAATTGAGGATCAAAATTACAAATTCATAGCATTAACACTTGCAAATGACCAGAAAAGAATTATATAGAAATATATAACTACAAGAAAGAGTCCTCTTCCAAGATTTGTAGAAAGGAATGTCATTAGTTTGTGAATATTATTCTATTTTACATAGGTTGCCTTTATATAGAAATAGATAACTAACATGGTGAGTAAGATCCTCTAGCAACTTTAAATCATTTTTTAAGGAGCTAGATGAATGTGTCATGTTGAGAAAGACTATAGGAGAATGAGGGTCGCTTGCAATTTCCAGCCCTTATAAACCTTATTCTGTCAAATTAAATGCATTGTTTAACATACAAGATGAGGGGAAATTAGAAAACGGAAACATGTTTTAGTTATAATAGCCAGATGATTGTGTCTATTTTACATATAGGTTGCCTTTATGACACTAGTTCATTGCTAGAATTGTGAAATATATCAGGTTATATTTTGGTTAAATAATGTTGGCTTTACTTCTTATAACTAATGATCTTACCATATATTTTGGTTAAATTAAGTTTGCATTAATTGATTGAAAAAAATGAAGCATGTATAGCATTGGATAATAGTAAACTAATCCAAAGATAATAAGACACCACTATCATATAGTTCACTGCACTAGTCAACAATATCAGGATACTCATCAATATCAACAACTCATCCATTCATCTTTCCGGTATCTAGCCAAATTCTCCTTCTCAAGATACTCATCAAGCCAAAAATAAGAGTACACCTTCGTATTGGAACTTACCAACCTACCAATCTACAAGTTGGTATACACTGCCATCCTCCTCATTAACCAATCACTTAGTGCAGCAAAAAGCTATAGTCGGGTCGACAACCACTTAGTGCAACAACTTATTCAAGTGGATGGTTCTGCAGCCAAATGATGCCCCTTTAGTGAATAACTACAATATCAATTGGAGCACCACCTACTCCATTCTTATCATAAAAATTGATCTTGAATTGTTTCTATCATAAGGAAACAACATTGGAATGAACTGTACATTTGTGCTCAACAGAATTTCCTCATCAATTAGTGCAGCTAACATAACAACCCCTCTACTAGACATTTCATCAAACATGTGTTGTGCACTTGAATTTGCCAAGTAAATCATTGAAGTTATTCCTGAATCGTCCATCTCAATTTTGATACGATCAAGCAACAAATTAATCGACTCACTCATTCCTTTAGGCGCCACATCAATTTTCATATCCTTAAAAGTTGTTCCCGAATCAAGCAGCATATTAACTTTCAATCTTTATGGTTAATTGATACTAGTCCACCATAAGTTCAGCCAAATAATACTAATTCCACCCAAATCAACACTAATTGTACTCTGAATCGTCAAAATCAATTCACAAATTCGACCTCAATCTGATCCAATCCACAAAAGTTAAAGCAGCATACTAGTAATTAGACCCAAATCGACCTAATTCAACCCAAATTGGACAAAAAATTCGACCTAAATCAAACACATATTGCATAGCTGGATTGGACAACGCCTGAAATCAAGTGATAAAATGAGCAAAACTGGCGGTTAAGAAGAACAATGAAGATGGAGGAGAGGAGGAAAGTATACGCACCTAGGAGCTCGACTTCACAAAATATTCTGGAAGCTCTCTCGCAACTGATGGCAGTGATGGAGGATGACAAAAGTACAATCTCTAAAGGCAATTTGTGTAATATTCATCACTTTAACTCCCTCCTTACTGCTTCCAATCACTTCCAATGCCATTTCCGGCTTGCTGAACGAGCCCATGATAGAATCTAGTTCAATTTTAATAGCATCTTTCCAAAAATTAGCACCAATAGAATTCATGGCCTCTTTATATGTTCTAGGATCTTCTTCAATCATATGAATGCATATCATACACTCGTCTAATATATCTATGTTCATAAGTTCTATTAGAAAAGAAGTCACAAAATCAAGACCAAACCTAGTTTCAGTTCTCTGCCTTTTACTCCTCCTAGGTTTAATAGAATTATGCATGCATAACCGAAGATGCATAAATTACATGAGTAGACACATCACGAATTTTCATAGGATAAACATGCTCAAAAATTATGCATCACGATATTCACATATAGTTCGATCAATTAGACGCATGAATCTGTAATCTGACCTACTATCAGCATAGCCAATAAACATGCAATCAAATGTTCTAGGTCGAACATCAAGTTTAAACACAAGAAAAGCAACCTTAGCTAAACACCCCCACACTTTTAAATATGACAAGTTAGGTGCATAGCCTTTTCATAATTCAAAAGGGGTTATATTTAATTTTTTATGAGGCATCTTGTTTAAAACATGATTAGAAGATAAAAACAACTTCACCCCATATATAATCAGGCAAACCAGAACTAATAAGCATGGCATTCATTATTTGTTTTAAGGTTATGTTTTTCCTCTTAGTTATACCGTTCTTTTGAGGTGTATAAGAAGTTGTAGTCTCATGAATAATTCCATTTTCTTCAAAAAAATCTCTTATGTAGAGCAATCTCATACTCACCACCTCTATCAGATCTAAATCCTTTTATTTTTCTATCTAATTGGGTTTTCACTTCTGCTTTATAAACTAAGAAAGTTCTTTCAGCCGCATCTTCAGATCGAAGTAATAGACCTTGGTATATCTAGAGTAATCATCTACAAATGTGATGTAATACCGTTTACCTCCTTTACTCTGAGCATTCTTAATATCAGGTAGGTCAGAATGTATTAACTCAAGTAATTCTTATTTCCTTTAGTTACAAGTTTAATAGGTTTCCTAGTGAATTATTTGGCCTCAGTACATATATCACATTTGCTATGGACATCAATGTCAGATTAGGAATCAATCCGAAGTTATGCAATCGTTCAATAGCATTCACATTCATGTGTCCTAATCTAGCATTCCATAAATCAATAGACCCAGTCAAGTAAGTAGAAGCATATCCAACTTCATTAATTTCAGCAACAATGGAATCAAGCATGAAAAGACCATTCTCATCCACGAAACCCTTCCCAACAAATTCCCCATTCTTGCTAATGATTACTTTTCCCCCATCAAAGAGGAGCCTAAAGCCAACTTTGATCATTTACCCCCCAGAAATCAAGTTCTTACGCAGAGATGGCACATAGAACACATTCATTAAGTGTAACCTTTTTCCATATTTTAATTTGAGAAGAATTTTTCCTTCATCGAGCACTTGAGAAATGCTAGAGTTGCTCATGTAAACTTGTCCGCCCTTGGTGGTAGGGATAAAGTCGGACGACAGGTCTTTGTTGGCGCATGTGTGCCTAGTGTCTCCAGTGTCGACCATCCATTCAGCCATGTCGACCATGTTCATTTCTAAAGTGATAGTGACCAAGTTCCCTTCTGTCAGATTTGCCTGATTCTTCTCTTGGTTTGGTTTTGAGCCTTGATTGTTCTTCGGGGCATCATTTCTTTGATAGCATTGAGCCACCCTATGACAAGGTTTTCCGCACAAAAGCATGCTTCTTTGGGGTTGTCGTTTTTTCCTCCTTTCTTGAAATTTGGGCCCTTTTTGTGTAAAGATTTCTGAGGTCCGGAATTTTTAAAGCAGGATGATCACTATTCTTTTTGAACCTATCATTCTTATGTGAAGAAGTTTTAACAAAGTTAGCCATAACTGAAGAATCAGAAAGGTTAGATGGCTTATCCTTGAGGCAGTTTGCCTCTTTAATCTTCATGTGGCCGACTAACTCCTCTAGAGTCAGGTCCTTCTTCTTGTGTTAGACATGATTGTTGTAAATTACCCACAACTCTGAAAGCTTTTCAATCAAAAAATTGTCATGCAGATACTCGCACATTTTCATTCCTTCGGCAAGGATATCAGCCACTAGGTTCTCGTATTCATGGACTTGTTCCATGATAGGTTTGTCATCCAAGATTTGGAATCTCATGAACTTTCCAATAACATATTTCTTTTTTCTAGAATCATCTGAACCATACTTTCTTTCCAGAGCCTCCCATATAGACTTAGAAGATTTGTTAGATAGAAACAAATCGAACAACAAGTTTGACATATGATTCAGAAGTATACCACTTACTGTTTTGTTGTCTTGGTCGTATTTTGCAACTAGGCAACAACAAGAATCGCAAGGGAGTCGCTGAAGAAGACGTAATCGACTTGTTCAAAAACGATCAGGAGCTTTTGGGACCAACGCTGGTAATTGGTTTCATCTAAAGGTTCAAGCTTGAATGGATCCAACAACTTGATGATATGGTTCTTCATTCGATTAGGAAGAGTGATGAATAGATTTGCCTCTAAATTGTAAGATGAGAATTACCATAGGGACAAGAACATATATTGAAATGTAGGTCGATAATTGATGTTGATGTACACTTGTTGTTGTGTCGTAGTAAAAGCCATTGCCTTAGAAGCAAATCACCCTGACACTGGTGTAAGTCATAGATGGTGTAAGCCCCCCGAGGTTAGCACAACTCTTCTCGAACCTGTGCACTTTAGGTAAGAAGAGAATGTATCGTTGGAACTCGGACCAGTATATGAGAAGGGCGGGTTTGTTGTTGTTTGATAAAACAGAGAAGAGAAGATGATTTTTTATGTGTATTCTAAAGAACAAAGGCATACCTATATATAGGAAAGAGGTGACAGACAGAATCCCATGATCTGCTCATTTGTCTTTAATCACGAAAGCAAACCATAATTAAAACCAAATCAGCTCCTTCATTACGAAATCAAATAACCATTAAAACATAATTATACTGGTTTAAATCAATCAAATATTTGAAAATAAAATATGTAATAAAACGTTTTATCAAATTTCGAAAGTTACGGAGTAGTAATGGTCAATACTATTATGTAATTTTTTTGGCCCTTTATCCAGAAAATAATTAGCAAACTCGTTAAAAAAAACCCAGCCCCACCCCGCACGTGCCACGAACACGGACCAGATGGCGGCGGTGATGCGCACGTGGGGTCTCTCTTCTCCCAACGCACTACTTAGCCTTTAAGGGAAAGCATATGTAGTGGTAAGTTTACATCTTGTTTTCCAATGTGGGATGTCTTGGGAATACCAACAACCTATTTTTCCCTTCAACCATAAACAATCATTAAATGAGTGACATGGCATCATTTCACCCACAACACTAACCTCATATACGCCATGCAAATCCACGCCCAAGTCTTCAAATTTGATCTCTGCGATGACCCATTCACCGTTCCCAAGCTCATCTTTGCTTTCTCCTTATGTCGAGAAATTGGTTTGGTTGCTACGATTGTCAACCAATTGGACCAATTCGTTGGTGGAGATGATTTATTCATAGTTTGAGAAGCTTGAGTTTGATTAGAGTGGATGAGTTGATAGAAGCATACAAGTTGTTCGATAGAATGCCCTCTATTGGTTGTTTTAATAGATTATTGGTTTGATTTTGGGTTTATGATTCAGTTTTAAGTTGATAAACTGTTCATGCACTATATTTGTGCTAAACCAAAATTTGATAACTTGTAATGGGGGATTTAGAACAAATTTGCATAAGCAATTTAAATAAGTTATGAATCTAGACTCTTGAGGTTAGTCTTTTAATGTTTATGGTGATATTTAGTACATATTTGGGTTTTGTTTTGATATTTAAGGGTTTGTTTGGGTTCTCGAGATAATGCAATTTAATGCATTATCTATGTGAATTCAAATGGACCCTAAGTGTTCGAGCTCATAATCCTTATTATGCATCTTTATTATACTTATACTCCCTTTTTATGCGCATTTCATGTATTATTAATGTTTTTGTCTTTACATCAAGTTGTTTATCAACCTTAGTCGTTGTGAGTGGTGATTTGTCCCATGCCTTTTTTATCAAGTTGTTCATCATTGCCTTTTTTATCAAGTTGTTCATCAACCTTGATTGCTCTCACCCTAGCTTGACGGTGATGGCGTGGATGAGATGATTCGGGTCCCGAGTGATGGACCAATCACACATAACCACTCCCACAAACCCATCACATGCATGTGACTCGGGTGAGACAAGTGATTAAATGAATGAATGAATGTATTTCCACATAAGAAAATCTACACAACCTTGATTGCTCTCACCCTAGCTTGACAGTGATGGCGTGGATGAGATGATTCGGGTCCCGAGTGATGGACCAATCACACATCACCACTCCCACAAACCCATCACATGCATGTGACTGGGGTGAGACAAGTGATTAAATGAATGAATGTATTTCCACATAAGAAATTGGACCGGGTCGCTCATGTGGGCGGTAATTTCCATCGTTACTTAGGAGTGCTAACATATATAAACGAGTATATCTTTTTCTTTATTACAGTAAATTTGTAGAACCCATCTAACCAGATGGCAGTCCTAAATCATTCAAATGGACGATCTTTACAAATTCGGAACCGAAAAAATCATAGGTAGAGTTTAGGTTTAAGAACTCATATCTAGTCTCGTTTAAAGGAGATTGAGGATGATGGCGTGAGCTGGGAAGAAGAACTTGTTGGAATTTGTAGAGGACACTCGGAGGAAGAGGGTGGCAAGCTAGGAAATCCGCCGCACGATTTGCTTCACGGAAACTATAGTGTACCTGAAAAGAAACGAAACACGACAGAAGCACAATGATATCCTGTATAATGGTATTAATTTCCCAAGGAATTTTCCAGATGCCTCAGATGGAATTAATAACTACTAAATTATCGCCTTCAACAATTAGGTGAGAGATAGTTAGTCTGGCCGCTTGCTGAATCCCAGAAATAGCAGAAAGGGCTTCAATTAGAAGGACTGATGTGGGTGGGATGGGTTGATTGTGAAAGGTAGTTATTCTACCACAGTCATCGTGAATTAAATGTCCTATGTGGCAACTATCATCCCGACGCTTTGATCCATCAAAGTTCAATTTATGCCAGTGGGTGGGTGGTTTCTTCCAAGTGCTATTGGTGGGTCGTAGTCGATTGCGTCTTAGAGTAGGCGGTGTAGGTGGTGAGCTTGGAGTTAACCAATCCTGGTAGTAGAAACATGCCTTGGTAGCTGGGCATTGTGAGGGAGTAATGTTTTGAGGTTGAAAAATTTTGGTGTTTCGATAGTTCTAAATAGACCACCAGAGGAAAAGAAGGGGAGTAGGCTGGGAGTTAGAATATCAGAATAATTCAAAGTTATGGAGGAAATTATCAGAGCGAGGGATTGAGAAGGAGACATTCAATTTAGATTCAAATGTATGGATCATGGATGAGGTGTAGGGACAGGAAAATAAAAGATGGTTTCGGTCCTCAGTGTGGAATGAACAGAGGGAGCAGGGTAATGAGACAATGTAGTAATAACGATTGAGGCGGCCAGAAGTGGGTAAGGCATCAACCAAGAACTTCCAAATAAAGTTTTGGATTTTAGGAGGTAGTTTTAACTTCCAAAGCCAGAGAAGAGAATTTGTTTGGGGAACAGTCGTAAAAGACTGTGTGATTTTGCGGGATGATTTAACGGAGAAAGAACCGTCAGAGTTCGGGGTCCAAACAAGACGGTCTACATTTTCTGAATAGGGAATATGAACTGACTGGATTTTAGTAACAATATGTGGGGGTAAGAGTATTTGAAGTTTAGGGAGGTCCCATTGTAGGTTAGGAGTAATGAAAGTAGAGACTGTGATTAAAGGGTCAGTATTGTTGTTGTAGTAAGGGAATAATGCGCAATTAGGGACCCATGAATCAGACCAGAATTTAGCTGTATGACCATTTCCGATTTCCCATCCAAGTCAGGTCTGAAATTCTGAGCGTAGATGGAGAAGTCGAGAAAATTGCCAATATTGCTTAGGTTTTTTGTGGTATGTGAAGAGATCAGATGAACAAAGAAATGTTTGGTGAATGATTTGACACCAAAGATTGTTTGGGTCAGTGAGTAATTTCTAGAAAAGTTTCATTTGCAAGGATTTATTTAGATCAGCTGCCTTGTGGAGGCCGAGTCCGCCGGTAGCTTTTGGTTTACAAACTCTCCTTTTACACATTCAACTATGATTTTGATTTACTAGGTCTTAAACTTGTTGGACAAAAAATTACTCAACCGAATATGATAAGAAATTTTAATCGGTTTTTTCGCCTGGTACCCCTAAAGTAAGGCGAAATTCGCGAGGTGCCCTAAAGTTTTACTTATTTCGCACGGTACCCCTGAGTTTTTTTTTTGCCAAATGCCCATTTGTTAATTTTTAAATTAAAAAACCCAAAAAAAGACTGAAAAATCCCAAAAAAACACCAAAAAGTTACCGTTATTTGGAAATTGATGTCTTTCTGTGAGGGATGCGATTTAAGTTACCGTTCTTCATCAATTCGATTCCTCCACCAATACTACTGAAAGCCCCTTCTCCGCCGTCGTCGGCGACCTCCAAGTCCACTTCCCTGAGATGGGTTGCAGAAGAACCAATAAGTCTATCAAAGACTCCATCGTTTTATTTGTTTCTCTTTTCTCCAATTAAACTTCTAAAAAGTGCAAAATTAAGGTGTGTTCTTGGTTCTCTCATTCTCTCTCTGTCCTTTTCATCATGTAGCAGGTGGTAGACACTAGCAATAGAGATACAAACCCAGAAAAGGGATTGGAACAGAAATCAGCGATGCATGAACAACAAAAGCAACAACAACCTAAAAGAATTGGTAGAAATGGGAAAATATGTTACAAGAAAACACACGCCCACCCATTTACCATGAACAAACAAAATTCTACACAAAGAAACCATAGAATTTTACTATTGAGATTTTTTTTATATAATTTTGAAAATTCAAAAAGGGTAATTTGGGAACTTGTAAATGGTGATGTTTTTCATGGTGTTGTTTAGCAATTATGTTTTTTTTTGGGATTTTTTTTTCATTTTTCAGTCTTTTCTTTTGGGGTTTTTAATTAAAAAATTAATAAATGGGCATTTGACAAAAAAAAACTCGGGAGTATTGTGCGAAATAGGTAAAACTTTGGGGCACCTCACGGATTTCACCTTACCTCAGGGGTACCAGGTAAAAAAACCAAATTTTAATCTATGTATTTGGGTTTGTTTGGTGTGTAAGTACCAAACAAATAGATACATATCTATAACCTAGTTGTAAGCAATGGTACACAAATTTTTCCTCCAAAACCATACTGTTTATCTTTATCAAAAGAGGGTATTAGCATTGCCAACTAATCAATCCTTACCTAATCAAGAATGAACTATCAAAGACTTAGGGCCCGTTTGTTTTGGGTATAGTAGGCTTGAGAAGCGGTTTATTAGAGGCCCGTTAGAGGAGTCCATGTTTGTTTGACAATTTTAAATGAATTAATCCGTTTCGGGCCTGAAACGGTTCAGCCCAATCGTTACCCTATGAAATTCAACCCAAATCACTTCAAACCTAAGCTCGCGGCTCTACACTTCTATGTACCATGTCTCGCTCGCCGTCGTAAATAGATGTTGATTCTTCTCTCCTCGTTGATCTCGCTCCATCCATCTCCTTTCTTATCATCTTCAAGGAGAAAAGTTGTTGTCGGTGCAAGTTAGAATTGATGATTCAGTTTTTGATGTGTTTGAAATCTGATTTTTATTTTCTGTGCATCATTTTCTTAGGGTAAAAAATGGATCTGAGCACAAACTGAAAGAAGGGAAAAATGGATTAAGAGAATCTTTTTACTGTATTTTCCTATGAAAAGTATCTCATTTTGAGCACACAATTTCTTGTTTCCATTCCTAAAATCAACCAAACATGAACTGTATGTAACTCTATCCATTTCCTTTCTCTCCTTAAGGCCCCGTTTGTTTAAAATTACGGAAACGGTAACGGAAAGGAAACGAATCTAGTCCAATTTAGTGTCATTATCCATTGATCAAAATGATAAAATTGTTTCCTTTCCCCTTCACTTGACACTATGATGGAGGTATTTGTATCCCCAATGCAAGGGTGGGTTATAAAATGATGAAATCATTTTCCTTCTCCCTTCTCTTGACACACAAATTTTAGAGCCCCCAAGCAAAGATAAAATTTTTGATCAATGTTTCATGATGTCAAAGTGGACCAGATTCGTTTCATTTCCGTTATCGTTTCCATAAGTTCAAATCAAACGAGCCCTAAAAGTTACCTTTCCGTTTCTATTTTTTGTTGAAAACCAAACGCTACCCTAGTATATAGAATCAAGTGATACCGTTTTGAACTGTGCTAATAATCTTACTGATTTATCTTCTTTTCAAATTTGGTGTTGGGTTCTAGGTCCAATCTTTTCTTCTTTGAACTTTTCTTGGCACTCTTGTGAGTAGATGCTTCCAATACGATACCACCCATGACCCATGCCAAATTCATGTAGAAATCCTACAAATGAGCAACGTGGATTAAAACCAAATTCTTATTATGCTTATTCACTATTTTGTTTTAAGGCCCCATAAGAAGTTATAAACAAATTCTAAATTGCATGTTTAAACTACAAAATAAGTGCAATCTGAGAGACAATTCGCACCACAGACTTAATCAAAGTTCAACTTATTGAAATTTTACAATGTACACTTGTTAAATTCAGTTAAAAACAGCTAGGTTTCAATATCTATTACAACTCAAACCTTGGAATCATGGACACAACTAAGTTGGGGAGTCCGACACAGAATGGGGGGATGAATACCTTAACTACCGCGTTAGATCGGGGTTAGAGCGGTTCGGCACGGGGCGGTCCGCTGGTGAGGTGGTGTGTGAGAGAGAGGCTGGTGAGAGATGAGGGGAGGGGATGAGTGGTGTAGTGAAAGAGGGGTAGGTTTTGCTGGGAGGGTCGAGCAGCAGAAGGAAGAAAGGTGGGAGAGGGAGAGGGGAAAAGAAAATGAAGGAGAAAGAAAGAAAAGAAAAGATTTTTTTTATTTGTTTAATGAAAGCGGGTGTTCTTTTTGTTTAAAGAGAAGAAGGGAAAAGTACATTGGTTTGCCTCCCAAGAAACGCTTGTTTTAGATCGTTAGCCTGCTCTTCCATTAACTTTAAGTACTCGGATCTGGAGTGTCGGTGGTGCCCTGCTTGATCGGATCAGGTGTGACAACATGCTTTAATCGACGACTCTGCACTTTGAACTTTCCAGAGTTCTTATGCCATAACTCAATTGTCCTACCTCTCAAAACTCGAGTCACCCGATAAGGTCCTGACCATCTTGTCTCCTTCGGACCTGAAAACATGTTAGATTTCTCATGGACTAATGATATGCGATATATTGTATAGCGCATCTAGTGGTTATTAGCATGATTTAGATGATGTTTGGATATGATTTGATGGTAATTCTGTAATCCGGAAGAGAAGACTAGAAGTGAAGAAATCATGGGATTTACAGAGGTTTGAAGTACATTGAAGAGTAGAAGGACAGTGTGTTGAATTCAATTGGTTCGTTCTCTCTACTCCGATGTCCAAATGGAGTGATTCCAATTCTAGGAGTTAGATCTTGAAGTCTAATGCAAGTCCTCAAAATATGAGCGCAATCCGAGTTGGGAATCAAAAGTTATGGCATTTTTACGGAAGTGTCACATAAGCTGAAGAAGACACCGTCACCGCACCCGCGGCCAATATACCGCCCCCCCGCGGCAAACCTTACAGAGAAGAGGCCGTGATTCTGGAGTACCATCGCACCCCGCGGTGGGTGTCACCGCACCCGCGGTGGGTGTCACCGCACCCGCGGTGACGACACGCTGAAGACTTTTCTCGGCTTATTTCCGAGATTTTTTATCTGTTTTTATTTTATTTCTGAAACTTTGTTTCCAAGTTTGTTATTTCCTTTTATTTAATTTCTGAATTATTTGCCCTAGTATTTAAGGTTATTTCTAAGACTTTGTTTAAGAGAACCCTAGTTGCCACCTATCTTAGTTTTTCTCTCACAAACCCTATGAAGAACTAAGCTTCCATTGTTGCACTTGGCGTTTTGAAGCCTTCAATTGATTGGTTGTGAGTTTTCTACTCTTGTTCGTTTTCCTATCTAGTTGGATTAATTCTCTTATGCTTGCATATTTATTGGTTTATGTTGATTTATCTAGAGTAGCTACTTAGGTCTATTGATATCTTCCTAATTGCTAGGACTTGTGATTCCGGGCTCGGGTTGCATATCTAGTAGCAAACACGATTTACATAAGCGGGTTGCGAGTGTTCATCGTGAGAGAGAGTTAATTGCATGCTATAGTAACGGGTTGTTTCTACTGCATGTATCTTGTTGAATCCTTGGTTCAATGCTATTGCTTTATTGAGTCTTGAAGGTTTTCAGATTTGATTTGGTAATAAGTACTATTAGGGCTGGTAGAACTAATAGTTACCTAAGATCGGGATAAGGACAACTATAGGAAAGATAAAAACTTAAGACTAATAGAATTCAGTGATCAACCATATCTCTTGTTGTGTGGATCTTTGTCAGGTGTAGCGCTTTTCCCAATCATATTCACAACCTTTGCCTGCGAATCTGTTTACTTGTCTACTTGTTATTTGGTTACGAAAATCATACAACCCCCCCCTAGTTCCTAGTTGGTGACTTGCAATTACTTGAATTGATAATCTGATTCTTTGTGGGATTCGACCCTTACTTGCCCAAACTACTTGTTTAGGTTTGTTAGGATTATTTTGTTTAGGTGTCACGACAACGCCTATCAAATTTGGCGCCGTTGCCGGGGAGTCAAAATTTCTGTTTTTGTGTTATGACCTAAGGATAAAATGTCTTTTCTATTACCGATTTTCTATAGTTACAAATAGATCTCATCTCCATGATAATTCCGACCCATTATGTGTCCAAGATATAATCTTTACTTTTCTTGTTTGAACGTCTCCTTGTGCCCCAAGCAAAAATTCAAAACCCTAGATGCAATATCTCATGATTTGTCTCCTCGCTGGGAACGGTGCAAAGCTCATTTGCTTTGTTTTTCTTGTTCCCTATTATCTGTTGGGAAGTGAACTTTCAGGAACTATGATTCCCTTCAAAGTTCAAATGTTGAGATTGATCATAAAACGATGACAAAAAGACAATACAAATAAATATGTCGTCTATCTACTCAGCTAATCACACAAGTTGTAGAAAGTGATGATGAATATATGTTGGTTAAAGAAGGTCTTCTTAATTTGCTAAGAAAAACTAATTCAAGCTTCCCAAAAAGGCCAATGTAGTCTAGCTTGCAAAACAATCACAAGGCAACAAGTTCACAATGTTGATGCGCCTTTGGATGCCAATGGCATGATGAAGGAAGTTAGAGGCATAACATTGAAGCCGAAATCTGGAAATCAAACAAGTTAAAGGAACCAATGTGCTCTTGAAATGGCAACAAAGAAAAAGAGAAAACTAAAGCAACATACCGAGCAACATACAACTCCTTCCCATCTTGCACATGTAATTAATAATATGTTATTTTACTTTTTGATAAAGTATTAATATCGTTATTTTTTTCACTTTTAATTCCAAATTGCAGGTGGACCATAGTGTTCAAATGAATGAAATTCCTCCTTCACAACATCCATCTAGTTTTTCTTATCCATGGGATCCATGTGGATACAATTACTTTATTCCTTCAGAGAATGGCCAATGTGACATGTATATTAAGCCATTACTTACTCAACCTACTCAAGGATCTCTACAACCTAGTTATATGGCATTATTGACAAGCATTGGAGTGCCTCCACCATTTGGTAAACATATATAAATCTCAACCTAGTTATATTTGTTTTATTCATTCTTTATATATATATATATGTATCAGATGATGGTCGATCTTTAAGAGAGTAGTAATAAACAACTATAACTCCATCAAATCACAATCATTCAACTCATCATAGTAGCTTGGAAAATAGATTTTTTGGTTGTTTTTATAAACATGAAAGTCATTTTGTTGGCTGATTAATGTCATATAGAATATTCTTGAGCTTGGAGAAGAAATTTTTCTAAGATTGATCATTTGTATTTTGCTGAATTTTTTGTAAACATATTTTGAGTTTGTTGTGAAGATGTTTGAGCTTGTTTACTCAATATTTTAAATGTTTTAGTTCAACAGTCCCCATTGGGAAGTTCAATAATAGTTGAGAGATTTTATGCAATAAGAAATAAATAAATGTGAATAAGAAAAGATCCTCATGAAATTCATTGATCATTACAATTACAACCTTAAACTTCTCATTACAAGCACAATTTTAACCTTTCTCATATATAATGAAAGGAAATTACATGAAATTAGAAGTACAATCTTAAATAAATTGTTTACAATATGCCAACCATTATTTGTAGCTTTATCTCTTATCTTTGTTCGTACTGCAACATCTTCAACCTTTAACTTTGTTGCTCCCTACCAAACCTTTACAATAATGATCACTAAAAGTGCTAAATTCTAGATTGACAAAGAAAATATATATTAGTTTGAAAGTTACCCACAATAAAAAAACACATTTAGCTATTCCACCAGCTATATGCACAAAAATATTTGGTCAATAATTAATAGTGAATAAACAGTATGCAATATACCTAAATCATAATAATAGTTGACAGTGAATAAAGACAAAAGATGTTGCCATATACCTAATTGTATTTGCTCTTCTACTATGTTTAAACAAACAAAAGAAACATAATACAATATACATTATATTCAATTCAATCACGACAGGGTGATATTCAACATATAAAGGAACGCTAGGAACTATACCAGCAAACAACACGCCAATACAATGACTCCAATCAAACGAGAAAGTTATAATGCATGCATTAATAGTGACAAACTATCTAGCTATTGACCCCAAATTATCCTCTATATATTGAAAATACCACTTTGGACAATCAATCTATTGGAGCTTCAACACTGCCTTCAAAGAAATTGCCCACAAATCTGTCAAATATTTCCCCCGCTTTGTCTACACAACATCAACGTCTACCCAAAAACTTGGGTGTTATTTTTTTGGAGCAGCAAAACAAGCAAGCTTTATATTGAATCAACATATATGAAAAAATCAGTTTATGAGGAAATTCGGTAAATGAGAAATACAATAAATTTTCTAGGGGGAATTTTTAGACTATCTTAGCTTTCACCTTTCTAGCCTTAGGGTGTTTTGGGAGTTCTTTGGAAGATTTCAGACAATTTGGAGATTGATTCCCTGGATCTGATGAAGTAGTCTTTCTCTATTCTAGTTGAATGATTTTCTTTGCTCATATGATGTAATTGATTATTTCTCTAAGCATGTCTGGCTAATTCCATATTTCTAGGGTTGGGATGATCACAACAATGTACGTGTAGGTAGACTAGAATTTGATATCTGTATGAATTGAAACCTGAAACTTTGTTTGATTCAATCCTAGAGTTCTTAATGCAATTGATGAAAGTTGAATACATTTCTATTAGGTTTGAGATTGGCATGAGATAACCTTAATAAATAATTCAGATAGGTATGAAATCAAGAGGAGATTATTCTTATCAGACTACTAGGAATTGAACCTGAGTTTTTATGGAGAGAACAATATATATGAGTTGTAAATATCTTTATGATATATTTTATGTATATCTCTTAGCATGAACTTTCTCTTTCTTACTTGGTTGTATATATAATGTAAATTGGCATTTATAAAAGGTTGCGAATTTCTCCATTAAATTAGTCATTATGGTCCCAGAGCCGAAATCTAGATCCATCTAAACACAGCCACCAAAGCACGTCATGCTACCATGGATGAAGTTACTATTGCCAAGGAGCAGGGTCAAGACCCTTCCTCACCCTTGTATTTGCATCTGTCGGATCATCCCGATATGAGTATATGTCATGTGGTTCTCAAAGGCATGAACTACAAAAAATGGGAGACTTGCTTGTGCAATGCTCTCAAAGCAAAACACAAAAAATGGATTCACTGAATGAACGATCAAGAAACCGAAAGAAGCTAGCGAAATTGATGACATGATAAGTGTCAATTTGTTGGTTGGTTGGATTGTTCAATTCATCAAATTGTTTTTACGCTCCACTCTTACTTACTTTGAGACATCGAAAGAGGAGTAAAACGACCTAAAACGATGATTCTCTATCGGGAATGGACCTCAAATTCAACAATTGCGTTTTGATTTGGCTCGTTGTGTGCAGATCAGCCAATCAATGAATGTGTATTATCGACAACTCAAGAAATTATGGGATGAATTGTCCAACTACGTCAAGGTTCGAGGCTGTTCATGCGGAAATTGTACCTGCTCGTGGGAGGCTGACCTCTCCAAGGAACGAGAAGAGGAGAAGGTCCATTAGTTTCTACTGGGGTTAGATGACACTCTATATGGATCCGTTCGCTCGAACATCATCGATCTGGACCCATTACCCTCCCTCAATCATGTCTATGCTCTACTTATCAAGGAAGAGCGACACAAAACATAAACGAAGGGAAACGAGACTCGCTCAACAAAATTTGGTGCCTTTGTTGTTCAACACAGCAAAAATTCACGTCCTAATGCTCAACGTCATGATGGTGGGCGTCATGATTTGTCTCGACGCTCCAATCAGCCTTCGTGTACTCTGCGGGCTCGTTGGTCGTGAGGCGAGAACTTGTTTTCAAATTATTAACTACCTGGACTAGTGGACGCATGATGGAGACAGACCTGCTAGAAGTTGGTCTAGAAACACGCCCTCAAATCCTGCTACTGGTGGAAGTGGGATTGGCCGCAAAAAGCCGCCTTTGCGTGGGGTTACTAACGCCACTAAACTCTCTTGAGGTGTTGCAATGTCCCACTCCCTGAACTCTATTGACATGGGTGCTCTTCCAGGTATGACAGACACACAATGGGGCAATCTTGTATCTTTGTTTTAATACATTCAAAGACCTTCTTCCTCTGAAAATATGACCGGTAGGAATTGTCTCACATGGGTTGTCGACTCTGGGCTTCGATTCACATGGCTGGAAACTGAGCCTTACTTTCTAATGTTACTGATGTTGCTTCTTCATCAATTTTATTGCCCAATGGATTGTTAGCTACAACGAATAAGGCCGGAAATGTTGTTTTTAATGATCGATTGATTCTGCTAAATGTCCTGTTTGTGCCCAAATGAAATTGCAATTTGATCTTCACTGCCCAATTGATTAAAAGATCAACATTGTATTGTTACACTTACTTATAAGCTATGTATTTTGCAGGACCACACTTCAATAATGTTGATTGGAGCGGGTGAAGAGTGAAAGGGGTTTGTTGGTTTCGTTCGGTGGTGCCAACTGCACACTCTTTTCACGTTACCGGATCAAACTCGTATACATTGTGGCATCATAGTCTGGGCCACCCCTCCTCTCTAGTCTTGTCTTTCCTTCCCAGTGTTAGCCTTCGTTCTTGTCAAAGAATTCTTGTTCTAGCTTTCTTGTTAGTGTTTCTCATGCTTTAGAATCTTTTGATTTAATACGTTGTGATGTTTTGGGACCTTAATACACTCCTTCATTTTCAAGAGCTTCTTATTTTTTAACATTCGTGGACGATTGTTCAAGAGGTCTTTAGATCTATCTCATGGTCAATAAAATTAAAGTTTGTACTCTTATTCCAAATTTGTATGCCCTAGCATCTACTTGATTTGGTCGATAAGTAAAGAGAATCCACAGTGATAATGGGACCGAATTTACGACTTTGTGTTCTTTTTATGATCAACATAGTATTTCTTTGGAAACCTCTTATGTAGGTACCCCTCAACAAAACGGTAGGATCGAGCGAAAACATTGCCACATTCTCAATATTGCTCATGCCCTATGCTTTCAAGCTCATCTACCTCTTCGGTTTTGGGGGGAATGTGTCCTTGTTGTCGGGTATCTCATCAAAAGGAATCCTACACCTTTGTTGAAAAACAAAACCCCTTTTAAGATCCTTCATGGTCACCCTCTGTATTTTGCTCACCTTTGTACCTTTGGATGCTTATGTTATGCATCTACGATCTGTTGTCCAACCAACAAGTTTGAGCCCCGAGGATGAAAATTTGTTTTTAATGGGTATCCTATGGCCAAAAGGGATGGCGTCTCTATGACCTTGACACCCATGTTTTCTTTACCTCTTCGGATGTCGTTTTCAATAAACAACATTTTCCTTTCATTGATCAAACCAACCCACTAGCCCGCAGCCCATCCTCTCGTCTCCTCACCCTGTTATTTATGACAGTGAGCTTCATCCTGCTCAGACGTCGACTCATCACAGTACACATCCTCGAATTCCGTCGACAAGGCTACGTGGTTTCGTTTGTAACACAGTCTCCATGACTCCTTGTCACTCTTATCTTCCCCTTTGGCATCATCTGGTATGTCCTATCCCATAGCTAATTTTGTGACATACAATAGATTTTCGCCTTCTCGTGTTGGTTTCTTAGTTGTTGTTACTACTAGTCGAAAGCCTATGTCTTTTTCAAAAGCCTTTCAGCATCCTCACTGGCGCTATGCAATCATGCTCAAATTGATGCTCTTGAACGAAATTGTACTTGGACTCTTGTTGATCTTCGTGCAGGGAATAGACCTATTGGTTGTAAGTGGGGTTTTCGCATTAAATATATATCTGATGGGTCCGTTGAGCGCTACAAGGCGCGTTTAGGTTTCTTGGACAATAATAAGAAGGAAGGTATTGATTTTAATGAAACTTTTGCTCCAATTGCAAAATTTGTATCGCTCCGTATTTTTCTTACAATTGTTGTTTTTAAGGGTTAGGAACTCCATCAAATTGATGTTCACAATGCTTTCCAACATGGAGATTTAGATGAATAGGTCTACATGAAGCTCCCTTCTAGGTATTCTTTACCTACTCCAAGAAAAGTTTGTCATCTTCAGAAGTCCTTATGGTCTTCGGCAAGCTCATCGCAACTAGTTCTTTGAGCTTTATCGACTCTCCATAAGTTTGGTTTTCGCCAGTCGTATGTTGATTATTCTCTGTTTTCTCTATCTAGAAAAAGGCATTTAACTTCATGTTTAAATCTATGTTGATGATCTGATTATTGGGGGTCTAATTCTACTGCTATTGCAAAGTTTAAGGCTCAACTTTGTAAGGCATGAGGCCTTAGGAGCGTCATACCATGTTAACCCGGGGTTTCCCAAGAGGTCATCCATCCTGGTACTACTCCTGCCCTAATACATGTAATTTCAGAGTTCTTTGTCCTTACTTGAACTATGAAAAGGAAGAGTTGTTGTTAACATGAATAACACTTTAAATCCTTATAAGGGATCACAAATCCAGGGTGTTACAATCACCCCCACTTAAACCCTTGACAACTTCGTCAAGGCCCAAAGACCGCCCTCTGGGTCGAGCGACCACCCTCAAGGCCAAGTCCACTCGTAACCCAAAGTCGACTCAGATACCATTTGTAAAGCCCGAGGCCTTAGAAGCGCTATCTCATGCCAACTCGAAGACTTCCCAAGAGGTCACCCATCTTGGTACTACTCCTGCTCCAACACACTTAACTTCATAGTTCTTTGTCCTCACTTGAACCATGAAAAGGAAGAACTCTTGTTTACATGGGTAGCACTTTAATCCTTATAAACCAAGTCTGGGGTGTTACAAACTTAGTTCATGCTTTTATATGAAGGATGTGGATCTTCTCAAGTATTTTTTGGGCATTGAGTTTGCTCGTTTAGATTCTGGTTTGTTCATGTCTCAGAGGAAGTAGTAACACCCCCTAAATTAAGTTAGGAATATTACCGCTAGTGACCTCGAAACACATATCCAAAATCACACAAGGCTTACAATATTGATCGCAAATACAAAATAATACATAAAACTTTCATAATTGCATAAGAATGTTTTGCAAATGATGTTGCGGAAAATAGCAAGTGGAATCAAATATCAAATTATAGAAAATGTTGTAGAGAAAGACTTAATGGAAAGCATAAAAAAATACACAATAGGTTATGAACCTAAAATCTAACTTTAGGATCTTCAACCTTATTTTAACAAAAATATCAAAAAGCAACAGTTGCCTCTAACGTCAGAATTCTGCTTCTTCACACTTGGAAAGAATTACATGATGTGTCGTATGGAACGGATGACTCCAACCAACCATGTAAGGAAAAAAAGGTTGGTTAGTCTAATGAAAGACTAAACAAGGGTATTCATAAGAGGTTCTATGAGGTCGTATCTAGTTACTATAATTGTCTCTCGAATAAAAGTCGATAGATGATATATAACTAAAATACTTTCACTGAAACATAGGAAAAAGACATGATTCAAGAGAAGATTCCAATGAATTTGAGTCTTATAGGAATTTTATGTATTTGTTTGAGAACATTTATAATCATTACACACCAAGATTTTTAAAACGACTCCTTTGACTAATTGGGTCCTCAACCAACCTCACTGTATGCTTGTTGTGCAAATTAAAAATGGAAAGAGAACTTACTTAGATAGGAGCCCGAGCGGTTTCCACGTTGTACTTTTCAACCGAAGTTTTTTAATTATGTGAATAAAATCACTTATCTTATTTAATTTCAAAACGTGCATTTATGTTAAAGCTTTAATCCACACCATCTCGATAAGAGAATTTTACCATGGGACGAATCCCGAATAACGACACTAGCTAAGTGTACCACAAGGCTATGAAACTATTTATCCATGCATTATGTGATAGTGAGTATAGCAGGGTTTCTGCTTGCACAAGTGCTAAGCAAATGTGGGACTTGTTGTGTGCGACTCATGACGGTTCCATTGAGGTTAAGAAGAACAAGATAGATCTTCTTGTCAAACAATATGAATTGTTTAAGATGGAAAAGGATGAGTCCATAAAGGATATGTTTCCTCGTTTCAATATTATTGTTAATGAGCTAACTTGTTTGGGAAAATTGTACAACACCGAAGATCAAGTTCGAAAGGTGATGCGAAGTCTACCCAAGAAGTGGAACCCTAAGGTAATGGTGATTTAAGAAGCCAAGGATCTGAGTTCTTTACCTTTAGAGCACCTCATAGGATCTCTCACTTCTCATGAAGAAAAGCTAAAATCTTATGAAGATGAAAGTCCCCATAAGGGAACGATGGCCTTGAAAGTTGCCAAAGCATTGAAGCAAGTAAAGGCGGGCAAGAAGGACAAGGACCCGGAAGTGGCTCTCATCATGAATGCTATTAGCGGCCTCCACAACAAGAAAGACAAGGATCGCAAGGATCAAGACAAGTCTTTTAAGAAGAATTCTAACATTGTTTGCTACACTTGTCAAGGAAAGGGGCACATTGCTAAGGACTGTCCCCATAATAAGGAGTCGGAGGATGATGATGACTCTTCTAGGAAAAAAAGGGCAAGCCTTTGTTGCCACATGGGGAAGTGATTCCGAATCTGATCCGGAGTAATAGGCAAGTCCCAAGTTGTGTTTGGTGGCTAAGGAACAATGTGCATCCGATTTTGAAGATGAGGTAAGCAACTTTGACACTTATAATGAATTGATGTATTATAGTAAGCGTTCCTTGATAGTCTTTATTGAGAAAGTTTATAGGGAAAATGAAGAGTTGAGTGAATAACTTGATGCTACCAGTTGTTCCCTATCTTGTGATGAGTGTGCTATTCTTAATTCTAATGTTGAAGATCTGAAGAATAAGGAACTGCATGCTAGGGTAAAGAGTCTTAAGAAAGAAAAGTTAAAACTGTTAGAAGACTTGGAGAATGCTAGTTCTAAAGAGGGAACTGTTCAATCTGACCAAACTGAGTTGGAAAAGATGAAACTTAGGGTTGATGAGCTTGTTGCTACTAATCTTAAGAATGAGAAAAAGCTGCATGAGATACGGTTTGTTAAGGAACAATCAGGTGTCAAGGATGAAGACAAGGAGGAACCGTTCCTTCTACAAAGGAAGTTTCAAAGTGCCAACGACCAGAACAAGCACTTGGAGGATAAGGTAAATCTTCTTGACAACAATGAACTCTGTTATGTTGTTCATACATTGGCTCAGTTTATGCAGGCCCCTACTATCGATCATTGGCATGCTTCTCTTCGGTTTCTTCATTATTTGAACAGTCATCCTGGTTAGGGTGTCTTCTTATCTTGTGATAGTTCACTCGTGCTTACTACTTATTGTGATTCAGATTGGGCTAGCTGTCCGACCACTCATCGTTCTCTCACATGCTAGTACATTAAGCTTGGCACATCTCATGTTTCTTGGAAGACTAAGTAGCAACCGACAGTTTCCCGGTCATCGACAGAGGTTGAATATCGTTCGATGGCTTGTGTATGTTGTGAGCTCGTTTGGCTGAAGTCGTTACTGTTCTTCCTCAGAGTTTCTATTTCAGCCCCTATGCGCTTATTTTATGATAGCCAAGTTGCTCTCTATATTGTTGACAATCCAGTTTTCCATGATCGCAACAAGCATATTAAGGTGGACTCTCACTTTGTCTGAAATCTCGTGCAAGGGGGCCTTATTGACAAGCATCATATTCAAACACATTCGCAGCTTGCAGACATTCTCACTAAAGCCCTTGGCAATAATTAATTTCAATATCTTCTCAGCAAGATGGGCTTTTGGGATCCTCATGCTCCAACTTAAGGGAGAGTATGAAGAGAATAACATATATTAACTGTAAATATCTTTAGGATATCTTTTATGCATATCTCTTAGTAGTAATTTTTTCTTTCTTACTTGGTTATATGTATAAACGTAAATTGTCATTGGTAAAACAATGAGAATTTCTCCCCTAAATTGTTCATTAGTATTATTACGCGACAATAATTTAATTATTCTTGTGGAATACTAAGCTATCATAGAAATCTTAGGTTTATTTGGACTTAACTGAACATGACAGTGAAAGTTGATTCAGTTTATCCCTATATTCTAAGTGCCCAAAGGGTCTAAATTTCATTAGCCCTACGCGACATCAATTGTTAGCTGGAATTTAGGCACATTTACTATCATCTAACAAGAGTTAGTAGATTACCTTAAATAGCTTACCTTCAAACGAAATCATGCATAGCTTCCAAATATAGCCACAAAATAAATATTTATGGCTAATTACCCTAGAATAAAGTTTTTTGTAACACCCCAAAATACCTTTGAAAATATTACCGCCATTGACCTCAGACTACACACCCGGGGTCATCCAAGGCTTACCGTTTTTATAACAAATAATATATTGTTGTAAACTTTGTTAAATAACATGAAAGTTGACCAAATAATATTCAAACTAACGTCATAGGTTACAACTGATACAAAACCAAATACATAAATGTTTATTACAGCGGAAGTCTTTGAAATAAATAAACGCCATAAAGGGGTTTGAACTGAGTGATCTCACGCCATAATCTTCAACCTTGGAAAAACACTTAAAAGATCAACTGCCTTTGACGTCGGAATTTGGCCTTCACGGAGGAGGAAATTTACCTGATGTGCCGTATGAGACGGGTGACACCAGCCAACCATGCAAGGAAAAAAAACCGGTTGGTTAGTCTAATGAAAGACTATGCAAGGGTACAAATAAAAAGGTTCTGAGTAGTCATATCAAGTTACAACCATCGTTTCTCGAGTAATAGCCGATAAACGATAGTGAACTTCAACACTTCTATGGAAACAAAAGAAAATGAATGATCAAGAGAAGACTCCAAAGGAACTGAGTCTTATGGGAAATGTAAGAAGAGAAGACTCCAAAGGAATTGAGTCTTATGGGAAACGTATGACAAGTGTTTGGGAACGTTAAATTTTCACACAAGTTTAAAACACAACCTTGATTATTTGGGTCCACGACCAACCTCACCGCGCAATACGAATCCAGATTGGAAAGAAGACTTACTCTAACAAGAGTTCGGGCGGTTTCCACGTTGTACATCTCGCCCGAGGGTATATTAATTATGTGCGTAAAAGCACTTATCTTATTTAATTCCAAAACATACATTCACGTTACAGCTTTTAATCCACTTCATCTCGTTACGAGAGATATTTTTGGGAATGAATCCCGAATGTTGGCACTAGCTAAGTGCACCTACCCTGAGTAAGGGTACGGTCATGACCAGAAGTACTAGGGCAAAAATCCTCCTAATACCAGTTATAAAGAAACGACTAGACCTCGCAAGATACATAGCGTTCCTACGAATACTCGTTCTAGCTACACATGTAAGTTCATACATAAATCCACACGAAAACCATTACGGTAATATCATACATAATAGCGTTGTTTCTAGCAATATCTACAACCTATTATAGATTCATATTTTAACACATTGTTTTATTAAATCTGTTTCCAAACATAAAACAACAACTTTTATACCATCTTAATTAACAATCAAATAATTGATAATAAAGAGAAACATGGAATAATGAGCAAGAGCGAACCGCCACTTGCCTTTAGTTTAGACGAACGAAGAGATCGAGTTTGAAATATGGAACTTGAATCTGAGTACGAATTCCTACGACGATGACGAGTTATAAGACGAAACCCTAAGTTAGATACGATACGAAGATACGAAACGAAACGAAGGGAAAAAGGCTTGAGCCGCGGTCGCGGTTAACATGGCCGCGATCGCGCTTTGCTGGGCAAAGCTGCGGTCACGGTTTTCTGGGCCAAGCCTGCGGTCGCGGTGGATGGAGCTGCGGTCGCGGGTCTCCATCCCGATGCGAGTTTAGGGCGGCTTCGAAGCCTTACCGACGACGACGATGAAGCTTGCACTCCACTTCTGAACCACCGCGTACCACCACCACTCCAAGGATCACGCACAAGCCACGAGCGACCTCCGACGACCACCAAAACTCCGGCGAAGAACACAAGAACTTTTGAAGAGAAGGAAGAGAGCTTGATGATGAAGGAGAAGCTCGGCATCCCATCCTATTTATAGGCTCAGAAGGAGGTCTCCAACCTCAACGCAGAGCAAGCCAACCGATCCACCTCCCCGGCGTTCGGAGCACGAGGGGAAATCCGGATCGTCGGACTTCTGGAAGCATGGGAGGAAGACGAACAGAGGAAATCGCGGTCATAGTTTTAGAGCCTCGATCGCGGTTTGCCCCTGGGCAAAACCGCGCCCGCGGTTTCAAACCGGGGTCGCGAAACTGCCGCGCTCGCGTTTCTGGGTCTTTGGTCGCGGGTCTTGTTCGAGGTCATGCTAAATTACGCTTTTAGCATTCCATAATTAATTTAAGACCCCATATTCTTAATAAATGTATAACAATACGTTAAAAATGATTCTTATAGAGGTTACAGAAATTGCCCAACACGTCTTGTTTATAAAATGACAGTTGGGACTTTTAGGGGTTATTACGATACCTCCCCCTTAAAAAAAAAGTTTTGACCCCAAAACTAGGCCGAAAAGTACTCGGGAAAACGATTAAGCATATCAGACTCAGTCTCCCAAGTTTTCCAAGTTACCTCCTCGGATCCCGACTTGGACTAGAGGATCCGTACTAATGGTACCACCTTGCTCCTCAAGTGCTTCTCGTGGCGTTTGAGAATACGCACAAGTCTCTCCTCGTATGTACCATTTGCCTGAATCTCGATGTCATCATAACTCAGCACATGAGACACATCTAGCACATACTTCCTTAGCAGAGACATGTGGAACACGTTATGCATCGGATGCGCCGACGACGGCAATGCTAACCGGTATGCTAAAGATCCAACTCTGTCAAGGATCTCAAATGGTCCCACGTAGCGAGGGTTGAGCTTCCCACGCTTGCCGAACCTAAACACACCCTTGGATGGCGACACCCTGACAAACACCTTGTCACCAACCTCAAACTTGACATTCCTGCGCTTCAAATCAGCATAAGACTTATGTCGACTCTGAGCTGTAAGCATCCTCTGTCCAGTCAAGGCAATATCTGAGGCAGTCCTCTTGACTAACTCCGGTCCGAGTGGAATCTTGTCGGCATTCTCATCCCAACAAATCAGAGATCTGCACTTTCGACCATACAAAGCCTCGAATGGAGCCATCTTGATGGTGGAATGCCAACTGTTGTTGTACGTGAATTCAATCAGACTTAAGTTGTTCTCCCAACTGGTCGGATGATCCAGCACACAAGCTCTAAGCATATCCTCTAGTGTCTGAATGGTCCTCTCAGACTGTCCATCCGTCTGTGGATGAAACGTGGTACTGAACCTTAATTCAGTTTCGCATGGCCTTGTGGAGTTCCTTCTAGAACCTCGACATGAATCGACCATCACGATCCAATACAATGGTTTTTGGCGTACCATGCAATCAGACAATCTCGTGTAGGAAAACTTCTGATAGCCTTTGGGTTCCCCAAGTTGACTTGATGGCCACAAAATGAGCACTCTTCGTGAGCCGTTCAACGATCACCCATATGGCATCCTTCTGACTCTGAGTCTTTGGCAACCCCATGACGAAGTACATTGCAATATCCTCCCACTTCCACTCTGACACTGGGAGAGGTTATAATTCACCACCTGGTCTGCGATGTTCAATCTTGACCTTCTGACAAGTCAAGCATCTCGCCACAAATTCTGCTACGTCCCACTTCATGTTGGACCACCAGAATTTCTTCTTGAGGTCTTTGTACATCTTACTGGATCCTGAATGTACAGAATAAGCTGACGAATGGGACTCCTTCATTACCAATTGACGAAGGCCATCTATGTCAAGCACACAAATTTGGTCCTGAAACCAGAGTGATCCATCATCTTGAATCACGAATCCCGGATCTTTCCCATCCACCACTTCACTGCTTAACTTCAGTAAGATCACATCATCAACCTGCTTCTCCTTGATCTGATCAAGTAGCGTAGCCTGAATCTCCAACATACTCAGGCATCCTCGACGCTGATCGTACAAGACATCAATCTTGCACAATCCTTGATGCATTTTGGTTTAGGCAGTGAGTAGAGCTACCACAGTCTCGTGCAGCGTCTTTCGGCTCAAAGCATTGGCTACCACGTTAGCCTTGCCCGGATGATACAGCAACTCGATGTCGTAATCCTTGAGTAGCTCTAACCAGCGACGTTGCCTCATATTCAACTCCTTCTGAGTGAACACATACTTGAGACTTTTATGGTCGGTAAAGATCTGGCATCTAACACCATAGAGATAGTGTCTCCAAATCTTCAGCGCGAAAACCACTGCCGCTAACTCCAGATCATGCGTTGGGTAGTTTGCTTCATAGGTCTTCAATTGTCGAGATGCGATGCAATAACCTTTCCCTTTTGCATTAATACACATCCTAACCCATGCTTTGAAGCGTCACTAAAAACCACATAACCATTAGTTCCTTCTGGTAGCGCCAAAACTGGTGCGGACGTCAGACACTTTTTCAACTTCCGAAAACTTGCCTCGCACTTGTCGTCCCATATGAGCTTCTTATGGACCTTGCGGAGCAACCCGGTCATGGGTAGAGCGATCTTTGAAAACCCCTCCACGAACCGTCTGTAATAACCTACAAGTCCCAAGAAACTGCGCACCACCTTCACGTTCTGAGTTCGCTTCCAGTCGGCTACCGCCTTAATCTTCTGAGGATCAACCATTACCCCATTCTCATTAATCACATGGCCTAAGAAAGTCACTTCCTTAATCCAGAAATCACACTTAGACAACTTTGCATAAAACTGATTTTGTCTAAGGACCGACAATGTGATACGAAGATGCTCCTCGTGAGCCTCCTCGTTCGGAGAGTAGATCAGGATATCGTCGATAAAGACCACCATAAACTTGTCCAAGTATTGGTGAAAACATATGTGCATTAGATCCATGAAGACTGTCAGAGCATTTGTAAGCCCAAATGGCATGACTACGAACTCATAATGTCCATATCTCGTCCGGAACGCAGTCCTCAGAATATCTTCCTCATGAATCCTGAGATGATGGTAACCAGATCTCAGATCGATCTTGGAAAAGACTTTTGCTCCCTGCAGTTGATCCAATAGATCATCTATCCTTGGCAAAGGATACTTATTCTTGATGGTGACCATGTTCAACTCTCGATAGTTGATACAAAGTCTGAATGATCCATCCTTTTTCTTGACAAACAAGACATGAGCGCCCCAAGGTGATGCACTCGGCCTTATATATCCTTTCTCGAGTAGCTCCTCAAGTTGTTTCTTCAACTCTTGCATCTCCACTGGAGCCATCCGATAAGGTGCTTTAGAAATCGGCGAGGCTCTAGGTTCTAGATCAATAGTGAACTCTATGTCACGATTCGGGGGTAAACCGGAAATCTCCTCAGGAAAAACATCCAGATACTCGCATATGACAGGAACATCATGAACTGAAGTCTTATCCTTCTTGGGCTTATCCAGATAGTACAGGTACCCGACATAACCTTGTCGAAGTAGCTTACACGCAGCCATCGCATTGATGAGCTTTCCGTTATCAGCGTCATTACGACCTTTGAACTTGCACACAAACTGCCCCCAGATGAAACTGTCACTGTCTGTTGGGCCTAACATCCCCCTTGGAAGATGGATCGAGCAAAACGGGCCCAGGCCCAAGACAGATCGGAGGAACATGGGAGAGTCTAGAGGAGGCGTCGAAGCTTCTCTGGTCGAACACTATCCGACAGGTCGCGAAGATCCCGCAGAGCATTAAATGCTTAGATTGAGCAACGGCCACAACATTCAAACACCACCGTAATAGCAGCGATTAATGGCAGAATCCCTGCAATCACTCCCGACGTTGAAGATACGATAGGATTAAATCATAAACGGTAAAAAGGAGAAGGACTTACCATATATGGGGGAGGAGAAGATAAAGAAGACACACTCATACGATTACGTTACACACTCACTCGAACTTGCTCTGAAAGAAAACAGAGACACACTTGCTCTAGCCTAGCTCACCAGGAGTCAATCACGCCTGTTTTCCGCCGGTCGAAACCTAGAAGTCACTGGTCGAGTTCAATAAAATCCCTTGTCTTACTACGATAAGTTGTACCTCCATTCGATTCGATCAATACTATATCTAATAAAATCATCTCGTTATTTCATATTTTCTTTTTACTCGTTGATTATCTACTTGGTTTGGATTGATTTCTATCACCCGATCGACTAGTTACCCCGTCTAAGGCGATTTAGATCGTCTGATCTTTTTGCCCCAAAACAATTTGGCGCCCACCGTGGGGCAACTTGCTGATCACCATTTCGAAACTTTCCAACCATGACTATTGACCCACCTACCAACACTGAAGAACCGCGTCTCGAAGACGAAACCCAAGCTCCAGGAAACACGACCGAAAATCCTACTCCAACCCAATTCCAAGAGCTTTCCCAGAAAATGACCGCCCTCCAAGAGGAACTAGCCCAGCAACGCCAAAAGACCAAAACCCTAGCCGCCCTATCGACCCAATCCGAGGCCGAAATTGCACAGCTAACTCGTGAAAATGAGTCTCTTAAGTTGCAGGTACAATCAATGGCCTCAAGGTCTAGGAACATGCCCATCCACAGCAGCGTTCGAATGCGCCTCGATATGGATAGCATCGAGCCAACACCTGCGACGGCCCGGACACATAGAGGGTATATCTCGAATTCCTTTTGCTAATCCGTTTTCGACTAACAATGTCACCTTTTCCACACCGATCGGGTCGGCAGGGGCCCGAATCGACGAACCGTAGGTTACCAATCCGCCAGATGTCTTAGCTCTTTTCCAGCAGACGCTCGACCGACACATGAAGACGATCGACAATCGCTTCAACAGACTTCCAGGAGTCCCACAACCAATCGAGAGAGAAGCGTCCGGCGGATTCGAAGAATCCCTGTTCGTCGAAGAAATCGCTAGGGTCGAGATCCCCAAGAAGTTTCATCTCCCCAACATGGCGACATTCGACGGCACCAACGACCCAGATGACCATATCTCTCTCTATAAACAAAAACTAATGGCTGCATCTGTTTCAAGGGAGAGCCGCGAGGCCATCATGTGCAAAAGCTTTGGCACGACCCTCGCGGGTCCCACACTAACTTGGTTTATGCGTTTGCCTCAGGGAATGATTGCATCATTTGCGGATCTGGTCAACTCTTTCAAGAGTCAGTTTGCCAGCAGTCGGAGGCTCGAGAGACAATTGAGTGACCTCTACCGAGTCACACAAAGGTATAACGAACCTCTCCAAAATTACCTCAACAGGTACAATAAAGAGAAAGTGGCGATCCCCCATTGCGACGTCACCACCTCCATTGAAGCCTTCCGACAAGGTCTGGTCAAAGACAGCAATCTCTACAACGAGATCACCAAGTACCCGTGTAGAAGTTTCGAAGATGTCCAGGCCAAGACCATGGCCGAGGTAAGATTGGAAGAGGACCGTGACTCGCCTAAAGCCTCACACGGACCCGATCCATCTAATCGTAAAAATCCCTCCGACAACCGTCGAGACAGATGTCCTCACCCCTATTCTCGTAATCGAAACAAGCCGAACCAGGTAAACTATTTCCAAGACAGGTCACAGGATTGGAGAGACGGTCCGGCGTTGCCTCCTAGGGTCCAATCTTATAACTTCAACGTTTCCGTGTCGGAGCTCGTCAAGAGTTTCGACAAGTATGGAAAAGAGGTAAGATGGCCCCGAAAGAGCGATCGACCGGACGTCAAGAAGGACATGAGTCGATGGTGCGAGTTCCATGGCGACCACGGTCATTCGACCGATGAGTGCATTGCCCTACGAAAGGAAGTCGCTAGGCTGCTCGCACAGGGGCTCCTACACGACGTAATCTCGGAGCGGGCAAAAGCCACCATGGAACGACGAGATCTGGTAAAACAAAACAAACCCCCATCTCCCATCCATACAAAAGTTGTCAATACTATTTCAGGTGGTTCGGACATATGTGGAAACACATACTCCGTGGCTAAACGACATGCAAAGGAAAGCAATGGTGATAAACCCGAGGCGTCAGGATTCAAGCTAAGAAAGACCTCCGACCTTCCGACGGTCACATTCGACGAGTCCGACTCCGACGGGTCGGATAGCCATCACAATGGTCTGGTAATCTCTTTGTCCATTGGTAATTGCTTAATACGAAGAGTACTAATCGATACAGGGAGTTCAACCAATCTTTTAACCCTCGACGCCCTTAAAGAAATGGGTCTGACTGAGAACGACTTAATCAAAAAGTCGACCCCACTGGTCGGGTTTAGCGGTGAGGTTAAGCATACGACCGGCGAAATCATTCTAACCACCTACGCTGGAGGAGTCAACCAACAGGTGAAATTCTTAGTCCTGGATTGTCCGTCTCCCTATAATTGTATTCTTGGCTAGCCATGGATACACGCTATGAAGGCGGTACCCTCGACGTATCATCAAGTCATCAAGTTCCCCACTGAATGGGGAGTCCAAGAAATCAAAGGAGATCAAAGGACCGCTAAGGAGTGCTACGTCGCTTCTATGAAGAGCGCAGTCGAACACAAGACCGCATAGCAACCACAGAGCGGCGAAGGACCTAGTCGGTACGTCGAACCAGAAATGGAAAAGCTCGACGAGATCGTACTAGATCCTTCAAAGCCAAACCAAACGGTAAGGGTCGGGTCGGACCTGGACGACTCGACCAGACAACAACTCCTCGATTTTCTCAAGACCAATGCCGATTGTTTTGCATGGTTGCATGAGGACATGGTCGGAATATCTCCAAATATTATTACTCATAAATTAAATGTAGATCCATCTCATCCCTCTATCAAGCAGAAATGCAGGACGTTCGCCCCCGAGCGGAACAAGATAGTCGACGACGAAGTCAAAAGCTTATTAGAAATAGGGAAGATAAGGGAGGTCCACTACCCCGAGTGGCTGGCCAACGTAGTCGTAGTCTAGAAGAAGAATGGCAAGTGGAGAGTTTGTATCGACTTCACATATCTCAACAAAGCTTGCCCTAAAGACTCGTTCCCACTTCCCCACATTGACGCCATGGTCGACGCTACGGCAGGAAATGAAATGCTTACCTTCATGGACGCTTTCAGTGGCTACAACCAAATCCTCATGGAACCCGAAGATCAAGAAAAAACGGCATTCGTCACTAGTCAAGGTATCTATTGTTACAAAGTAATGCCTTTTGGTCTAAAAAATGCAGGGGCTACCTATCAACGACTAGTCAACAAGATGTTCAAAGACCAGATTGGGGACACGATGGAAGTCTACATAGACGACATGTTGGTCAAGTCAAAAAAGAAAGAAGATCATATAGACCATCTTCGTGACAACTTCGAGGTGCTAAAAAGGTACAACATGAAACTAAACCCTACTAAGTGTTCCTTCGGAGTGTCATCAGGAAAGTTCTTGGGGTACATGGTGACACAAAGAGGAATAGAAGCCAGCCCAGAACAGATCAAGGCTCTCATCAACCTTCGATCCCCCCGATGCATCAAGGACGTACAGAAACTTACAGGTCGGATAGCAACCCTGAATAGATTCATTTCAAAGTCGTCCGACAAGTGCAAACCCTTCCACGACGTTCTCAAGAAGAACAAGTCCTTTCAGTGGACAGAAGAACACGAGGCAGTGTTCCAGAACTTGAAGGAATACCTGGCCAGTCCTATGCTACTAACCAAACCTAAAGGCGATGAGCCCTTATTTCTATATCTAGCAGTGTCAGAATCAGCCGTAAGCGCAGTATTGGTCAAAGAAGAAGATGGAAAACAGTCACCGATATACTACGTTAGTCGGACACTATTACCAGTAGAAACGAGGTATTCGTCACTTGAAAAGCTCGTACGATCATTGGTGATGGCCTCGAACAAACTCAAACCTTATTTCGAATTCCATACTATTACCGTTCGCACTAATCATCCCATGAGAGCCATCATGAGGAAACCTGAGTTCACAGGACGAATGACCAAATGGGCTATACACCTCAGCGGTTACGACATCGAGTATGAGCCCAGGACAGCGATCAAGTCGCAAGCCTTAACCGACTTTGTGGCCGATTTCAGTCCGACCCTAGAGCAAGAAGCCACAAGAGAGGCAACACAACTGCTCGCGACAGAAGAAACAGGCACATGGGAACTCCACAAAGATGGTGCATCAAACGCCAGAGGATCAGGGCTAGGGGTCGTGCTGAAATCGCCACAAGGGGACAAGATAGCTCAGGCCGTAAGATGTGAGTGGGACGCTACTAACAACGAAGCTGAGTATGAAGCACTCATATTCGGACTCATCCTGGCTTGCGACCTAGGGGTCCGAGAGATCGAAGTCGTTTGCGACTCCCTGCTGGTCGTGAACCAGATACAAGGGTCGTACAGCGCTAAGGACGTCAGAATGATAGCCTACCTGGAGGTAGCCAAGAAGTTGATCGGACAATTCCAAACATTCGATATCAGACAGGTACCCAGGGATCTTAACTCCCAAGCTGACACACTTGCCAACCTCGGATCCGTCTTGGACCCGAAAGAATTTCCATACATACCATTAGCATACATCATGACGCCAGCCGTCCCAAGAACACCCGTCGAATCTACCACACCACTAGAAGAGCTTGTCGCCATGGAGATAGGCGATCGACCAGAAGAAGACATCGTAAACACCGATGACGACTGGATGCTACCCTACATCAGGTGGTTAAAGGACGGCAACCTGCCTGGCGACAAAACGGAAGCAAAAAGGCTCAAGGTACAAGCACTCTCTTTCGATATCATAGATAACATCTTGTACAAAAGGTCTGCCACATGGATACTCCTACGATGCCTTAAGACTCCAGAAGTCGGACGCATCTTGCAATCGCTACACGAAGGAGAATGTGGAAACCATACCGGTGGACGAAGCCTCTCGGGGAAAGCCCTACGAAACGGATACTACTGGCCCATGATGAACAAAGACGCTATGGAATACACCAAGAAGTGCGACGCCTGTCAGCGGCATGCACCCGTCCATCATCAACCTTCAGAGCTCCTCCACCCGACTCTGGCTCCATGTCCCTTTATGAGGTGGGGAATGGACATCGTCGGGAAGCTCCCGCCCACATCGGGTCAAAGAGTCTTCTTCTTGGCCATGATGGATTACTTTTCCAAATGGATCAAAGCCGAAGCCTACAGAGAGGTAAAATATCAACACGTCATCTCATTCATAAAACGCAATATCCTGTGCAGATTTAGCGTCCCATCAGAAATCGTGTGCGACAATGGCTCCCAATTCATCAGTCATAAGACTCGAGCCTTCTGCGATCGATGGAACATCAAGTTGGTCACGTCCACACCTCGGTATCCGCAATCCAACGGACAAGCCGAATCCAGCAACAAAATCATCATCAACAACCCCAAGAAATGCCTCACTGGGGCTAAGGGCAAATGGGCAGACGAACTCCCATTCATTCTCTGGTCCGACAGGACTACTCCTAAAAATACAACCGGACAATCACCTTTCTCTCTCATCTACGGGAGTGAAGCAGTCATTCCGGCCAAGTTACTGGTCCTGACCGCCCATTGCAACCTTCAGACAAACGAGCAAAATGACATCGAACTGGCACACAACCTGGACACAGTGGACGAGATGAGAGAAAGAGCCCGAATCAGGATGGTCAAGTCCCAACAACAGGTCGCAAGGAGTTACAACAAGAACGTCCGGATCAAGGCATTCAAAGTCGGAGATTGGATCCTCAGGAAAACTTTCCAGAATACCAAGAATCCATCCGACGGAAAGCTCGCACCACAATGGGAAGGACCCTACCTAATCACCGAAGTGGTCGGACATGGAGCATATCAGTTAGAAGATAAAGACGGACAACCAATCCCGAGAAGTTGGAACGCGGCACACCCAAAGCTATACCATTTCTGAGCCAACAAGGTAAAACATTACATAACTTCACACATCGCTCATTATCGCATATGCATCTCTATTCTTTAAACAACTAGCATGTGACACTAAGTGAGGACTTCCTCCTTACAAAAACACGAATGCAGAACAACATTGACGTATACATTGGGTCCAGTCATCCGCAAAAAGCACTTACATTACATCTATACGATCGATCGGAATACGGGGAGATGAACAACACAGGCACGTCGGCACACCGCCTGCCTTATACAAAACATAAGGTACGACACCTTATTACATTTACGCAATAGAAACATATTGCTTACCTCCCCGGCATAAAGTCATGACTAACACATACACCAACATTTACAAGCCTTCTCTATACACATACATACGGCGAGCCCCACTCGACGGAGCACACGGGTGAAACCGACATACAAAATATGCAACGTCATCGACGATCTCCATGAAAGTCTGACGACATAAACGAAACAAACGGACATACAATTCTATATGTAAAAGCAGATCGCATCAAATAAAAGCACGAACATTTTTATACAAATGCGCGACCCGCGATGGTAGACGGGTCGCCAAAACATATTGTCTGCCTACATACCTGTAGGACTTCATCAACATTCACTTAAAAATATTCTGTGACCCGCGATGGTGGACGGGTCGCCAAAAACACCAAATATCCAAACCCACACACAAGTGGGACAACAAGTCAAACTACGCAAGAAAAATAAGTCAGGCTTCAGGGACGCCGGCACTACCTTCAATAGGGGCTGGCTCCAGAGAAGCTACGCCATCAACCGGCTCAACATCGTCGGAATGGGCCTCGTCCTCGCCAACTCCCCCATCCGCAGCTTCCTCTCCGATGCCAGCCAAGCGGAAGAGCTCCTGACCAGGATTTCCCTTCGGGAACATGGAGTCCAAAGTCTCCTTCTCTGCCTTCAGATCCCAGAGCTCATGCTTGCCATCGTCAAACTCTTCTATCATTTCGACACGCGACTTCAATGCATAAAAAGCACCGACGTCGCCTGCGATCTGGCCAGCTGCGATTTGAGCCTGCTTCACCTCTTCCTCGATGCCTGATCGGCTCTCTTCAAACTCTTTCTGGCTTGCGACCAACTCCTCTTGACAACTCTTCAACTCCCTCGTAAGGCGGCGCTCAGTCTCTCGACAACGACTCTCTGCTCCCTCTAGCTTGGTCCTCAAGAACGCAAGGGCGGACTCCGACCTGGCAGCCCTTTCATCGGCCTTGACGACCATCGTCTTGACACCGGAGTATGCTCCTAAGAGGTACTGAAAAGTCTAAAGCAAGAAAATATAACACGATTAGAAAACACAGTCGACGAAAGAGAAAGAGAAACACGAACGGAGACAACTCACCCTTCATGCGGAACACCCCGCTTCACCAATGCAGTCCAGGGGAGAGATGTCGTCGACCTCCGATTTCAAAGACGGATCCTGGGTGTGAAAGAGGTCGGCAATCGATTGACCGACCGTGCCGATTTTGTCGATCCCTTCAGCGATCGCCTCTTTCTTCCTATGAGGCTCTTCTTCTTTGACATCACCAGGGGAAACGCCCGCTTTCCTCTTTAAGCCACCTTTGACTTGAGGCACCGGATCCGTCGAAACCGACTTACTCGACGCGATTTTGGCTGCCGCCTTCCTCTGCTCGATCAGGCCCTTCCCAGACACTCCCTTCAAACGAGCACTTGATCGACCACCAGGGGAAGCTAACACGACAGACATAAAAAGATCATAAAGCATGCGACAAAGTGAAAAAGTACAGAGAAAACTCCCAAGGTCGAAAGCTTACCCTTGACGCGAGATGACAAAACAGTTGACATGTCATCTTGAGCGGAAGGGGATGTCGACAACAGGTTGACGTTGACAAAACTCCTCTCCGACGCCGGAACAGCAAGAACAATTCTGGATAAACCCTCCGACCGAGCGCTCACCTCCAAATCTTGTGCCTTAGGGACTACAAAAAAGAAAAGTTAAAGCAAAGAGTTAAGACGCATAAACAAGCAAAGGAGAGAACAAACACATACTCTCTACTCGCCACTCTGTCAACAAGAACGAACACTCTCCCCCCTTCTCCAGAGATGAACGCTCGACAAAAAAGAACTTCGACCCCCATCCGCGGTCGTTGACATCAAGATTCTGCACCAAAGGCTTCCGACCCTGTCGAATGCGTAACTGGACACAGGAAGAACTCTTCGACCCAAGGAAATAATTGTACCACAAGGCATCAAAATCAAAACCAGCCCCAGATCGGACGTTCACAAGGTCTAAGACCCTGAGAACCCTCCATGCCTGTGGCATCACCTGACATGGCGCCAGTGCCAAAGTGGCCAAAAAATCCCTAACAAGGGGAGAAAAGGGGAACCTGTGACCAATCCGAAATGGATACGCGTATAAACAAACCCAACCCTCATATCGGGAATCGGCCCTCTCATCCGGGTGAGGCAATCTAGCGACCGTTTCCGGGGGAAAGCCTCCAACTTGAAGTATTTGCTCGAGCTCCGCCTGGGACAAAGTACTTGTCAAAGCATCAGACTCCTTCAGAATAAAGAGGGGAGGAGCTTCGCCCTCGCGCGAGTCAGAGAGAGTCTTCGACGACTCAGAGGCTTCACTAGAAACCATCTCAAGCACAGAAAGAGAAGGAAATCGAAGAGCTATGGCGAAAAGGGTTGAGAAACCTACTAGAGAAGCTTGCAAGAGAAGAAGAAGTGAAGTCCAATCGCCAAGCGTCCGCTCCGAATTTATGGAGGGAGATGATGATCTGCAGAGATGTTGCATCGTGCTCCAATCTCCCGCCACGTAGCCCTGGACAACCGCGCCAAAAAAGGATGGTGGAGATCATGGCTAAAGAAGTTGCCTCGGATTTCACCTGCTCGCCTAGCCGAAAGCCCAAAGCAACTTGGGGCTATTGTTGGGCCTAGCATCCCCCTTGGAAGATGGATCGAGCAAAACGGAACCAGGCCCAAGACAGATCGGAGGAACAGGGGAGAGTCCAGAGGAGGCGTCGAAGCTTCTCTGGTCGAACACTATCCGACAGGTCGTGAAGATCCCGCAGAGCATTAAATGCTTAAATTGAGCAACAGTCACAACATTCAAACACCACCGTAATAGCAGTAATTAATGGCAGAATCCATGCAATAACTCCCGGCGTTGAAGATACGATAGGATTAAATCATAAACGGTAAAAAGGAGAAGGACTTACCATATATGGGGGAGGAGAAGATAAAGAAGACACATTCACACGATTACGTTACACACTCACTCAAACTTGCTCTTAAAGAAAACGGAGACACACTTGCTCTAGCCTAGCTCACCAGGAGTCAATCACGCGTGTTTTCCGCCGGTCGAAACCTAGAAGTCACCGGTCGAGTTCAATAAAATCCCTTGTCTTACTACGATAAGTTGTACCTTCATTCGATTCGATCAATACTATATCTAATAAAATCATCTCGCTATTTCATATTTTCTTTTTACTCATTGATTATCTACTTGGTTTGGATTGATTTCTATCACCCGATCGACTAGTTATCCCGTCTAAGGCGATTTAGGTCGTCTGATCTTTTCGCCCCAAAACACTGTCCTTGAGCGGAAATCGATCACCGCCCCGTGACGCGTCAGCCAGTCCATCCCGAGAATGATGTCGTATGGAGCCATGGCTATATAGATCAAGTCGGCTTCGAACTTCCGACCTTGAATAGTAATCGGAAATTCCGACAGTCGCTTGGTCCCCACTAATTGTTCACCATTGGGAAGATTCACCACAAATGGTTCGCAAGATTCATTGCACTTTAACCCTAACTTACTCACACACTTCTCCGAAATAAAGGAATGAGTAGCACCCAAATCAATCAATATGCAAACTGATGTAGAGTGAAGGTATAGAGTACCTTGAACAATCGGAGCGTTGGGTCTGCCAGCCTCGTGCATCTCATACAGCCGCTGACCTTGACCCACTGGAGCAGATGGGGCCTTCCCCTTGTTCTGAGCAGTTGTCTACATCGAGGTACTTAGAGCTCCAACAGGCTTGAATCGGGGTCGGTTATTATGGCTAACTGACCCTTGTTGCGATTCAGCCTCCTTTTGCCTCTTTTGAGGACAAAATGTCTGCAAATGCCCTTCATTCCCACAAACAAAGCACGTTCTCTTACCTTTTGTGCACTCATTGCTCTTATGCCCCGGCGTTCCGCAATTATAGCACTAAATCAGGTTCTTGCTCTGGCCCGAGCGTTTGTAGGGCCTGACTGTGTCACCTCAGTTCTTGCCCGGCCATACTTGGCAAAGTGCGACGGTGGTGTGGGTCACTTAAACCCACTAGTCCGAGGCTAGCTCTGTACCGGTCTCTGGCGATTGCGCTTCTTTGCCAACTCCTCTAGAGTCACTTTTAGCTTATAGGCGGCGTCCACATACTGCTCTAGAGTAGAGCAGCCATGGAGCACCATCAATGGCTTGATATCCGGGTTCATCCACTCATGGAAGTGCCAGATTTTCTGCTCCTCACTCGACACTTCCGGTCCAGCATATTACAACAGGTGATTGAACTTTGCAGCTAGCTCAGTCACCTTCAGCTCATCCGTCTTGGGGTAAAGGAACTCCTTATGTTTCTCCTCCCTCATAGCACGGGAAAAGAAATGGTCGATCATTTTCGTCTTGAACATACCCTAATTCAACGCGGGGTGATCAACTAGTCCAGTGCTCTCCCACCATTCACTAGCCAGAGCCTTTAGTTGAAGAGAGGCAATGTGCACTTTCTCAACTTCAGTGCAATCGACGTTCCTAAATAACCGCTCCATATGTGAGAACCAATACGCCACCCTGACTGGTTCTTCGGTACCGTCATAGCTGTCTAGCCTCATTGAGCTAATGGCCTTCAAGGCCCGTGATGGGGCTAAAGTCATGATACCTATCAAAGTAAATATCAGAAACCTAACTAATGTAGTAGGGTAAATAAGGATCGATCCCATAGGGAGGTAAGCAATCTTCCTAAGTGCACAAGGTTATATGCAAATAGTAACAAAAGGGGGGTTTTGGTTTGTAATCAAGCAACAAAGTAAATCAAAGCAAAAGGTGTAATCAATGGGTGAGAAGTAACTTAGCTAGACAAATATCCACACTTCATTTTGATTGGTTGATCCTAGATTATCTCAAATTCCTACCAATGAATATTCCTGTCCCGATCTTATGTATATAGACAGGTCAACCAACCCTGAAAATACTTACCAATAAACAATCAAGAAACTATCAAGATTCAATCTAAAAGCAGCAGTAAGCATAGGAATTAACCAGGATACATGCAATACTTAACAACCAGTCAGTACTCGACATGTAATCAATTCTCTTCACAATAAACATTCACAACCAGTTCTTGTAAATTGCGTTTGCTACACAAGATAAGGGATTTCAACCAGAAATATCCAAACCCTAGCAATAGAGAATCACTAATATCAACTAGATGATCAAACTAGTCAAATCAGCAAGAATCAATGGGACAAAGCACATGAGAAAAGATATAATCAAAGAAAAGGAAATAGAGTTATAATCTCACAATCAAATACAAACGAAGGCTTCAATCGTCGGACTAAGCAAAGGTTGCTTAGTTCTTCATAGTCTTCAAAGCATAAAACTCTAAGGGAAAAACTTAACGATAATGTGTTGAATGAATAATGAAAAGGCTGCTACTAACTAATAAGAAAAACCTAGCAAACCCTAGTCTAAAAAGATAAGAAATAATATCTTCCTAAAAGGAAATAAAACGGAATAAAAGAAATAAAATAAAAAGGAATAAAGTAAAACAAGTATCGGACGAAATAAAATCCCGGATCCGCACATGAACAGTAACCGCGACCGCGAAAAGGATTCTGCGACCGCGGATTTGTCTCTGTAGCTTCTCGCTGTTTGTCTTCTTTCCGCGACCGCGGTTGGCTTTTCTGCGCCCGCAAAAAAGCTTTTGTAGCTCTTCTTCTTCTCGCCATCGGTCTTCTCTTATGGCTTCGCCTCCATCTTCAATATGTCTTCATTTAAGTACTCAAAGCCACCAAATCAACACTTCTTCTCCACAACTCCATTCTCCTATATTGTGTCCTAAACACACACAAATTGTACCTAAAACTCCAGTAACAACTCCTAGTTACGCACTATAAAGTAGAGCGTATCAAATTCCCCTATGCTTAAACCTTGCTCGTCCTCGAGTAAGCTAAACGAAACCTACTCTTCCAATGAAATACCCAAGGTCTCAGGAAGCACAACAAAACTATCTCCACTAAGAACTGTACCTAAACATGAATCTCCAAGTACCAACACAACATACAAGCTTAAAGGAAAGCAGAGTACTTCCCCCAAGCTTAGCTCGAACACCATAGAGTGAAAGTGACCATCTAATCCTAGCTCCAGTCTATCTTCTTATACCTCCCAAAGTGACCTACCCGAATTCTTCTTATATCACCTCTTCTTATGTCACCACGCCAAGAAAAATGAGGAATCCTAATAATCACTCTTCTTCTTTTCACTCATTTTGCCAAGGCGCCCTTTCGGGTTTTCACCAAGCCACTCATTTAATTTTTCTATAGATGGGCTCACATAAACTCACATTACTCTTGAACTCTTATTACCCCAGCCTAATGCTGGTCCAGGACACCTGCTTATTGCCTAAGCCGCCCTTTCAGGTTTTCGACTTAGCCCAGGATTTTCTTTTGTCTTTTTTTTTTCCATATTTTTGACTATTTCTTTTCATTTTTTTTATTCAGACGACTAGCAAGTATAGACCACTCCCCAATGCTTAAATATTGCATTGTCCTCAATGTAATGAAAGACTAAAAGATGAAGCATAGGGAAAAGCAGAAAAGTACTCACACCGTCGCCGAGGTGGCCTGGATGTGGACGTCGGGGCTGGCGGTAAAACTTTAAAAACACACGTCCATGGTGTTGCGGCGGTCCTACTCAATCAAACTCCACGTGCATCCAATCAGATCCACTGTAAGGTAAGTGGCACATCAAAGAAACGGGGTTACACGACCTTCAACGAACACAGAATTGGAGCCCGAATGTAATAGTGTTGTGGGCTCTGGTGTTCCATATCAATCATCATATCTGCAGTTGTGTCTATAGCTCCTCCTCATTAGCTATCGAATGTCGGGTCATCATCGATGCCAAATAAAAATGTCGGGCTATTGTCTCCTCCTTGACAGTATGATGCGCCTCGTCTCTCAAAATAAAACTCGGACAACTGGGCCGCGATCGCGGTTTTAATGCCGCCGTCGTGGAGTCTTCAAACTTATTTATTGATTTTTATTTATATTTTACAGGCAAAAGAGACTTATAGTGGCGAAACCACGATCGCGGAAAAATTTCCGCGGTCGCGGTTTTGTGTCTGGTGCGAACTGAACACCGTCTTTGAATTTCGGCTTCGGGTCTCCTACCTGAAGGTTAGTCTAGACCAAAAACAACATAAATAAAAACTTGAAATGAAAAGACATGAAAAGAATTACATACCTCGGGTTGCCTCTCGAGCAGTGCCTTGGTTATTGTTGTGGCTCGACATAATGCCCTTCAAATCAACTTGGGTTGCTCACATCAACCGAACACTTGGGGTCAAAATCAGGATGGTGTCTCTTTGCATCATCTATGTTGTGCTCGACCCTCACCCTCTCAAACTCCATGGTGAGTGAACCACTACTCACATCGATCTTTGTATTCGCCATTTTCATAAATGGCCTACCTAGCATCACAGGGGCTGCATGTTTGTCTTGCCCCATATCCATCACAAAGAAATCAGCAGGGAAAGTCAATTTATCGACCTCTACCAGAACATCATGCACGACTCCTTTGGGATACACATAGGACGTATCCGCCAATTGAATCACCGTCCCTGTCTTTTGTAATGGTCCAAGCCCTAAAGATTCATACAACGATAGAAGCAATACATTTATTGATGCACCCAAATCCAACATGGCTTTATTGAACGTGGTGTCACCAATCTTGCAAGGAATACTGAACATGCCTAGGTCACTACACTTATTGGGCATCCGCTTTTGCAGCATAGCGGAGACATTCTCATTCACTTAGACCTTTGTTTTTGCTTTCACTATTTTCTTCCTCTTGATCTTACATAATTCCTTCAAAAATTTTGCATAACGAGGAATGCTCTTTACCAGCTTGATCAAAGGAATGTTTACCTCGCAATTACTGAATGTCTCAAAAATTTCCTTGTCGTTCTCCGACCTTCTAGTATCCTTCAATGCCTCAGGGAAGGGCACGGGTGGCTTCAGCGAACTGAGCAGAGGAAAATAGGGGCGAACGTAATCATATTCGACGTTTGAGGCACAGTCGCGGCCGCGGCTTGGGACCCGCGGTCGCGGATCAACATCTGAGCAATCTGGGCTGCCTTTAGGGAATCCGCGGTCGCGGATTCGCTTCAGAAATCTCCCCTTCTCCAGAAACATTTTCGCAGTCGCGGAAAATCTTCGAAAAAATCCCCGCCTTCAGTGATGATTCCGCGGTCGTGGTTTTCGTTCTGGGCAACATTCGTCACTTCCTTCATTTGCGTTCCACTCCTTAGCGTCATCGCACAAACATTCTCCCTCAGGTTTGCTACCCTTTGAGATTGTAGTTTCCCCGAATCTCGGGCCTTCAGTTTGCTTACTGCTAGAGAAATCTGCCCCACTTGCTTCTCCAAGTTCTGAATACTAGACTTCATCTCTTGATTTTGTTGGACCATAGTGGTTGCCAACGTTGATACACTCTGAGCGAGAGACTTAATCATGTCATCACTTGACATAGATAAACTTGCGCTTTGGCTTTGGGGTCTAGGGTCATATTGTTCTCTAAATGGTTGTTGACCTATAGGCCGCTGAAACTATTGTTGTTGTTGTAGGAACTGTGGCGGCCTCTCGTGGAATTCTTGATCATCACGACCCTGAGGAGGATTCTGCTGGTTCCCGTACCTCAAATTAGGATGATCTCTCTACCCTGGATTGTAAGTGTTGGAGTACGGGTCATATCTCGGTCTAGGAGGGCCGAAACCTCCTATAGCGTTCACTTCAGCAGTGGGCTCCTATAGCGTGGGACACGCATCAGTAGGGTACAACGTGTCATAACAGATTCCACAAGACTTGACTTGCTGTTGGTTGCCCTTCATCATAAATCTCCTCATCATCTCCTTCATCTCAGCCATCTCAGAAAGTAGTGAGGACGATAGCTGAGAATCTACGGCCTTAACTGCTTGGGCTCTCACCCTCTTGCTAAACTATCTTGAGCCCTCAGATAGCTCAAATAATATCTCAAATGCTGCAGCCGGCGTCTTGTTCAGAATATTTCCACCACAGGCTGCGTTCACCATCTGACGCTCATCATCCAGAAGTCCACCATACAAATAAAGTACGAGGTCTTGGTCAGAATAACCATGGTATGGACAGCTTGATATCAACCTCTTGAACCTCTCATAGTACTCATACAATGTCTCAGTAGCATGCTGCTCGATATTGCTGATGTTTCTCTTCAAGCTATTGAGCTTCGTTATAGGGAAGTACTTCTCCAAGAAGGCTTTCTTTATCTTCGCCCATGTGTCTATGCTTCCTGGGGCCAAATAATAGAACCAATCATTGGCCGAATCCTTCAGAGAGAAAGGAAAGGCCCTCAGCTTGATGTTGTCCTCAGTGATATTCCTGGGCTTCATGCTGCTGCAGACAACGTGGAATTCAGAAAGATGTTTGTTGGGGTCTTCTCCACTCATCCCATGGAAGTGGGGTAATAAGTGAATCAACCCAGATTTGAGCTCAAAATTCATGCCATCTGCCAACTCTGGGAATTGTACAACAAGAGGATGCTGCTCTAGATTCGGCACATTCAACTGCCTCAACGTCGGTACTTCCTCAGCCATCTCAAAACACGGGTTGTCAAAATAGGACAAGAGTGATTGATCTGTTTACCCTGCGATTCCTAGAAAGTGTTCTCTCGATTTCTGTATCAAGATCTACAGTAGGAGAGTTAGTAGCACGGGTGTGGACCATAAGATAGGTCCATACAATAGTTGGCACACAAACAAACACAAAGAAAAATTAAAACTTTGCCTCCCCGGCAACGGCGCCAAATTTGATGGGGCTAAAGTCGTGATGCTTATCAAAGTAAACCTCAAAAACCTAAATAATGTAGTAGGGTAAATAAGGATCGATCCCACAGGGAGGTAAGCAATCTTCCTAAGTGCAAAAGGTTATATGCCAATAGTAACAAAAGGGGGGTTTTGGTTTGTAATCAAGTAACAAAGTAAATCAAAGCAAAAGGTGTAATCAATGGGTGAGAAGTAACTTAGCCAGACAAATATTCACACTTCAGTTTGATTGGTTGATCATAGATTATCTCAAATTCCTACCAATGAATATTCCTGTCCTGATCTTATGTATATAGACAGGTCAACCAGCCCCGAAAATACTTACCAATAAACAATCAAGAAACTATCAAGATTCAATCTAAAAGCAGCAGTAAGCATAAGAATTAACCAGGATACATGCAATACTTAACAACCAGTCAGTACTTGACATGTAATCATTTCTCTTCACAATAAACATTCACAACCAGTTCCTGTAAATTGCGTTTGCTACATAAGATAAGAGATTTTAACCAGAAATATCCAAACCCTAGCAATAGATAATCACTAATATCAACTAGATGATCAGACTAGTAAAATCAACAAGAATCAATGGGATGAAGCACAAGAGAAAATATATAATCAAAGGAAAGGAAATAGAGTTATAATCTCACAACCAAATACAAACGGAGGCTTCAATCGTCGGACTAAGCAAAGGTTGCTTAGTTCTTCATAGTCTTCAAAGCATAAAACTCTAAGGGAAAAACTGAACGATAAAGTGTTGAATGAATAATGAAAAGGCTGCTACTAACTAATAAGAAAAACCTAGCAAACCCTAGTCTAAAAAAGATAAGAAATAATATCTTCCTAAAAGGAAATAAAACGGAATAAGAGAAATAAAATAAAAAGGAATAAAGTAAAACAAGTCTCGGACGAAATAAAATCCCGGATCCACGCGTGAACAGTAACCGCGACCGCGGAAAGGATTCCGCGACCGCGGATTTATCTCTGTAGCTTCTCGCTATTTGTCTTCTTTTCGCGACCGCGGCTGGCTTTTCCGCGCCTGCGGAAAAGCTTCTGTAGCTCTTCTTTTTCTCACCATCGGTCTTCTCTTGTGGCTTCGCCTCCGTCTTTAATATGTCTTCATTTAAGTACTCAAAGCCACCAAATCAACACTTCTTCTCCACAACTCCATTCTCCTATATTGTGTCCTAAACACACACAAATGGTCTCTAAAACTCCAGTAACAACTCCTAGTTACGCACTACAAAGTAGAGCGTATCAGCCCTACCGTAGTTCCCTCTATTTCTGACGGTATCGACCTGAGGTACATGATCCACTGGCTCCTCAAATTCAGGAATAACCTGAGGAACTGGAACACCTTGCGCTTGCGGTACAGCTGGCCGAATTATCTCGGTGACCGCCTGCATAACGATCCCACGAATGGCCTCTATGGCCACAACATCGAAGACAACGTGAGGGTTAGCCTGAACATGGCTATTGCCTACGGGGTTATTGTGAGAGGCATACTCACTCTCATCCCCTTGATTAGCGGCACTTCTCAGGTTCAATCTTGGGTTGTTACTTGGCCCAGTACCAGAACGGGTTGTGTTTCTTGTGTTCACCATCTGTTTGCCGATCAATTATTAAAGTATTTCACAACATTAATATCACACCTAAAGACGCACGATAGATGTAATTGCTTCGGAGTAGATTAAACTGGCAAACTTTATTGATAGAAGAACTGAAACCATGGTTGATAAGTTTTACAACTACCCTCCTAAATGATAAGACAAAACTGTCTAGAAGGCTAAGGCTCTAAAAATAACGAAACACAAAACAACGAGAAAAGATCACTACAATTGGCTAGTATCCTCCCGAAGGGTCTTTGAAGAGATTCCTGTAATCATCATCCCTTCGATATCTCTTCGGAGGTGACCTGTCCTCTAGTTCTCGAACTGGCCTCCTCGAGCTACTAGGACCCGAAACACTCGGCTCCTCCCTAGGCATCAGAACACTTGGCCTCTCCCCAGGCACAGGTACAATTGGCCTCACACCAGGCACATGTAGATAGAAAAACCAATCCAAAAACCCTGGGCGAAAATCCGCCACGTCAAACTGGTAGTGCGGGTTGATCAGATGCTTGGCCTGCCTAATGTTGTCCTGAAGCTCGCGGAAGTCATCCAACATGAGGGAGAGACTGGACTCAACATCGTAAGCCCGCTCGTCCATAGTGTAAAATGAATCCAACCACTCATCCATGTGCTCCACTAGCACACGGGGTCTGACCCTTGCCTGCTGAGCGGGAACATCCACATGAGCCTCCCACGGTCTCGCTCGCCTACGAGATTGCTCCGTCATCTCCTCTAATTCGCGACGAGCCTCGGTGGAATCCATCTCACTCTGATTGTGCACGTGATGAGACGCAGGGCTCATCATCGGCTCTCTAGGTGTGTGGACATGATGCGGACCCACTGGTGCATCCAATGGCTCGTACTCAACCCGGACACCCCAAGTGTCTCCCAAGCAGCAGGGGACAAAGGTGCGTACTCCTGAAATGGTGGAATCTCCGGGCTCGGGAAGATGAACTGCATCCCTGGATCTTCACCATCCACAAGCAAGTGCTCCAGACCTAGATCAGTATCGTACTCCTCGAGGTACTCCTCAGGATCCTCTTCGGGGTCCTCCTCTAGGTCTTCCTCAAGATCTTCCTCGGGGTCTTTATCGGGATCCTCCAACTTGTCGGATATGAGAACTACCGACTCCTCGAGAACGGTCTTCTTCTTCTCCTGAGGACTATCCGGAACCCCGACCTGAGCACACTCCGGAAGAATAGGGGACTCAAGCTCGGCCTTAGATGGCGGAGCTACCTTAGCGTCCCTCCTTCCCTTTAGTTGAGACACGACAACATCCATTTCTTGCGAGGTGACGGAAGAGAATTAGAACTTTCTAAATATAGAAGCTAACTTTCTATATTAGACAGAAGAAGAAGGCACGACTAGAATGACAGAGGTTTTAAAATATTACATTTTACCCAAAAGTATAATCTTGTTCAAAATTTTGACTCGTCTTTTTGAAATACCCATTTAATTTACTTACTATGAACGAAGAATGATTTACAAAATTTTTGTTTTAAAATAAAATGATTTGAAGATTTAAATCATTTTAAAAACTTTTAGCTCTGATACCAAATCTGTAACACCCCCAAAATACCTTTGGAAATATTACCGCCAGTGACCTCAGACTACACCACCGGGGTCACCCAAGGTTTACCGTTTCTATAACAAAAAATATAATGTTGTAAACTTTGTTAATAACATGAAAGTTGACCAAATAATATTCAAACCAATGTCATGTGATACCCCGTATTTTTGTAAGGTTATTTTGGGGAATTATGGAATTTTCCCGAGTACCCGTTGTGTACGTCGGATTTAATACAGAAAGTTTGAGACATTCTGTAATGTGCTCTGTATCTGTAATATTTTTCTCAGTGAAATAATATACAGATAACATGCCTTGGATTTTAATTGTCGTTCGCGTACGATAATTTTTATCCTGGCTTAATGTCATGTTCGTTCAAGCTGAACGGGCGGGAAAAAAGTGTCACGGCGACCGCCGTAAAGTCGCGGCGACCGCCGTAGTGAGACCCAAGCACGGCGACCGCCGTAAAGTCACGGCGCCCGCCGTCCCAATGCTCGAGGAGGCAGCTGGTGTGTCAGGCCGCGGCGACCGCCGTAAATTACGGCGCCCGCCGTAAGTGTCGTCATCGTTGCCCAGCAGTCATTGCCCGTTGGTCGCCGGCGTTATTTCTGGCGAGCGCCGAACTAGCTCTAGGCCCTTCGTTTTTGAACTCCAGACGCTTTGGCTATAAAAGGGGGTGTTGGGGGAGAGATTTGAGCCATCCCAAGCACCAAACCTCTGCCAAATTTGCCTCTCGCCGGAGTTGTGCCTTCGCCGGAAATTTCAAAGCTTTCGTCGGTGTTGTTGGTGGTGTTTCCAGCAGCTCTTTTGAAGCCTTGTGGTTGCCTTTGAAGGTCAGAAACCAAGCCAGGCTGAAAGGGGTCGAAACGCGCTTTGTTTTGGTGAGATTTCTCTCGTCTCTGTCGACCGTGTTCTTCACGGCGACCGCCGTGATGAATGCGGCGACCGCCGCCAAGAACCGCGACCGCCGCCAGTGCCCAGAATGCCTTCGTGGCTTTGGCTTGGTCGGTTGTCGTCGTGGCGTCTTTCCTTTCGTGTTCTTTCGCCGTGTTTAGATTCGTATTGTTTATGTCGGATCTAACTTAGGGTTCCTTTTATGGGTCGACTCGAAGGTTGTTGTGCTATCGGAACTATACCGTGTCGAGCCCAGAATCCAGTTGACGACTTTAGACTATTCTGCGGAGTAAGGCAAGTGGCGGTTCGCTCTTGCTCATTCGTTCCATATTTACATTAATTATCAGTAGTTTATCTGAGTAATTAATTTGGAATGAATATTCTGTTTGTCTGGAAACGGTTTTGTTAAACTGTTTTGAAAATCATATAATAGGTTGTATATTTGTTAGAACAATGCTATTATCTGTGATCGCCTTTCGGGCCTTTATGTGGATTTATCCTGTAACTGTTGTGGTGCTGTAACTGTTTAGTTAGCACTGTTAAATAGGAACGTTACTCGGACTCTATCCAGTCGTTTCTTTATAATCTGGTATCGGGGTGGCTCGTCCCCATCTGGTACTATTCTAAGATCATGATCGGTCTCTTTCACAAGTGTGTAGAGACAGGTAAGGCAAGTGGCGGTTCGCTCTTGCTCATTCGTTTCATATTTACATTAATTATCAGTAGTTTATCTAAGTAATTAATTTGGAATGAATATTCTGTTTGTCTGGAAACGGTTTTGTTAAACTGTTTTGAAAATCATATAATAGGTTGTATATTTGTTAGAACAACGCTATTATCTGTGATCGTCTTTCGGGCCTTTATGTGGATTTATCCTGTAACTGTTGTGGTGCTGTAACTGTTTAGTTAGCACTGTTAAATAGGAACGTTACTCGGACTCTGTCCAGTCGTTTCTTTATAATCTGGTATCGGGGTGGCTCGTCCCCATCTGGTACTATTCTAAGATCATGATCGGTCTCTTTCACAAGTGTGTAGAGACAGGACACTTAGCTGGTGTCACAAACCTTTCGGTGTACGTCACTCTCGACGAAACGTATACTAAGATGTGTCATCCCATTGGTGGGGTACACATGTAAAAGTCTATAATGTGATGTGTGTTTTTGAAACATAATCAGATAAGTGCTACCTTGACGCACATAATTAATGAACGCTCAGTGAGTAGGGCAACTAGGTAATAGTGTCGCTAGGAAGACTCGTGTTGACTTGAATGTAGTACGTCTTCTTTCCGATCTGGATTCGCTGAAAGGCGGTGAGGTTGGTCGTTGACTGAAGCATCTCAGTCAGTTTTAAGTCATTGTTGTATGATTCTGTAACTTTCCAGATTTGTCATACTTCCTTAAAGACTCATTTCAGTTGGAGTCTTCTTTCGGGTCAATTTCTGTGAAGATTAAGTCTTCCAGAATCTTCTCTTGTGCATACCTCTTGTTTATTCCAGTAGAAGTATGGTGGTTGACAAGCGTACTCGATTATTATTCGAGGGACGAGGAGTCTAACCTAATACAACTGCTTCGAACCATTCTGCTTTGTTCCCTTGCTAGTCTATTCATTTAGACTAACCAACCAATATTTCCCTTGCATGGTTGGCTGGTGTCATCCGTTCGATTCGGCACATCAGATAAGAAGTAGTTCAGAAGACCAGAAGGACTATGGAGTCAACGGTGGTTTTTCAATGTTTTAATTATTTCTTTAATCAGGTTGAGATCTTTTGGACAATAACTTTGATTGTAATATACTTTCTTAGACTTCCGCTGTGTTTGTTTTAAACTCTGTATTGACCTATTCGGGATTGGGTTGTAATCCCGTAACCCTTGTTTCCTTGACAATGTTACGTTTTGGAATTTAATGCTTGATCATTGTGTATCAATTGCATTTCATAAATCGTATTTTAGTGGTAAAGCCTTGGGTGATCTCGGTAGGAAACACTGGGGTCACTGGCGGTAATACCTTTCCAAAAGGGTTAAGTTTTGGGGGTGTTACAGTTGTGGTATCAGAGCCAAAGGTTTTAAAACGGGTTTGGAATTTTTATAAACCATTTATCCGTTTTCGAAATGCTTTAAAAAGGGTTCTGAATTTTCATTCTGAAAAGAATTTAAAAACACCGTTCATAGTCGTGTCTTCTTTATAGTCTGATATAGTAAGCTTGCTTCTATGTCTAGAAAGACTAATTCCTTCCTTATTGTTCGATAGGATGGGTGTCTGCTTTTCTATTGGTAGGGGGTCGGAAGATGCCAAGTCGGACCAGCCGAGGCTAGATTTTCCGTTACCTCAGCGATGTTTCGAGGTTGGAGGCCCGAGTAGCCCGCCCGAAGACATCAAGCACGTTCTCCCCGAGTCGGTTTTCCTTGTAGCTAGGGATGCTATGGTCCCTGAGGCTGTACCTGTGCCGCCACCAAGGGTGGAGGAAGTACAGGAATGGGAGCAGGAAGATGAGTTATCAAGGTATGAACAAGGGGTTTACCAAGACGACTTTCTACTGGGATCAATTCCCGAGGAGATCGAGTACGAGGAGGAGGAAGAGGAGATGCTTGAGCAAGATCCTGTCGAGGACGAGGATATGATCGAGGATGATTCCGAGGATGAGGATCGCATTGAGGATGATTCCGAGGATGAGGATCCCATCGAGGACGATCCCGAGGATGAGGATCCCATAGAGGATGATCCAGAAGAGGATCCAGAGTTGGACCTTGGAGGGCAGAATCAGAAGCCCGGTACAGAATTGCCAACAGTGCCAGAGTACGCACCCATGTCAGAAGCTGATTGGGAGGCACTGTATACCGAGTACGGTATTAGGAGGAGTGTCAGTGAATCTCAGCCTATCCCTACTCCAAGAAGATGGAGGTCGGAATCCGAGCTGCAGGAGATCCTCCGCTAGAGCGAGGTAATCTCTGCAGAACAGCAGAGTCATTGGGATGAGTTGACCGCCAATACTCAGAGAAGGGCTGGAATAGGAGGACCAGTCATGGACGACCCATACCTTACGATGACTGAGATAGGACCATGTGCTTCAGGGTCAAGCAGGGTGCGAAACCCATCGCCAGAGCTCGATGGTGAGCCTAGCCCGAAGAGACCATGCACGAGTAGCCAGTCTTATGGGAGACATTTTGGAATGCCTTGAGAGGGAGTGGCGTTGCCTATCGCAGTTGTTTCGTTTCTTAGTATTCCAAGTTGTACTTTGTGTAATATTTCAGTATTGCGGCAAGTACTCTGAGAAACACTTATATCTTCGAGCAATGTTGTCCAAACGCTCGAATGATAAACTTATGTGTAACTTGTGTAAGAGTTCGAAGGTTCATCTATAAAATGCCAAGTTGATCTATTCTGAGTGATTTATTTACGTTGATATATTGCATAAGTATATTGCATAATATTAAAGTATTGAATGCTTGGAATTGGATCGGTAATCAGATGGTGAACCCAAGAAGCATGAGGAACTCGACTCGAGCCGGTGCTGGGACTAGCCAAAACCCCAGGCCAGCAGGAAGAGGTGTTCAGGATGAACACGAGTCAGAGTCTCGCGTCCAACAGAGGCGTGAAGGTCCAGATCAGACCCAAGCGCCGACGCTGTTTGACGCTGCAACTGTGGAGGCGATTCGTGGAATCGTAATGCAGGCTATTGCAGATGTATTGAGACCAAGTGCGCCTCAAGCACAAGAAGTGCCTACTCACACAGCGGTTCCTGATGTTGTGGAACCCAGAAACCCTGTGATTCAAGAGACTGCCGTCAGGATGAGAGACAGCTATGGTCGCGCCCTTAAGACCATCACTTCCATGAGGCCCGATTGCTATAACGGGAAAGGGGAGCTAGTGGCAGTGACTCATTGGTTCTCTCATATAGAGAGGCTGTTTAGGAACGTGGAGTGTACGGAGGCCGAGAAGGTCCATATCGCTTCTCTTCAGCTGAAGGAGGAGGCTAGCGAGTGGTGGGAGAGCACTGGTTTGGCTGAGAGCCCAGTGTTGACTTGGTCGATGTTCAAGACTAAGATGGTTGATCGCTTTTTCTCTCGTGCTATGAGAGAGGAGAAGCATAAAGAGTTCTTGTACCCTCAGACTGATGGTCTGAGAGTGACCGAGTTGGTATCTAAGTTCAACCATCTTCTACAGTATGCCACTGCCGAGATTACCAGCGAGGCCCAAAAGATCTGGTACTTCCACGAGTGGATGAACCCGAATATCAAGCCATTAATGGTGCACCACACATGCTCTACCTTGGAGCAGTATGTGGATTGTGCCTATAAGCTGGAGGTAACTCTGGAGGAGTCGACCAAGAGGCGCAACCGACAGAAGTCGATGCAGAATCAGAACCAGGGAGGTGGTTTTAAGCGCCCTGCGCCACCGTCTAACTTCGCCAAGTCCGGCCGAGCTAAGACGAAGATGACGCAGGGGGGATCGACTCAGCAGTCAGGGCAGACCAGGAGTACAATTCAGTGTTATAACTGCGGTACTGCTGGGCAGAAGAGCACTGAGTGTCGGAAGGAGAAGAGGCCATGCTTTGGGTGTGGACGTGATGGTCATCTGCAAAAGTTCTGCAAGCAGGGGAAGCAGAAGGGAGTAGAGTCGCAGAAAGGGTCAGTTCATCAGAGCAACCGACCTAGGTTTAAGCCTGCCGAGACTCCTATCCCTTCAGTGCAGACGACTGCTCAGAACAGGGGAAAGGCCCCAGCTGTTTCTGAAAGTCAGGGCCAACGCTTGTACGAGATACGTGAGGCAGATGGACCCAACGCTCCGATTGCTCAAGGTACTCTATACCTTCACTCTACTTCAGTGTGCATTCTATTTGATTCTGGTGCTACTCATTCCTTTATTTCGGATAGCTGTGTTAGCAAGTTAGATTTAGTGTGCAACGATTCGTGCGACCCTTTTGTCGTTAATCTTCCTAATGGAGAACGTTTGGTGGGAACCAAGCATCTATCCGACTTTCCGATTACCATTCAGGGTAAGGAATTTGAGGCAGATTTAATCTGTATAGCCATGGCTCCATACGACATTATCCTCGGTATGGATTGGCTGACGCGTCACAAGGCGGTGATCGACTTCAGTTCAAGAACGGTGACGGTGTCATCCGGGGGCCAGTTCGTGTACAAGTTCAAAGGTCGAAATGACGCTGATAACGGCAAGCTGATCAATGTGATGGCTGCGTTTAAGCTACTACGACAAGGATGTGTCGGTTACCTTTGTTACTTGGATTCGCATGCGAAGGATGGACCTGAGGTTCTTGATATTCCTGTAGTTAGGGAGTTTTCGGATGTCTTTCCGGAAGAAATTCCTGGATTACCCCCAAATCGTGACGTAGAGTTTTCAATTGATCTCGAGCCTGGTACGGCGCCGATTTCCAAATCCCTGTATCGAATGGCTCCAACTGAGATGCAAGAATTGAAGAATCAACTTGAAGATCTTCTTGACAAAGGTTATGTCAGGCCGAGTGCATCGCCGTGGGGTGCTCCGGTATTGTTCGTCAAAAAGAAGGACGGATCGTTCCGACTTTGTATCGACTATCGAGAGTTGAACAAGGTGACGATCAAGAACAAGTATCCTTTGCCTAGGATTGATGACTTGTTGGACCAGTTGCAGGGAGAAAATGTTTTCTCCAAGATCGACCTAAGATCTGGATATCATCAACTCAGGATTCGTGAGCAGGACATTCCTAGAACTGCGTTCAGGACCAGATATGGTCATTACGAGTTCGTAGTAATGCCTTTTGGGCTTACAAATGCTCCAGCTGTCTTTATGGATTTGATGAACCGATGCTTTCACCAGTACTTGGATAAGTTCGTGGTGGTTTTCATCGATGACATCCTGATTTATTCTCCGAATGAAGAAATCCACGAAGAACATCTACGGATTGCCTTGTCAATCCTTAGACAACATCAGCTTTATGCTAAACTGTCCAAGTGTGAATTCTGGATAAAGGAACTGGCTTTCTTAGGCCACGTGATCAATAAAAATGGGGTTATGGTTGATCCCCAAAAGATTGAAGCGGTGGCTAAATGGACACAGCCCCAGAATGTGAAGGAGGTGCGCAGTTTTCTTGCACTTGCCGGATATTATAGAAGGTTCGTAGAAGGATTTTCAAAGATCGCTCTACCTATGACCAGTCTACTCCGCAAGGTCCACAAGAAGTTTGTCTGGAATGACAAGTGCGAGGTCAGTTTCCAGGAGTTGAAGCGACGGTTGACCTCGGCACCCGTGTTAGTACTCCCAGAGGGGAACGACGATTATGTGGTCTATAGTGATGCTTCCAAGTGTGGTCTTGGTTGTGTTTTGATGCAAAGGGGCAGAGTCATTGCTTACGCATCTAGACAACTCAAGACTTACGAAGAAAACTATCCGACCCATGATCTTGAGTTAACAGCGGTTGTCTTTGCGCTGAAGATTTGGAGGCATTACCTCTACGGTATAAGATGCCAAGTCTTCACCGACCACAAAAGTCTCAAGTATATATTTACTCAAAAGGAGCTAAATATGAGACAACGCCGCTGGCTAGAGTTGCTCAAGGACTACGATATGGAGTTGTTGTATCATCCGGGCAAGGCTAATGTAGTAGCTGATGCACTAAGCCAGAAGACAACGCATGAGACTGTAGTTGCTCTACTTACTGCTCAGACCAAGCTAAACCAAGAGTCATGTGACATTGAAGTCTTATATGACCAGCGTAGAGGGTACCTGAGTATGATGGAAATTCAGGCTACACTGCTGGATCAGATCAAAGAAAAGCAAGTCGATGACATCATCTTGGTGAAGTTAAGCAGTGAAGTGATGGATGGGAAAGCTCCCAGTTTTGTGGTTCAGGATGATGGATCACTTTGGTTTCAAGATCGGATCTGTGTGCCTGACACAGAAGGTCTTCATCAGTTGGTGATGAGAGAAGCTCATTCATCTGCTTACTCTGTGTATCCTGGCTCTAGCAAGATGTACAAGGATCTCAGGAAGAAGTTTTAGTGGCCAAACATGAAGTGGGATGTAGCAGACTTTGTGGCAAAGTGCTTAACTTGCCAGAAGGTCAAGATCGAACACCGCAGGCCAGGTGGTGAGATGCTACCTCTCCCCGTACCAGAATGGAAATGGGAGGATATTTCCATGGACTTCGTCACTAGGCTACCCAAGACTCGAAGTCAGAGAGATGCTATCTGGGTAATTCTGGATAGGCTTACGAAGAGTGCTCATTTCATAGCCATGAAGACCACATGGGAAACCCAGAAGTTAGCAGAAGTTTACCAGAAGGAGATTGTCCGCTTACATGGCATTCCTAAGACCATTGTATCGGACCGAGATGGCCGTTTCATGTCAAGGTTCTGGAAGGAACTTCATAAGGCTATGGGAACCGAGTTGAGGTTCAGTACAGCTTTTCATCCTCAGACAGATGGTCAGTCTGAAAGGACCATCCAGACTCTGGAGGATATGCTTAGAGCTTATGTGCTCGATCGTCCGACTAGCTGGGAGGACAGCTTGAGTCTGATTGAGTTCACGTACAACAATAGCTGGCATGCTACAATCAAGATGGCTCCGTTTGAAGCTTTGTATGGTCGCAGATGCAGATCTCCGATTTGTTGGGATGATAATGCCGACAAAATTCTGCTTGGACCAGAGTTGGTCGAAAGGACGGCTTCAGACATTGCTTTGATCAGACAAAGGATGTTGACCGCTCAGAGTCGACAGAAGTCCTACGCAGATCGGAAGCGCAGGACTGTCGAGTTCGAGGTCGGTGACAAGGTTTTTGTCAAGGTATCGCCATCCAAAGGAGTTTTCAGATTTGGTAAGCATGGGAAGCTTAACCCTCGCTACGTGGGACCATTCGAGATTCTGGATAAAGTAGGATCTCTAGCGTACCGTTTGGCATTACCGCCATCGGCTCACCCGGTGCATAACGTGTTCCATGTATCGTTACTCAGAAAGTATGTACCAGATGAATCTCATGTGCTTAGTTATGAAGACATCGAGATTCAAGCTAATGGTACTTATGAAGAGTTGCCCGTGCGCATTTTGGAGCGTCGGGAGAAGCGTTTGCGCAACAAGATCGTGCCGTTGGTACGAGTGTTGTGGTCTAAGTCAGGGACCGAAGAAGTTACTTGGGAGACGTGGGAAATCGAGTCAAATATGCTCAGGCATTTTCCCGAGTTATTCTCGACCTAAGTTTTGGGGTCGAAACTTCTTGTAAGGGGGAGGAGATGTGATACCCCATATTTTTGTAAGGTTATTTTGGGGAATTATAGAATTTTCCCGAGTACCCATTGTGTACGTCGGATTTAATACAGAAAGTTTGAGACATTCTATAATGTGCTCTGTATCTGTAATATTTTTCTCAGTGAAATAATATACAGATAACATGCCTTGGATTTTAATTGTCGTTCGCGTACGATAATTTTTATCACGGCTTAATGTCATGTTCGTTCAAGCTGAACGGGCGGGAAAAAGGTGTCACGACGACTGCCGTAAAGTCACGGCGACCGCCATAGTGAGACCCAAGCACGGCGACCACCGTAAAGTCACGGCGCCCGCCGTCCCAATGCTCGAGGAGGCAGCTGGTGTGTCAGGCCGTGGCGACCGCCGTAAATTACGGCGCCCGCCGTAAGTGCCGTCATCGTTGCCCAACAGTCGTTGCCCGTTGGTCGCCGGCGTTATTTCTGGCGAGCGCCGAACTAGCTCTAGGCCCTTCGTTTTTGAACTCCAAACGCTTTGGCTATAAAAGGGGGTGTTGGGGGAGAGATTTGAGCCATCCCAAGCACCAAACCTCTGCCAAATTTGCCTCTCGCCGGAGTTATGCCTTCGCCGGAAATTTCGAAGCTTTCGTCGGTGTTGTTGGTGGTGTTTCCAACAGCTCTTTTGAAGCCTTGTGGTTGCCTTTGAAGGTCAGAAACCAAGCCAGGCTGAAAGGGGTCGAAACACGCTTTGTTTTGGTGAGATTTCTCTCGTCTCTATCGACCGTGTTCTTCACGGCGACCGCCGTGATGAATGCGGCGACCGCCGCCAAGAACAGCGACCGCCGCCGGTGCCCAGAATGCCTTCGTGGCTTTGGCTTGGTCGGTTGTCATCGTGGCGTCTTTCCTTTCGTGTTCTTTCGCCGTGTTTAGATTCGTACTGTTTATGTCAGATCTAACTTAGGGTTCCTTTTATGGGTCGACTTGAAGGTTGTTGTGCTGTCGGAACTATACCGTGTCGAGCCCGGAATCCAGATGACATCTTTAGACTATTCTGCGGAGTAAGGCAAGTGGCGGTTCGCTCTTGCTCATTCGTTCCATATTTACATTAATTATAAGTAGTTTATCTGAGTAATTAATTTGGAATGAATATTCTGTTTGTCTGGAAACGATTTTGTTAAACTGTTTTGAAAATCATATAATAGGTTGTATATTTGTTAGAACAACGCTATTATCTGTGATCGCCTTTCGGGCCTTTATGTGGATTTATCCTGTAACTGTTGTGGTGCTGTAACTATTTAGTTAGCACTGTTAAATAGGAACGTTACTCGGACTCTGTCCAGTCGTTTCTTTATAATCTGGTATCGGGGTGGCTCATCCCCATCTAGTACTATTCTAAGATCATGATCGGTCTCTTTCACAAGTGTGTAGAGATAGGACACTTAGCTGGTGTCACAAACCTTTCAGTGTACGTCACTCTCGACGAAACGTATACTAAGATGTGTCGTCCCATTGGTGGGGTACACATGTAAAAGTCTATAATGTGATGTGTGTTTTTGAAACATAATCAGATAAGTGCTACCTTGACGCACATAATTAATGAACGCTCAGCGAGTAGGGCAGCTAGGTAATAGTGCCGCTAGGAAGACTCGTGTTGACTTGAATGTAGTACGTCTTCTTTCCGATCTGGATTCGCTGAAAGGCCGTGAGGTTGGTCATTGACTGAAGCATCTCAGTCAGTTTTAAATCATTGTTGTATGATTCTGTAACTTTCCAGATTTGTCATACTTCCTTAAAGACTCATTTCAGTTGGAGTCTTCTTTCGGGTCGATTTCTGTGAAGATTAAGTCTTCCAGAATCTTCTCTTGTGCATACCTCTTGTTTATTCCAGTAGGAGTATGGTGGTTGACAAGCGTACTCGATTATTATTCGAGGGACGAGGAGTCTAACCTAATACAACTGCTTCGAACCATTCTGCTTTGTTCCCTTGCTAGTCTATTCATTTAGACTAACCAACCAATATTTCCCTTGCATGGTTGGCTGGTGTCATCCATTCGATTCGGCACATCAGATAAGAAGTAGTTCAGAAGACCAGAAGGACTATGGAGTCAACGGTGGTTTTTCAATATTTTAATTATTTCTTTAAACAGGTTGAGATCTTTTGGACAATAACTTTGATTGTAATATACTTTCTTAGACTTCCGCTGTGTTTGTTTTAAACTCTGTATTGACCTATTCAGGATTGGGTTGTAATCCCATAACCCTTGTTTTCTTGACAATGTTACGTTTTGGAATTTAATGCTTGATCATTGTGTATCAATTGCATTTCATAAATCGTATTTTAGTGGTAAAGCCTTGGGTGATCTCTGTAGGGAACACTGGGGTCACTGGCGGTAATACCTTTCCAAAAGGGTTAAGTTTTGGGGGTGTTACACGTCATAGGTTACAACTGATACAAAACCAAATACATAAATTTTTATTACAGCGGAAGTCTTTGAAATAAATAAACGCCATAAAGGGGTTTGAATTGAGTGATCTCACGCCATGATCTTCAACCTTGGAAAAACACTTAAAATATCAACTGCCTTTGACGTCGGAATCTGGCCTTCACGGAGGAGGAAATTTACCTGATGTGCCGTATGAGATGGATGACACCAGCCAACCATGCAAGGAAAAAAAACCGGTTGGTTAGTCTAATGAAAGACTATGCAAGGGTACAAATAAAAATGTTCTGAGTAGTCATATCAAGTTACAACCATCGTTTCTCGAGTAATAGCCGATAAACGATAGTGAACTTCAACACTTCTACGGAAACACAAGAAAAGGAATGATCAAGAGAAGACTCCAAAGGAACTGAGTCTTATGGGAAATGTATGAAGAGAAGACTCCAAAGGAATTGAGTCTTATGGGAAACGTATGACAAGTGTTTGGGAATGTTAAGTTTTCACACAAGTTTAAAACATGACCTTGATCATTTGGGTCCACGACCAACCTCACCGCGCAATGCGAATCCAGATTTGAAAGAAGACTTACTCTAACAAGAGTCCGGGCGGTTTTCACGTTGTACTCCTCGCCCGAGGGTATATTAATTATGTGCGTAAAAGCACTTATCTTATTTAATTCCAAAACATACATTCACGTTACAGCTTTTAATCCACATCATCTCGATACGAGAGATATTTCTGGGAATGAATCCCGAACGTTGGCACTAGCTAAGTGCACCTACCCTAAGTAAGGGTACGGTCATGACCAGAAGTACTAGGGAAACAATCCTCCTAATACCAGTTATAAAGAAATGACTAGACCTCGCAGCGTTCCTACGAATACTCGTTCTAGATACACATGTAAGTTCATACATAAATCCACACCAAAACCATTACGGTAATATCATACATAATAGCGTTGTTTCTAGCAATATATACAACCTATTATAGATTCATATTTTAACACATTGTTTTATTAAATTTGTTCCCAAACATAAAACAACAACTTTTATCCCATCTTAATTAACAATCAAATAATTGATAATTAAGGGAAACATGGAATAATGAGCAAGAGCGAATCTCCACTTGCCTTTAGTTTAGACGAACGAAGAGATCGAGTTTGAAATATGGAACTTGAATCTGAGTACGGATTCCTACGACGACGACGAGTTATAAGATGGAACCCTAAGTTAGATACGATACAAAGATACGAAACGAAACGAAGGGAAAAAGGCCTGAGCCGCAGTCGCAGTTAACATGACCGCGATTGCGCTTTGCTGGGCAAAGCCGCAGTCGCAATTAGCATAACCGCGGTCGCGGTTTTCTGGGCCAAGCCCGCGGTCGCGGTGGATGGAGCCGCGGTCGTGGGTCTCCATCCCGGTGCGAGTTTAGGGCGGCTTCGAAGCCTTACCGACGACGACGACGACAATGAGGCTTGCACTCCACTTCTGAACCACCGCGTACCACCACCACTCCAAGGATCACGCACAAGCCATGAGCGACCTCCGATGACCACCAAAACTCCAGCCACGAACAACTCCGGCGAAGAACATAAGAACTTTTGAAGAGAAGGAAGAGAGCTTGAGGATGAAGGAGAAGCTTGGCATCCCCTCCTATTTATAGGCTCAGAAGGAGGCCTCCAACCTCAACGCCGAGCAAGCCAACCGATCCACCTCCCCGACGTTCGGAACACGAGGGGAAGAGAATTAATACAACTAGCTATATGGATAATATCAATAAACCTAGGTGATCAGTCTAGATAAATCAATAAGATTCAATAAACATTCAAGCGCAAGAGAATTAATACAACTAGATAGGAAGTCGAACAAGAGTAGAAAACTCACAACCAATCAATTGAAGGCTTCAAACGTCAAGTGCAACAATGGAAGTTTAGTTCTCCATAAGGTTTTGAGAGAAAAAACTATGAAAGATGGAACGAGGTTTTTTCTAACCAAGTCTAGGTTAAAACCTTTAAATACTAGGAAAACAAATAGTTTAGAAATAAAGAAAAGGAAAATAAGATAAAACAAGATCTCGGAATAAAAGATAAGGAAAGAAAGATCTTGGATATAAAATCCAAGAAAAAGCTCCAGCTCAGCACCACCGCGGGTGCGGTCATCCCACCGCGGGTGCGGTGGGTCTTTGGTCGGCTCCAGCTGTCTTCGCTTTAGCAAGTCCACCGTGGGTGCGGTGAGTATTGGCGCGGGTGCGATGAAGACACCAGAGACTCTTGTTCTTCAGCTGCTTCTTCTTGCTTCTTTTGTGCAGCTCTTCAACTCTTCACTTCAATTTACTTCAAATCTCTGTAAATCTCATGATTTCTTCACTTCTCGTCTTCTCTTCCGGATTACAGAATTACAATCAAAACATCTCTAAACATCATCTAAATCATGCTAATAACCACTAGATGCGCTATACAATATATCGCATATCAAATCCCCCATACTTAGACATTTACTCGTCCCGAGTAAGCTAAAAATTGAACTCACTCCATCAATCATGCTCCAAGGCCTCAGGAAGTACAAGAAAATATGACACTAGTAGTTACAACACATCAACAATAAGCTCCAAGACAACCAAAACAAGTGATGCAAGACTAATCTAATCCTAACTCCCATCTAACACCTTATCACTCCATAGTGGCCTACCCGAATCCTCCTTATATCACCTCTTCTTATGTCACCACACCAAGAACAATGAGGAATCCTAAAAATCACTCTTCTTGTTTTCACTCATTTTGCCAAGGCGTCGTTCCGGGTTTTCACCAAGCCACTCGTTTCATTTTCCAATAGATGTGCTGACATAAGCTCACGTCACTCTTGACCAATTATTACCCCAGCCTAATGCTGGTCCAAGCCACCTGCTTATTACCTAGGCCGCCCTTTCAGGTTTTCGACCTATCCCAGGATTTCTATTTTAGCCTTTTATTCAAATTTTTGGCTTTTTCTTTTCTCCTCAACGACATAGCAAGTACAAAACTCTCCCCCATGCTTAAACATTACATTGTCCTCAATGTAATGAAAGACAAAAGAATAGAAGAACAGGGAAGATAAAGAAAGAACTCACAAATGTCGCCGAGCTGCTTGGACACTTTCGTTGTTGCTGGCGGTATAACAATAAACGCTCAGGTCTCTGGTGTTGCGGCTAGTGTCTTCATCAACTCCATAATCTTCATCTACCGTGCAACCAAAAGGAAACCACTTTGGTGAATAGTGGTATATCAAAGAATTCGGGGTTGCACGGCCTTCAATGAACACACAAAAAAAAGGGCCCAGATGTGTTCGTGGTGTGGGCCCTGGTGTTCCTCCTCTTCAACTGTCGACTGTAGGGCCATCATCTTTGCCAAATATTGTGAGGGGTGAATGTCTCCTCCTTGACAACATGATGCGCACCTTCTCCATGGGGAACCCGAACAGCTGGCTCCGGTAGAACTCTTTTTTGTTGCGTTTTCGGATTTTTTTTTTTTAAATTCGTTTAAGGTTTTTTTTATAGAAAACTCAGAAATTAAAGGGATGCCCACCGCGGGTGCGGTGGGCTGCTCTCCGTGGGTGCGGTGCGGCTGGGCTCTCCGCCTTCTTCCCCGCAGAAAAAGTAAAAGACAATTAAATTGAACTAAAACAATACAAAAATTTAACCAACCTAACTTGGGTTGCCTCCCAAGCAGCGCCTTAGTTAATGTCGTTGGCTCGACATGAGACTCAGACAACCTCAACCCACAGCATCAGGTTCGTTAGGAACCCTCTCATTCAACACCTCTTTTCTGAACCAATCATGGAAAGGTTTGAACCTTAGACCATTCCTCTTCTTAACCGGCTCTTTCACCTTGACCTTCTTAGTCGCCTTTCCCCCATACTTAGATCGATCAGGGGGGTGTTTAACCTCTGACTGTTCATTCTGCACAACAAAAGGGAACGGCTTCTTGCCCTGTGGAGTCAGTAAGGTGGGGCAACTGCCCAAAAGAGAAGTAGGAGACTCACCCTTCTCTTCCAATAAAGCTGTGACTGCCTGCAGATTAGAAGATATAGTAATACCGATAGACAAGTCAACTATGGACTCCTCTATTATGGGTTGCAATTCATCCAAAGGATTAGGACTCATTACATCAACAAAGTTTAAAGAGGTGTTAATGACAGGTTTCATATCATATATGTTATATTCAACTCCATCCCCATCAAATTCCATAGTTAATTTCCCACTTCTGACATCAATTATGGTATTCACAGTTTTCATGAATGGTCTCCCTAACAGCATAGGTGCACCTGTACTACTACCCATATCAAGCACATAAAAATCAGTGGGAAAATCAGCTTATCTACCATAACAAGGACATCTTCAACAACCCCTTTCGGGTAGACATTGGTTCCATCAGCCAATTGAATAACTAGTCTAGTGTCCTGTAATGGTGGTAGACCAAGAGACTCATATAATGACGATGGTAAGACATTAATAGATGCACCAAGATCTAGCATAGCTTTATCAATCTTTGTCTCACCGATGATGCAAGGGATAGAAAACATACCTGGATCACTACACTTCTTGGGCATACGCCTTTGAAACACAACAGATACTTGCTTGCTCACCTGGACCTGCTTCTTTTGCTTCTGCTTCTGTGTCCTCTTGATTTTGCAAAGTTCCTTCAAGAAACGAGCATATTTGGGAATACTTTTAACAAGTTTGAGTAAAGGGATGTTTACCTCGCACTTGCTAAATGTTTCGAAGAGATCCTTATCGTCGACGATCCTCCTCTCCTTAAGCGCATTTGGGAATGGGGCGGGTGGTTTCTCTGAACCGAGAGGGGGAAAGTACGGACGAACATAGGTGTCGACGTAGGGCTCTTTCACCTTTCCAGAAAACTCACCGTGGGTGCGGTCAGCTTCCACCGCGGGTGCGGTCGTCCCAACTGAGAATTCTCGAACTTTCTCGATACCATCATCGCGGGTTCGATCCTCCACCACGGGGTGCGGTGATGTCAACTGAGAGCTCAGTTGCTCTTCTGGAGTCCCACCGCGGGTGCGGTTGTGTTGCAGACCCATATGTTGATTTCGCCGCTGGGTGCGCCAAGGTGGGCGCTGGGTGCGGCAAGTTCTCCAGAGCTTCTATAGACACACCGCGGGGTGCGGCGTCCTGCCATGGGTGCGGTGGTGTGGGTTCAGAGAGCTCTTTTTCGGCGTCGTCCTCTTCAGCACTAGGAACGACGTTCAATTGCTTACCACTTCGAAGCATCCCAACACTAACATTTGCCCGTGGGTTCACTACCGTTTGAGATGGTAGATTTCCCGAAATCTTTACATCGATCTTTGTGATAGCTTCAGCCATTTGTCCCATCTGCTTCTCTAGATTCTTGATGCTTGACTCCGTAGTTTGAACATGAGTTGTAAAGTGCTTAGTCAAGGTTTGGAGCATATCTTCAGCTGAATCAGAAGTACCGGGTTGTTGACCTTGTGACCTTTGTAGAAGTTGAGGTTGTTGTTGGTTCGGTTGATCCCTCCATCTGAAATTTGGGTGGTCTCTCCATCCCGGATTATAAGTGCTGGAGTAGGGATCGTTCCGAGGTCTTGGAGGTCCATAACCTCCTACAGTGTTCACCTCAGCATTCGGATCATCTTGCAATTGAGGACATGCATCGGTGGGGTGGAATTGATCAGCACAAATCCCACATGCTTTGAGTTGTTGAGGAGTTCCTTTCAGCGTTAGTCTCCTCACCATGTCCTTCAATTCAGCAATATCGCTTACTAGGTCAGAGCGTCCGGAGTCCACATCATTGACTCCTTTTTTGGTAGAAGTTTTACCGAAGTGTCTCGTCCCCTCTGCCATCTCCTGAATCTTTTCCATGGCCGCCACCGGTGTTGTGTTGAGAATGTTGCCACCACATGCAGCATCAACAATCCTTTTTTCATTGTCCAGCAGACCATTGTAAAGATGAAGCACTAGATCTTGATTCGTGTAACCATGGAATGGACAGCTTGAGCAAAGTCTCTTGAACCGCTCATAGTACTCATATAAGGTCTCGTCAGCCTCTTGCTCGATGTTGCTTATATCCTTTTTCAAGCTATTCTCCTTCTTGGCAGGAAAATACTTTTCGAGAAAAGCCTTATGCAGTTTGTTCCAAGTATCTATGCTTCCAGTGGGTAGATGGTAGTACCAATCATCGACTGCGTCCTTGAGGGTGAACCCGAAAGCTCTCATCTTGATTTGTTCCTCAGTGACGTTAGCCGGTTTCATACTCATGCAGACAGTGTGGAATTTACCCATATGCTTGATTGGGTCTTCACCACTTAGTCCATGGAATAACGGGAGCAAATGAATCAGCCATGGCTTCAACTCAAAGTTGACGCCTTCTCCTATGGCCGGAATAGCCACAGCTAAAGGTTGTTGCATCAGATTAGGTGCAGTCAATTGCCGAAGCGTTTGGTCACCCATTGCAACTTGTGGTGTAAAGTGTTATCTGCGATTCCTGTGGAATGTTCTGTCAATTTCTGAATCACAATCAACAAGAGGTGTGTCAGTAGCACGAGTGTGGACCATAAGATGGGTCCACACCAAAGTTGGTAACAAACAAAACCACAAAAACAGAAATTTTGATTCCCCGGCAACGGCGCCAAATTTGACAGGCATAAAGTCGTCATGCCTAATCAAAGAAATCCTAATGTACCTACTAAACAGAGTATAGCAAGCAAGTCAGGGTCGAACCCAAGGGAATCAGTTTATCAATTCTTGTAATTCGCAAGTCACCAACTAGGAACTAGGAACTAGGGGGGGTTTTGTAGTATTTCGAACCAAGTAAATAAAGCAAGAAAAGCAAAGCAAAAGATGTGAATATGATATGAGGAAGGCGCCACACCTGACAAAGATCCACACAACAAGAGATATGGTTGATCACTGAATTCTATTATTCTCAAGTTCTTATCTTTCCTTTGGTTGTTCTTATCCCGAACATATGTAACTATTAGTTCTACCAGCCCTAATAGTACTTATTACTGAATCAAATCCGAAAACCTTCAAGACTCAACAAAGCAATAGCATTCAAACAAGGATTCAACAAGATACATGCAATAGAAACAACCCGTTACTATAAGCATGCAATTAACTCTCTCTCACGATGAACACTCGCAACCCGCTTATATAAATCGTGTTTGCTACTAGATATGCAACCCGAACCCGGAATTGACAAGTCCTAGCTATATGGATAATATCAATAAACCTAGGTGATCAGTCTAGATAAATCAATAAGATTCAATAAACATTCAAGCGCATGAGAATTAATACAACTAGATATGAAATCGAACAAGAGTAGAAAACTCACAACCAATCAATTGAAGGCTTCAAACGTCAAGTGCAACAATGGAAGTTTAGTTCTCCATAAGGTTTTGAGAGAAAAAACTATGAAAGATGGAACGAGGTTTTTTCTAACCAAGTCTAGGTTAAAACCTTTAAATACTAGGAAAACAAATAGTTTAGAAATAAAGAAAAGGAAAATAAGATAAAACAAGATCTCGGAATAAAGATAAGGAAAGAAAGATCTCGGATATAAAATCCGAGAAAAAGCTTCAGCTCGACACCACCGCGGGTGCGGTGGGTCTTCGGTCGGCTCCAACTGTCTTCGCTTCAGCAAGTCCACCGTGGGTGCGGTGAGTATGGGTGCGGGTGCGGTGAAGACACCAGAGACTCTTCTTCTTCAGCTGCTTCTTCTTGCTTCTTTTGTGCAGCTCTTCAACTTTTCACTTCAATGTACTTCAAATCTCTGTAAATCTCATGATTTCTTCACTTCTCATCTTCTCTTCCGGATTACAGAATTACAATCAAAACATATCTAAACATCATCTAAATCATGCTAATAACCACTAGATGCGCTATACAATATATCGCATATCAGTGGCTAAACGCGATACTAAATTCCTTCATAAGTTAATAAATAAGTGATATTTAAGCCTTTGACAAAACTATTAAAAAAATACCATCATTAAGCTAAAATATTACAAACATATTCCAAAATTTACAATTTAATAACTACTTGTCTCGTTTTTAACCAATAAGTAAAAAGAATTTGCATCGAGTATATCAATATGTGCAACTTTCAATAATATACCTCGTAACTCACCAATAAAGCGTTACATAAAACTCTAAAATGACAAATATTTGCATAAAACCTTTGATTGATGAGTTACTAGTTTTATGGAAGATAGGGTGTGACAACAATCAACATTTGAAGTCTTTATAAGGGAATGCTTCAGGATGCATAAAACTCTTATGTGGACAATGAATGACTTTCTAGCATATTGGTTGTTGCATGTGTGGATGGAGTATTGCAAGTATGTATTTGTGTCCTCACTACAAGGATAAAAAAAAGCCTATCAATTACAACATGGAAGAAAAGGTTCATGATTTGATTGTCATAGGTGCTTATTGGAATTAGATCATGCTTTAAAGAAGGAGAAATTTTCTTTCTACAAATGGCGAGTTTAGGACGAATCTTTTATTCCTTATTTGTGTGTGGTCAACTAATGCCAAGTTCTATGGAGTCACCATGTCAATATACAGATGGTTATGGTGAAACTCATAAGTACACAAAGCAACTAATTTTTTGAAAGCCTCATAAGTTCACAAAAGCTAGCTCATCAGTTACAACACGAAGAAGATGATTTATAATCTCCCAGTTTGCCAATAAATTTCCTACTAAAAAATGTGTCTTTTTACGACTCTTCATGATCGATACTTTGAGATACCGTCGATGAAATATTTGGACGCGCTTCCGAATCAAGTAATGCTCGACATTTTTTTTGTCGACGAAAAAACACAAGTACATAAGGCGTTTTAAAGCGTCGCCCCTTAAGTATGTGTAGTCAAACGCGTCCCGTACTCCTCACATAGCTCTCACTATTTTTCCTCTTAAGCCTAAATTCTCTTTTACATCTACCTTCCACTGCCGCCGCTAGTCGAGATCGAGACGATCCACCCTCAAATCCTCTACTCTCGTCATCTTGAGTTGTTTTCTCCACGCAAGATTGATAAATAGTTGTGGCTTACTGGTGAGTTGCTTCCGCTTCCATTCCTTAGTGAACATGTATCTTATACAACTTATTTGGTTTGATTTTTAAGTGTGAGTGATAAATTTACTCATCCATTAGGCTAGCTTGTAAGATTTGGATGAAATTTGTTTATTTGAATCGCGAATTTGCAGCATTAATTACTTCTCTTCTGATTTTTTATTGAATGGGACGAATTGGTCGAGATCCGATATTTGGGGGCTAGGGTTTCGTTGATTAGTGAAGGGCTTACATATGTTGTAGCGATTTCTTTTGAAGTGTTTCTAATTTTCATCAATTGATGCTGAAATAATATTCAAGTTCTGGTTGGTCATAGATGAAATGTTATGGTTCATTATCTTGATATACTGCTGGTTATTCGGAAGGATTTCCTTGGAAATGCTATGACGCAACAATGTTTTTTTGTTTTTGCATTCTAGGTTGATGCTTTACATGATGCCAATCTTTCAAGTTAATAGGCCAAAGGAAACTTTTCTTGCTATATATGTTTTTTTCCTTCAAAAATTCCAGACCAAGTTACAAATACAGGTTGCCGGTGCACCATGTTGTCACCCACTTTGCAATGTAACAAGTTGAATGGATTTATTTTTGGACCAACCATGGTAGGTTTCTTCACATCTATGTTTCTTTAAAAATGCAGTCTTTTTAATCAACAATTCTATCTTTATATTGAAGACTCATTGTGTAAATCAGTTTATACCATGATACATATGAAACGAGGTTTCCTTAAAATCCTGTTTCATTGTCCAAGGAAAGATTCCCTTTCGTTCAGGATATGGATTGAAGTTGTTTGCATGTTGATGAAATTTGGAACAAGACCTGTGATGAGGCTAAAGTCGTGATGCCTATCAAAGTAATCCTCAAAAACCTAACTAAGTATAGTAGGCAAGCAAGGGTCGAATCCCACAAGAAGGTAAGCAATCTTCTAAGTGCAAAAGTTGTATGCCAATAGTAACAAAAAGGGGGGTTTTGGTTTGTAATCAAGTAACAAAGTAACTCAAAGCAAAGGATGTAATCAATGGGTGAGAAATAACATAGCCAGACAAATATCCACCCTTCAGTTTGATTGGTTGATCCTAGATTATCTCCAATTCCTACCAATGAATATTCCTGTCCCGATCTTATGTATATAGACAGGTCAACTAGCCCTGAAAATACTTACCATTAAACAATCAAGAAACTATCAAGATTCAATCTAACGGCGGCAGTAAGCATATGAATTAACCAAGATACATGCAATACTTAACAACTAGTCAGTACTCAACATGTAATCAATTCTCTTCACAATAAACATTCACAACTAGTTCCTGTAAATTACGGTTGCTACACAAGATAAGGGATTTCAACTAGAAATATCCAAACCCTAGCAATAGACAATCACTAATATCAACTAGATGATCAGACTAGTCAAATCAGCAAGAATCAATGGGATGAAGCTCAAAGAGAATCAATATAATCAAAGGAAAGGAATCAGAGTTATAATCGCATAACCAAATACAAACGAAGGCTTCAATCGTCGGACTAAGCAAAGGTTGCTTAGTTCTTCATAGTCTTCAAAGCGTAAAAACTCTAAGGGAAAAATTGAACGATAATGTGATCAACTTCCATAATGAAAAGGCTGCTAACTAATTAATATGAAAAACCTAGCAAACCCTAATCTAAAAGATAAGAAACTAAATCTTTCTAAAAGGAAATTAACAGAATAAAAGAAATAAAATAAAAAAGGAATAAAGTAAAACAAGTCTCGGACGAAAAAAAATCCCGGCGCCCGCGTGTGAACAGTAGCCGCGACCGCGGAAAGATTTCCGCGCCCGCGGATTTGTCTCTGGAGTGTTCATTGTCTCTAGCGTATTTCCGTGATGGCGGCTGGCTTTTCCGCGCCCGCGGTTTGGTTTCTACAACGTCTTCTTCTTATCTTGTGGCTTCGCCTCCATCTTTAATAAATCTTCAATTAAGCTCTCAAAACTACCAAATCAACACTTCTTCTCCACAACTCTATTCTCCTATATTGTGTCCTAAACACACATAAATGGCACTTAAAACTCCGGTAACAACTCCTAGTTACGCACTACAAAGTAGAGCGTATCAAATTCCCCCATGCTTAAACCTTGCTCGTCCTCGAGTAAGCTAATAGAAACCTACTCCTCCAATGAAATACCCAAGGTCTCAGGAAGCACATAAAAACTATCTCCACTAAGAACTGCACCTAATCATGAATCTCCAGGGCACCAACACATCAACACAACACACAAGCTTAAAGAAAAGCAGAGTACTTCCCCCAAACTTAACCCGAACACCATAGAGTGAAAGTGACCATCTAATCCTAGCCTCTATCTATCTTCTTATAACTCCCAAAGTGACCTACCTGACTCCTCCTTATATCAAATCTTCTTATGTCACCATGCCAGGAAAAATGAAGAATGCTAATAATCACTCTTCTTCTTTTCACTCATTTTGCCAAGGCGCCCTTTTGGGTTTTCACCAAGCCACTCATTTCATTTTTCTATAGATGGGCTCACACAAACTCACATCACTCTTGACCTCTTATTACCCCAGCCTAATGTTGGTCCAAGCCACTTGCTTATTACCTAAACCGCCCTTTCAAGTTTTCAGCTTATCCCAGGATTTTCTTTTATGTCTTTTTTTCACATTTTTTACTTTTTCAAATTTTTTATTCAGACGACTAGCAAGTATAGATCACTCACCCATTCTTAAATATTGCATTGTCCTCAATGTAATGAAATACAAAAAGATGAAGCAGAAGGAAAGGTAGAAAAGTACTCACACCGTCGCCGAGGTGGCCTGGATAGGGACGTTGGTGCTGGCGGTAAAGCAGTGAAACCACATGTCGCTGGTGTTACGCGGTCCTACTCAAGCAAAATCCACGTTCAACCAAATATATCCATTATAAGGTGAAGTGCCACATCAAAGAAACGGGGTTGCACGGGCCTTCACGAACACAGAATTGGAGCCCAAGTGTAATCGTGTAGCGGGCTCCATCGCTCCATATCATTCATCATATCTGTAGTTGGCGCTGGAGCTCCTCCTCGTCAGCTGTCGAATGTCGGGCCATCATCGGTGCCAAATAAAAATGTCGGGCTTATGTCTCCTCCTTGGCAGCATGATGCGCACCGTCTCTCAAAGTAAAACTCGGACAGTTGGGCCGCGATCGCGATTTTAAGGCCGCGGTCGCAGAGTCTTCAATTTTTTTTTTTTTTTTTTTTATTTCTTTGAGTTTTTTTTTTGATGTAAGGGGACTTACAATGGTCAAACCGCGATCGCGGAAATTTTCCGCGGTCGCGGTTTCGCGTCTGTTGCGAGACGAACACCGTCTTCAAACTCTTGTCTTTGAGTCTCCTACTTGCAGGTTAGTCTAAAAAAAAAAACGAAACAACAATAATGAAAACTAGAAAGGAAAAGACATGAAAAGAATTACATACCTCGGGTTGCCTCCCGAGCAGTGCCTTGGTTATTGTCGTGGCTCGACATAGTGCCCTTCAAATTAACTTGGGTTGCTCACATCAATCGAACACTTGGGGTCACAATCAGGAGGGTGTCTCTTTGCATCATCAATGTTGTGTTCGACCCTCACCCCATCAAACTCCATTGTGAGCGAACCACTACTCACATCAATTTTTGTATTCGCCGTTTTCATAAACGGCCTACTGATAAGTGCTATTTTCTAGCACATATCTAAGGGTTATTACCAGGTTTGAGGCGTCATTTGGTTGGATTTTATGCACAATTGTGGATTATGGAGTTAGAGTGGAGAAGTGAAGAAATCATGGGATTTATAGAGGTTTGAAGTGTATTGAAGAGTAGAAGAACAATGTGCTGAATTCAAATGGTTCTTTCTCTCTACTCAAATGTCAAAATGAAGTGATTCCAATTCGAGGAGTTAGATCTTGAAGTCTACTGCAAGTCCTCAAAATATGAGCGCAATCCGAGTTGGGAATGAAAAGTTATGGCATTTTGACTAAAGTGTCGCAGAAGCTGAAAAGTCACCGCCCCGCGCCAGAGCCAACGCGACTCGGCGGTGGGTCTCAGATAAAGCTGGCGCCCTGCGTCCAACCACGTGAATTGAAGCAATTAATTAAGAGGACGCCGCGTGGTGATTGCTGGAATTGGAAGGCTGATATTGGGCCGCTGATGCATTTGGAGATGGGCCGCTGCGTGTGATGGGCCGAAGCTGCAAATAGAGAAGCCGAGATGCTTGCACGAAGATTTGGAGTCAAGAAGCAACTTCCGTATTTTGTTTCTTTTCTTTTTATTATTTTATTTCGAGATATTATTTTATTTCCTTGTAAGATTGGGGTTTGTGATCTTGGGCTTTAGGTTAACTCTATTTAACCTAATTCCCACAGCCTCCAGCCACAATTAGATTAGATTTCAGTTTGAAGTTCGTTTTCTTTTCCACCTCCAGGGTTTTCAACCCATGGAGTGCTAAACACCTTTGTTCTGCTAGACGTTTGAAGCAATACAGTTGATTCGGTTGTGAGATTTCTATTCCTTGTTCTTATTCTTATGTGTGTTGGATTGATTCTCTTGGTTATATTGTCTATTGATTTATGTTGGTTTATCTAGAGTTGCTAACTAGGCTTATCGACATCTATCATAGTGCTAGGATTGCATATAGGGGTTCCGAGTGCATATCCAGTGGCAGACACATTTGTGCGTATAGGGGTTCCGAGCGTACGATTGTGAGTGAGAATCAGTTGCATATTAAGTAGGGGAGTGAGTACTTGTATGTCTTTCTACTTGCATGTATCCTATATCCTTGTGTGCATTGCTATTGCTTTGTTGGTGGTAATGTACCCCGGTCTAGTACCGCGTGACAGGCGTGACTGGTGTATTTTACCATTGGCATAGTAATAAGTCTATTGACAACTGTGAGAATCAATAGTACTTAAGATCAGGGTGGGAACAACCATAAGAATAGTTAAAGAACTTGGATTGAATAGATTTCAGTGATCGACTTATCTCTGTATTGTGGATCTCGTTCTAGTGGAACTACTTTCCCCATTCTTATTTTCTCATCAACTACACTTGTTTGCTTTGCTTTGCTTGATAATCAAAACCCCCCCTTTGTTACTTTGCATGCTCATAAATACATAGATAGATCACTTCCTCCCTGTGGATTCGACCCTTGCTTGCCTCTACTACTTGTTTAGGTTTGTTAGGATTTTATTTGTTTAGGTGTCACGACGACTAACGCCTATCACCTACCCAATATCACAGGGGCTGCATGCTTGTCTTGCCCCGTATCCATCACAAAGAAATCAGCAGGGAAAATCAGCTTATCAACCTCTACCAGAACATCCTACATGGCTCCTTTGGGATACACATAGGACATATCCGCCAATTGAATCACCGTCCCTGTCTTCTGTAATGGTCCAAGCTCCAAATATTCATACAGCGAGAGAGGCAACACATTTATAGATGCACCTAAATCCAGCATGGCTTTATCGAACGTGGTGTCACCTATCTCGCAAGGAATACTAAGCATGCCTGGGTGACTACACTTCTTGGGCAACCGCTTTTGCAGCATAGCGGAGACATTCTCATTCACCTGGACCTTCTTGTTTGTTTTTACTGTTTTCTTCCTCTTGATCTTACATAACTCTTTCAAAAAATGTGCATAACGAGGAATGCTCTTAACCAGCTTGATCAAAGGAATGTTTACCTCATAATTACTGAAGGTCTCAAAGATCTCCTTGTCGTTTTCCGGCCTTCTAGTGTCCTTCAATGCCTCAGGGAAGGGCGCGGGCGACTTCAGCGAACCGAGCGGAGGAAAATAGAGACGAACATAATCGTCTTCGACATCAACAGGAAAACCGCAATCGCGGTTTGGGACCCGTGGTCGCGGTTCAACATCTGGCGTTACGGGGGTGCCAGCAACTTTTCCGCGGTCGCGGAATTTCTTTAGAATGTTCTTCTCCTCCAGACACAATTCCGCGGTCGCGAATTTCTGGCCGTAGTCACGGAAAATATTTGGAAAAATCACTGCCTTCAGGTGTGTTTCCGCGGTCGCGGAATTTGTTGTGTTGCCCAATAACTTCCTCGTTAGTAAGCAATCTGCGGTCCCGAAAAATGTTTCGCGGTCGCGGATTCTCCTCTGCAGCTTCCGTCACTTCCTTCATTTGTGTTCCACCCCTTAGCGTCATCGCACATACATTCGCCCTCGGGTTTGCTACCGTTTGAGATGGTAGTTTCCCCGAATCCCAGGCCTCTAGTTTGCTCACTGCTAGGGAAATCTGCCCCACCTGCTTTTCCAGGTTCTGAATACTAGACTTCATCTCTTGACTTTGTTGGACCATAGTGTCTGCCAACGTCGATACACTCTGAGCGAGAGACTTATTTTGTTGGACCACCGTGCTTGCCAACGTCGATACTCTCTGGGCGAGAGACTTGATCATGTCATCACCAGACATAGACGAACATGCGCTCTGGCCTTGAGGTCTAGGGTCATATTGGGCTCCCAATTGTTGTTGTTGACCTTCAGGACGCTAAAATTATTGATGTTGTAAGAACTGGAGTGGCCTCTGGTGGAACTCCTGATCATCACGAGCCTGAGGCAGATTCTGCTAGTTCCCGTACCTCAAATTAGGGTGATCTCTCCACCCTGGATTGTAGGTGTTGGAGTACGGGTCATATCTCGGCCTTGGAGGGCCGAAACTTCCTATAGTGTTCACTTCAGCAGTGGGCTCCTGCAGTGTGGGACACGCATCGGTAGGGTGCATCGTGTCATAGCATATTCCACAAGACTTGACTTGCTGCTGGTTTCCCTTCATCATAAACCTCCTCATCATCTCCTTCATCTCAGACATCTCAGAAAGTAGTGAGGACGATGGCTGAGAGTCTGTGGCCTTAACTGCTTAGGCGCTCGCCCTCTTGCTAAACTGTCTTGAGCCCTCAGATAGCTCAAAGAATATCTCAAATGCTGCAGGCGGCGTCTTATTGAGAATGTTACCGCCACAGGCTGCGTTCACCATCCGGTGCTCATCATCAAGAAGCCCACCATACAACTATAGCACGAGGTCTTGGTCAGAATAACCATGGTATGGACAGCTTGAAATCAACCTCTTGAACCTCTCATAGTACTCATACAACATCTCAGTAGCATGTTGTTCAATATTGCTGATGTTCCTCTTCAAGCTATTGAGCTTAATTCGTTGCAGGGAAGTACTTCTCCAGGAAGTCTTTCTTCATCTTTGCCCATGTGTCTATGCTTCCTGGGGCCAAATAATAGAACCAATCATTGGCCGAATCCTTCAGAGAGAAAGGAAAGGCACTCAGCTTAATCTGGTCCTCAGTAATGTTCCTTGGCTTCATGTTGTTGCAGACAGCATGGAATTCAGAAAGATGTTTGTTGGGGTCTTCTCCACTCATCCCATGGAACTAGGGTAGCAAATGGATCAACCCAGATTTGAGCTCGAAATTCACGCCATCCACCAACTCTGGAAACTGCACAGCAAGCGGCTGCTGCTCTAGATTTGGCGCAGTCAATTGCCTCAAAGTCTGTTCCTCAGCCATCTCGAGTTGCTCACGAACTTCTCTGCGGTTCTTGGAAAGTGTTCGTTCGATTTTTGGATCAAGATCTAAAGTAGGAGAGTCAGTAGCACAAGTGTGGACCATAAGATAGGTCCACACAATAGTTGGCACACAAACAAACACAAAGAAAAATTACAACTTTAGCCTTTCCGGCAACGGCGCCAAATTTGATGAGGCTAAAGTCGTGATACCTATCAAAGTAATCCTAAAAAACCTAACTAAGTATAGTAGGCAAGCAATGGTCGAATCCCACAGGGAGGTAAGCAATCTTCTAAGTGCAAAAGTCGTATGCCAATAGTAACAAAAAGGGGGGTTTTGGTTTGTAATCAAGTAACAAAGTAAATCAAAGCAAATGATGTAATCAATGGGTGAGAAATAACTTAGCCAGACAAATATCCACACTTCAGTTTGATTGGTTGATCCTAGATTATCTCTAATTCCTACCAATGAATATTCTTGTCCCGATCTTATGTATATAGACAGGTCAACTAGCCTTGAAAATACTTACCATTAAACAATCAAGAAACTATCAAGATTCAATCTAACGGCAGGAGTAAGCATAGGAATTAACCAGGATACATGCAATACTTAACAACTAGTCAATACTCGACATGTAATCAATTTTCTTCACAATAAACATTTACAACTAGTTCCTGTAAATTGCGGTTGCTACACAAGATAAGGGATTTCAACTAGAAATATCCAAACCCTAGAAATAGACAATCACTAATATCAACTAGATGATAAGACTAGTCAAATCAGCAAGAATCAATGGGATGAAGCTCAAAGAGAATCAATATAATCAAAGGAAAGGAAATAGAGTTATAATCTCACAACCAAATACAAACAAAGGCTTCAATCGTCGGACTAAGCAAAGGTTGCTTAGTTCTTCATAGTCCTCAAAGCGTAAAAACTCTAAGGGAAAAACCGAACGATAATGTGATCAACTTCCATAATGAAAAGGCTGCTAACTAATTAATATGAAAAACCTAGCAAACCCTAATCTAAAAGATAAGAAACTAAATCTTTCTAAAAGGAAATTAACGGAATAAAAGAAATAAAATAAAAAAGGAATAAAGTAAAACAAGTCTCGGACGAAATAAAATCTCGGCGCCCGCGTATGAACAGTAGCCGCGACATCGGACAGATTTTCGCGCCCGCGGATTAGTCCTTGGAGTGTTCGCTATCTCTGGCGTATTTCCGCAATCGCGACTGGCTTTTCCGTGCCCGTGGTTTGGTTTCTACAGCGTCTACTTCTTCTCTTATGGTCTTCTCTTGTGGCTTCGTCTCCATCTTCAATAAATCTTCAATTAAGCTCTCAACACCACCAAATCAACACTTCTTCTCTACAACTCCATACTCCTATATTGTGTCCTAAACACACATAAATGGCACCTAAAACTCCGATAACAACTCCTAGTTATATACTACAAAGTAGAGCGTATCAGCCTGCTCACAACTTTGGTTAATCCTTACTATATGATAATGGGAAAAGTATAGAAGATAGGGTTGGATTGTGGTGTGTATCATGCTTTTTCTTCTTTTTGCTGATGTTCAAAGAATGATTTATCAAACGTTCCAGAGTGCAATTATTATCCGAAGCTGATAGACTGCTTAATCTTAAAAATAATCATTACCCGATATTATAAAGATGTGACATTCCCAAGTTGAAAAGATTTTTATTGACCAATTCTTGCAAAAAACAACGAACATCTTTTTCTATAGTTACTTACACTACAACTGAAGAATTCCCTATAATTAAGACTATTTAGGTGCATCGAGTCAAGGGATATTAGATTACAATGATACTTTACTATCATCTACATATTCTAAGACAATCTCTCTACTAGAATATTAGAAAGTTACTCCACCCTGTAAATATATCAGCATACATTTTTGTTTTATAGGCAAAGACCATATCCATAATAGTCATCTATAGTTTTGATAGTCTTTACACCATGTTACTCTTTTGTTCACTACATTTACTTGTCAAGAACATTTATCATAATGGGTGTCTTGTGTGAGGATAAAAAATCTAACCTACAACAAAGTATTCCCTTTTTGCTTTCCATTTTTCTTTTTCTTCTTTCCTTTACCTCTTTTTACAGGTTGGAGTGTCTATTGCTTTGTAGGTTTGGAGTGCAAAATCAATATTATTGAGGCCCTAAGGATATCAAAGCATTTCCAAGTGTTGTTTTGAGTTTTTTTTTTTTTTTTTTTGCAGATATTGATGATATCTACCAACAGTGTGAATCATGGTTAAGACTTTATCTTTCTCTCTCTTGTCAGTCCTCTTATTGTGTGGTTGTTTAATGCCTAGACTCAGTAGGAAATGAGAGTTGTTTATGGTCATTCCATTTGTAAAACTAGATTAATATTTAACGCATCAAAACACTTACAAGTTACAACTATTAGAGTAGAAGCTTTTACTTTATACTTGAAAGATTGACATTTGTTTAAGCATGTAATCCTTCAATAAATATACCCTTCCATAGTTCTATGAGATCTTAATAGCCTTATATAAAGTTCTCCATTTGAAGGCTTAGTTTAATTGTTTTTTGAATTTTTGGTTGAAGAAGTTGGTATGATTATCTATTTTTCCTTAAAAAGTCTTTATTTGTTGTTGTTTTCTATGTTGTTTTGATACTTTTCTAGTGAATCTTTTAGGTGGTTGAGAGATCCCAAATGATCTTGTTGCTTTACCCGATAGAGCACCTTTGTTATCTTATTAGTACTTTGAAAACACGAGGAACTTCGTTATACCTGCCAGCAGAGATGGGGCTCCCAACCTTTGGGTCATCCAATCTTGAGCAAGTAAGATTGGGATTTCTGTAAAACTTCAAGCTTCTAAGTTTATTGTAGTAGTATAACATTGGATTTGCTTGAGCACTAGCTACAAAGTTATCCAGATTTATGAACCTTGTGCCATTATATAAGTGCTAATTCAACAAAGAAATTGAGTTTGCAATATGATTTATTTGGAAAACAAAATTATATTGAGCAATAAGTAAAATCAATTTGTACAAGTACAAATGCTGGCCCAACTATTCTGAAAATGATAAGAAAATCTAAATAAGCTTTTCTTGTCTTCAAGTTGAATTCTTATACAGCCTTTAAGCTATCACTAATGTTTTTATTTATTTATTTCAAGGTTAACTTCTCTTTTACTTATTAACTTACTAATTTCTTATTTGTATTGTATTTCTATTGTGGAGCATATATATATGTTCTATCCTCCATTATATCAAGCTAATCTATAAAAATATTTATTATACAATTTAATATATTCTTTTGCTCACTCTGTTGATTTTTACAGTGGTAGGCTTACAACAAGGGTTCGTGCGATTATACTTGACAAGCTAGTTGTTTGAATACAACAAAAGTAGTTACATCCCAATGAGTTGCCTAGAGAAGATCTATCGAGTCCATCATCTTGTAGACTTATGACTTTGTGAACAAGCAAGAGTGAATAGATCTAGGGTGCTTTCAGTATGTCTTGATTATATATACTTGTATACTTATTTGAATTTTCTAAGTATGTGTACATGAATTCTTTGTTGTCCAAGCAATATGAATTCTATATATTTGTTATTCAAATAGATTGATCCATGCCATATTTTCATTGGTGTGTATATATATTATCCATCTTAATTGGAACTTCAAACCAATAACTAAAGGGGAAAAACAGTAACTTTTTTTTAAAAAAAAATGGAGTTCTCGACGCTTTTGATGTCACAAGAGGTAGGTTCTATGAATTTAGAAAGTATGTGAACATTGACAGCAATAAGTGTCAAGAATTGTCGACATTAAAAACTGTCGGCGCATGCTGATGCTCCTGACATTGAAAAGCGTCGGTAATATGCGATATTGAAATTCTCAACGCTTTTTAATGTCGAGAATGGCTAAAGCAAGCGTCTATAAACGACATATTTTCTAGTAGTGATTACAACATGCTAAATCCATAAAAGGTCAAGGCGTCCATAGTTGAATCATATTTATTTGAGGAGGTCACAAATTTCATTCAACACTATTCCGAGCCTCAAGACCCGTACAAGAGAAGAAAAGCTAAAAGGAACGAGATAATGTAAGTGGTGACAACTATCCTCACATTTCAATCTTCAACCATCCTAGACGTGGAAGTGAGAAGTGTAAGGTTTTATGGATGATTGAGGGGATAGATTTTCAAGTAGCACATATATACATCTTACTCAATTGTAGAAAGGTCGACTCTTACGTCCAATAAGTCAATTAAATTTATACATATATGTATATATATTTAGACATGCATGCATTTATCTATATCTTTTAGATCACACTTTTTATGGTTGTTTGCTTATATAGGAAATTTCAAAATACGGAAGGGCAAGGTGATCAAAATGCTCTTGCCAATGGATTTTTTGCATGGTTTAGTGATTATGTAAGTATTATTACATTTTCTATTTTGAACGAAAATGTTTTATACATAAGAGACATATCTAGATAACATATACTTTTAAATGTGTTATAGATTGTGACTAAACAAATTGATTTATGACGTGGCCGAAATATGCAATGCAAATATCGTTGAATGGCCTAGTCAAAGTAAATGTCCTAACAGACCTACTAAATGGATGTATAGTAAACAAGTAAGGGTCGAACCCACAGGAAAGATCTGATGAAGTATGCAATTATGATTGACAAGTAACAAGGAATGGGGGTTTTAGTTATCAAGGAGAATAAAGCAAGCAAGTTTGATTGAGTTGAGAATATGATTGGGGAAAAGAGTTCCACTAGAATGAGATCCACAATACAGAGATATAATTTGATCACTGAAATCTATTCAATCCAAGTTCTTTCACTATTCTTATGGTTGTTCCCACCCTGATCTTAAGTACTACCAATTCTCACAGTTGTTTATAGACTTATCACAATATCAATGGAAGAAAACCTTACCACCAATAAAGCAATAGCAATACACACAAGGATATAGGATACATGCAAATAGAAGAAAACCTTACTACTTAACATGCAAATGATTCTCACTCACGATTGCGCACTCGTATTCCACTATATGCAACAATCGTGTATGCTACTAGATATGCACTCGTATTCCACTATATGCAAATCCTAGCAATTGATAAATAGTATTCAACCTAGTTGATCAGGCTATGAAGAATAACAATAAATCAATATTCAATATAACCAAGAGAATCAAACCAACACTTATAAGAATAGGAACAAGGAATAGAAATCTCACAAACATATCAACTGTATTGCTTCAAACGTCTAGTAGAACAAAGGGAAATTAGTGCTCCATTCAGAGGTGAATGAAACCCTAATAAAAAGTAAAACTGCGTAATGTAAAAGTAGTCTCGTGATATCAGAGTTTAGTCTCTTCTTAACCTAGAAAAGGGTCTTAAATAGGCTTAGGAAAAATAAGTTAACCTAATGGAAATAACAAAGGAAATAAAATAATAGAAATAAGGAAATCTGAAATGCAGGAAATAAAATCCTTTTGGCCGCGGGGCGTTACGTGCCTCACCGCGGGGCGGTGAGATCCACCGCGGGGCGGTGGCTTCTTCTGGCGCGACCAGCTCTTCTCTGAGACCCACCGCCGGGTCGCGGTGGCATCTGGCGCGGGGCGGTGAAATCGCCCACTCCTTCTTCAGCTCCTCTTCTTCTTCTCTTCTGCTCTTCATTACTACCAAGTGTTGGTAGCCTTCTCCAATAAACTCTAGCAGAACCTCATCCATCTTCATCATCTCCATCTCCATCTCCGTCTAAGCTGTAAATCCCTGGATATCTTCACTTTTCTCCACAACTTCTGGATCACAGACTTAGCCTCAAATCTCATCCTAAACTCCTCCAAATGATGCTAATAATTGCTAGTAAAGGTGCATGAAATGACACCTATCAAATTCCCCCATACTTAGACCTTTACTCGTCCCGAGTAAGCTAATGATAAACCCACTCCCTCACTCAAACACCAAGGTCTCAAGAAGTTCAAGAAAATATGACACCAGCAACTACAACATATCAACAATTAGCTCCAGACAACCAAAACAAGTGATGCAAAGATAATTCTAATCCTAACTCCAATCTAGCTCCTTATCGCTCGAAGAGTGGTAATGTGACCTCGCCTACCATGACAGCTGCAGACGAGGAGGAGGCTATGAGTCTTAGGTCCGCAGGTCCCATTACTAGAGCACGAGCCAAAGCTATTCAAGCTGCGACTCAATCACTGGTGACCAGACTCGTAGCAGGTCAGGGACGTCCAACTACAGATGAGGGATCCATTCTGAGTTTAGTGACAGTTGGGACGTCTACACAGTCTGCAGAGATCCCGGAGCTTACAGATTAGAGATATTGATCGCTATTCGCCTAGTTATCGATATTTCTGATTTATGACATTTATCAGTATTTTTCCCGGATATTATTTATTATTATTTTCAGCATTTTTAGGGAGTTTAGGAGGTCATTTCTATACTTAGAATGACCGAAATTCCTTAGGGTATTTTTAGTATTTTATTTGTTTTATTTTTAATCTTTTTGGTTAAGGAAAAGGAAGAGTCTTCCTTTTACTTAACCTAGCTTGTAGTTCCCTTTCTTCTTGACGTTAATATTACAGACTTATTGTTGAGAGAAACTCCAATTGAGCCTCCATTAACGTCCTCCTTGATTCTCTTGGTTGAGCTTGCTCCCTCGCGTTTCTGCCATTAATTCCGCTAGATCTAGGTCGAGCTTGCTCCCTTCTTCTAATCCGCTTCAAAATCTCCATCCTTTTCCAGCCCTAAACTGGTCGTGGCCCCCTTCACCCATACGGTCAACCCCTCAAATTTCTATCGCTTCTGCAATCGCTTCCGCCTCGCCGTCGTCTTGCAATCTCCATCAACGCAGACGCCTATTCAAGGAGTTGTTTCGCCCCACTACGGATTCACCACGATCTCATCCGGGACTTGAGACCTTCTTCATAGCAAGGTCACATCAACTGGCATCAGAGCCTTCGAATCTGTAAGTCGAATCGATTCCTTGCTTATCACAACCTTATTTTCGTGTCAAAAAATTCCAAAATTTTTTTTTCCCTACATTTTTCGTGATAATTCTGATTGTTCTTATTCAGTTCAGTTTTTAGAGTCAAAAAATTCGGAAAAAAAAAATTTATTCCCCTTCAAAACCGAATTGATTCTAAACAAAAATTGGGTGATTTTCTCTAGTTCTTCACGGCTCTAGTGAATTTCGTCCTCAAAAAATTCGTTGGCTTGATTTTTAGAGTTCTTACCTTGTCCCCTACACACAACAATTGCTTCTTGTGTTGATAAATTGGTGATTGAATTATAGATCTAGATTTGCATGCATATACGTTGAATTGTTGTACTTGACCTATTTGCCATTAATCTGCATCTTCTTTGATCTCTTCGTTTCCCACTTGAATCAATTGAGTGTGTTGGTGTCTAGAATATTTTTTTTCAAATTTTTTGAATACCGATCTGCGCAAGGAGGCTGAAATTCTTAGAGATTAGGGTTCTTGAGTTCTTGTTGTAATTTCTCTAATTCAAAAAAAAAAAAACAAAGGCTGAGATCTTTCCTTGTAGAAAAAGCCAGATCTGAAGAATTGCCAAAAAAATATCAATCAAAAAAAAATTCAAGGCAATCAAACAATTGTAATTAGGGCAAGTTCTTAGGGCTGGCCGTCGGCGCCAACAAGAACCGAAGCCACGACACTCGCAGCGTCGGCGCCCAGCAAGTCGCGCCCGCGCGCGCGCCCAGCCGCCCAGCCTTCTATCCCGGGTGCTGACGAACCGGGTTAAAAACCCCCGCCCAGCGCAAAGAGCACGGCCATCTCTGATCCGGGTTCTTTTCGTGGGTTCCGAATTTTGCACCCTACGGAAGGTCTTTGGTATTTTAATTTTTTATTTTTTTTTAATTTATTTTATTTCTTTCTTTTTGTGTCGATTTCTACATTCGCTTTTTACAGTTATCCTTCTGACTTTGGTGTGAGTTATCCGCTTTTGTTAGTTTGCAGCTGCTTAGCCGGGACGTCTAGGTTTACGCCGGATTAATTTCTGTGCCTACCGTTATATCCGGGCGACAGCAGTTGAGGTTACTGTAGGAGTCTTAGATTGCAGGGATCTGAGTCCTTTTATTTTTATTTTCCCTTTTGTGTCGGTTTCTGCATTCGCTTTTTACAGTTATCCTTCTGACTTTGGCGTGAGTTATCCGCTTTTGTTAGTTTGCAGCTGCTTAGCCGGGACGCCTAGGTTCACGCCGGATTAAGTTCTGTGCCTACCGTTATTTCCTGGCGACAGCAGTTGAGGTTTCTGTAGGGGTATTAGAGTGCAGGAGCTTTTTGTGAGAAAAGTCGAACTTAGGTGGCAACGGTGAAGAGATATAGGGTGCGCAAAGCCAAAATAAGGTAATCGTTACCCTATCGTTATTGATTCAATTCTCATCTCCTCTCTCTCACTGTCTTGGCTGTTATAGTCTTGTTGGCATATCTAGGCTTATATTGCTGCAATTTATATCTACAATTTGTTTGCTGAGTTATTGCTGCAATTTATGATTGTTGTGTGATTATCCTTAGCCTTCCCGCCCTCACGGCCATATCAGCTTTGTTTTCAGTTGTGATATCTTGGTAGTTCGACTTCTCTTTCGTTTCTGTTGCTTTGTTTTTGTTTTTCCTTTGCTCTGTTGGGGTCTGTTGTCTTTTCAGGATAATGGTGAACTCCAATGACGGACAGGATACGGGTCGGGTCGATCAACTGGCTACGGCCATTGAGCTATTGGTGGCCAATCAGCAACGTTCCGATGAACGTTCAGAAGCGAATTTTGCAGCCATGCGTGATCTGCTCAGTAGAGTGATGCCGTCTCCGTCACCGAACAATCGTGACGACCGGAGTACCCTAGCCCAGAAGCAGAAAAAGGGCAAGGGCGTTCTGATATCCGATCCTCCTACGCAGCATCAGCGGAAAGGATCGCAGAAAGAGAGTAGCGCATCGAAGAAGAAGGTGCGCTCCAAATCAGCCCAGTTGACAATTCCTGAATGCAACTCTCAGGACGAGGACGAGCAGGACGATGATGAGTCATCTTCAGAGGAGGATGCACCGGTCGATGACAGTGCCGTCAAACGCCAGAGCAAACGCACAGAACCACATGCTTCCACAAGCAAGCAAGGGAAACACTCCACGGCTCGTCCAAGTCGACATCAGGTAAATTCTGAAACCTTCAATGTCCATTCTTTTGCTGACCATCAGAGTACTGTTTCTCCTGTTGAGTCAGATTCAGATGAAGGATTCCAGGAATTTGATCTTGAGGATGAGGAAGAAGGGGCCTATGGGTTTTCTGCAGGTTATCACCCACCCCTACAGGACCCACCAGAGCAGCAGTTTCATCGTACAGGTTGGGTTCCTCCTCCACAGCAGCCACAGAATCAGGCTACTTATTACGCTGCACAGGGTCATCCACAGCAATATCAGCAGCAGCGGGTTGCCGGTCCTCCACGAGCGCAGCGACGGCAACAACTACCAGTTGGACAGCAGCGGCAGGGGCTTCCACAACAGAATTTCTATGCTCCCGCTGCAGCCCAACAGCGATACCCACCCCCAGCTACGTATCGCCAAGAAATTAAGGTGAAAATCGAACCCTTCCTTGGTACTTATGATCCTTCTACTTTCATAGATTGGTTGCAGAGTACCTGCCATGTTCTTCAACACTATCAATATGAGGAGCATGCGAAGGTGGAGATCGTCACCTTGCATTTCCAAGGAGCAGCGCGCACCTGGTGGAACCGACTGGTCCAACAGCAGGCACGCATGGGGTGGCCACCTGTGACAGAGTGGCAACAGCTAGTAGCGCTCATGACGCGCAAGTACGTGCCGACAACATACCGAGAGGATATGAAGACGGCCATTGCACTTGCTACTCAGGGTCGTGATACGCCACAGGAGTTCTTTGCTCGCTTAGAAGACATGTACTTCAAAGCCGGGGTAAGTGTTACTCCGTCTACTCTACGTACACGTTTTGTCACGGGTTTGTCACAGCCGTACAGGGATCAGGTTGACGTTCTGCCAATCCGAGACCTCAACAACGTAGTACATACTGCGCAGAAGCTCTATCTTCAAGCGCAGCGACGTCGACAGCAGCCTTGGCAGTCTTCGTCTTCTCCCTCACCAAGGTATACCTCGAACCCTGTCAATTCTTATCGCACTAACTCTTCTTCTAGTTCTGTGTCTAGACAGGATCGTACAGGTATTGCGTCTACTACGACGCCGCGGCCGGCGCCCCCTTCTTCCGCGCGCCAAAAGCCATCGGCCTCTGCTGAGACAGGTCGTACAAATCATTCCAGCGGTCGAGAGTGTTACAGATGTGGTGGACGAGGACACTATCAGAAGGACTGCCCCAATCAGAAGCGTGTCCTCTACTCCGCCAAAACTGAAGACTACGAGAGCCTCTCGGATGAAGAGGAGAACGTCCCGGAGGAGTCTGCAGAGTTGACTGATGAGGTGATCCGGCCGAGTGACCATGATACAGACGTCATGCATTATGCCTTAGTCACCAGACGCGTCCTCAGCATCAAGGAAGGAGGTTCGCTTGACCAAAGGGAGAATTTGTTTCATTCCCGGTGTCGTATGAAGAATGCGTCGCTGAGTCTGATAATAGATGGCGGGTCGTGCTGCAACATTATAAATGAGAGAGTCGTCCGCGACTTCAATCTTCAAACGCAGCCACATCCTCAGCCCTACGGTCTGCAGTGGATTTCAGACCAACCAGGTAACAATGTTTCTTTACAGTGTCCCGTTACTTTTTCCATAGGACCATATACAGACACTGTTTTGTGCGATGTTACCGCCATGGATGCCACCCATATTCTGTTAGGGCGTCCTTGGCTATTTGACCGTCGCGTCTTCCATGATGGGTTTTTGAACAGTTACATGTTCACTCACCATGGCAAGCGCGTGACGCTCTTACCTATGACTCCGAATGAGATTTTACAGGACCATGCTATTAGACAGAGAACAAGGCTATACAGGCTGCAAAGGACGCAGGAAAACCCCCTCCAGAGTCCCCTACAGCCTTCCAGCCGAGTTCCCTACAACTTCCTGCAGCATCTTCTTCGGGTACCCAAGGCAACTCAGGACAGGTAAGTGACCGGCCCATTAGTCTTAAATTTCCTCACTGTAGTGGTAATGGTCAACAGGTACCTTCTGGAGTCCATCATCAGAAGGGTGGACAAGGTAGTTCTGCGCTGAAAGGCACTTGTGAGCAACGCCTTCTCTTGGCGCGACGCCGAAAGGTTTCCAACGTCATCCGAGGCAAGTCTCCCTGTTTCCTACTCATTGCTCTTCCTACTGCCCTACCTGTTTCAGAGTCCTCACTTCCCTCTTGTATTTTGTCAATTTTGCAGGAGTTTCAGGATGTGATGCCGGACGAGTTGCCAGATGGTCTTCCACCACTTCGTGGCATTGAGCACCAGATCGATTTTGTACCAGGAGCTACTCTTCCCAACCGAGCTGCCTACCGAACTTCTCCAGAGGAAACAAAGGAGTTGCAAAAGCAGGTGCAGGAACTGTTGGAGAAGGGGTATGTGCGCGAGTCTCTTAGCCCGTGCGCTGTTCCCGTCCTATTGGTGCCTAAGAAGGACGGTTCTTGGAGGATGTGCGTGGATTGCCGTGCCATCAACCAGATCACCGTCAAATACAGACATCCCATTCCTCGCCTCGACGACATGCTTGACGAGCTGCATGGAGCGCAGTTCTTCAGCAAGATTGATCTGAAGAGCGGCTATCATCAGATTCGCATGAAGGAGGGGGACGAGTGGAAGACGGCTTTCAAGACAAAGTATGGTCTGTATGAGTGGCTAGTCATGCCATTTGGACTGACCAATGCTCCTTCTACGTTCATGAGGCTGATGAACCATGTCTTGAGAGCTTTTCTGGGTAAGTTTGTCGTTGTCTATTTTGATGATATTCTTATTTACTCTAGGACTTTAGATGACCATACTGAGCATCTTCGCCTTGTTTTAGAGTGTTTGAGAGTAGAGAGCTTATACGCCAATCTTGGCAAGTGTGTATTTTGTTCTCCTTCTACAAACTTCCTAGGTTTCGTCATCAGCAAGGACGGCCTACAGGTGGATGCAGAAAAGATCCGCGCTATCCAGGAGTGGCCGACGCCAGCTACTCCTACTCAGGTACGTTCGTTTTTGGGTTTGGCTGGTTTTTATCGACGGTTTGTTCGTGATTTCAGCACTATAGCCGTCCCATTACACGAGCTGACCAAGAAGGCAACGTCTATCACTTGGCTTCCATGGCATGATGCTGCTTTTGCCGCCCTGAAGGATGCCTTGTGCCACGCGCCACTGCTGCAGCTTCCTGACTTCACCCGTCGGTTCGAGGTGGAATGCGACGCTTTTGATTTCGGCATCGGAGGTGTCTTGCTGCAGGAAAAGAGGCCGATTGCCTATTTTTCAGAGAAGCTGGCAGGTGTCCAGCTGAACTACCCGACGTACGACAAGGAGTTGTACGCGCTGATTCGGGTTCTGAAGACGTGGCAGCACTATCTGTGGCCTGCAGAGTTCGTGATTCACTCAGATCATGCAGCTCTTAGTTATCTGCGCAGCCAGACGACTCTTAACAGACGCCACGCTCGCTGGGTTGAGTTCATGGAGACGTTCCCCTACCTCATTGTTCACAAGAAAGGTAAGGAGAATGTGGTAGCCGATGCCCTTTCTCGCAGGTACGTCCTCATTACTCAGCTTCAGTCTCAGTTATTTGGGTTTGCATTGCTCAAGGATCTTTATGCTGTTGATCCTTTCTTTTCTACATTCTATAAGCAATGTAAATCCACTGGTCGTGAACATGCTACGTATTTCCTTGATGACGGATTTCTGTACAAAGGTGGGAAGCTTTGCGTTCCTTCATCCTCTGTCAGAAATTTGCTGATTGAGGAAGCACATAGTCGTGGTCACTTTGGCGTGTCTAAGACGCTGGCAGCACTTCGCGAACACTTCTTCTGGCCTAAAATGGCCAACAATGTTACGAAGTATTGTCAGAGTTGTGTGACATGCCATAAGGCTAAGGCCAGGTCTAGTCCGCATGGTCTCTACACGCCTCTGCCGATTCCAGCTGGCCCGTGGGAAGATCTATCCATGGATTTTATCACTGGGTTGCCTATGTCTCGGCGTGGTAGAGATTCTATATTTGTGGTCGTAGACAGGTTCTCTAAGATGGCACACTTCATTGCCTGTAAGAACACTAGTAACGCCACTGACGTTGCTAATTTGTTCTTCGACAATGTCGTGAGACTGCATGGTATTCCGCGCACTATTGTTAGTGATCGGGACATCAAGTTTGTCGGCCATTTCTGGAGAACCTTGTGGGGTAAGCTCGGTACTAAACTCCTATTTTCTACGAGCTACCACCCACAGACGGATGGTCAGACAGAGGTGACCAACCGCACTCTTGGAGCCCTCCTTCGGACGGTTCTGAAGAGTAACCCACGCAGGTGGGAGGACTTACTGTCTACTGTGGAGTTTTCTTATAACAAGTGCAGGCACAGCGCGACTAAACTGACCCCGTTCGAAGTTGTCTATGGACGGAACCCGCTGACGCCGCTGGACTTGACTCCCTATCCTCGGAAGGATACAGACAGCACCACAGCTGACAGATTGGCCGTTCACATCAAGGAACTGCACACTCGGACGCGCAACCAGCTGGAGCGCAGAGCAGCACAGTATGCGGCCCAGAAGAACAAAGGACGACGCAGGATTGTCTTTGCTCCTGGCGACTTGGTTTGGCTTCACTTGCGGAAGGAGCGTTTTCCTTCCAACCGCAAGTCTAAGCTCGACCAAAGGGGTGATGGACCATTCCGTGTTGTCAAGGCCATCAATGACAACGCCTACCAGCTAGAGCTCCCAGACAAGTATGGTGTTCACCCAACCTTCAATGTTGCTGATCTATCACCGTACGTGGAGCCAGAGTATGATGAGGGTGAAGCGGGGACGCTTCACACTCAAGTGGGGGAGGATGATGTAACCTCGCCTACCATGACAGCTGCAGACGAGGAGGAGGCTATGAGTCTTAGGTCCGCAGGTCCCATTACTAGAGCACGAGCCAAAGCTATTCAAGCTGCGACTCAATCACTGGTGACCAGACTCGTAGCAGGTCAGGGACGTCCAACTACAGATGAGGGATCCATTCTGAGTTTAGTGACAGTTGGGACGTCTACACAGTCTGCAGAGATGCCGGAGCTTACAGATTAGAGATATTGATCGCTATTCGCCTAGTTATCGATATTTCTGATTTATGACATTTATCAGTATTTTTCCCGGATATTATTTATTATTATTTTCAGCATTTTTAGGGAGTTTAGGAGGTCATTTCTATACTTAGAATGACCGAAATTCCTTAGGGTATTTTTAGTATTTTATTTGTTTTATTTTTAATCTTTTTGGTTAAGGAAAAGGAAGAGTCTTCCTTTTACTTAACCTAGCTTGTAGTTCCCTTTCTTCTTGACGTTAATATTACAGACTTATTGTTGAGAGAAACTCCAATTGAGCCTCCATTAACGTCCTCCTTGATTCTCTTGGTTGAGCTTGCTCCCTCGCGTTTCTGCCATTAATTCCGCTAGATCTAGGTCGAGCTTGCTCCCTTCTTCTAATCCGCTTCAAAATCTCCATCCTTTTCCAGCCCTAAACTGGTCGTGGCCCCCTTCACCCATACGGTCAACCCCTCAAATTTCTATCGCTTCCGCAATCGCTTCCGCCTCGCCGTCGTCTTGCAATCTCCATCAACGCAGACGCCTATTCAAGGAGTTGTTTCGCCCCACTACGGATTCACCACGATCTCATCCGGGACTTGAGACCTTCTTCATAGCAAGGTCACATCAACTGGTATCAGTTGATGTGACCTTGCTATGAAGAAGGTCTCAAGTCCCGGATGAGATCGTGGTGAATCCGTAGTGGGGCGAAACAACTCCTTGAATAGGCGTCTGCGTTGATGGAGATTGCAAGACGACGGCGAGGCGGAAGCGATTGCGGAAGCGATAGAAATTTGAGGGGTTGACCGTATGGGTGAAGGGGGCCACGACCAGTTTAGGGCTGGAAAAGGATGGAGATTTTGAAGCGGATTAGAAGAAGGGAGCAAGCTCGACCTAGATCTAGCGGAATTAATGGCAGAAACGCGAGGGAGCAAGCTCAACCAAGAGAATCAAGGAGGACGTTAATGGAGGCTCAATTGGAGTTTCTCTCAACAATAAGTCTGTAATATTAACGTCAAGAAGAAAGGGAACTACAAGCTAGGTTAAGTAAAAGGAAGACTCTTCCTTTTCCTTAACCAAAAAGATTAAAAATAAAACAAATAAAATACTAAAAATACCCTAAGGAATTTTGGTCATTCTAAGTATAGAAATGACCTCCTAAACTCCCTAAAAATGCTTAAAATAATAATAAATAATATCCGGGAAAAATACTGATAAATGTCATAAATCAGAAATATCGATAACTAGGCGAATAGCGATCAATATCTCTAATCTGTAAGCTTCGGGATCTCTGCAGACTGTGTAGACGTCCCAACTGTCACTAAACTCAGAATGGATCCCTCATCTGTAGTTGGACGTCCCTGACCTGCTACGAGTCTGGTCACCAATGATTGAGTCGCAGCTTGAATAGCTTTGGCTCGTGCTCTAGTAATGGGACCTGCGGACCTAAGACTCATAGCCTCCTCCTCCTCTGCAGCTGTCATGGTAGGCGAGGTCACATCAAGTGGCCTACCCGAGTCCTCCTTATGACTCCCCTTCTTATGACGCCTCACCAAGAATAATGAGAAATCCTAAAATCATTCTTCTTCTTTTACGCTCATCTTGCCTAGGCGCCCTCTCGGGTTTTCACCTAGCCACTCATTTCATTTTGCTAGATATCTCACAAATACTCGCATCACTCCAGTCCACTTTTGCATCGGTCTATACCAGTCGGACTACCTGCTTCTTACCTGAACTGCCCTTTCGGGTTTTCAGCTCATCCCAGGATTTTGATTGCCTTTTTACATCTTTTTGGCTTTTTTGGTTTTTTTTTTAAAAAAGAAATACTCGAATGGAAATTACAGAAAAACAAAGCTATGTACAAAATATTGACAGATAGCAAGTCTAAATCTCTCCCCCATACTTAAACCGAACATTGTCCTCAATGTAGAAAAGAGAACAACAAATAAAATAGGGGCAGGAGAAATAAACTCACTGTGGGCCTGATGGCGGTGGTGGTGGGAAACTCCCGAAGTAGTCCCTCATATGAGCGTCCATAGCGTCCAGACGCTCATCTACATCAGCGCAGAACTGGGTATGCCAAGTCTGCAGACCGGTCTCTACTCGGGTGTTCCAATGCGTCTGCTGCACCGAGAATGCATCAAATCTTGCATACAACTCCTGCCAAGGTGTGGCAGGACCATAAGAAGATGAGGGCGCATCAAACTGGGTAGGCAAAGGGGCATCCTCACCCACAAATCAGCACCAGCAGCACCAGCACTAGGGCCCTCTCCAAACGGACCCGAAGGAGCAGCAACAGGGGTAGCGTCGGCCATAACTCTGCTATCACTGGGAATCCACCAATCCGCAAATGAAGGAGAATAAGTGAAAACCCGGGGAAGAATCAGAATATGACCATCATATGAAGACCGAACTAAATCACCATCCCTGCCCAATGGTTTCAGCATCGAGCACACTTTCATGTGCGCCATATCATACACCACATGAGCAAATGGTCGAGGAATCCGATCGATAGCTATAATGTCAGCACAAAGAAGGGTGATCAAACCACCCCCACAAATATCACGTGGCTCACCATCACGAATCCTCTTCAGGGAACCCAGAAAGAGGGTAGCCCAACATGGCGTGTACGTAACAAGCTCCAAGATGCTCAAAAACCACTGAAAATCCTTCAAAGGGACCTTACCATGATCAGCATGGCCAAAGAAATCTCTCATCAATACCTTGTGGATCAACCTTAGGCAAGGGTTCACCAACTTCGAATTCACCTCTTGGCCCTTCTTGAACCTCCTATGCGTGGCAGCCTCCAAAAACTCCGTCATATCCGTCTCAATGATGCCACCATACCACCCATCAGATGGCTCCTTTGTAATGCCCAGGGCACCACGAATCTCCTCAGCAGACAAAGTATAATCACGACCATTATATGTGAACGTGACCTTCATCAATCTCTTGTCGGCGGAGCCATCAGAATACCTCTTAAACGAGGCAATGAACTGGTAACACAGCTCAGGATAAGCATCAGCGGCCTTGTTCAAGAAAGTCCCCAGGCCACACGCTGCTAAACACATGGATACACACTCCAACATACCAAACTCAGCCAACGTCGGCTTGTCAAAGAATTTAGTAGCCAACACCTTTCTCTCCTTCAAAACATTGTAGACCTCATTCTCATCCCTCATAGATACTTGCTTCCTACCTATAGGTTCCATAAGTAATGAATTGAGATGCTCAAAACAAAGGGCGACCAAAGAGGACTTACAAACAAGCGAAAACACGAAGTCTGGCGGTCTCGACGCGGGGCGGTGGACGAGTCGCCGGGTCGCAGTGAGACAACTAGAACTTCACACCGGGTCATGGTGGGGGTCGCCGCGGGGCGGTGGCAGGCGACGCGAGGCGGGGCAACGCGAGGCGGGGCAACGCGAGGCGGGGCGACAGCGACGCGGTAGGGGTGGTGTTTGGCTTGTGTGTGAGGCTAGACTCCAAATTGGGCAAGGAAACTCAAGATTAAGGTATTTGGAGGCTAGGATCGGACCAAGAACGAGAGGGATTGGGGGGAGAATGGGGGATTTGGCTTGGAGAACTTGAGAAGGGTGTTGGATATGGAGGGTTTGAGAGAGTGGGGGCTAGGTTAGGGAAAGGGAATAGGAAGAAAAGGGGTTGATGGGGCCGGTCATATACAATGGCCCAAAGAGAAATCTCGGCCCAAAAAGGGGGCCCAAACCGTCAAATCCTTAGTTACCACTCAAGAAATAAAAACTTTACTCCCCGTTTAAGGTTTTTTCGAGGCCCTTTATTCTTTTTTTTTTCTTTTTTTTTTCAGAGTTGAGAAGGCATACCAGACCTCCACCGCGGGGCGGTGGCTTCTACCGCGGGGCGGTGAGAATTGGCTGGGAACACCGTCTCTCTCCATTTACTTTCGTACCTGAAATGTTAGTGACAGGCGAACGAAACAAACCAAAAGAAATTACGAAATTAATCTAAAAGAAAGAAAACTCAAGGAAGACTACCACAGGTTGCCTCCCGGACATCGCCTTAGTTAACGTCGTTGGCTCGACGTACTGCAGATCAATCACCACCTAAAATAGGATCCCCTCGGAATCCTCTTACTCGTCTCTTCCTGCTGGGACTTCTCATGGAAAGGCTTGGACCTTAGACCATGTTCCCTCTTTGCCAATGACTCCGTGATTGCTCCCTTTGGAGCATCTCCCCCATACTTAGAGCGATGTGGGGGCCGATATGGCTTAACCTGATCACGCTGCACGACACTAGATGAAGGCTTACAGCCTTGTGTGGTTAGTACAGGGGGGCAAGTTCCCAAATTAGAGGGAATAGACTCTCCTATGTCATCAAGCAAGACATCATATTCATGCAACTCAAAAGGTTCAGCAATAGCAGACCGTTCAACTATGGTCTCCACTACACTAGGCTTAATATTTTCCTGAATAGGATTATCGATATCACTAGTGCAGCAAAGGGGAGGCAATTCAATGGAGTTGGCCTTATGAATATTATGCTCAAAAATTATTCCATCGAATTCCATAGTCAAAGTTCCACTATCCACATCAATCTTCGTCATGGATGTTTTCATAAAAGGTCGACCTAACATGACAGGAGCAACCTGCTCATCATAGTCCATATCCATAACAAAGAAATCAGCAGGGAAAATCAAAGGACCTATCTTAACAAGAACATCCTCCACAATACCCTTAGGAGGCACACAAGAACCATCAGCAAGTTGTATCACAATATTGGTATCATGCAAGGGTCCTACTCCTAAATCCTCAATCAATGAATAAGGCAAAACATTAATAGAGGCACCCAAGTCTAGCAAGGCTTTCCCAAATCGATGCTCACCTATAGCAATAGGAATAGTGAACGTACCTGGATCCTTGCACTTCTCAGGCATACGCCTTTGAAATACTGCCGAGACATGTTCACCAACCGAAACCTTCTTCTGGACCTTCAGCTTTTGTGTCTTCTTGACGGTGCACAGCTCCTTCAAAAACTTGGTGTATCGAGGGATAGCCTTAATAAGCTTGAGAAGAGGAACATTCACCTCACAGTTTCGGAACGTCTCGAAAAGATCAATGTCGTCGGCGACCCTTCTAGCCTTTAGCGCCTCGGGAAAAGGTGCTGGTGGCTTCTCGGAACCAAGAGGGGAAAAAAACGGACGAACATAATCATCAACACAGATCTCTTCTGCAGAGCAAGGAGTTTGGAGGCCGGGTCGCGGTAGGCTCACCGCGGGGCGGTGAGGTCGCGGTGGGATTATTGAGACTTGCCGCCGGGTCGCGGCTAGTGTTGTCGCGGGGCGGTGGCATGCATCCTTCTTTCCTGGCCTCAGCCTCAACTTGTCGCCGGGTCGCGGTGGAGTCCACCGCGGGGCGGTCACCGATATTCTTCTTCTCATACTCGTTCTCCTCTTCAGCAATAGGAGGAACGACCAGCTTCTTTCCACTTCTGAGGGTGATGGCACTCACATTTTCCCTTGGATTCACTATAGTCTGAGAGGGTAGGGAGTTAGATGTCCTCTGGTCAATCTTGGTTACAACATCAACCAGTTGGCCAATCTGCCTCTCCATATTCTTTATGCTTGACTCAGTAGCCTGAACATGAGTGGTGAAATGCTGAGTCAGAGTCTTTAGCATCTCTTCAGTAGTAGCACCAGAGGTTTGGCCTTGAGGCCTCTGTTGGTATGGGACTCTCTGTTGGTATTGCTGGTGTGCTGGCTGTTGACCACCTTGTGGGTCGCTCCACCTGAAACCCGGAAGGTCTCGCCCTCTCGGATTGTAGTTGGGCTGTCCACCAAATTGCAGTCTAGGGGGTCCGTAACCTCCTACAGCATTCACTTCAGCAGTACCTTCCTCCTGCAGCTGAGGACAAGTATCGGTAGGGTGGAATTGATCACAGCAAATCCCACATGCCTTGACTTGTTGAGGAGTGTTTTGGTTCGCCATTCTCTTCACCATCTCCTTCAACTCAGCTAACTCATTCAGCACTGGGCTCGGTCCTGCAGGAGTCATAGCATTGACTGCCTTTCTCTGATATGTCTTTCCAAAGCTCCTGGTACTCTCATTCATCTCATGAAATCTCTCCATGGCTGCGTCCGGTGTCAAATTCAGAATACTCCCACCGCATGCAGCGTCAACCATCTTTTTTTCCTGATCTAGCAGACCATTATGCAAGTAGAGAACAAGATCTTGCTTGGTGTATCCGTGGAACGGGCAGCTAGAGCAAAGCCTTGTGTACCTCTCAAGATAGTCATATAGCGTCTCATCACCAGCCTGTTCAATGTTAGCAATTGCCTTTTTCAAAGCATTCGCCTTCTTCGTTGGGAAGTACTTGTCAAGAAACGCCTTGTGCAGTTTAGTCCAGGTATCTATAGTCCCTGGTGGCAAGTGATAATAACAGTCACTAGCAGAGTCTAGCAAAGAAAATCCAAAGGCTCTCATCTTGATTTGATCCTCCATCACATTCCTTGGCTTCATAGTCATGCAAACATTGTGGAATTTACCCAGATGAGATATCGGGTCCTCTCCACTCAAACCATGGAATTTCGGGAGATAAGCAACAACTCCAGACTTCAGTTCAAAGTTCACCCCTTTGCCAAGCGCAGGGATGATGACAGCCAAGGGTTGTGCCCCAATGTTTGGTTCAGTCAGCTCTCTCAGAGTTCCGGCCATTGCAGCAGGAGGAATGTCAACTGGCTCGACGGTCTCAACTGTTTCAACTGTCTCAACTCCTGCTTCTTCTTCTTGATCGCATAGGTTCGCACGGAATGATCTATCGATTTCTGGGTCAAAAGCAGCTAGAGGAGAGTCAGTACTACGGGTGTCGACCATAAGATAGGTCTCCACCAAAAATCAATCACGAAAACACACAACAAGGCAGAAAACTTCCCCGGCAACGGCGCCAAATTTGACGTGGCCGAAATATGCAATGCAAATATCGTTGAATGGCCTAGTCAAAGTAAATGTCCTAACAGACCTACTAAATGGATGTATAGTAAACAAGTAAGGGTCGAACCCACAGGGAAGATCTGATGAAGTATGCAATTATTATTGACAAGTAACAAGGAAGGGGGGTTTTAGTTATCAAGGAGAATAAAGTAAGCAAGTTTGATTGAGTTGAGAATATGATTGGGGAAAAGAGTTCCACTAGAACGAGAACCATAATACAGAGATATAATTTGATCACTGAAATCTATTCAATCCAAGTTCTTTCACTATTCTTATGGTTGTTCCCACCCTGATCTTAAGTACTACCAATTCTCACAGTTGTTGATAGACTTATCACAATATCAATGGAAGAAAACCTTACCACCAATAAAGCAATAGCAATGCACACAAGGATATAGGATACATGCAAATAGAAGAAAACCTTACTACTTAACATGCAAATGATTCTCACTCACGATTGCGCACTCGTATTCCACTATATGCAACAATCGTGTATGCTACTAGATATGCACTCGTATTCCACTATATGCAAATCCTAGCAATTGATAAATAGTATTCAACCTAGTTGATCAGGCTATGAGGAATAACAATAAATCAATATTCAATATAACCAAGAGAATCAAACCAACACTTATAAGAATAGGAATAAGGAATAGAAATCTCACAAACACATCAACTGTATTGCTTCAAACGTCTAGTAGAACAAAGGGAAATTAGTGCCCCATTCAGAGGTGAATAAAACCCTAATAAAAAGTAAAACTGTGTAATGTAAAAGTAGTCTCGTGATATCAGAGTTTAGTCTCTTCTTAACCTAGAAAAGGGTCTTAAATAGGCTTAGGAAAAATAAGTTAACCTAATGGAAATAACAAAGGAAATAAAATAATAGAAATAAGGAAATCCGAAATGCATAAAAGGAAATAAAATCCTTCTGGCCGCGGGGCGTTACGTGCCTCACCGCGGGGCGGTGAGATCCACCGTGGGGCGGTGGCTTCTTCTGGCGCGACCAGCTCTTCTCTGAGACCCATCGCCGGGTCGCGGTGGCATCTGGCACGGGGCGGTGAAATCGCCCACTCCTTCTTCAGCTCCTCTTCTTCTTCTCTTCTGCTCTTCATTACTACCAAGTGTTGGTAGCCTTCTCCAATAAACTCTAGCAGAACCTCATCCATCTTCATCATCTTCATCTCCATCTCCGTCTAAGCTGTAAATCCCTGGATATCTTCACTTTTCTCCACAACTTCTGGATCACAGACTTAGCCTCAAATCTCATCCTAAACTCCTCCAAATGATGCTAATAATTGCTAGTAAAGGTGCATGAAATGACACCTATCAATTTAATTATAATTTTTGTTATAATGAAGATGATTTTCAATCAAATTCTGATAATAAAGAAGTGAGTTATAATTTCTTGCCTAATTTATAAAAAATAAATTAAATTATTTATAGTGGAGGCATCCATAGTTGAATCATATTTATTTGAGACAGTCGTAATATAGTAAAGATGGACATAAAGCTCATGGGGTGTGAATCAACCAATTGAATTTGAACCATTACAACGAGATGATATTGAGGTTGAGGGATTTGTAGAACCATCAATTCACTCATTACCTACAAATCTAAATGATCCAACTTCTGTATATGAAAAACGTACAATATTGAAAGCAACGATGCTAACTTTGATATCAAAACAATGGACGAGGAATGTGATTTTCCATGAGATTCTAATACTGAAGTGGAGGTGAATTGTTAAACTAAAAAGACATTATCCTAATTAATCAATAACTATTTTCTTTGATTGCTTTTAATTCGAGCTTATTAATTTAATTACATTAATATTATAAGAGGGTAAATGATGTTTTGGCAGACTATAAAAATATCTCCTTTTTTCTTATTATTTTTTGGCATTTTTGCAAAAATACCCAATTAGAAGGTGGATTTAGCAAAAATAGGCTAGTTGCTTTTGGTATTACAATCATGCCCAAAAAGGTACCCATGCAATTTGTATTTACCTTTTCTTTCAAATACAAAAAACTTGAAAACCTTTTCATTTCCATAAAAATAAAGGTAAAAGAAATGAAAAACAATAAAAACCGGGATTGTTTAATATACAAGTACACCCAGAAAAAGTTTTAAAAATAGGAATTTTTAATGAACAAGTACAATTGGAAGGTAAGAAGAAAGAAAAAATCTGGCAGGATAAAGAAAGTAACCGGGAAAGAAAGAAGAAAGAAAGAAAGAAGTACAACCTTATTAAAGCACATGTCACATCAAAACTTTGATCTCTCTTTTGCCTCTGTTACCTGCAACTTTTATCAACATCTTCGAAATTCCTGCCAGACTACATTCATCTTCATTCCTCTTGTTTCTTCTTCTTCTTTAATCCTACCACACTTCATTAAACGATATTCCCCTTTCTTTGAGCGAGAAAGAATCCTGCCACACTTCATTAAAGCCATTCCCTTGTTAGTTGTTCAGAAGAAGGGAATATTTCCAAACATTGAATACAACATGGGTAAGTTGTTATTGTTTTCAGAGTTGAAAATGCCTATTAACTGCCACTTGTATCCACTTGTATTCTTATGGTTACTTTTTGTTATAGGTCGAGCAAAGTTCATGATGTCTTTCATTAGCGGTGGGGAGTGGAAGTTGCATTATGAAACTTGGACCTATGAAGGCACGCAGAAGGAAAACAGAATTATGGTCTCGGATACCTCAACATTTGAAGAGTTATGGAGAAAATTTTCCGAAAAGCTCTTTGTTGATCATGATATGTTTTGTTTGAAGTTGAGTTACACTTCAACTTTCAAAACAAATATACCACCTTTTGATCTTACTGACGATGATGATCTTGAAGCATTCAGATTTCTTAATATGAAATCTTGTAAAGAGGGGGTCTGGCCGATATCCCTTTACGCAAGCTTGACAGTGAAGGGTGCAAATAACTTGTTTGGCGAGTTTTTTGAGGAGAAACCTTGTATCGATGTAGAGTTAAGTGCACCCCCACCATTGGTAACACAGACACAACCTCCTGTCCAAACAGAGAAAGGTGAAAATAGCATGGGTGACATGATACTAGATGATATACTGCATCATGATGTTCTTCAAGATGCAAGGGGAATGTCCTAGATGGATGATAAGACATATGTGGATGGTGACCGAAAAAGAAAGAGAGATGATGTAAGAAAATGGTTTTGCCAAGAATTAACACCAGTAGAAGTTGTCTCACTAAGCAGTGACGATGAAGAAGTTGCAACCAAGAAAAGTGGGTCAATAAGCAGCGACGACGAAGTTCTTGTTTCTGCAACAAAGCACAGAGGGTGTGACCTGGTCGTAATTGCTGACGATGAAGCGAAAGGCCACACTGATTTTATGAATGATAACCTTGGCAAGGAGGAAATGGACTCCGCTTTTATGAATGATGTAGCAGAAGTTGAAAAGAGGTATTACCGAGCAATGGATGAGGATGGTGAATGGGGCAAATTCCAAGATGATGAAGTAAAGCACAAGGCTGATAATATGATAAAGATGGGAGATATATTTTCTACCAAGAAAGAGTTGAAAGATGCATTAACTGCAATTGCTTTAAGGGATTGTTTCCAACTACAATCAACAGAGGTATCGCAACCTGCTTGAACCTTCTTAGATCATCTCGTTCCATGCAAACCAACAGATGCGCGGTTGTTAAACCAGACAGCCTCTTTGTCAAGTCGACAAGGGCGTTCTCGAAAACCGTATGATGCCTAAAGTAAGCAATCGGGCTTTCCTGCAATAAAGCCATTTCCTCCATGAACTCATCCTCGACCATTTCCTCCCTAAACTCATCCTGAAGTGCCTGCATTTGAGAATACCATTTCGGTCAATAATTGGCAAGTTAGGTAAAAACAAATGAGTGGATATGACAGAAATCACCCTTAGGTCATCAGATAGCATGCAACGGGATGACGCACTGAAATTAGTTAGTGTCTCCAACACCTCTCTTGGCAATCCGGGGTCGGATTGGAAGGAATTATGTTGTGGGAGACTAAAATCATTCACGTGGTCACTTTCAGAGTCCCACATTCCTATAATTAAGCAGCAAATACGGGATACATATCGATTCACACATTAAGCTAAAGAATGAGGAGCGAAAATCCCTAATTTTAGGAGCGAAAAGCACTAATTTCAAAGCAAATGGAAGTGGTGAAGAAGAGCCCTAATTTTAGGAGCAAAAAGCCCTAATTTAAATTTTAGATTGATGAAGAAGAAGAGAAAATGTACCTGAAGGATGGTCATTCAACTTCAAACAAACCCCAGCTGAAGAATGTCGGGAGTGAAGAAGAAGAATAGATGAAGACTGTGAGAGGCCAGTCAGTCGGGGGCATTAACTGGAAAGTAAGTGTGAACTGTATCCATTTTGAACGAAACATTTTTCACGCTTGTACCCCTAATTTCACGCGTACTTAGTTTTAGCACTTTTATTTTCAATATATCCTGTCATAGTTTGATATATGGTTTTCGATCTTTATTTCATGTAGTTTGATATATATCTTGTCAGTCTGAATATTTTGCAATAAATAAGTACAAGTCAATGATATTTTGGATACTCTTTAGATATCCTGACTTGTCAAATTCGACTACATATTTTGCACTAAATAAATACAAGTCACTGATATTTTCGATATCCTGTCATGCTCTTGTCAAATCTGATTGAATATTTTGCACTACATAAGCACAAGTAAATGATATTTTAGATATCCTGTCATGCTCTTGTCATATCCGTATTGAAGTAACCAATCTTGTCCTAAATGTATTTGACATATTATCTTAAAGTACTATATTATATAAAGGGAAGATACATAACATGATTCATAAAGTACTAAATATTCCACTTATTATCATAAAGTACTAATAACTACATGACATTACATAGTCACTACATAAAAGTACTAAATAAAATACTAAATTTTACATAGACACATCTCATGCGGAGGACATGGCTGCGTCTGGGAGGTCGCGTGGGTGAAGCACGTCATCGACCTCTCCGATCATGATATATATTTTAATGAAAGCCACTATCCTACCAAGGTCGGCAAGGACGGCGGCGTCTCCACGGTTTTGCAAGGCCCTCAGGGTACGAGGGCTGTCGTGCGGGGGTACTACTTCAAAGAAGTAGCAGGTGTCCCGATCACAATTGTTACAACTGTAAAGTTGCCTAAGGGCCGCCGTGTGGGGGTACTACCTCATATACTTTTATTGAGTATACTTTAAATGGAACGTATCTTGTCATACCATTTAGGTAATCCTGTCGCGTATGCTTTTTGTTCAAGTTGTCATACCATTTAGGTAAGCATGTCCCGTATGCTTTTTGTTCAAGTTGTCATACCATTGTAATGTAAACAAATTCATCCAAACCACAAAGAACCTAATGTTATCGAACAACAAAATCACCCAAACCACCAAACCAAAGAAACTAATGTTCTCGACTTGAATAAAATTATCCAAACCACAAAAACCCTAATGTTTGACTGACCTAACTTGTTCGAAAAATCTTCCAAACCACAAAGACCCTAATGTTGTCGACCTGAATAAAATTATCCAAACATCCAATTTAAACCTCGGGGTTCCTTAGGTTCGACCTCCATACCCCGTTAAACACGCTGTGATCCATATCGCTTCTGAAGCCGTTGATAAATTTGTCGGCCACAACGTCAATAGTTTTCCACCCAACACTGAGCATCTCTATGTGTTTCAGAGTGTAAATCCCACAGTCGCCACTAGGAACACAAAATATATCAAAGTTAGTTAGATGAAGTATATACAGAAATGGGTAAGTGTAATGATATTTCGACTGACCCGCGCTTGTTCTGCTTCACTTCTTGAATTATGGAAAATTTAAACTCCTCAGTACCCCGATCTACAAATATTTGGGCAAGTGGCGGGTACTAACTCATGAGGTGAGGAAGAAACTTGCTCACCCCAAACAACATGGTCTCTACGTCCAGGTTTCTGTACAAATTGATATTACAATCATATACATTTATATCCCATCGTTGCAGATCGATGTGTACAGCAACCCAATGTTCATTAAGGAGGTTGAAGGGGGCATAAATGAAGTCCACATCATGCCAACTGGACCTATACAATGCAGGCCTAACTCCCCTAAAGTACTTAATTGCATATTGATTTGCAGGTGGAACAACTTGATCATTTTGGGTATAGTATCTCAATGCATCTCTATAATCTGCAGACCAGAAAACATCCAATACTATGGCATTATGATTGCGTGCAAGATTCTCCAAAAGCGCCTTACGGATGTAACAACAAACTTCATCCATGTGCTTCAAAAAATAAAAATCATCCTGCCAGACATTGCAAGAAATCCCAACAATTAACTAATTTGACATCAAAACTCCATAACTTACATAATCACGCAGCCAAGCTTTTGGTTCCAGTAATAGCCAAAACCAGGCCTTGTCCAATGATGTACCATTAAGTCCCACTCTTGATCAGAGCTGAGAAGGAATGAAGGCATAATTCAATCCATGAGGTAGTTCAACATAACTAAATGCGTGAGTTACTAACCTTTCATCATCCATCCATTGCAGCAAAGCAGTCATCTCCTTTACCTGTGAATTCTTGGTTATCTTCTTCAGATATTTCCCCTTCTTCTCATCTGTGTAAGGTGTTAGCTTTTTGGAAGATGGCTTTGTCATACGGGTAGGAAGGACCCTCTTCGGTGGGGGAGTCTGATTTTGTTTCCTTTTGGATTTCCCCTTGCTGGATACATCAACCACCTCAACCACAACGGCCACCTCTATGGCCGTTGTAGTTAGCACTTCAAGAAGTTTCTGCTCATGCTGGGTAAGCTCCTCATGTAGGGCACCTTCAAGATCATTAGTAAAATCCTGGAAATTATCAGCATCGCCAGCCTTTTCATTTAGGGATTCAACAATGCCCATTACAACATCTGGAGACTCACCATACAAGACCAACCTACGCTCATTAGAATTATCAAAATCCTGCAATAATAATAACCATGCCAAACTACTGACATGCACGAATATAAAACCTGTCACCATGGTACAAACAAAATTATAAGAGATATAAATTCCAATCCTGACAGAAACTATCAAAATCCTGTCACCATGGTAAAAATAAAACTGTCAGAGGAGTAAATGATATTTTTCATAATAGCATATTTCATACCTCTTTGCCTTCAGCCTCAACCTTCTCCACCTCAACCTCAACCTCTACCTCTGTGCCTTCAGCCTCTACCTTCTCCACCTCATCCTCGGCCTCTACCTCTTTGCCTTCAGCCTCTACCTTTTCCTCCTCAACCTCAGCCCTTACCTTCTCCTCCCCCTCAACCTCAAACTCATCCTCCTTGTCATCATCATTCTCCTTCTCCTCCTCCTCTTCATCGTCCTCCTCATCCTCATTGTCATCATCCTCAACCTCACCGTCCTTGTCATCATCCTTCTCCTCCTCCTCCTCATCCTTCTTGTCATCCTTCTTATCACCACCCTGGCGAAGTTCTTCATCCTCATTACCCTCATCACCATCACCATCTTCATCATTATCATCATCATCACCATTATCATCATCCTCAACTTCCTCATCGTCATATGTCCCCTTACTCTTAACCTCCTCTTCCTGTATATCCAGATCCTCTACCTCCTCATCATCCTCTGTTTCCTGGTCATCCTCATCCTTATAAACTTCCTCCTCGTCCTCATCAGACTCATCACAGGATTCAAAATCATCCTCATCACCTTCAATATTTGGTTTCCTCTTATTGGTTTGATACCTCCTCCTCATCCTCTGCTTAGGCACCTCCTCCTGGTTTGATACCCTCTTTTCCAACCTTCTTATCCTCTCAAGCACTCATTTATCCATCCTCTTCATCACACTGAACATCTCACTTATCACCTCTGATGAATGCACAGATGCATTACTCGGGCTCGCCCCATCTTTTCCTTTCTTGGTTTTCCCATTTCCCTTCTTTTACAAACCCTTCATTGCTTCCTTCACAATCTTGTCAAAATATCGGTCATCATTTTCATCAGCATAGTAGCAGTCGAACACCATATCTACCTCATCTTCATCGGGAATAAGAATGGGCTTAACCATATTTGTTGGATCAACCAAAGACAACTCCAAAACTCCATGTTCAGGACTTCATCTGAAACTAACGAATACCTCAAGGCATTGCAGATTCTCTCAACTTTGATGCAAATCGGTGACCAACTGTTGGCACAACTTTCCATACCCATATCTACAATAACAAGTGGTTTGAGTATTAGCAAATTATCAAACCAGACAAAAATGGAATGCACATAAAACTATGATACATTCCCTACATTAAATCATGACATCCTGTCACCCTATATTCCAAATCCAGTCACCATGTAACCTAAAATTTGACTGGAATGTACATAAACCAATCTGGAATGCACATATATTATATAAAAGGAAAATAACATCACATTTGTTGTTACACCATCATATTCTGTAAATGCACACTTCAAACTAAATAGACATCCTACATATTCACGGTGATCCTGTCATCCTGAATTGAAACATCCGGTCACAATATAGCATAAAGTATACAACTATGATGCAAAGATGCAAAGAAAACACACTGTTAAAAATGCATAATATAACTACCTGAAACACAACTGGCATGCCTTGAATGAAATATGGAATTCTTGGTAGGTTAAAGAGTAGTTTTGCCTTCTCTACTGTTTGCATCCTTTTGGCCAGTGATGTGGTCAATGACTTGTGAAGCTCTTCATAAGCAAAACTTCCGCATGGATAATCCCAAAACTTATCCATATTCTCCAACAGCTTAACATGAAGCGGCTTCACCAGCCTCTTCTTATTCCCTCCCAGCAATAGGCCCTCAACTATCAACAATAATGTCAACTTCAACTTGTAATTGTCTAACTCATGATGTTCTTTGAATCTGTTGTAAACATCTTGTACTGTCGTCTTAAGACCACCTGGACTACCAAAAAACCTCTCCATTACTAGCCCCTCACCTTTAGTATCCACAAACGAAATTTCCCCACAATTGAGTCCAGTGATGAGACCAAACTCCTTGATCGAAAACCTCAACTCTTTTCTTGCCACCTCATACCAAGACTCCCACTTCTTTTTTGTTTCAAGTTGCTTGAACAAAACTGCATGCAATGTCTATGAAGAAAATGATACCTGTTGCAACATTTTCATTACTTTTCCAAACGGGCCATCCAAAACTCGTTGCCAATCTGCATGTGTTAACTTGTTTTCAATCTCACGAACAAAGTGCACCCTACAATTAATGTTAATTCTTCCGTAGAATGGTTCCCCTCTGTAATAACTATACCTAATCTACAAACCAAATGACAAATCTAATAAAAAAACAAATTGAACCATTTACGAAGCCTGATAGGACAAAATGTATAAAAACTTACACCCCCTTTGAAGATTATGGGTTTTTTTGCCTTTACTGTTTTCGCTTTTGATGTCGTCGGCCTGCCCTTCCCAAATTTTTTGGCTATCGGACTGTCAGAGGTTTTTCTCCCTTTCACTTGAACTTCGTCTATCTGCTTCTTCTTCTTTCGATCCTTGGTGTGTGTGGGGGGGGGGGGGGGGGGGGGTCTTCTTTTCTCTTCCTTTTCACTCCGCTCTTTAGGGGGCTCAATTCTTTACCGCCTCTAACCACTGCAATTTTCTAGGGCTTTTTTTTAGAGGTTCCGGGGTACAAACAATGGAGGTTCAGTTCAGTTCGGAGAGGAAGCAATCCGATAAATTAGAGGGCGGCGTAGAAAGGGTTGAAGAAACTGTAAGAAGTTGACCGATGAGAGATGTGGAAGTTGCGGAGAGATGGTTTTGCAACAATGTCGAGGAAGGTTTTGGAGGGAATCTGGGGGGGAAAGGGAACGGTTTTTAAGATAATAAATTTGTTGCTTAATAAATTTGCTGCTTAAAGGTAAACTTCGTCTTATTTTTTTCTTACGATTTGAGGGAAATAAAATTTTACTCCCACTTTTATTTTCACATTTCATTTTTATTTGAAACAAAACATATCTTACCCTAGTTCCTCCTTATCTCATCTCATCGTCGCAGCCGTTTACCTCACCCTCTCTCACATTCAGAGGCGCCTCGTTGCCACTCATTCCAGACCACACCGTGCCCATCCTTGCCATGACGCCGCTCGATTGGACCGCGCTGTGGCCAGGCGTACCTAGCCACTGCTCACTTGGACCTCTCCGCGTCTAGCCGCCCTTCGTTCGAGCCTCGTTGTGCCCAACCGCCCTCGTTTAGGCCTTGTCGTGCTTAATTATCCTCCCTTGTTTCGGAATCGTCGTGCCCAGCCTCCCCTCGTACCGGCCTTGTCGCGCCCCGCTGCCCTTTGCTCCGGCCTCGCCCCGCTGTCCCTCGCTCCGGGCTTGCTGCACCCATTTCTGTTGTGTGAGTTTACCTCTTTGCATATTCAAACTTTATGAGAATAGCTTGTTTACCTCTTTATGTTTTTCTGTTGTGGGTTGTTAGTCTTTCTCAAAATTAGACGCACAGATTATGCTATATAATACTGTAGTGGAAGATTCAAAGTCCATATGTAGTTTACCTCTTTGCAGATTTAAATTCATTACGTAGTTTATCTCTTTGTATGTCGTGAGTTGTTATTTGGTCATTAGATGGGTTTGGTGATGGTGATGTGAGTTTTTTTTGCTTGTTTGGTGATGGGGTGTTGTGATATTGCTTTTCTCATTACAGGTTGATATACTACCCATCTCTGTTGTGCTTTGTTTGAAATTGGGGATTTGGTTTTAATTTCTAGTTTGTTAGGGTTTGTATATTTCGTAATGAATAATCATTATTTTTGTTTCAATGCTACTTGCTACATGACACTATAATGCTAAATAATAATGCAATGGAAGATTTTCACGTTGAGAATGCAATCATGAAATACTGGAGTGGAAGAATTTTGTATCAATGCTACTTGCTATATAACATTATGCTATATAATTTGTTGGGGCTTCATTTAGATTTAGCTTCTAATCATTATTTTTGCGTCAATGCTAATTTGTTGGGGCTTTAGATGCAATATCATAAGGAGGGTGGATAAAGCCCCATCATGCTTTATAAAGCTTTTTTGTATTATCAGTGTTTATTTCAGAATTTGTATTATGTGGATGTTAAGGACTTGTTTATAATAAATCCTCTATTGATAAATTACGTTTGGTTTTCTTTACCGCTTTTCATCTGTGTCCGGCACCGACGAACAAATAGCCACTAGGCAAACTCAACCCGTAAGACGGAACACTATAACCAAAACCACAGTCCATGGCGGACCACGAACCTCCACCCTTACCCATGTCCACTCCTCTTCCTCTTCTCCCTCTCCCACCACCAACTAGTTAGAAATTCTTCACACCATAATTTAGAAAAAAAGCCCTAATTTACACATTTAGTACGATGTCACAAATCGCATGAAATTGAACAAATTAAACACAAGAATCATTCTTCTAAACAGAAATCCACATGAATTAAGCATCAATTTCATGATTCAAGCACCCTTCTCTCAGATTGGGAGGTGGATTTGGACGAGAACGTGAGTTCACCGTAGGAGGTGAGGTGGTTCAGCAGAGAAGGGATCTCGTCTTGAGTGGCCCAAGATCGGCCATTGGTAAGAGCACGGCGTCGTTGGGGTTAAAGTCGCCGTCAACAAGCAGGTTTGGTGGCTCTGTGGTGGTGTCCATCCCCAGCAAAGACTTGAAGAAGATGAAGATGGAACAAGTGTCGGTTGAATTTCTATTGGGCTAATAAAATTACTTAATTTGCTAAATTAAAAAAACATGATTTATATTTACCTTCCAAATTTTAAACAGTTTAATTATAAAGCATAAAATAACCTTTATAAATCATGCTTTTGGTAATCCAAATGGGCTCTAATGGTCCTTCATTTTAGTTTATGCTTATGCACTTAACAAATGTAATAATACTCCTTTTTTTATTTTCTCGTCTTAATAGGTTTATTAATTGGTGAGTTTTTTCTCAATTGTTTCATTTATCTTCCGGGAGTGGGAATCTTTGTGGTGCTTACTATTCATAGATTCATATATCGTGTATAGATATATTAATTGTTTTTCAATTAATGTTCGCTTAAGTGGATTCACTAAATAACTTCACTAAAATTACTTCTTGTCTCTTTCTATAGGTACTTCTGCCCCTTGGGACTCTATTCCAACTCCTTAGCATGGTTCAACTATTAAGTTAAAAGAGTTAGTTATTGCATTTAGATGGCTCTTTGACTTAGTTACTCTTTTAGGATTCTTGATTTTAAAGTTCGACATTTTTTTTTAAAGTTTTTAAGTCTAACAACTTACTATTGTTGAACTTAAGTGGTATGTGATGGCTGACACACCTTGTGCGTGTAATAACCCCTAAAAGTCCCGAACTGTCGAGAAAGACATGATGGGCAATTTCTGTAATCTCAGTAAGATCATTTGGACGTAATAATATACGTTTAGGGTGTATCGGGTCTTAGAATATTTTTAGAAGTGCTAAAAATAAGATCTAGCCAAGACCACGAGCAAAGACCGCGATCAAGAAGCCAGAACGCGAGCGCGGGAAAAACCGCGACCGCGGTTTTGCTTGTGGGCAAACCGCAATCGCGGGTCTCTGTTCTTCGTCGTCCTTATCCGAGCTCGCCGGTTCGAATTTCGGCACGTTCGTAACCTCCGCCGGTGAGGGGACTTGAGGCGTTTGGGTTGCTCGGCGTTGGACTCCTCTTACCCTATAAATAGGGGCTCCCATCACCTTGAATCATCATCCACAGCCCTCATCTCCTCTCTTCCTCTCGTTTTGTGTTTCGCTGGAGTTCTTGAGTTTGTCGAAATTGTCGCCGGAGTTGTAGTGGTCGCCGGATTGCCTTTGGAAGCTTGGAGTGATGGCATTGCAAGGAGGTGAAGAATTCGTCGTTGTCGGTGAGTTTTCGAGGCCGAGTGTGCATCGCGTCGGGAGGTAGAACCGTGACCGCGGTTATGAATACTGCGACCGTGGATCTGCCCAGGAAACCGCGACCGTGGGTATGAATACCGCGACCACGGCTTTGCCCAGCAAAGCCACGATCGCGGCCATACCAGCCGCGGCCGTGGCTCAGTCCGTTCCCTTCGTGTTGTTTTAGTTATTAGTACTGTATCTACTAAGAGTAATTATGCATCGTTTCGCGTGCATCATCGGGATGGACCTTGGGACGACGGTGGACTTCAACGGGAATTCCAGTAGGCAGTTGAGCACGTATCCAACCTTTCCGATCCGCAAGATCAAACTATGTTCATTAGACTAAGGCAAGTGGCGGTTCGCTCTTACTTATCATTCCATATTTTCTTTAATTATCAATTATTTGATTGTTAATTAAAATGGGGTAAAGTGTTGTTTTCGTTTGGAAACAGATTTATAAAATGATGTGATTAAAATATGATTCTATAATAGGTTGTATATATTGCTAGAAATGACGCTATTATACATGTTATTACCATGATGGTATTGGTGTGAATTTATATGTGAATTTAAATGTGTAGTTAGAACGAGTATTCGTAGGAACGCTATGTACCTTACGAGGTCTAGTCGTTTCTTTATAACTTGGTGCTTAGGAGGATAAATGCCCTAACACTTTCTGGTCATGACCTACCCCTATCCGAATATAGGTGGTGGTTCACTCAGCTGGTGCCAAACATTCGGGAAATGTTCCCAAGATATCTCTCGTGTCGAGATGATATATATATAATAAAAGCTTTAACGTGAATATACGTTTTGTAATTAAATAAGATAAGTGCGGTTATGCACATAATTAATGAACCTTCGGGCGAGAAGTACAACTTGGAACCCGCCCGGACTTCGGTTAGAGTAAGTCTTCTTTCCAATCTGGATTCGCATTGCGCGGTGAGGTTGGTCGTTGACCCAAATGATCAAGTCATTTTTAAACGCTTGTGTGAAAACTATAACGTTCCCAAACATTTGTCATGCGTTTCCCATAAGACTCAATTCCTTGGAGTCTTCTTTTCAGTGCATGTCTAATTCTAATCATTCCGTGAAAATTCCGGGTTATGTATCGTTCCTTCAGTTATTATTCGAGGAACAATGATAGTAAACGGTTACGATCACTATAACCATTCTGTTTGTGCCCTTGTATAGTCTTTCATTAGACTAACCAACCGGTTATTTTCCCTTGCGTGGTTGGCTGGTGTCAACCGTCTCATACGGCACATCAGGTAAGTTTCCGCATCAGGATAGGCAAGGACTCGACGTGAAGGCAGTTGGCGTTGTTCTGTGTTTTTCCAAGGTTGAGATCCTAGGCGTAAGATCACAAGGTCAAGACTCGTTGAGTCATTTTATTTCAAGACTTCCGCTGTAATGAATATTTGTATTAAATTTTGTTGTCAAATTGTAAGTACATTATTTGAAATAAAATATTATTTGGGCAGTTATATGTCATTTAATAAAGTTTATGTTATTATACAGTTTGTTATAAAATGGTTAAGCCTTGGGTGACCCCAGATGTGTAATCTGAGGTCACTGGCGGTAATATTTCCAAAGGGTATTTTGGGGGTGTTACAGTGCGTCATTTGGAGAACATGGTAATGCACATGGAATGTTCAAAATGGGATATTATTACATGTTTTTATATTAATATTGGCTTGGTTATGAAATATTGATTGAATGTTTTGCCATGAATTTACCCTCGAATATACTTTGAGGGCCAATTTGAGTTTGAAGCCAATATGTATTAGTTTCACACTTAGCATCGAGTTTAGAAATAGCCGAGTTGTGGCTAAAATCTTTATATTTAGCCACGAAATGGTATAGCCTCAAAATTTGCCTCAAAACTCTTTTTTTTGGCTAAAAGCCTCAAAATTAGCCACGATAAATTTGTTCCTACTAGAATCAAAAGTTGGAATCAAAAGTTGGCTAAAAACTCTTTCGAGGCTATACCACGAAATGGTATAGCCTCGAAAGTTGGAATTATTGACCTGAACATAGTTGCTCGTAAGCTGATCTCTCTTATCCAGTTGACCAGTTATCTCCATTTTGTATTCTATATTTTGTGTATTTTTTAGGACCCATTATTATGTTGAGTTGTTGTTATATGTTGGCTATCTATCAAATACAAGTGTTAATTATATGCTTCAAGATCACTGCTGCTTAGAATGGTAGTCAAATATTTTTTATGATGCTACATATTTTTACCCTGGCACTTTATTGTGTAGCATGATAATTACATGATGTTATTATTATTATATAAACATGTTTGGAAATTGGAAGTGTGTTAGGAGTATCAGTTCGGGTCAATTTGGTTTATTCGGTTCGGTTCATAACGATTGAGTTTGGTTAACATGACTTCGGAATTTTGGTTATTTCGGTTTTAGCCGAACCGAACCGAAAAATGCCGAAGTCGAACCGAACATATTCGGTTCGGTAACCTATATTCGGTCTTCGGTTCGGCTATATTCGGTTCAGTTTTGGACCGATGAACATCCCTAGATAATATTGATATCAAAATCATATTCGGATCATAATTTCGTATCTCAATCATCCATATAATTAGATAATTTTGGATTTGTATATAATTAGGAAATTCTAGATTTGTAATCTTTGTGTTTAACTTGTAATCTTTGTCCTTGATTTGTATTTAAATTAGGAAGAGATTAGTGATAGGTTTAGGATAAAAATCTTTGATTTATAATTTGATTTATTTTAAAGAAGTGAAGAAAAAAAGACATGTGGAGGTTTTTAATATGAGAGTGTCATATGTCGGTTTTAATGAAGGAGAGTCATATGACGTAATTAAGTTATAGTTTAGTAGATATATAATAGATTGTTTATTTGAGAAAGGTGGACTTTTTTTCAAATTAATGGGTCAAAATTGTATTGGGCCAATTACCCTTATATATAACATAATAATGGTATTGTTTATAGAATGGGCCCTTTATTTTCATGGGCCCTAAGGCGCCTACCTAAACTACTCAAAAGGCTTGCGGCCCTGTAAGCTACACAAGAGCACCACCCTTGACATATTCAGTGAAGGCCAAGGCGAGGAGGCCGAGCATGGCAAGCCTCCCCTTTCAGAGCTCTGCATTAGAGGTCATGACCCCCCTGATTTGGACTCTACAGTGACCCCTTTAAAGAGTGGGACCAACGACGACAGCGAGAGCACCAAGATGGTCCCCACGAGCCACTGCCCTCCGCCGTCTGAGATTTGAGCGAACAAGTCTGATCCCCTCGACACCTCCACTACCATCGTAGCTATAAATCCTATCATGGCCAGACGACCATTGATCCTCTCTGGCACTGGCCCGCTGAAGCCCAACATATCACCGAACTTCGTGCTTACCTTCGGTTTAAGGACCGGGGTTGGGCTAGGGATGTTAGCTTGTGGCTTTCCCCTCTGAGGAACAATTATATATGTATATTATATCAGAATAGGATCAAAACTCAATTGATCTTCTATATATAAGTAAATGATATTATACGTACCTCAGACGTGCAAAACACTTGGAAGCTAGGCTTCCTCTACACCCGTGGAGCAAACCCATGGACCACGTGGTTGGGCGCCTTAGAGCGACCAAGAATCGGCTTAGCGAAGAGGGTCGCCTGGGTGGTAAAATCCATAGCCATTGCAGAACAACAATTTAGCAAAAGGCCAAGTCCCAAGATTTCTTGGAGATCACTTAACTTGCTGGACTCTATAAGCTGAATTTGCAATTAAGAGCTGCTAATGCTTTAATGTGATCGAAGGGAAGTGCGAGTATTTATAGTTGTAGAAATGGATATTTTGGGTTCCACGTAGCTCTGAAAAGCCAATGGATTCACTTGTTCGCACAAGGTGCAAGTGTAGAGTTGGGGGTAGTGTTGGACTTGCTATTGTCCACAAACATAACATAACCGGCCGGGTCACTTGTGGGCCAATATTTTGTCTTAGGTCTTGATCGGTTGATGAAATTTCTTTTGCTTTTAGGGCCATTTCTGGGACCTTCTTCTGTCACCATCAATGGTGCTTAAACTTGGAAGTTTTGGGTATGGGTAGAGTTTAGTTGTGTAGCTAGTGGGGTGGTTGATAATCAAGCACTTAAATTGCGGGATTGTAAATTGAGAAAGAGCGCATTGTGATGATACATCCTTTTTTTATTTCAAATCTATTCCACGTACATCATTTTTTTGTTTTAGATGTGGATCCGGTGAGAAAGGGTGCTTAGGTGAGTACGTGAGATTACTCACATACAGACAAAATTTTAATGCTGATCACACGATGTATATGAAAATTTGTATGTATGTGCATGAATTTTCACTTGCACATATTCACATATATACTAAAAAATATATGCCCATACAAGCAAAACTCTATGCACATCTTGAGGTGTGCATGAACTTTTGTCGGTATGTGCACGAGTTTTAACTTTTACATAGTCACGCACATAGTAAAAAAAGTATATGCACATACAGGCAAAAATCCATACACATATTGTGATGTGCATGAACTTTTGCCTATAAGTGCATGAGTTTTTACTTACACATAGTCACCATATAGTCACAAATTTATGCCCATACATGCAAAAGTCCATTCACATCTTGAGGTGTGCATGAATTCTTGCTTGTATGTGCATGAGTTTACCCTACCAAAATCATCTACATACAGTCAAAAATCCATGCACATTCGGCATTCTCACATTCTCACCTAAGCGCCCATTCTCACCTAAGCGCCCATTCTCACATGAACCTTTTCCTTTTATTTAAATGGTTTGCTTGACTTTTATTTTTATGTTATTAATGATAAAATTATTGTTTTAAATATGTGTAAATGAGAAACAACCAAGTAAACTCACGGATATTAACTATAGTTTAAAAAAAAGGTTTATTTAGAAAAACAGTTCAACATAAAATGTGATGGAATGAGTTTTTATCCTTGATATAAAAAAAATTATACTATAATCTATTTCTTTTCTTTTATAAAGGAAATTTAGTATGAGTGATATATAGTGCCCTAATCCAAGTACAAGAAAGACTTCAGAGTTCAAGAAACATTTAAAAGAGAATTTAAATACATCTAAAGGAAAGTAGTAGAAGCTTGAACTTATGACATGTCAGACCGAGACCATATCATGGTCAAATCGACCAACCCAATGAGATATGATAAAATCCATTTTAATTATTTATCTATAAATAAACTCATGGATCTATTCCACGTACATCATTTTTTTTGTTTTAGATGTGGATCCGGTGAGAAAGGACGCTTTGGTGAGCACGTGAGAATACGCACATACAAACAAAATTTCATGCATATCACACGTTGTACATGGAAATTTGTCTGTATGTGCATGAATTTTCACTTACACATATTCACATATATACTAAAAAATATATGCCCATAAGAAGGGTGATATTCAACATACAAAGGAATGCTAGGAACTACACCAGCAAACAACACGCCCATACAATACTCCAATAAAACGAGAAAGTTATAAGGTATGCATTAATAGTGACAAACTATCTAGCCATATTGACCCCAAATTATCCTCTATATTTTGAAAAGACCACTTTAGACAATTTATCCATTGGAGCTTCAACACTGACTTCAAAGAAATTTCCCACAAATCTGTTAAAGATTTTTCTCGCTTTGTCTACACAGCATCAACGTCTACCCAAACACACGAGTGTTAATTTTTTTCGGAGCAGCAAAACAGGCAAACTTTATATTGAATCAACATATAAGAAAACATCAGTTTAGGAGAAAATTCGGTAAGTGAGAAATACAATAAATTTTCTCGGGGGAATTTTCAAACTATCTTAGCTTTCACCATTCTAACCCTAGGGTGTTTTGGAAGTTCTTTGGAAGATTTTAGACAATTTGGAGATCGATTCCATGTATCTGATCAAGTATTTTCTTTCTCTATTCTAGTTGAATGATTTTCTTGTTCAAATGATGTATTTGATTGTTTCTCTAAGCATGTCTGGCTAATTCCATATTTCTAGGGTTTGGATGATCCCAACAACATACGTGTAGGTACACTAGAATTTGATATGTGTCTGAATTGAAACGTGAAACTTTGTTTGATTTAATCCTAGAGTTTTTAATACAGATGAAAGTTGATTAGATTTCTATTAGGTTTGAGACTGACATGAGATAACCTTAATAGATAATTCAGATAAGGTATGAAATCAATATGAGATTATTCTTATACGACTACTAGAAATTGAACTTGAGTTTTTATGGAGAGATTAATATATACTAGTTATAATTATCTTTAGGATATCTTTTATGTATATCTCTTAGCAAGAATTTTCTGTTTTTTACTTGGTTGTATATATGAACTTAAATTGGCATTGGTAGAGGGTTGATAATTTCTCCCCTAAAACAATTATGGTATTAGAGCCGAAACCTAGATCCATCAAAACACAGCCACCAAAGCATGTCTTGCTACCTTGGCTGAAGTTACTAATGTCGAGGACCAGGGTCAAGACCTTTCCTCGCCCTTTTATTTGCATCCCTCAGATCATGTCGGGATGAGTATATGTCTTGTGGTTCTCAAAGGCAGGAGCTACCAAAAATAGGAGACTTGCTTGTGTAATGCTCTAATAGCAAAACACAAAATTGGATTCATTGAAGGAACGATCAAGAAATTGAAAGAAGCTGGCAAAATTGATGACATGATAAGGGTCAATTCTATGTTGGTTAGTTGGGTTGTTCAATCCATCAAATCGTCTCTATGCTCCACTCTTACTTACTCTGAGACATCGAATGAAGTGTGGGACAACTTGAAACAACAATTCTCTATCGGGAATAGACCTCGAATTCAACAATTGCGTTTTGATTTGACTCGTTGTATGCAGACAGACCAATCAATTCCAGTGTATTATGGGCAACTCAAGAAATTATGGGATGAATTGTCCAACTATGTGAAGGTTCGGGGTTGTTTGTGCAGAAATTGTACTTGCTCGTGGGCGGCTGATCTCTCCAAGGAACGAGAAGAGGAGAAGGTCCATTAGTTTCTGCTGGGGTTAGATGACAGTCTATATGGAACCGTTCGCTTGAACATTATCGATCAAGACCACTTACCCTCCCTCAGTCGTGTCTATGCTCTACTCATCGAGGAAGAGCGACACAAAACAACAACGAAGGGAAAGGAGACTCACATATCAGAAGGTGGTGCTTTTGTTGTTCAATGCAGCGAAAATTTACGTCTTGATGTTCAATGTCGTGATGGTGGACCGTGATTTGTCTCAGCGCTCCGATCGGCCTTCGTGTACTCATTGTGGGCGCGTTGGTCATGAGGTGAGAACTTGTTTTCAAATTATTGTCTACACAAACTGGTGACCGCGTGATGGAGACAGACCATATGGAAGTTGTTCTGGAAACACGCCCCCAAATCCTTCTACTAGTGGAAGTGGGCTTTATAACACCACGGGTTTGTAATCCTTTATAAGGATTAGAGTGCTATCCATGTCAAGAAGAGCTCTTCCTTTTTAGGGTTCAAGTAAGGACAAATAACTCTGAAGTTAAGCGTGCTAGGGTGAGAGTAGTATCAGGATGGGTGACCTCTTGGGAAATTCCAGGTTGGCATAGAATGACGCTTCTAAGGCTTGGGCCTTACAAATGGTATCAGAGCCAACTCTGGGTTACAAGTGGGCTTGGTCTGGTGGACGGTCGCTCGCCCTAGATGGAGGTCTTTAGGGCTTGACGAGGTCGTCAAAGGTTTAAGTGGGGGTGATTGTAACATCCTGGGTTTGTAATCCTTTATAAGGATTACAAATCCGGGGTATTACAATCATCCCCACTTAATCCCTTGACGACCTCGTCAAGCCCAAAGACCATCCTCTAGGTCGAGTGACCGCCATTCAGGCCAAGTCCACTCGTAACCCAAAGTCGGCTCTGATCCCATTTGTAATACCCGAGGCCTTAGAAGCGTCATCTAATGCCAACCTAGGGACTTCCCGGGAGGTCACTCAGCCTGCTACTACTCCTGCCCTATCATGCTTAACTTCAGAGTTCTTTGTCCTCACTTGAACCCTGAAAAGGAAGAGCTCTAATCCTTATAAAGGATTATAAATCCGGGGTATTACACTGATAAGCTATGTATTTTGCAGGACCACTCTTCGATGATGTTGATTGGAGCGTGTGAAGAGTGCAATGGGGTTTGCTGGTTTCGTTTCGTGGTGTCAACTACACGCTCTTTTCTCGTTACTAGATTAGACTCGTATACATTGTGGCATCGTCATCTAGGCCACCCCTCCTCTCTAGTCTTGTCTTCCCGATGTTATCCTTTGTTCTTGTCAAGACAATAAAATCGAGCCTTATGATGGTTGTCATAAAGCAAATCATTCTCGTTCTAGCTTTCTTGTGAATGTTTCTCATGCTTTAGAACCTTTTGATTAATACATTGTGACGTTTGAGGACCTTAACGCACTCCTTCATTTTCGGGAGCTTCTTATTTTTGAACAATCATGGACGATGGTTCAATAGGTGTTCATGGTCAATAAAATTGAAGCTTCTACTCTTATTCCATTTTTTTGTCCACGACATCTACTCGATTTGGTCGATTAGTAAAGTTTGTTGTCTTCAGAAGTCTCTTTCTAGTCTTCGGCAAGCTCATCGCAACTGGTTCTCTAAGCTTGCAACGGCTCTCCATAAGTTTGGTTTCCGCTAGTCGTATGCTGTTTATTCTCTATTTTCTTTATCTAGAAAATAAATTCATGTTTTAATCTATGTTGACGATCTGATTATTGTGGGTCTGATTCTATTACTATTGAAAAGTTTAAGGCTCAACTTTGTAAGGCACGAGGCCTTAGAAGCGTCATACCATGCCAACCTGGGGACTTCCTAGGAGGTCACCCATTGTGGAACTACTCCCGTCCCAACGCACTTAACTTTGAAGTTCTTTGTCCTCACTTGAACTATGAAAATGATAAGATCTTTTTGACATTAATAACACTCTTACTCCTTACAAGGGATCACAAATCCTGGGCGTTACAATCACCCCTACTTAAACCCTTGACAACCTCGTCAAGGCCCAAAGATTGTTCTCTGGGTCGAGCGAACGCCCTCAAGGCCAAGTCCACTCGTAACCCAGAGTCGACTATGATACCATATGTAAGGCACGAGGCCTTAGAAGCATCATCTCATGCCAATCCAAAGACTTCCCAAGAGGTCACCCATCTTGGTACTACTCCTTCCCCAACACTCTTAACTTCACAGTTCTTTGTCCTCACTTGAACCATGAAAAGGAAGAAATCTTATTTACATGGGCATCACTTTAATCCTTATAAACCAAGTCTGGGGTGTTACAAACTTAGTTCGTGCTTTTATATAAAGGATTTGGGTCTTCTCAAGTATTTTTTGGGAATTGAGTTTGGTTGCTTAGATTATGGTTTGTACATGTCTCATAGGAAGTTGTAACATCCCTAAAGTAATTTAGGAATATTACTTCCAGTGACCTCGAAGCACATATCTGAAATCACCCAATGCTTACAGTATTGATCGCAAATTCAAAATAATACATAAAACTTTCATAATTGCATAAGAACGTTTTATAAATCATGTAGTGAAAAATAGCTAGTGGAATCAAATATCAAATTATAGAAAATGTCGTAGCGAAAGACTTAATGGAAAGCATAAAAAATTACACAATAGGTTATAAGCCTAAAATCTAACTTCAGGATTTTCAACCTTATTTTACCAAAAATATCAAAAAGCAATAGTTGTCTCGAACGTTGGAATCCTGCTTCTTCACACTTGGAAAGAATTACCTGATGTGTCGTATGAAACGAATGACACCAGTTAACCATGCAAGGAAAAAGAAAGGTTGGTTAGTCTAATGAAAGACTAAACAAGGGTATTCATGAGAGGTTCTATGTGGTCGTATCCAGGCTCTATCATTGTCTCTCGAATAAAAGCCGATAGACGTTATATAACTAAAATACTTCCACTGAAACCTGAGAAACGACATGATTCAAGAGAAGACTCCAATGAATTTGAGTCCTATAAGAATTTTATGTATTTGTTTGGGCACATTTATAATCATTATCCACCAAGATTCTTAAAATGACTCCTTTGACCAATTGGGTCCTCAACCAACCTCACCACATGTGTGTTGTGCAAATTCATATTGGAATGAGGACTTACTTAGACAAGAGCTCGAGCAGCTTTTACGGTGTACTTCTCACCCAAAATGTATTACTTATGTGCATAAAAGCCCTTATCTTATTTAATTCCAAAACGTGCATTTACATTAAAGCTTTAATCCACACCATCTCGATACAAGGATTTAACCATGGGACGAATCCTGAATAACGACACTAGCTAAGTGCACCGCCATTTATATTCGAATGAGGGTACAATCATGACCAAAAGTACTAGGGAAAATCCCCCTAATATTGTTATAAAGAAACAAGTAAACCTCGCAAGGTATATAGTATTTCTATGAATATCCGTGCTAACTAAGCATACAATTCCACACCAAAGTCCAAAAATTACCCTACGACAATAATAATATATTTACAAGTGTAATCTCTAACAATATATACAACCTAGTTTATAATTCATATTTTACCACACCATTATAACACATAAGTTCCCAAACACAATATGATATGATTTATCCCAACTTAATTAAAATAATATTAATTGTCAATTAAGAAAAATATGGAATAAATACAAGAGCGAACTGCCACTTGCCTCAAGTTAAGTTGTCAATTGAACGACGTAATGTCGTACGGGAGAAAGTTGCTCTTAACCAATGAACTGGATTCATGATTCTATTCCATTTTCAATATCAATTCTGAGACATAGCCAATTTCCACAAATAAATTATAATCCGATAATTTGTTCAAAAACAAAAAAACGAACGCAAATGATATCAGTTTCTAATTGAATTGATTTATGCTTAAATAAATGAATTGTCGAGGTTACACAATTATAACGATTAATTTATACGATACCATAAATTCCTTTAGTCGTATAATCTAACAATCATATTAAAAATAAATAAATTTGTTTAATTTATTTACAACATCAATTAACACTTATCTATATATTATATACTTTTAATGTTAAAAATTATCATTATACAACCTAAGATACCATATAAAATATGTTTAATTTAATTTTAATATAAATAAAATAAAATTAACTAACATATCACTAATTAATCTTAATTAGACCTCTAATTAGGATTAAACTAAAAAAAACACAAAACCCGAATTCGGCCATTTACTAAAAACAAAGGTCGAGTGTGGTGGTGAAAAAGTGGCTCGATCTTGCTCATTGAGGCACCAATGGGGTCGGGGCCAGTGTGGTTGGAACCGTGACGTCGAAATGGATATCTTGGTGTGGCTATTGGTGGTGGAGGAGCACTGTGGTGGCCGGAATTCAACGAACACAGACAAGGCTGAGAATATAGGTTTCATGGGTGTTTGTTCAAACTTGGATGGGGAATTGACAATGGTTTTGGTCGAATATATAGTGGGGAGAAAGCCCATAACCGGGGCTTCACAATCGCGTGGAATTCGTTCCCCAATTATTCGGATGAGGTCGAATTTCTCAAAATATACCCGGACGCGTCATACCGACGAGACTTGCATTCTTGGGGGAAATTCGATCCAATCCGGCGGATTTGGTACCCGAATTTTAGGGGCTATGGTACGTGTTGATGTTATCCACAATACCCACAATTTAATTTGAACAATCGTGCCAGATTTTTGGGTCGAATTTCAGCCATGAAAGTTTCCCTAGCCGTGCGAATTAGAGGCTGAAGAAGCTGGTCATTCTCGCGATCAGGCACCCCAATTTATGCTTTTTTTTTTGCCCAACTTTTTGAGGTTGTTGCAAAATTACCCCCCTATTTTGAATTATAAAAATTTCCCAAACTTATTTTATAAATTTAACCTAAGTTTAATTATACATCTTAACCAAATTTAGCATGTAAGAAATTAAATTAGGCTAGTTCTAAGCTTAAGTCACATTTCCTCATAAGTTTTACCATATTTAAATCAAAATTAACATATTGTTAATCTTAATTTAAATAATTTATGTTAAATTGATAAGTTTATTTAAATTAATATTAAAATAGTGTTAAAATAAATCATGACTTAATGATATAACATACTTAGGGTAATAATTTGATTAATCTATTCCCATTTGGAATAATATAATAAATTTCATATCCTTTATTGATAATAGAAATAAAAGTTACATTCATACCCTTATATAAGAACGAGGGGGCCTAAGTACTCCATTGGCCCTAAAACATTCTTAACTCGGACACATAGCCCCTTCAACTTTAACTCGGTTCAACTCACCCCCTAAACTCTTTCAAATGGGACATATAAGCCCTTTAGGTATCAATTAAAAACAAGAATTTCACCATTTATAATAACCAAATAATAATACTTATACATATTATGCTAGAAGAATGTTTAGGGACAACATTAAACTAATAAAAATTGAAAAAAGAAAATCACCCTTAGATTTTTCTCCATTAAACATAACATCTTATAAAACAATTATATATTAAATGTCATTCATTAGTCCATTAATTCTAATATACTGTTATAGTTTATTAGGATTTTATTAAAAAATGTTTTAAAATATAAGACGGTAAAAACAATTTCTTATTTCATGTACTGTAAAATTTGATGTTATCTAAAATTCTAAGGGCTAGGTGTGATTTAGTTTATAAATAGTTTCATTGGGATGCTTCACTTCGATTTCTTCATTTATTGAAGAGTCATCCTGGTCAGGGTGTCTTCTTATCTTGTGATAGCTCACTCGTGCTTACTACCTGTTGTGATTCAGATTGGGCTAGTTGTCCGACCACTCGTCGTTCTCTCATAGGCTAGTAAATTACACTTGGCACATCTCCTGTTTCATGGAAGAATAAGAATCAATTTATGGTTTCCCGATCATCAACAGAGGTTGATGATCGGGAAACCATCAATTGTTAAGTGCCGAAATGGGATAAATATCATTAGCCCTACGCGACATCGATTGTTAGTTGGAATTTAGGCACGTTTACTATCATCTAACAAGAGTTAGTAGATTACCTTAGATAGCTTACCTTCAAATGAACTCATGCATTTTTCAGATAGATATCTAGTAAGTTTACCAAGTCATTTTTGTGGAGATCCCTGGTCCTAGAAGCTTTCCTTCATTGATTTACAACAATCTTTAGCAATCTTTCTTTCATTCTTAATTATTAGTTAAACGGAAAATTTCTTATTCACGACTTAACTTACCAGTCAAAGTTACAATTGATACTACTTAGTCCTCGTAAAAATGATACTTGTAAATTACAACTGACCCCATACACTTATGGGTAAATTTTAGTCACATCATCTTATTTCCCTGTAAATGCACAATGCTACACAATCGATTATTGATTATGTGAAGCCAACATATATAATATCCAGTGATTTCAAAATATTATATTCCTTGTTAATTTCTCATTCCAATATATGAACAAAATCTCGCATGATTGTTTACGATCGAGAATCATTTATATTAGGCTATAAAAGAACACACAGTACAACGTACAAGTTGATACCGACAAGGTCAATTAAACTACACAAGAGCACCACCCTTGACATATTCAGTGAAGGCCAAGGCGACGAGGCCGAGCATGGCAAGCCTCCCATTCCAGAGCTCTACATCGGAGGTCATGAACCCCCCTGATTTGGACTCTACATTGACTCCTTTAAAGAGTGGGACCAATGACGCCAGCGACAACACCAAGTTGGTCCCCACGAACCACTGCCCTCCGCCGTCTGATATCTGAGCGAACAAGTCCGATCCCCTCGACACCTCCACTGCCATCGCAGCTACAAATCCTAGAATGGCCAGACAACCCTTGATCTTCTCTGGCGCTGGCCCCCTAAATCCCAACACATCACCGAACTTTGTGCTTACCTTCGGTTTAGGGACCGGGGTTGGGCTAGGGATGTTAGCTTGTGGCTTTCCCCCCTAAGGAACAGTTATATATGTATATTATATCAGAATAGGATCAAAACTCAATTTATCTTCTATATATAAGTACATGATATTATACGTACCTCAGACGTGAAAAACACTTGGAAGCTAGGCTTCCTCTGCACCCGGGGAGCAAACTATTTAGTTATGTGTCACTGATGTGGCAGTATTTACGTTCTTGAGTTGGAGAGTCACTGACGTGGCTCATGTAGGTTGTTAGTTAGAGCTGTCAGAGTTTATTAGAGTGACTGGTGAAGCTAGTTTTGTTAACTAGCTATAGGGAGTCATTCAGTTGTACATAAATAGGTTTCTTCTGCTTTCGTTGTACTCATTCAATCAAATATATAGTGGAATTTACATAGCTCATTGAGATTCTCTTTCTTCTCCAATGGAGGAACTCAAACACATTCGATCCTAAATTCTATATGGTATTAGAGCGCATAGAGTTTGATTGAGAGAGAGAGCGTTGAGAGAGTTTCGTATATGTTCTTGATTGTTCTATCAAGAATGTGTTCAATCAAATTTCTCGGAGAAAGTCAACAGAAGCGATGGCAACACAGGAGCAACTTCAACAACTCAACGTGATGAATTCAAGTGATCCATTGTCAATGTCCAATTCAGAGAATCCGAATGTTCAACTAATGCAAATATTGTTCGATGGAATCAACTTTGTGCCATGGAGAAGGCAATTGCGAAGAGCTCTAGGATCGAAGAGGAAGATAGGATTTCTGGATGGCACAATTACACGACTAGAGGATGGTTCAAAGGATCTTCCTAGGTCGATTCGATGCGATGAGATGGTGGCTTGCTAGATCTTGAGTTCTATGGTGCCTAAGATGTCGAATTCCTTCTTATTGACTAATTCAACGAGAGATTTATGGTTGGAGATCATCGATCGCTACAGTCACAACAATGCACCAATCTTATTCCAGTTGAAGCAAGAATTAATGAAGATCGTACAAGGAAATCAAACTGTAACCAGATACTATTTAAAATTGAAGCGGTGTTGGGACGAATTGCATTGCCTGAATGCAATTCCACCATGTAATTGTGGACATCTGGCTAAGTGTACTTGCAAAGTCTTGGCTAGGATGCTTGAATTGGAAAGTCAAGACAATTTGCTACACTTGTTGATAAATTTGAACTCTGACTATGATTCAGTCAAGAGTCAAATTTTTGTCATGGAACCAGTTCCCACTGTCAATCGAGCCTATTACCTTGTTCTCCAAGTGGAGAAGAAAAATAAAATATCCACTACTGCATTGGAGCCAGTAGCTTTCCAGGCTAGTACTCAGCATGCTCATGGAGGAGGAAACACAAGGAAAGATAATAGGAAGCAAGTTGAGAAGAAACATTGCACAGTCTGCAACATGGATGGACATTTTACGGATGCTTGCTTTGAAGTCATAGGATATCTGATTGGTATAAGGGGAAGAGGAAGTCTAAGGGCACCAAGGTAGCTGCCAATGTGGTGCATGATGAGGAACCACCAGCTACACCCCTGTGGCACGAGGAGAGCTCAGGAAGCAACAAATATTCCAATCTTGATCCAGACTTTGTACAAGCTATGTGTCAAGAAATGATGAAGGTGTTCAAAGGCAATATTGTTGCCCCCTCTTCATCAGTGAATTTTGCAGGTACTTTTTACCTTAACCTTGCAACTTTAGAATCCAGGAAACATGAGTTGATTGTGGACACAGGAGCCACATATCATATGTGTCCTTATGTAGATTGCTTGATAAATGTCAAGAAGTTGGCAGTCCCTATTATGGTCAAACTGCCTGATGGATCTGCAAAGAGAGTTGACAGAATATGAGATGTGATGATGACTTATGAGTTGATGATTAGTGATGTGTTGTTTGTTTCACAATTCAAGTTCAACTTATTGTCAGTTAGCAAGATGATTAAGCAGAGACAATTGTTTGCTTATTTTGATGCTTCTCATTGCAAATTACAGGGCCGTTTGAGTAAGGAGACAGTGGCAGTTGGCAAGGAACTGAGAGGTCTATATAGAATGGAGGCTTGCTGTAATAAGGAGCAAAATGTCACTAAATCTTGTTGCTTAGTTAGTAATAAGTTAGATACACAAATGCTGCATAATAGACTAGGTCATATCTCTTTTACCAAGATGTTACATGTACCTAGTGTTCAAGGAATATCAAACATGGATATGTTTTGTGACACATGTTCTATGGAAAAATTTCATAGATTGCCTTTTCAGAAAAGTATTACTAGAGTTGCATCTAGTTTTGATCTAATGCATATGGGTCTTTGGGGACCTTTTGGTGTCCCTAGTTTGAATGGAGAATGATATTTCTTTACTATAGTTGATGATATGAGTCGAGCCACATGGACTTATTTGCTGCATAATAAACATCAGGTTGTAGATAAATGAAGAATTTCATTTGCTTAGTCAATAATCAATTTCAGAAAGTGCCTAAGGCTATAGGATTAGGCAATGGGTCAAAATTGATGAACCAGGCTTGCATGGAATTATTTGATAGTTTTGGAATAGTTCATCAAAGGAGTATGCCTTATCGACCACAACAAAATGGCATAGTTGAGATAAAGCATAGGCATCTCTTAGACACAGCCAAGGCAATTAGCATTCATGCTAATTTGCCTAAGGAATTTTGGGGTGATTGCATCTTGTCAACAACTTATCTCATCAACAAAATGTCATTAGTGAGTATTGAATGGCAAACTCCCTATCAAATGTTATTTCAAAAGGAACCAGTCTATGATCACTTGAGGATCATTGGATTTATTGTTATGCAGCAACCATTAGAAGGTGTAAGGATAAATTTGAACCTCGTGGAAGGAGATGTGTTTTGCTGGGATATCCCACTAACCAGAAGGGTTATAAATTGTTTGATATGGTCACCAAGGAAGTTTTTCATAGCAGAGATGTGGTTTTTCATGAAAGTCAATTTCTATTTCATGATAAGTAGCTTAATCATCCTAGTCCTTCATCTACTACAACTCACACTCCTCACTCCATGGAGTGTGATGAAGATATTCTTGATATGCCTCTTCCATCAGTGCTTAGCATGGGAAATCAAGGAGTGGGAGACATGATGATGATATGACACTAGTGAGTGATTCTCTTCCTTTGGATACTGATATAGTCTCAGTATATGATCACACAATACTAGCATTTGGCACCAATTTTCCATCATCTTCTTTGCCATCATCAACACTTGATACTTCTTTGCTAGTAAGAAAATCTGCTAGAGTGAGAAGAGCTCCAACATGGTCAACTAGTTATGTGTTGAATGCAATGGATGCTATAGATCAGTATGAGTATTTGGCATCTCTTTCTCAAGTATTAGCAGTGGAAGAGCCAGGCAGTTATGCAGAGGCTAAAGGATGTCCAGAATGGGAATCAACTATGGGAAATGAGGTTCAGGCCTTAGAGACCAATGGAACTTGGGTCTTGACTTCTCTTCCCCCTGGACATACAACTATAGGCTCTAAATGGGTCTTTAAGATAAAATTTAGGCCAGATTGGTCTATTGAAAGATACATGGCTAGACTGGTTGTTAAGGGTTATAACCAGAAGCTTGGAAAGGACTATAATCATACTTTTATCCCTGTTGCTAAGTTGTCTACAGTGAGAATTGTGATTGCTTTAGCCACAGTAAGGAATGGCCATTATTTCAATTGGATGTAAATAATGCTTTCCTTCATGATTTCTTAGAGGAAGACATTTACATGAAGCCACCAGAGGGTTACATCAAGGCACAACACAATTAAGTTTGTAAGTTGAAGAGATCCTTGTATGGGCTTAAACAAGCCTCTAGGCAGTGGAATCAAGAGTTGACACAATTCTTGGTGTCGTTGGGTTTCAAACAGTCTTCCAATGATTATTCACTGTTTGTGAGATCATCTTGCAATGCTTTGTTGATCTTGTTGGTATATGTAGATGACATCTTGATCACTGGTAATGACTTCAAAGGAGTTACAGAGGTGAAAAATGCCTTGCACGTGAAGTTCACAATCAAGGATCTTGGACCAGCCATATACTTCTTGGGAATGGAACTTTACAGAGATGATAAAGGCACATATTTGAGCTAGCAAAAGTACATTACATATACACTTACTTCAGCAAAGATGGGAGATGCTAAGGTTGCTTCTTTCCCTTTGCCTACTCGTTTGAAATTACAGTTAGATACATGAGCTTTGTTGAAAGATGGAGAGCAGTACAAGAGGTTAGTGGGGAGATTGCTTTACTTTTATCTAACAAGACTTGATATTGTGATACCCCGTAATTTTTATAAAGTTAATTTGGGAATTTTTGGATTTTTCCCGAGCACCCGTTTAGTACGTCGGATTTAATACAGAGAGTTTAAGACATTCTGTAATGTGCTATATCTCTGTAATATTTTTCTCAGTGAAATAAAATACAGACGACGTGCTTTGGATGTTAATTACTCGTTCGTGTACGATTAATTTGATCCCGGGTTAATGTTGATTTCGTCCAAGGCCAATGAAGGCGAAGCCAGGGTGGCGGCGCCCGCCGTGGGTATGGCGGCGCCCGCCGTCGCAAGGCTCGAGGAGCAGACGGGTCTTCTCCTAGCTGGGGACGCCAGGCCTATGGCGGTGCCCGCCGCATTGATGACGGCGCTTGCCGCATTGATGGCGGCGCCCGCCGTATTTATGACGGTACCCGCCGTCGTTGTTGTCCGGAGGTCTTTGCCCGATGGTCGCCGGCGAGCGTCTGACGATGCCGAACTAGCCCCTCCACGCCTCCATTTAGGCCATCATTATGCTCCCTTGTGATCTGGCTATAAAAGGAGAGGCTTGGGGATCGGATTTCACACAAAATCAGAAGCTCAATCTCAAAATATCTCTCGCCGGAGTTTGGTGCCCTCGTCGGAATTCTGAAGCTTTCGCCGGTGTCGTTTGGTGTGTTTTCCAGTAGCCTAGAGGTCCCTTTGGAAGCTTAGTGGAGGTCTGAACCCAAAGCCAGGCCAAAGGAGTGACCCTCGTGCGTGTGTTGGTGAGTTTTCTCGCCGTTCTGTTGGCCGTCGTTCTTCACGGCGACCGCCGTGTTCGTGGAGGCGCCCGCCGTGATGAACACGGCGACCGCCGCCAGTGCCCAGGATGCCTTCATGGCTTTGGCTTGGTTGGTTGTCGTCGTGGCGTCGTTTCTTTCGGTTCCTTTTGTCTTTCCTTAGATTCGTACTAGTTTATGTCGAATCTAACTTGGGGTTTCCTTATGGGTGGACTCGAAGGTCGTTGTGCTGTCGGAGCTATACTTGTGTCGAGCCCGGAATCCCGTTGTCTTTGCTTTGTTCCAGATCTGCGGACTAAGGCAAGTGGCGGTTCGCTCTTGCTCATCGTTCCATATTTACATTAATTATCAGCTGTTTATCTGAGTAATTAATTTGGAATGATTACTGTGTTTGTCTGGAAATGGTTTTATAAACTATTTTGGAAAATCATACAATAGGTTGTATATCTGTTAGAACGACGCTATTATTTATGATCGCCTTCCGGGCATTTATGTGGATTTATCCAGAACTGTTGTTTTGTTTGGGAACTAATTTCATAAATAAACGTGATTAAAGTAATGTTATGATAAGTTGTATATCTGTTAGAACAACGCTATCATATGTAATAATTACCGTGATGGTATTGTTGTGAAATTAATCTTAATGCTAGAATAGCATGTGGGTTAATAGGAAAACTAATCCAAGTAAGGATTAGTTGTTTCTATTATCTCTATGTTTAAGTTGATTGCCTGGATGACCTTAATGTGAATAATTGTTGTGTAGACTGTTTAGTTAACACGAGTGTTTGTGGGAACGTTAATCCAAGTAAGGATTAGTCGTTTCTTTATAACTTAATGTTCGTAAGAACTCTAATCCAAGTAAGGATTAGTCGTTTCTTTATAATTTAAAATGCGTGGGAACGCTAATCCAAGTAAGGATTTGTCGTTTCTTTAAATCGTAATATTCCTCGGGATAATTTCCGAATAATAATTTAAGGATCATGACCTATGCTTCTTATCCACCTTTAAGGATCTGAAGTGTTTAAGCGCCTTGCTAGCGCCAGTGGATGAGCTTAATAGCAGTCATGTGTATTAAGCACCTAGCTAGTGCAATTGGGGTGGACGTAACTGTCACCCTGTAAATTAAAGTGTAAGCGTTATGGCAGTGCAATCTGGGTGAACATAAGATCACCCTGTGTAACAATAACTTCCGTTGTTCTCGGAATAATATTAAGCCTCGTGTGTGCGTGTGTGTGTGTGTGTGTTTGTGTGTTGTATTAATTTGGGTCGACATAATTGTCACCCTATGATTTAAACTTTGTGACGCGCTTAATAATATTAATATATTTCAGTATTGTGTGTTTTATAATTAAATAAGATATGTGCCCGAGTGCACTTAATTAATAAATCTTCAGCGAGTAGTGCAGCTAAGTAAATAGTACAGCTAGGAAAGCTCGTCTCGACTTTTGATCAGAGTACGTTCTCTTTCCAATCTGGATTCGCTGTAAGCGATGAGGTTGGTCGTGAACCGAAACATCTTGGTCAGTTTTTAAATCTTCGTTATGTGGTTCTGTAAGATCCAGACTTGAATGTAGTACGTTCTCTTTCCAATCTAGATTCGCTGTAAGCAGTGAGGTTGGTTGTGAGCCGAAGCATCTCAATCAGCTTTTAAATCATTGTTGTTTGATTCTGTTAAACATTCCAGATTTGTCATATTTCCTTAAAGACTCAATCTCTTGGAGTCTATTTTCGAGTCGATTTCTGTGAAGATTAAGTCTTCCAGAATCTTCTCTTGTGCATACCTCTTGTTGTTATTCCGTGAAAGTGTCGGGTTATGTATCGTCCCTTCGGTTATTATTCGAGGAACAATGATAGTAAACGGTTACGATCCCTCGAACCACTCTGCTTTTTACCCTTGCTAGTCTATTCAAGTAGACTAACCCACGAACTTTGTTCTCTGCATGTGGGCTGGTGTCATCCGTTCGATTCGGCACATCAGATAGAGTGTAGATGAGAAGACTAGAAGGACTATGGAGTCGACGGTGGTTTTTCGACGTTGTTAATAATTTTTTTTAATCAGGTTGAGATCCTTGGAAGATGACCATTGTGGTCAAGATCCTTGTTTGTAATATCTTTTATAAGACTTTCGTTGTACTTTGTTTAAACTCTGTGTTTGTCCTATTCGGGATTGGGATGTAATCCCGGGACTCATGTTTTATATAAATAAGGTTATCATTTTGTATCATTATATTTCATGAATTGTATTTAAACGGTAAAGCCTTGGGTGATCTCGGTAAGGAATATTGGGGTCACTGGCGGTAATACCTTTCCAAAAGGGTTAAGTTTTGGGGGTGTTACAGATATATCCTATGCAGTTCAGCATCTTTCACAGTTTGTGAGTCAACCACGACAACCTCATCTACAAGCTGCACTACATGTTTTGAGATATCTCAAATGCACAATCAAGAAAGGATTGTTTTATCCTGTTCAACAAGGACTTAAAGTGATAGGCTTTTCAGATGCAGACTAGGGAGCATGTCTCACTACACGCAGATCATTGACAGGTTTCTGTGTTTTCCTTGGACATTCTTTAGTCTCTTGGAAAACAAAGAAACAAGCCACAATTAGTAGATCATTTGTTGAGGCGGAATACCGCAGTATGGCAACAACTATTGCAGAGCTAGTTTGGACTGGCTACATGATGAAAGATTTGAAAGTGAGTATTCCTTTACCTATTACTCTTTTTTGTGATAATAAAGCAGTACAACAGATAGCCGCAAATCCATGTTTTCATGAGAGGACGAAGCATTTGGAGATAGATGTTTATTTTACTCGTGAAAACGGGCAATTTGGATTTCTTCAGACAGCATACATCCACACCAACTTGCAGCTAGCTGACATTTTGACAAAGGCACTTGGAGCTCACCAACATCAATTTCTTTCACTCAAGTTGGGTTTGGTAGATCTTCCAACTTGAGGGGGGAATATTGAGTTATGTGTCACTAATGTGGCAGTATTTATGTGCCTGAGTTGAAGAGTCACTGACGTGGCTCATGTAGGTTGTTAGTTAGAGATGTCAGAGTTAGTTAGAGTGACTGGTGAATCCGGTTTTGTTCACTGGCTATAGGGAGTCATTTAGTTGTACATAAATAGGTTTCTTCTGCTTTTGTTGTATTCATTCAATCAAATACAAAGTGAAATTTACACAGATCATTGAGCTTCTCTTTCTTCTCCAATGGAAGAACTCAAACACATTCGATCCTAAATTCTATTCTAACCCATGGACCACGTGGTCGGGCGCCTTTGAGCGACCGAGAATCGGCTTAGGCAAGAGGGTCGCTTGGGTGGTAAAAGCCATAGCCATTGCAGGTCAACTTAACAAACACTTAAAAAAAGGCAAAGTCCCAAGATAATTGGAGATCACATAACTTGCTGGACAATTACTCTGTAAGCTTAATTTGCAATTAAGAGTTGCTGATGCTTTAATGTGATCGAAGGGAAGTGCGAGTATTTATAGTGGTAGAAATGGATATTTTGGGTTCCACGTTGCTCTGAAAAGCCACTAACATAACATAACCCGAGTCCACTTGTCCACACAAGGTGCAAGTGTAGAGTTGGGGGTAGTGTTGGACTTGTTAGTGACCACTAACATAACATAACTCGGGTCACTTGTGGGCCAATAATTTGTCTTAGGTCTTGATCTATTGATGAAATTTCTTTTGCTTTTAGGGCTGTTTCTGGGACCTTCTTCTGTCACCATCAATGGTGCTTAAACTTGGAAGTTTTGGGTATGGGTAGAGTTTAGTTGCGTAGCTAGTGAGGTGGTTGATAATCAAGCACTTAAATTGTGAGGTTGTAATTTGAGAAAGAGCGCATTGTGATGATACATCCTTTTTTATTTCAAATCAATTCCACGTACATCATTTTACTATTTTAGATGTGAATCCGGTGAGAAAGGGCGCTTAGGTGAGTACGTGAGATTACTCACATACAGACAAAATTTCATGTATGTAGGTGCATGAATTTTCACTTACACATATTCACATATATACTAAAAAATATATGCCCATACAAGCAAAAATCTATGCACATCTTGAGGTGTGTATGAACTTTTGTCGTTATGTGCACGAGTTTTAACTTATAGATAGTCACGTACATAGTAAAAAAAGTATATGCACATATAGGCAAAAATCCTTACACATTGTGATGTGCATGAACTTTTTCCTATAAGTGCATGAGTTTTCACTTACACATAGTCACCATATAGTCACAAATTTATGCACATACATGCAAAAGTCCATTTACATCCTGAGGTGTGCATGAATTCTTGCTTGTATGTACATGAGTTTACCCTACCAAAATCATGCACATATAGTCAAAAATCCATGCACATTCGGCATTTTCACATTCTCACCTAAGCGTCCATTCTCACATGAACCTTTTTCCTTTTTATTTAAATGGTTTGCTTGACTTTTATTTTTATGTTATTAATGATAAAATTATTGTTTTAAATATGTGTAAATGAGAATCAACCAAGTAAACTCATGGATATCAACTGCAGTTTTAAAAAAAAGTTTATTTAGAAAAACAATTCAACATAAAATGTGATGGAACGAGTTTTTATCCTTGATATTAAATAAAAATAATTATTCTATAATCTATTTCTTTTCTTTTATAAAGGAAATTTAGTATGAGTGATATATAGTGCCCTAATCCAAGTACAAGAAAGACTTCAGAGTTCAAGAAACATTTAAAGAGAATTTACATACATCTAAAGGAAAGTAGTAGAAGCTTGAACTTACGACATGTCAGACCGAGAACATATCATGGTCAAATCGACCAACCCAATGAGATATGATAAAATCCATTTTAATTATTTATCTATAAAGAAATCTCATAATTTGCCATAAATAGTTGATGATATTGATCTTTTACATGCTTTCATTTCAGCTTGTTTATTTTAGTTAAGGTATCGTATATAATATATGTATTTATATTATTAACTAACATAGTATCCGTGCCATGCACGGGATTCAGATTTACTAAATATTTTTAATAACGTGAAAATTAATGAAGTCAATAAGTTTCATGGTACTAAAAGTATGATTAGTTTTTATACATTAGCATCGCATAGAAATTGTCATGCTATAGAAAATACAATAATAGCTTAAAAGTGCCACCGTGATAGTTCAAGCTAAAGTTGGATGAAATAGAAATCAAATTTAGTTATATTGAAAAAATTGGAAATATGAAATACTTTACCATGGATATTGTTTTTAAAATCATTTTAAATAAGTATGTTCAATGAAACTATTTCTACTAACTAACATAAATATATAGTGTATGTCATATTATTAATATAAAATAATATTGTGTCATCTTATATTATAAATGATTTTGGATAAGTATGTTCCAAATTTCGCTAACACTTTTTCCCGATCTTTGTTTTTTGTTATCATATGTTAGCTTGTTTATTTACTCATAAATATTTATCTAATAGTAAATTTTGATTAATCATATTTAATTATGTATAACGATTTGCGACAAATGGAGCTTTCTTTAAACTATATAAGGGAGACATGATCTTTCAATAGGATGATCAATGTGAACAGTCTTTGTCAGAGCTGAAACAGTACTTGCAAAAGCCCCCTATCTTGACAGTCATCGAGAATGGAGAGGAGTTGACTCTCTATCTAGTAGTTTCAGAGTGTGTCATGAGTGTTGTCCTTGTCAAAGATATTGAAGGGACATAGCAGCCCGTGTACTACGTAAGCAAGACAAGGTAAAAACCATGAACCCCCCGATGGACATGCTATTGATAGCTCTGATCGTCGCAACTCAAAAGTTGAACCACTACTTTGAAGCTCGCCCTATAACAATGATGTCAACTTTACCTATCAAAGTATTGTTAGTTGGCTCAGACTTATCTAGTAGGGCGGCTAGATGGGCCGTGGAGTTGGGGCAATACGAACTGTGTTTTTTACTCATAATCACAATAAAAGGGAAGGTCATGGATGACTTTGTTGCATAGTTCTTTGGGGAGGACCCCAAAGAGGACAACAAAATCTTCCGAGTGCAAGTAAAATAGAAACAAAGATGGGAACTTCGGGTGGACGGCTCACGCAACAGAAAGGGGGAAAGAGGTGGACTAGTCTTGACGTCTTCTATAGGGGAGGTCATCCAGAACGGTGTAAAGTTGGGATTCATAGCGACCAAAAATGAAGTAGAAGAGAAGCTCTGATTCCGGGTTTAACTGCTGCATGAAATAGAGGAGAAACAAATTTGGTTATCTTCTCTAACTCTCAATTGATAGTGAACCAAGTGACAGGCAAGTATGGTTCCAAGTCGACGCCTATGTTGGCATACATGGAGAAAACAAGATGTTTGTTGGCAATATTTTGAGAATATACATGATGCACCATGTACCCTGAGAGCATAATGAAGTTGTTGATGTCGTCGCCACTCTGGCATCGTCAAGCTCTAAAGAGGGAAGCAAGATTGTTCACATCGGCCTACTGGAGGTACTGAGCATTGAAAGGGAGAAAACAACCTTAGTGGATGTTGAGCCTAGTTGGATGGATCTGATTTATGATTACTTGACTCGCGACGTACTCCCTGCCGATAAGAAGGAGGCACATTTGCTGAGGCTGAAAGTTGTAAGGTTTTGGTCTCTCCATAGGGTATCTTACATGAAGTCGTACACGGGTCCTCTCATGGCAGAATAGAGGTTGCTTGTATGTATGGTGGTGTTGTAGTCGGCCAATCTATGTTGTGTGTGAATGTGTGTTGTTACTAAGTCGTGATTTTGTTGTGTTTGTTTGATTATCAGAGTAAACTTTCTACGTCAATTGAGTTTATACTTTGGTTAAACTTTGTTTGTAATTTTTCTGTTTAGTTTCATGATTTGTGATTCAATTGCGGGTTCTTTTCTGAGATTGCACTTTTAACCCTTATTACTTTGAGTATTTTCTATTTGGTTTCATTTTCTTTCGATTATAGGTTTTAGTTCAGCATAATTTCAAAAGCTAAATGAAGGAGTTGAAGGTGCTGGATAGTGGTGCTAATTTTGCTTTGGAGTTTCCTTTTGTATTTCGCCTTGTACTCTAACATTATTGATGAGTCTAGTTGACCTTGGGTTAGACATTCATTTCATTTCCACCATTAATTGTATTGGTTCCAGTCTTAAATCGCTTTCGCTGTCATTGTTATTCCGTATATTTCCTTTGCTTGGTTGGTTCCGTGGGGAATCCTTGACGCTGTGACGCCACGAATTTGGGGGGATGTTACATCACCTCCCGTGAAACACTAGTTAGGGAGTAATCCAATATGAGTAGAGTCCCAAAGAGCGACTCTAGAGTCAGATTCCCATCACGTTCATTCAGCGAGAGATGTACAAACCGTGCACGAAGAAGCAAGACCGTGCGCGTCGTATTGTAGCAACCCGGGATAGAAAAACGAAAGTGCACGGAGGTGAATGTGCTCGTGCGTCAAAACGCACAGATCGTACTTCTACTTCTGTACATATTCTCGAAAAATCACCGTCACCGCATGACTGTGCGAAAAAAAGCACGAACCGTGCGTTAGCCTCTACAAGGACAGTACACGATGGAAAATATGGTCCGTGCGTCCAGGAACATGGACCATGCGAAACGTTTTGTAAACCACTATGCATCGTACAATGCAATATACATGTAGTACCACCCGGACTGTGCGACGAAGTGCACGGGCCGTGCACACCTATTTGTACTTAGAAGAGGTCCGTGCGCGCGCGAATGCACATCATGACCCGCACCGTGCATTGTTGCTCCCCAATGGTCTAGGCTATGAATCGTTGGGCCGACTAAATCAAGTCACAAAGCATCAAATCGAGATAGGCTTTCGAATCCTTTACCCTCGATCGAGTCCAAAGGATTCGAGGGGCCAAATGAGGAGGTGATTTCTTGTTTTGATATTCCAATTTAATATTTTAACCCATTAATGATATAAATTAATTATTATAAGATATGTGGCATATTTATCAAGAAGGCCCATAAAAGAAGATGCACTTTTTATTTATTTTCTTAATTAGGCAATGTATTTATTCCGCCCTTGGAACCCTAATGACTTTTTACATTTAATTCACAAATATTACGTCGTAATCTCACTTAAGCGTCGGAGGAAAAATGGGGATCCAAACCTTGCTCATTGACACGTTTTTGAGCGCAGATTCGAGACGTTTGAACTTCGATCAAGTTTTTCTCATCCAGGTCGATAATTCATCATCAATTACGTATTGAGTGATATAAGTTTATGCTACTACATGGAGTTATGTATTTTATATTATATATGAATAATACGTATAGTGTTTACTCATCATACGGCTTATAATTTAGAAATGACACCACATGCATATTAATATTATACGTATAGTGTTTACTCGTCATACGTATAGTGTTTGCGAATTGTGGCTCTCAATCTGCCACTCAAGCCTTGCTTTTCTCTTCACTCAAACTCTTGGCTGCTCTCCTCCGCTATCGCCCATGGTGGAGCTCCAGAGAGCTCTCTCCCCTTTTTTCCTCTAAATTATAGCTCCCCTTTCCATTGCCTCTCCTCCCTTCTTTTTAACCTAATCCCCTTTTTATACTCTAGAAATGGGCCTTAGGCCTCTTATTGTTAATGGGCCTTTAAGCCTAGCTTTATTGAGCCCCTACAACCACATATTAATATTATGGGATCTTCCTTTTATAATTTGAGTTATGTGTATATATAATTGCATGTAAATTAACATGATCGAGCACATATAAAGTTAGAAAGAAGGCAAACATAAAATCACAAGGTACATATATTGATCTGATGCATCAAGTAGGAGTACATGATAGAGTACTAGGCCGATTGAGTTAAACCGTCCGTAAACCACTAGTAGGAAGTGGCCGGTAAGGATTACAATTAATACTTAGCCTTATTTAATTAGTACATGCATTGAATTGATACACCTTGATTATTGTAGATAGATAGATAAGGGTTTAATTTAGCAACCGCAGTTAGCAGCTGGGCGGAGGATGACACCGCGAAGAACGAGTCCCTTCTTGAGCTGGCAATTGGTCTCCTGCATGCCGAACTCGACCTTGGTCTCGCACGCGCACTCTGAAGGAGATCGGAACTTTCCAACCGAGACCTGGGTCCACCCCTTTCCTCTGAGCTGGTCCAAGGACTTGCTGCTCTCAGTCTTGCATCCTTTGGGATTGGTAAGGCTAAACTTCACCGGGTGGCAGCTGAATCCGTCCGCACAGGGTTTCATCTGGAGGTCGAACAGAACTTCGTATTCCGTGTTGGGTGTCAGCATCTTTGCATTGAAGCTTCCTTTCACCTCCAGCCAGTTTGCTCCTCGAAGCTCAGCCACCTCAACGCTTTCACCACAGCTACACGTACGTACGTACTATAATTAAATTAAACCAACAATATATTATTAATTACTAAGATAACATATATATATATACCTCAGTTTCTCAAACTTGTAGGTCCAGTTCTGGCAGTTGGAACTCCCGGCAACGCTAAGAGCTCTGGCAAACAGCTCCGCGCACATGTGGTGCTTCGCATCCAGCCAAAACTTCTGCATATGTTATAAAAGTGTTAAACAAATTAAATATATGTTTACAACATCAAGGTAATTAAAGGTATGTATGTACGCCAGTTTGTTTTTAATTCTATATATATATATACCTTGTTACACTCAACAACAACACCTTTGTTAAGCATGCAAGAGACCTCTTTGTCGGAGAGATGATCGACGCAGTGGTTGTGGCGTTTCATCACCTCCCTGCATTTGTTGTGAACGGATTGCACTCCACAGTGGGCCTGCATCTTGACCGGTCGAACTGATTTATATTATTAGGAATGTAAGCTAAGCGCTTGAGATTTCTATGTTGACGACTGTGTTTGCTTGAGATAACCAATGCTGCGGAGGAGGCTTTATATAGGAGTTGGACGTCAGGCATTTCAAGCGTAAGATCGATATATGCATCATCTGTGGAATCTGCTTTATATCATGTCATGGCCTTTAATTATTCTCCACTTATAAAGATGGGTTCTCGGATTCGTTGCTATAATTATATATTATCAAATAAGAACAAAAACCGTAAGTAGTTGTCAGTGTCATTGTTTGTTACCGACTTTGGTGTGGATCTATCTTATGGTCCACACCCGTGCTACTGATAATCCACTTGTTGATTTAGATCCAGAGATCGACAAGACGTTCCACAGGAACCACAGAGAACACACCACCCCACAAGCTGCAATGGGTGACCAAACGCTTCGGCAATTGACTGCGCCGAATCTGACTATGCAACCACTAGCTGTGACAATCCCCGCCATAGGAGATGGCGTGAATTTTGAACTGAAGCCGGGGCTGATTCATTTGCTCCTGTCATTCCATGGACTGAGTGGAGAGGACCCAATCAAGCACATGGGTAAATTCCACATTGTCTGCATGAGCATGAAACCGGCGAACGTCACTGAGGAACAAATCAAGATGAGAGCTTTCAGGTTTACCCTCAAAGACGCTGATGATGACTGGTATTACCATCTGCCTACTGGAAGCATAGACACGTGGAACAAACTACATAAGGCGTTTCTCGAAAAGTATTTCTCTGCAAAGAAGGCAAACAGTTTGAAAAAGGCTATAAGCAACATCGAGCAGGAGGCTGACGAGACCCTTTATGAGTACTATGAGCGGTTCAAGAGACTTTGCTCAAGCTGTCCGTTCCACGGGTACACCAATCAAGACCTGGTGCTTCATCTTTACAATGGTTTGCTGGATAATGAGAGACGAATTGTCGACGCTGCTTGTGGAGGCAACATTCTCAACACAACACCAACGACAGCCATGGAAAAGATTCAGGAGATGGCAGAGGGGACAAGAAATTTCGGTAGAACTTCTACCAAGAGAGGAGTCAATGCCGTGAACTCCAATCACTCTGAGCTAGCGAGCGAGATTTCTGAATTGAAGGACATGGTGAGGAGACTAACGCTGCAAGGAACTCTTCAACAACTCAAAGCACGTGGGATTTGTGCTGACCAATTCCACCCCACCGATGCATGTCCTCAATTGCAAGATGATCTGAATGCTGAGGTGAACCATGTAGGAGGTTATGGACCTCCAAGACCTCGGAACGATCCCTACTCCAGCACATATAATCCGGGATGGAGAGACCACCCCAATTTCAGATGGATGGATCAACCGAATCAACAACAACAACCTCATCCTAGACCTCAATTTCTACAAAGGTCACAAGATCAACAACCTGGTACATCTGCTTCAACTGAAGATATGCTCCAAGCCTTGACTAAACATTTCGCCACACATGTTCAAGCTACGGCATCGAGTATCAAGAACCTAGAAACGCAGATGGGACAAATGGCTGAAGCGATCACTAGAATTGATGCAAAAACTTTGGGAAATCTACCATCTCAAACGGTAGTGAACCCACGAGCAAATGTTAGTGTTGTGATGCTTCGAAGTGGAAAGCAATTGCCTGTCGCTCCTATTGCTGAGAAGGACGATTCAGGAAAAGGGGAGTTTCTGGAGGACCACCGCACCCAGTGGCAAGAGGACCGCACCCGCGGTGAGAATACAGAAGAGGACCTGAACATTCTGTTGAAGCTACCGCACCCAGCGGTGGGACCTGCCGCACCCCGCGATGACCATGCTGTTTCTCGAGAAAATTCTGGGGATACACCGCACCCCGCGGTGGAGGCTGACCGCACCCGCGGCGGGTCTCCTGGAGCTGCCAAAGAGCCATACATCAACACCTATGTTCGTCCATACTTCCCTCCTCTCGGTTATGAGAAGCCACCCGCCCCATTCCCATAGTGATAGATCCATGACCCGTTCATTGACGGTGAAGGACGAAGAGGGAACAATGGGAGTGCACTCGAGGAGGGCGAAGACGACGAGTTCATGGAAGAAGAAGGAGGGCAGCGACCGCCGCCCCCTTTACGGCGACCGCCGCCGGCCACCAAGAACACGGGAGAAGAAGCAGAGGTGCGGCGACTGCCGCCCCCTTTACGGCGATCGCCGCCCACTTTCCGGCGCCCGCGGCCCCCCTTCCGCCGCCCGCCGCCTATGGAGAATCCAAAGACTTGCCTACGGCAAATGAAGGCGACCGCCGTTTAATTACGGCGACCGCCGCATTTCCCACTTTCGGTCTGCGTCAGCGATCTCCTTCCGTCGTTTGCTGAACAATTTTATTATTATTTTAATTATTGCTTTGTTGCTATATAAACCTTGAAACCCTAGTTTTTAATGTTACGTTGAATTTGAGTAGTAAAGTTGAGTACGCTCCTTCCCTTGAGTTCTAACGTCAACTCTTCGATCCCACGGATCGTCTATCCCGTAGCTCGTCGCTTTGAGCAATTGTTCATCGTCTCTTCGGTGTTTGTGATCATCTCTTTGATCCTTTCGTTCATCACTTTGAACGTGTTTGAGGGTTATCTCTTTAACCCTAGGAAAGCCATCACTTTGGCTATGGAAGAGAAGGAATCGAATTCAAGCTTGAGGAATCAAAGATCCTGCGTTACAGACAACACTCCAGTTGATCCTTCGCATCAACTGGCATCAGAGTCATTTCCAAGCTAAGTTTATTCTTCTCTCTTATTGTGATTCTTGAAATTTTACCGCTTGCAAACCCTAGAAATTTTTTTTCTAGCCACCACCCATTACCGTTCGCCACCACCACCGATCGCCACCACCACCGTCCGCCGCCGCCTATCTCACATTCACGACTAACCCTAATTCCCTTAGGTTTTGATTACTTGTTCCCCAATCCTACCATCTACCCTCTAGCAATTTTTGTTTCCTTTGATTGCATATTTGATTTCCTTGTTCTTGTTGATCAAGTCTTGCTTCCCTTTGGATTAATTGCTAGATTAGTTGTTAGATTTTTTTTTCCTCCTAGTTGCTTGTCTCTTCTTTCTTTTCCTGCACTTGCTTGTGTGGTTCTTTCTTACTTGATTCGCCATCATATCAGCACAAAACAAAAAACAAGGTGTGACCGTATAAACAAAACACACATACTATTCTCACCTTCCAACAAACAAAAACATAAAGGTTTGGGAAGACGGAAGCCTCAAAAACAAAAAAATACAAAGAGTAGGAAGAGAACGCACCATACGGTCATACTCCATCTTCTCGTCTTTCATGTCTCTATGCAACTCTCATTGAAAAGGGCAAAATTTTCAACTCTCTTGTGCTTAATTCTAAGAAACTTGATTTGATTTGCTTGCACTTGGAAATTTGTGTGTTGTTTGGGATTTGAATTGCTAGTTCTTGCTTTCTTGCCTTCCGTTCAAGCCTCTCCCTCCTCACGTGCAACCCAAATTAGTACGCCCCGCGGAAAATTTCTTGGGTCACTTTTGAGACAAGGACTTGACTTGGACTTGTTCTTTTGCTTGGTGCGCCTTACTCCTTGTGTTATATGCTTCGTATAGGTACTATGGAGATTCCTACGACATGCTACTCTCCTTCTACGGGCCACCGCAGCCCCGGACACATAGACTCCGTCTATGAGCAAATTGACCAACTTCATGCTGTGAATGACTCGCTTCATGCTACGAATGCCACCCTGCACGCGTCAAATGAAGATCAAGCCCAACAACTCGCCGCGAAAGATGCTGAGCTTTCTCACCTTCATCGGGCCTTGAGTGACATGAGGTGGCCCAAGGTTGACCCAATGTTGAACCCTCCGGCCACCACTAGCCGGCCAATGGACCGCAAGGGTTCCCTTCTCAATGTCCTCTTCTCGAACACCTCCGGCTACGAGTCTTTTGACGAGGACACACCCGACGTCGGACCGATATTTGACACCTACGACGATGAGGAGGAGGAGGAGATGGACAGCTATATTTACAGCCCCATGGATGATCAAGGCAACGTGCCCCTTAGTTGGGTTACTCGCCGTGTTCTTACCGCCAAAGAAGGTACCTTACTTGACCAACGTGAAAATTTATGTCATACTAAATGTGCGGTCCAGGGTGCTTCTTTGAGTGTCATTATAGATGTTGGGAGTTACCGCAACATCATCAATACAAAGGTGATCCAGTACTTCGCGTTTGAGACGCCCCCACAACCCGACATCCATGGCACATGCGAGAACCGACTTCTCTTAGCCCGGTCCCGGGATGTCTCTCCAATGATTCAGGGACGTCTTCCTTGCTTTTTACTTAAACCTTTTGCGTGTCTCTTAAATGTTAAGGCTTTGGTTGATTTACCCCCTACGGTGTCTACTCTTTTGCATGAACGCAACGCAAGCCGGCGTACCATGGAGTTTGAGCCTGGAGGCTTGGTATGGTTGCACTTGCGTCGCGATCTCTTTTCATTCAAGCGACGCCACAAGATGGATGCTCGAGGTGATGGTCCATTTCAGGTGCTACAACGCCTTGGTGCCGACGCCTACCGCTTGAATTTACCCGATGACTATGGTGCGCATTCGATTTTCAACGTCGTTGACCTGCCTCCTTATACGTCTCATGCTTCTGACGACAAGGACAAAGCGGGGATACTTCGCAACCAAGAAGGGGAGATTGATAGCTCTATGACCCGCTCATTGACGGCGAAGGACGAGGAGGGAACAACGGGAGTGCACTCGAGGAGGGCGAAGACGACGAGTTCACGGAAGAAGAAGGAGGGCAGCGACCGCCGCCCCCTTTACGGCGACCGCTGCCGGCCACCAAGGACACGGGAGAAGAAGCAGAGGTGCGGCGACCGTCGCCCCCTTTACGGCGACCACCGCCCACTTTTCGGCGCCCGCCGCCCCCCTTCCGGCGCCCGCCGCCTATGGAGAATCTGAAGACTTGCCTACGGCAAATGACGGCGACCGCCATTTAATTACGACGACCGCCGCATTTCCCACTTTTGGTCCGCGTCAGCGATCTCCTTCCGTCGTTTGCTGAACAATTTTATTATTATTTTAATTATTGCTTTGTTGCTATATAAACCTTGAAACCCTAGTTTTTAATGTTACGTTGAATTTGAGTAGTAAAGTTGAGTACGCTCCTTTCCTTGAGTTCTAACGTCAACTCTTCGATCCCACGGATCGTCTATCCCATAGCTCGTCGCTTCGAGCAATTGTTCATCGTCTCTTCGGTGTTTGTGATCATCTCTTTGATCCTTTCGTTCATCTCTTTGAACGCGTTTAAGGGTTATCTCTTTAACCCTAGGAAAGCCATCACTTTGGCTACGGAAGAGAAGGAATCGAATTCAAGCTTGAGGAATCAAAGATCATGCGTTGCAGACAACACTTCAGGGGTTGTTCGCATCACAGAGGCGCTTAAGGAGAGGAGAATTATCGACGACAAGGACCTCTTCGAGACGTTTAGCAAGTGCGAGGTAAACATCCCTTTACTCAAACTTGTTAAAAGTATTCCCAAATATGCTCGTTTCTTGAAGGAACTTTGCATAATCAAGAGGAAACAGAAGCAGAAGCAAAAGAAGCAGGTCCAGGTGAGAGAGCAAGTATCTGTTGTATTTCAAAGGCGCCTGCCCAAGAAGTGCAGTGATCCAGGTATGTTTTCTATCCCCTGCGTCATTGGTGAGACAAAGATTGATAAAGCTATGTTAGATCTTGGTGCAGCTATTAATGTCTTACCATTGTCATTTTATGAGTCTCTTGGTCTGCCACCATTACAGGACACTAGGCTAATTATTCAATTAGCTGATGGAACCAATGTCTACCCGAAAGGGGTTGTTGAAGATGTCCTTGTTATGGTAGATAAGCTGATTTTTCCCACTGATTTTTATGTGCTCGATATGGGTGGGGGTACAGGTGCACATATGTTGTTAGGTAGACCATTCATGAAAACTGCAAATACCACAATTGATGTCAGAAGTGGGAAATTAACTATGGAATTTGATGGGGATGGAGTTGAATATAACATATATGATATGAAATCTGTCATTAACACCTCTTTAAACTTTGTTGATGTAATGAGTCCTAACCCTTTGGATGAATTGCAACCTATAATAGAGGATCCCATAGTTGACTTGCCTGTCGATATTCCTGTATATTCTAATATGCAGGAAGTCATGGCTTTATTGGATGAGAATGGTGATTCTCCCACTTCTCTTTTGGACAGTTGCCCCACTTTACTGACTCCACAGGGCAAGAAGCCTTTTCCTTTTGTTGTGCAGAATGAACAGTCGGAGGTTAAACACCCCCCTGATCGATCTAAGTATGGGGGGAAGGCAACTAAGAAGGTCAAGGTGGAGGAGCCGCTGAAGAAGAGGAATGGTCTAAGGTTCAAGCCTTTCCATGATTGGTTCAGAAAGGAGGTGATGAATGAGAGGGTTCCTAAGGAACCTGATGCTGTGGATTGAGATTGTCTGAGTCCCATGTCAAGCCAACGATATTAACTAAGGCGCTGCTCGGGAGGCAACCCGAGTTCTTTCTTTCTCTTATCTTTGTGGTTTCATAGCTAGGTAGTTTGTTTTTGTTTTTTTGTTTCGTTTCGCCTGTGCACTAACACGCAGGTACGAAAGAAAAGGTTCAATGGAGGGTTCTGGAGAGCTCACCGCACCCCGCGGTGAGCAGCCCACCGCACCCGCGGTGGGCACCCCTTTACTTTCTGCTTTTCTAAAAAAAAAAAAATCCCAAAAAAACCTTAAACGGGGATAAAAAAAATCGAAAAAAAAAATCGAAAAAACAACAAAAAAGAGTTCTACTGTAGGCCAGCTGTCCAGAGTTCCCCATGGAGAGACGGTGCGCATCATGTTGTCAAAGGAGGAGACATTAGCCCTACACATTATTTGGCAACGATGATGGCCCTACAATTGACAGTTGAGGAGGAGGAACACTAGAGCCCCCATCACGATTACATCTGGGCTCCACCGTGTGTTCGTTGAAGGTCGTGCATCCCCGACATCTTTGCAAAGCCACTACTCACCAAAGTGGTTTCCTCTTGGTTGCACGGTAGGAGAAAACTATGGAGTTGATGAAGACACCCGCCCAACACTGGAGACCTGGGCGTTACTGAGTATACCGCCAACAACAACGAAAGTGTCCAAGCAGCTCGGCAACGTTGTGAGTTATTTTTTTGCTTTTCCTTGTACTTCTATTCTTTTTGTCTTTCATTACATTGAGGACAATGCAATGTTTAAGCATGGGGGAGTGTTCTATACTTGCTATGCCGTTGAGGAGAAAGAAAAAGAAAAAAGCCAAAAATTTGAAAAAAGGCTAAAATAGAAATCCTGGGATAGGTCGAAAACCTGAAAGGGCGGCCTAGGTAATAAGCAGGTGGCTTGGACCAGCATTAGGCTGGGGTAATATGAGGTCAAGAGTGACGTGAGTTTATGTGAGCCCATCTATTGAAAAATGAAATGAGTGGCTTGGTGAAAACCCAAAAGGGCGCCTTGGCAAAATGAGTGAAAAGAATAAGAGTGATTTTTAGGAATCATCATTTTACCTGGCGTGGTGACATAAGAAGAGGTGATATAAGGAGGATTCGGGTAGGTCACTCTGGGAGGTATAAGAAGATAGATGGGAGACTAGGATTAGAACTTATTCACTCTATGGTGTTCGGGATAATCTTGGGGGAAGTACTCTGCTTTCCTTTAAGTTTGATTGTGTGGGGTGTTGATTTGAGGAGTTGTATGTTATGTTTTGCATCACTTGATTGGTTGTCTTGGAGTTTATTGTTGATGTGTTGTAACTACTAGTGTCATATTTTCTTGTGCTTCCTGAAGCCTTGGGGTTGAATTTGGAGGAGTAGGTTGACTTTAGCTTACTCGAGGACGAGCAAGGTTTAATCATGGGGGAATTTGATATGTGATATATTGTATAGCGCATCTAGTGGTTATTAGCATGATTTAGATGATGTTTGGATATGATTTGATGGTAATTCTGTAATCCGGAAGAGAAGACTAGAAGTGAAGAAATCATGGGATTTACAGAGGTTTGAAGTGCATTGAAGAGTAGAATGACAGTGTGTTGAATTCAATTGGTTCGTTCTCTCTACTCCGATGTCCAAATGGAGTGATTCCAATTCGAGGAGTTAGATCTTGAAGTCTACTGCATGTCCTCAAAATATGAGCGCAATCCGAGTTGGGAATCAAAATTTATGGCGTTTTTACGGAAGTATCACAGAAGCTGAAGAAGACACTGTCACCGCACCCGCGGCCAATATACCGCCCCCCGCGGCAAACCTTACAGAGAAGAGGCCGTGATTCTGGAGTACCACCGCACCCCGCGGTGACGACGCGCTGAAGACTTTTCTCGGCTTATTTCCGAGATCTTTTATCTGTTTTTATTTTATTTCTGAAACTTTGTTTTCAAGTTTGTTATTTCATTTTATTTAATTTCTGAATTATTTGCCCTAGTATTTAAGGTTATTTCTAAGACTTTGTTTAAGAGAACCCTAGTTGCCACCTATCTTAGTTTTTCTCTCACAAACCCTATGAAGAACTAAGCTTCCATTGTTGCACTTGACGTTTTGAAGCCTTCAATTGATTGGTTGTGAGTTTTCTACTCTTGTTCGTTTTCCTATCTAGTTGGATTAATTCTCTTATGCTTGCATGTTTATTGGTTTATGTTGATTTATCTAGAGTAGCTACCTAGGTCTATTGATATCTTCCTAATTGTTAGGACTTGTGATTCCGGGCTCGGGTTGCATATCTAGTAGCAAACACGATTTACATAAGCGGGTTGCGAGTGTTCATCGTGAGAGAGAGTTAATTGCATGCTACAGTAACGGGTTGTTTCTACTGCATGTATCTTGTTGAATCCTTGGTTTAATGTTATTGTTTTATTGAGTCTTGAAGGTTTTCGGATTTGATTTGGTAATAAGTACTATTAGGGCTGGTAGAACTAATAGTTACCTAAGACCGGGATAAGGACAACTATAGGAAAGATAAGAACTTGAGACTAATAGAATTCAGTGATCAACCATATCTCTTGTTGTGTGGATCTTTGTCAGGTGTAGCGCTTTTCCCAATCATATTCACAACCTTTGCCTGCGAATCTGTTTACTTGTCTACTTGTTATTTGGTTACGAAAATCATACAAACCCCCCCTAGTTCCTAGTTGGTGACTTGCAATTACTTGAATTGATAATCTGATTCTCGGTGGGATTCGACCCTTACTTGCCCAAACTACTTGTTTAGGTTTGTTAGGATTATTTTGTTTAGGTGTCACGACAACGCCTATCAACTAACAACACCATATTTCCACTATTGAACTCAACCTTTGTTCTAGCCTTCTTCCTTTTATTTGGAGTTCCCCTTTTCATCATCTTAATGGTTTCACCATTGTTCGATTCCGGATCTCCAAGGGATATATCAAGCAATCGAGCAATGTCAGATATGATCTCATCATGTTCATGATCAACCTCAAACTTATAGCAAGTACCTGTAATAGGAGTTGGTGGAGTGTCTTTGTATATGTTGGATCGTTAGAGTTACATCTGAGGGAACAAAGGCTTTGTTCCCACAGAAGGCACAGCGGAACAATATAGCAGGAAAGATAACGAACGAACTCATGATATATAGTGGAAACCCTGATTGGCAAAACTAGCTTCTCAAGGAAAAACCACTACCTTCAAGCTTCCGCTTGAGAGGATTTTGAAGCGTCTACTTATCTTATTGATTTCTTGTTCGATTACACTTGTATCCTGGACTTCAACCTCTAGACTTCCCACCTAGATTTGAAACCTCTTCTACAACGATGAATCGAACTCAACCCTCAAAGACTCACAAACACTGCACTCTCTTTTTCTTTTCTTTTCGTTTGATGTCCCGAGTTCGTACATAGAAATGAATCCCACACTCCTATAAATACAACTCGTCTAAACCCTAATCGTAACAAGATAAGATTTCTCCAAATAAGGTAACAAGAAGATATGATTTGATTGAAGAAATAATATCCCAACCGTCTATATTAATTAAAGAAAAGATTCCTTAAATTAATATAACCAGATAAGATATAATCCCCTCTCTCCAATTATCTTATCTTAGGAAAGATTTCCTAAGATAAAACAATCGGGCTTCTCTCTCTCCATATCTTCTCGATCGGCTTTAATCCTTGCAGCCGAAGTCTTTCATCCTTTATCGCGTGTGCTTCTTGATTTGTTTCCATAATTCAGCACGCTGGATTTCTTCCTTCCATTCACAGCTTTGATCTTGTTCGTCACGGTTGTTCCTTGAGAGGTAACAAAGCACATGAACAGAGCTTTGTTCCCTCTGCGATCCTTTGCTGTAATGGTTCCCTAAGATAACTGTCTTTGTTCCTGAAACACTTAGTACCCAGATTAGTTGAATGTTTGTTACCATCAAAACCTAAGGAATTCAACAAATTTCCCCTTTTTGATGGTGACAAACACCCTTGACAATAAAGCATACACGTACGAGATAAAGACAGTTATGGAGAGAAAGTCTTCCCACTAAGGCAGTATTAGTTCCCCCTCAACTCAGCAACATATGAAACCATGTTCTGTTCCCCCTTAACCAAAGCTACCTGTCATTTTCCCCCTTTTGGCATCATCAAAAACATAGGTAAGGAGATAGAGAGAAAACGACTACATCAAGATGAGCAACACCCCCTTTTGCATTAGATTGAAACGCACAAACATAGACTGCATGTAAAGACAACTACAAAATAAGCAAAGATAACACATATGATCAACATGCCAGTCAATGGAAACACATGAGACAGAGACAAGGAAAATCAAGAAGTAAGGGATAAATGTGCTAGGGAACAAAAGAGGGATTGGTTAGCCAGAGAACGACGAATCAAGTACCACTGGTGCCTATAGAGGGATCCGGAGTATGAGTAGCCGTTAGAGCATGCACATCCTCCATAAGTCGCCTTTGTTGTTCTGCCAATCAACGATATTGCGCGAGACAAACTCTTCACGGCCCTTCGCAAATCTGTTCCCCTTCAGACCCAACCAGCACCTTTTTGCAACACAAACTGCTTCTTGTGTAGCTTACTAGCATCCAACCGCCGGTAGAAGAAAGATGCATTTGTCCCCTCTTTGTGTTCCCTGTGGTGTTCCAGTTTTTGTTTTTTTTGAAACAGCACACGGGAGTAACATGACAACTTTGCAGAGAACGCCATAGATAGGAGGGGAGAAAACACAAGAATCCTTTTTCATATCTTTTCAAGTATTAAGGATAATGATCCCAATCTTCTTCTTTCCTTCTTTTACCAAAGATCACAGCCAAGAAGATATTTTCCAAAAATAAATCTTGTAAAAGATTCTGTCCAAATCCATCAAAGCCCACAAAATCTCAAGCGCAACAACCATCACGCAACCACCACATCACCTTTTATGCACGAACACTTCTCAAGCAGTTGCAAGCCATCATTACACATCATACCTGTCAAATCTCAGCCACAGACCACAGCGGCGACAATTCATATTGTCGACTTTCCGAAAAAGTAGAGGAGTGTGATGCGGGGGTAATGTTACCAGAGAGGGTACAAAGAACATCACACATAAATATATACGAGAATTTTTAATAATGTTTAATCATGAATGAGAGGCTCCCAGATGTGGATGATAAGAGAGGCTCATAGGAAGCATCAAGCATGATGGCTAGGGTAGGATGTAGAGTCAATAATCATTTGGGCTTATAATGAGGGATCAATGCATCAAGTTGACTCTTTTAGGCCGAAAGAAAGCTGAATCATGTATTAACAAGATAGCATAGAGAATCATGCATGCAATTTTGCACATTAGTGAAGTATTAGCATGAGTCTAAGCAAGGCGTTCAACAAATGATCAAGAGAATGAATGCAGATCAAGACATGATGATTAACCTTTCACGCTTTACCATGTAATTTAGCCAATCATCGAGGGAACACAACAAATAGATATGTGGTTAGGGGAACAAACCAGGCTTCATATGGAACTGAATGTAGAGTTCCCCAACAGGTGTCCTAATGAGAAAATTGGCGTTTGATTCTTTTGTTCCATGAATTTCCTTATATGCCAATCTTTCTCCACACAGTGATGTCTTTTCTAGATGTATATGGTACCTGAGTATACAAACACGGAACACTTCAGTCATTATGTCCTTATCCACATATCCATTTCTTTTACCTTTGTCACCAGGCCTTTGAGTCTCAAACATTCCTGCAGAAGTGAGGTGAGACTCGCTTTGTTCCCTGTCAGGTAACTGAACTTAATACGAGTGAAATACCGGGAACTTTCCTCACTTTATCCTGCACAGAAAGAGTTAGTTCTTTGCGAACCCAGACAAACTTATGCTTTCTGGGCGTAGGAGCAACATATCTGATCTTTGGAGGTTCAACATTCATTTGCTCCCTTGTAGTATGAGCAATCTCCTCATTGTGTTGCTTCAGAAGGCACTCTTGTTTGTAGTGACCAGAATGCCCGCAATACCAACAGACCATGTGGCACTTTAGGTCGACATACTTGCTCTTGCCAGGCCAAATTGTTTTGTTAGCAATCCTAGAATGAAAATCAATGTTATTGGACTTACTGCTTTGGGATTGCTTCAACCAGATTTTATGAGCCTTCTATCCATGGTACCAAGCCTTGCTCTCGTCGGTCGGTTCTGAGCTGTCTTTGCCTTTGTTCCCTTTAGAGGAACTCTTCCCTTTTTCTTGCACTGGCTCTTTTCCTTTGACTTTAGAGCCTTTTGACTTGGTTCCATCAACAGGAAGCTTGGGTTGATAGCCAATACCAAAGCGAGGTACCTCCTTCTTTTCAGGCTTCTTTTCATTCTTGGCTGCAACAAAGACAATACCTTTTGTCTTGTCCTTCTGTTCCTCACTGAGTTTGGTTAGATCACTAGAAAGTTTTGCATTTCCTAGTTTTAGCATTAATGACTCAGCCTCAAGTGAGGAGACAGAGGACTCTAGAGAAATAATCTTCTCAGTGAGTTTAGGATACTCAGTGCACGGGCTTGGAGAAGAGGATGAGCCTTTCTCAAGTTTGACCACTTTTTCTGCCCATCCTTTGTTTTCTTCGATCAAACTTGAGATCGATTCATCCCTATCTTTAATCTGTTCACTGAAAAGACTATTCTCATGAACAAGCTTCTTAATGAAGGAAACTAAGCTTTCTTTTGACTTCCTTTTCAAGCTAGAGATGAGTTCAGATTCACTTACCTCAGTTCCCTGCATACCGCCTTTTGATTTGTCATGGTCTTCTATGGCCATCAAGCAGACATCTCTTGAATGAGAAGATTCTTCATCCTTTGAGTCAGTATCACCCCATGTTGCGACCATTGCTTGCTTCCCTTCACGAACCTGAGGGTGACCAGCCTTTTTCTTGAAGCAGTTATTGGCAAAATGTCCCTTGTGTTGGCAGTGGTAACAAATGACATCCTTCATGTCTCTGTTCCCTTCAGAGGAACTTTGTGTGCCCTTGTTTTGAGACCATATTTTCTTCATAGCTCTAGTGATGAGAGTCACATCTTCATCACCGTCCTCATCTTCGTCTTCAACTTGAGATAGGTCAAAGGCACGTTCAACCTTCAAGGCAATGCTTTGAGCCTTCTCTTCTCCCTTTTTGTTCATCTTGTGGTTGTATACAGATGTGTTGCTTTCAAGCTTGGCAACAACCTCTTCCATGGTGAGAGACTTGACGTCAGTTTGGGAGTACAGAGCGAGAGCAATTGCGTCCCACTGAGAGTTGAGGCCTTGTATAAAGTGATGAGTGAGCTTCCAATCTGGCATCTCTTCATCAAGGAACTCCAATTGACCTACGATCCCCTGGAACCTGGAGTAGAACTCTTGAATGTGCTCATCCTCTCCTTGAGAAATTTGATCGTACTCCTTCATCAAGGAAAGAATTCTGTTTTTCTTGACATCTTCATTTCCATGATGGAGACGTCTTAGAGCTTCCCAAATCTCCTTGGCGGTTTTGTAGCCGATGATTTTCTTGAGATCCGTGGGGAGAAGGGCCATGTGAAGGCTCTTCTTGGCTCTGCAATTCTTTTCCAGCTTCTTCCAGTCTCCATCGGTGTAGTCGATCTTTGGCTTAGGCTTTGTAGCGTCCTTTTCATTTGGGATAGCCATGGGGCCAATCTCGATGATTCTCCATATCTGTCCATCGAGGGAAAAAATATGGGATTCGATTTGCTCAACCCACCAGTCATATTCACCTCCCTTCAGGACTGGTGGCTTCTAGAATTAATCACCAATAGCGTTGTTTGACGACATCTTTCCTGCAAAGTCTAAAACGAAAACAATCTAGAGCACCAGGCTCTGATACCAATTGTTGGATCGTTAGAGTTACGTCTGAGGGAACAAAGGCTTTTTTCCCACAGAATGCACAGTGGAACAATATAGCAGGAAAGATAACGAACGAACTCACGATATATAGTGGAAACCCTGATTGGCAAAACTAGCTTCTCAAGGAAAAACCACTACCTTCAAGCTTCCGCTTGAAGGTAGTGGTTTTTCCTTGAGAAGCTAGTTTTATTGATTTCTTGTTGATTTCTTGTTCGATTACACTTGTATCCTGGACTTCAACCTCTAGACTTCCCACCTAGATTTGAAACCTCTTCTACAACGATGAATCAAACTCAACCCTCAAAGACTCACAAACACTTCACTCTCTTTTTCTTTTCTTTTCGTTTGATGCCCCGAGTTCGTACATAGAAATGAATCTCACACTCCTATAAATACAACTCGTCTAAACTCTAATCGTAACAAGATAAGATTTCTCCAAATAAGGTAACAAGAAGATATGATTTGATTGAAGAAATAATATCCCAACCGTCTATATTAATTAAAGAAAAGATTCCTTAAATTAATATAACCGGATAAGATATAATCCCCTCTCTCCAATTATCTTATCTTAGGAAATATTTCCTAAGATAAAACAATCGGGCTTCTCTCTCTCCATATCTTCTCGATCGGCTTTAATCCTTGCAGCCGAAGTCTTTCATCCTTTACCGCGTGTGCTTCTTGATTTGTTTCCATAATTCAGCACGCTGGATTTCTTCCTTCCATTCACAGCTTTGATCTTGTTCATCACTGTTGTTCCTTGAGAGGTAACAAAGCACATGAACAGAGCTTTGTTCCCTCTGCGATCCTTTGCTGCAATGGTTCCCTGAGATAACTGTCTTTGTTCCTGAAACACTTAGTACACAGATTAGTTGAATGTTTGTTACCATCAAAACCTAAGGAATTCAACAGTATATCTCAAGGAAGTAATCCTTAAAATATCTATACTCAATCTTCTCTTCCCCTATTGTGAATGAAAGATTCTCATTCTTGACATCAATATTAGCCTCAACGGTGGCTAAAAATGGTCTCCCAATGATGATGTGAGTCCTATAACTAACCTCCATGTCAAGTATCACAAAATCTCCTAGTATGAAAAACTTTCCCACTTTCACGTGAACATTTTCTGTTATGCCACCTATCATCCATAAGGAGACACATCTTGGATGGAATAGGATCACCCAATTTTAGTTCTTTGCAAATTGACAAAGGCATAACATTGACACTAGACCCAAGATCACAAAGACAATTATAGGTGAGATTGCCAAAATATGCAGGGATAAAAATTTCACTTGGATCTTGTAATTTCTTTGGCATCTTCTCAGCATAATCCATTGTTAGGGTCACTGTCTCATAATCCTTCAGCCTTTTCTTCTTGATCATGATCTCTTTTAGAAACTTAACGTACACGGGCATTTGAGTGAGGACTTCTGTGAAAGGTATGTCAATGTACAACTTCTTTATCATCTCCTTAAACTTCACAAATTGTTGCTCTTGTTGTATCAGAATCCTTCTTTGAGAAAAATAAAGAGGTGGTTTATATGGCAGGGGAGCAACATACTTGGGTTCCTCTTCTTTTGGCTTCTCTATAGGCTTCTTAGTCGCTTATTTTTCTCTTGGACGGTGCTCCTCCAACTGTTTTTCATCACTCAAAGTGACAGCCCGACAATGCTCCTTGGGGTTAACTTTAGGTTGACTAGGAAGTTGACCAGTCAACCTAGGAACATTCATAGCAACTTGAGTCAACTGACTCTCAAAATTGTCCATCCTCTTAGACAAGCTCTCAAAACCGGCAACCTTCTTAGACAATGTTTCCATGTAAGTCACCATGTTCCCCTGAGTTTTAGCTATTTCCCTCAACATGGATTCTAGTGCAGAGTTCTCAGATGACTGAGCGGAGCTTGATTCCGCGGTTGAGAGACTCTTGGTTGGAACCTATGAGGTGGTCTTTACTGAGCCTCATCATTCTTGTAAGAGAAGTTTGGATGATTCCTCAAACCAAGATTATAGGTGTTAGAATATGGATCATTCCTGGGACCCCTATTGAAGCTATTCATGTAGTTCACTTCTTCTTGAGACTCATTTTGGGAAGCAAAAAGATGGAAGGAAGAAATAGTGTGATCACATTCTCCACAAAACTGACAAGCTATACCAGAAACAACCTGTGTGGATTGTCTTGAACCCTGCCCTTGAGACTTTTGCACCAACTGACTCAATCTTTTGATCTCCTGAGCCATAGCATCTATTTGAGCTTGATGGTGTGTCTCAAAGTTAACCTCATACATCCATGTAGGCCTCTTGAAACAGAGCGGGTATCATTATAATAATGAGAGTGTTAAGCAGTACTCTCAATCAAGTTCCAAGCATCATCAACTTCCATACTCATAATTCTACCTCCAACTGATGCATCAATGATTAATCTGGTAGAACTATCAACAACATTGTAGAAGACATGCAACAGACTCCATTTAGGGTGCTGATGTGATCCCACCTCCCATGACGGCCACAGACGAGGAGAATGTCGTGAGCTTACGCTCAGAGGGCCCAGTGACAAGGTCCAGGTCCAAGGCCATTGCCGACGCCGTGTACTCGCTAGTCGCACATGTCATCGCTAGCCAAGGAAGCTCGGAGATCGAACCCAGACTCGTCGTCCTCGCCACCATCGGCATCGGAAAAACAAGCCCATCGCAGCCGGCACCGGGTGCACCCACTGCCGAGCCCATCGACCCATCGTCGCTCGCCTTGTCTGCGCCCATGCTCTCGCCGCCACCGGGTCTTGACACTTAGAGTTTATTGCCATATGTTTTGGAATGGTTTTGAGACATTTCTATATTTGGTATTATGTTTGTTTTAGACACTTTCTATTTATAGTTATTTCTATTTTAGGGTGTGTGCCTATTGCTTGTAGCATGGGCTAGCCCACTAGGCTCGACTCGGCCCATCCGAGTTCTCGCCTTTAGTATTTAAGTTCAAACATTGTTATTGTTTTGTTTACGTTTAATTTTAATCAAGGCTTTAGTAGAGTGTTTATCCTCCTACCCTTGATCGGACGTCACCCTCTATCTTCGCATCCCCTTCACCTGCCGCCGACGCTACGGCACCGCTAGAGCCTCTCTAGCAAAGTCTTCCTTCACATCTCCCTTCACTCCGCTGCCGACGCTATGGCCAAAGACTTGTCTTTTCAAGTCATCTATCCCTCATTCAATCGCTTCCTCCATCGCAACACCATCGCCTCACCAATCGCTTCCATCGCACCCACTATCGGACCCAATCCCTTCGTTGTCGCCGTCGCTAGCATCGCTTGTGACAACCACCCTCGTCATCGCTATCGCCGCCGCCACCGAGCCCAGACACCAGCCCAGTCGATCGCTCGCCATCGCCTTCGTCATCGGCCACCACCGTGTCCGATAACCTCTAAAAGTACTATTCACTTTGCCACCAATCTTGTCAACCTTTCGTGCAAGACAACAAGGGTTTGCACCCAAGGATTCTACGACAGGTTTGACAAGGACAAGAGTGACTTCTCGCCCAAGACTAGATCCAAGGTGTCACCTTTGACAAGTGTGCTCGTCATTGGAGGCAAGAACACATCAACTGGCATCAGAGCCCAGCAGTCTTGTAAGTCATGAAATCAAGTTTGCATTTTGTTCACAAAATTTTTCTTGACCCCCAACTTGCTTTCGCATCATCATTGAGAAAAACCAAAAGTTTCCATATTTGCTAAGTCCCATCGGTTTCTACAAGGTAATTCCTTGGCCGAAAATTTTGTCCTTGCTCCCTAAGTTTTGGTGTGTTTGGTAACTTTGATATCTTGCATGCTAGAATAATTTGTTTCCTTGTTTCTTGCGTTGATAGAGTTTCCATAATTTGCTTGCTTTGCTTTTTAGGTTGTTAGCCAAATTTCCTTCTATAAGATATCATCAAATCTTATCTTCTCTCTCCTATCTCTAAGATCACGCGTGTGATATTCTAGTTACTTAGACCGTTTGTGTTTAGTTTCCTTTTGCATAATCCGAAAGATCAAAAGATAAGATCTCGGATATTATATTAAAAAAAAAAGATAATCCAATCGGATTTCAACAAAAAAAAAGTTTCCAAGTTAGGGAAAGCCAAAATAAGGCAACCCTGACCCACTCGCTCCGGTCTAGGCTCATCTCTCAATCCCTCCGCCATCTAGGTCAAACTTCCTAGAAGGTATTGTCTTGCTAATTTGGTTGCTTTGTTTACGTTTGATCTAGGGTTTCACTTTGTTCTTTTGTGTTTGATTGACGACTTGCTTGATACACCATCTCTCGTGACAAGCCTAGCCGCCCTCACGGCAAGCCCATACAAACCCTACCTACGTGAACTTTGTACTCTTGACTAGTGATTTCTTGGTTGTTTTTCTTTGTGTCTTTTGGTTCATTTTTACTCCTATGTCTGGCCCTGCTGTTATAGGTAGCATGACGATTGGAAATAGTGAAGACAACACAGGTGCCGACAACACCAACCCACAACCCCAGTCGTTGGGTCTACAACAAGACCAACCCCCACAAGATCTTCAACAACAAGATCCACTCATGGAGTTGTCCGAGGAGCAACAATTGATACAAGCTCTATGGCAACAAGTTGCAACCTTGCAAGCACAACAACGAGTGGCACCGATGGTGCCCACTCCCAAACCGGTGATCAACATGGACGCGTCGGCTCAGCCCAAAGCCACCGACGCGGGTCCATCCAAAGCTCGCGTGGACAAGGGAAAAGGTATCATGCCTTTGACCTCCCAACATCAACCATGCCTCAACCGAATCCAGAGTGTCATTGAGAATCGCCAAGGCAACGTGTCCCACACGGATCGCTACGTGCCCAGAGCCACACCAACGGGCTATGACACCGGGTCCGACCACGACGCCGATGACTCCCAAGGTGAGTATTCTGAACCATATGACTTTGATGATAGGTATGCATCTCGACGCACCCAGCGACGCGTTCCAGGCTCAGCGCCACGCGAAGGTTGAGTCCACGAAGCCGGGTTAACCACTGCGACGCCGAGAAGACCCAGTTGCCGTCCCAGTGGGCACACGCGACGCGATGATGCCGCCTTAAGGACGCCCACTACCCAGCCCAGAACCTACGATGTGCGTGACCATCTACGACATCAAAGTGCTCGGACGCCACACTATGGGTCCGATGGCTATGCGTCCATGACACCCACAGTCCAAGACGACTTCGACGACGAAGAAATATAGGACTCAGGTATGGTTAATCCAATTTTTTTTCATCCACCCCTTGGAGACCCTATTGAATTGCAGGATCGCCCATCGGATTGGATCCCTCCACCGCATCTCCAAGCCCAAGGAGATCGTGCTCGTGACATTGGCGGAGAGCGCCGCGATGTCATGCCTAGAGACGTTCGCAGAGCCGACTACGAAGCCCAACCGCGACAACGTCGACGCGATGACGCCTACGCGCCCAGAGACGAGTTCGCTCGCCGCGATGATCACCCAATACGCGAGAGGCGACGCCATGCACGCGTTGAAGACCCTGGCATTCGCGTCTATGAGAAACCTCTCTACGCCGCCGCGCCACACAACGCGCCCATGCAAGCCTCTGCCCAGCCTCAATACCAACGACACGAAGTCAAGGTACATATCGAGCACTTCTTTGGTGAATACAATCCCTCTGTTTTTCTTGAATGGGTGCAGGCTACGGATTACACCCTACGCTATTGCCGCGTTTCCCCTGAGGACCACGTCGACGCTGCGACACTCTACTTCTGAGGCGCCGCACGTGTGGTGGCATAGGTTCGTGGATGACTGCGTTCGACGCCGCCTACCCCAGGTCACGGAATGTCACCAATTGGTGTACGTGATGACCAAGAAGTATGTGCCTCTAGATTATCGAAACCAAATGCGTATGGAGATAGCCATGGCTCGACAAGGGTCTAAGACTCCACTCGAGTTCTTCTCCGCCTTAGAGGACATGTACTACAAGTCTACAAGGCCAATATCAGTGTTGCCCCATCGACTTTGAGAACCAAGTTCTTGAGTGGCTTGAACACTCCTATTCGAGATCAACTAGAAATCTTGCCCATCAAGGACTTGAACACACTTACACCCGGCGATGCAAATACATGCCCAACTCAATCGCCGAAAGTCATACACTTGGCAAAGTGGCCAACAAAGGTATTCTTATAACCCTAGTAGTTTGCCTTCTACTAATGTGCGTCCCAGTGCTAGTGCCACAGGTGCGTCGAGCCAAAGTCCAAAGCCGAAGCCCACGACGCCAACCGTAGCGAGCCGCGCCAACGCGCCCAGACAGCCTCCAGTGGGCACCGACCGCGCGCACGACCTCGAATGCTACAAGTGTAGTGGTCGGGGACACTATAAGAAAGATTGCCCCAATGCTCGAAAGGTGTTATTCTCCACGGCCGCCGCTGGCTACTAGTCTGTCGACGACGAGGAGCCCACTCTCGAGCCTATTGATGAAGTCCACGAAGAAGAGAAAGACGCCTACGACTGCAAACCCGCTTCTCTGCACGCGGGCACGCCTTTGAGCTTAGTGACACGGCATCTACTCACTGTCAAGGAAGCGAGCCTATGCGACCAACGTGAGAACTTGTTCTACACAAGGGATCTCCTCCAGACGGCTTCCTTGAGCGTTATTGTTGATGGAGGTTCATGTGCAAATATTGTGAATGAGAAGGTCGTGACACACTTCAAGTTGCCTACGACGCCTCATCCCCAACCCTATGCCCTCCAATGGATTTCCTCTACTCCAGGTAACACAGTATCTCGCCAATGCTTAATTTCTTTTTCCATAGGTCAATACTGTGATTCCGTACTATGTGATATCATTGAAATGGACGCCACCCATATTTTGCTTGGGCGCCCATGGCAATTCGACAGGCGCGTGCTCTATGATGGCTATTTGAACACTTATGTGTTCAATTACCACGGGAAGTGCATCACTTTGCATCCAATGTCTTCCCATGAGATCTTGCAGGACCAGGTTGAGCGTGATCGCCAGAAGGCCATTGAGGCCGCCGCTACAAGGCCAAACGAGTCCCCAGAGGCACTCCAGAGGCAAAACTCCTCGAATTCTGGCAACATTTCGTCTCCACTAGGCACTGCCCAGAAGAAGGTGAACGCCACAGGTGGGCCACCCAGTGCCTATCTGGATCGTCATGGCACCACTGCTGGTGCCGTTGGCAAGGCCAAGAGAGGCACGCCAGAGAATTGGCTAGGTTCTTCCCATTCTGGCTCGAGCACTGGTCCACATACACCCAGTGCCTCACAGAAATTGCCCAGCGCCTCGCACTCGACACATTTGGCTATTCCGTTGCCGCAGACGCCACCATTGCAAGGCCGTTGCTTGCGCCGATTGCTTTTGGCCAGGCCCAGTGAGCTCACTGATGTGTTGTCTGGCAAAGCCCCCTGTTTTCTACTTGTGCCAACTCCGTGCATCCCAGAGTCGTCGAGCGCCGCACCGGTGCATTGCCTTAGACTACGTGAGTTTGAGTCTTATTTTATTTCTGAGGGTTATTTGTACAAGGCGGGCCGCCTATGCATCCCTAGGTCCTCCATTAGGCTCCTTTTGATCAAGAAAGCACACGACACTCGTGGACATTTTGGGATTAGCAAGACTTTGGCCGCGCTTAGAGAACATTTCTTCTAGCCTAAGATGACCCACCAGGTGACCTGCTATTGTAGAAGTTGTGTGACATGCCAAAGGGCCAAAGCCAAGTCAAGCCCACACGGCTTCTATACGCCCTTGCCGATTCCTAGTGCCCCCTGGGAAGACCTTTCTATGGATTTCATCACGGGCTTGCCCCTCTCTAGACGAGGTAAAGACTCTATTTTTGTGGTCATAGATAGGTTTTCTAAGATGGAACATTTTATAGTTTGTAAGACAACCCATAGTGCTAGTGAGATTGCGGATTTATTCTTTGAGCATGTGGTGTGTCTTCATGGAGTCCCTCGTACCATTGTTAGTGATAGGGATTCTAAGTTTGTTGGTCATTTTTGGAGAACACTTTGGGGTAAGCTAGGCACTAAGCTTCTATTTTCCACTAGCTACCACCCCTAGACCGATGGCCAAACGGAGGTCACGAATAGAACCCTAGGAGCCCTCCTTCGCACGATGCTTAAAGCCAACCCTAGGCGTTGGGAGGACTTACTATCACTTGTCGAGTTTTGTTACAATAGATGCAGGCACACGGCGACCAAGTTGACACCGTTCGATGTGGTGTATGGAATGAACCCATTGCGCCGCTGGATTTGTCGCCGCGCCCACTGCGAGACCTGCACGTCTCTGCCGCCAATCGCGCCGAGCAGGTGCAGGAGCTCCATCGCCGGACCAGGGACTAATTGGAGAGAAGGGCCACGCAGTATGCCTTGTAGAAGAACATTGGTCGCCGCCGCGTCATTTTCGCACCCAGAGACCTCGTTTGGGTGCATTTGCGTAATGAGAAGTTCCCCTCGCGGCGCAAGCACAAATTGGCACCACGTGGAGATGGTCCATTCCGCGTGATCAAGGCCATAGGGGACAATGCCTATCAACTCGAGCTCCCACCAGATTTTAGAGTCCATGCGACCTTCAACGTTGCGGACTTGACACCATATGTTGAGCCTGAGTTCGATGATGGTGAAGCGGGGACGCTTTACAGCCAAGTGGGGGAGGGTGATGTGATCCCACCTCCCATGACGGCCACAGACGAGGAGAATGCCATGAGCTTATGCATAGAGGGCCCAGTGACAAGGTCCAAGGCCATCGCCGACGACGTGCACTCGCTAGTCGCACGTGTCATTGCTAGCCAAGGAAGCCCGGAGACCGAACCCAGACTCGTCGTACTCGCCACCATCGGCATCGGAGAAACAAGCCCATCGCAGCCGACACTGGGTGCACCCACTGTCGAGCCCATCGACTCATCGTCGTCGTCGCTCGCCTTGTCCGCGCCCATGCTCTCGCCGCCACCGGGTCTTGACACTTAGAGGTTTATTGCCATATGTTTTGGCATGGTTTTGAGACACTTCTATATTTGGTATTATGTTTGTTTTAGACACTTTCTATTTATAGTTATTTCTAATTTAGGGTGTGTGCCCATTGCTTGTAGCATGGGCTAGCCCACTAGGCTCGACTTGGCCATCCGAGTTCTCGCCTTTAGTATTTAAGTTTCAAACATTGTTATTGTTTTGTTTATGTTCAATTTTAATCAAGGCTTTAGTAGAGTGTTTATCCTCTTACCCTTGATCGGACGTCACCCTCTATCTTCGCATCCCCTTCACCCGCCGCCGACGCTACGGCACCGCTAGAGCCTCTCTAGCAAAGTCTTCCTTCGCATCTCCCTTCACTCCGCTGCCAACGCTACGGCCAAAGACTTGTCTTTTCAAGTCATCTATCCCTCATTCAATCGCTTTCGCCATCGCAACACCATCGCCTCACCAATCGCTTCCATCGTACCCACTATCAGACCCAATCCCTTTGATGTCGTTGTCGCTAGCATCGCTTGTGACAACCACCCTCGCCATCGCTATCGCCGCCGCCACCGAGCCCAGACACCAGCCCAGTCGATCGCTCGCCAATGCCATCGCCTTCGTCATCGGCCACCACCGTGTCCGATAACCTCTAAAAGTACTATTCACTTCACCACCAATCTTGTCAACCTTTCGTGCAAGACAACAAGGGTTTGCACCCAAGGATTCTACGGCAGGTTTGACAAGGACAAGAGTGACTTCTTGCCCAAGACTAGATCCAAGGTGTTACCTTTGACAAGTGTGCTCGTCATTGGAGGCAAGAACACATCAGGTGCCCATGATGGGGGCACAACATCAGCATCTCCTTGAATCTCTCCCACCCTTCGTACAGAGACTCTACATCCTTCATCTGAAAGGCAGTAATCTGATTCCTCGTCTCAACAGTCTTTTTTGGTGGGAAATACTTGTTCAGAAAGGCCTTGGCTAACTCATCCCAAGTCGTTATGGAACCTTGAGGCAGGGCCTTGAACCAAGTATTGGCCCTGCCTCGCAGAGAAAATGAGAAAGCGTACAGTAAAAGCGCATCCTAGGATGTAACACCCCCAAATTTTAACCCATTTGGAAAGGTATTACCGCCAGTGACCTCGGTTTCCACACCGAAGCCACCCCAGGCTTTACCATTGAAACACAATTCATAAAGAACAATTATGATACAAAATTACCATAACTTTCATTTGAACATAGTCGCGGAATTTCAACACAATTCCAAATGCGACAAAATACAGAGTTATTACAATACAGCGGAAGACTTAAAATAATTTAAAAGAGTATTGACTTCAGTAGTCAACGCCCAAAGATCGTAGCCTGATTAAAACATTTTCAAATACCGTTCATGTTCATAGTCGATCTAGCCTTCATGGGTCCTCGACTCATCTGATGTGCCGAATCGAACGGATGACACCAGCCAACCATGCAGAGAATAATTACGGTTGGTTAGTCTAATGAAAGACTATGCAAGGGTACAAAGCAGAGTGGTTCGAAGTAGTCGTATTAGGTTAGACTCATCGTTTCTCGAATTAAAACCGATGACGATAGTCAACCACCATACTCCTACTGGAATATATCAAGCAGCATGATCAAGAGAAGATTTTGAAAGACCGAGTCTTACAATAATCAACCCAAAAGAAGACTCCAATGAATTGAGTCTTATCGGAAATATGACAAATGTTGGGGAACATTAATAATTTCATACAAGCGTTCAAAAACGACTTGATGTTTCGGTTCACGACCAACCTCACCGCCCCAGGGCGAATCCAGATTGGAAAGAGAACGTACTCTGATCAAAGTCAAGACGAGCTTTCCTAGCTGTACTATTCCCTAGCTGCACTACTCGTCTTAGGTTTATTAATTATGTGCTACGACGGCACTTATCTTATTTAATTCCAAAACGCGCATCACGTTATAGGCTTTTAAATATATGTTTCGCCATGAGGGACATATATTGAGTATATGTTTCGCCATGAGGGACATATAGGACATATGTTTCACCATGATAGACATATTCCTGAATGGGACGAATCCCAAGATTTGTAGCACCAGCTTCGTGCCACCATCTCTATACCCAAGTATAGAGATCGGTCATGACCCACCAAATGGTTTTTGGGTTTATCACCCTTTGCACCATTAATCATTATTAAGAAACGACTGGACCTCGAATAGTCCATCGCTCCTACCAATATTCGTGCTAACTAAACAGTTCAACACAGTAATAATCATATCAAAGCCCTCCAGGCTAATATCATAAATATATATCTATACTAGCGTTGTTCTAGCAGATATACAACCTATTACAATATCATATTCTTTTCATATTGTTGCCCTCCCGGCAATCCTCATAAAATATATATCTATAATAGCGTTGTTCTAACAGATATATAACCTATTATAATATCATATTTTAATCCATATCATTTATCAAGACTGTTCCCAACAAAACAGTAAATCATTCCAAATTAATTAACAATCAAACCATTGATAATTAATGGAAATATGGAATGATGAGCAAGAGCGAACCGCCACTTGCCTGGAATAGATTCGGCGATGAATCTAGACGAGACGACTACTGATTATATCATTTCTGAGGATATGACCTAAGCTTCAGATAGCTCCAACGGATTACGAGTCCACACGCGATCCAGCGAATCACGTTCTAACTAACAAATTAATTAATTATCAATTAATTTGCCTGGACGAACTTAAGGAATTAAATTTAATAAATTTTTATGATTATAAATCATAAAAATATTTATTAAATTTTCCTATAGAAAAATACGGGTAAAAGGGAGTCGAAATTATACCGCTCGAATAATTTCGGGTCAAATCTGGACAGGAAGGGTTTAATGGGCTTTCGGCCCAAACTTAAAGCTGATATTAAATGGGGGTCCCACCTCCTATTTCTCCTTCTTCAACCTACGTAAATCAACAAAACGCCGGAACAGAGCTCGGCTTCAACAACGGACAACGCCGGAGAGAAGCTCTCGTCGGTGGCGTCTCCGTCGCTGGTGGCTCTCCTTCGCCGGGGTCTACACGCAGCAGCACTAGCAGTGCAACGCCGGGAAGTAATTTGGCGTCAATAACAACAACATTGAACGATGGCTCCTCGCCGGGGGATCTTCTCGTCGACGCCGGGGAGGGAGCTCAGCAGTGGCAGCGGGAGGAGTAGCACCACAACACCACAGCAGAACTCAGCGGGGGAAAGACGAAGGCGAAACAGGGGTCGTCGCCGGCGGGAGAGACATCGAGCAGAGGAAGGAGAGGGAGATCGAATGGGAGAGGTTTGTGTCTTCAAGCCTCCACAGATCGGGCTTCTTATATAGCCCCGAGGAGGGTCGTCCTCGTCATCCCAGAGAAGGCGTGTCCAACAGCCCCTTCGACAAGTGCTCCTGGCGATTCATACACATGGGGGAGTATCGTGGCACCTTAGCCGGAGGAGGGAAATTCGTGGCAGGGATATGAGAATTAGCTTTGGTATGAGTTTTTAAACCCCAGAAATTATATGTTTGTATCCAAACAAATATTCTAAGTCCCGAAAATACATCGAATGTATTTTATACCACTCACGGAATTATTTCGGATATCATGGATGTTACGGAAAATCCGAACTCCACTGAAAGCGAAATAATTAATTTGAACGAAGGTTGGGAAAATTACCCAAATATCTTTACTAAAATTAAGGGGTATTACATTACTACCCCCTTAAGAAAAGTTTCAACCCCGAAACTTGCATTAAACTAATGAGAAACCTGCCTCAACATCAACTTTACTATCTGAACTTAATATCCTTAATCATAACATCATCATACAACCTTATCTCCATATAACATACCAGGTAATAATTCTTACTAACTCCACAAGATCATGTTTACCTTATAATAATGGTCTCCCAAAATTATCATAACGATATTAATGCACCTTCAATAGGAGAACACACATTTCTCCTCCAATCTCTTTATAGACAAACCCAAGGTTTACACATTAACTTCTTATAACTCAGATATTAAATCTTAGTAACCTCAAATCATAACTTCCTTAATTCCTTAAAGATATCTCCCACAATTCCATTACTCATTATTATCGGTTTTGGCCCTTATACCAAATTCCAACTTGGGATCCTTTCGGTAATGACTTAACTTATTCCTTTAATCACTTTATAACTTGAACCTTCAAGATTCCTTAACTTTCTTAATTCCCTTAATGGTACTTTACATAATTCCATTATTTATCTCAAAGTAAGATTGACCTTACGCCATCTCTAACTTAAAATCCTTACAAGAATAATTCAACACATCTCTTTAAACAATTCCTAACTTAACTCCTTTAAGATTCAAGAATAATCACAATATCTTATTCCTACGTTCCTCGAAACGTATCACATAAGATATTACTCCTATTTCCTCAAAGAGAATGATACCATAAGCCTTATAGATGACATACTCACAAGATGTCAATCCTTGACAATTCCCAATAGTCATAACTCTTCATCCTCTGGAAATTCCACTTATCGAGTCCAACGACTCGTACTGTCTTAAATGACTTATTTCTAATTTAAAATCCTTATATTCATCACGCAATCTACTATCCATCCAGGACTTACTCGCATCATTTTCTTATATTACCTCAAACGAATCTCAAATAGATCTCCCCAAAGAATACCTATGATTTCATACACTTTGTTTTTCCAAAAGCTTTAACCATTGGTCCTACATGGGTCATACTTACTTATGATCCCGACCATCATAACTCCAGATTTCACAGTCTTACTCAAGATCGCAAAATAGGGAAAACGAGTTCTTATTGAACTATTCCCTTAATCAACTTATTCATTCACAACACTTTATCCACATTAATGCCTACAGCATGATTCCACTATTAGGCATTCCAGACTTTGCACTAGTCCACCTCTATATATTTCTAATGGAACAAAAACCTCAAGTACACAAGTGAGATATAACTCTTAATCTCATTAACTCCACATAACATATACCTCCAAATACTAGGAATATGAGGTCTCAAGAAGAAACAAATATTTCCATAACTTCTCCCAATATCCTTATTTCCTAAAAGATACTCATAAATGAACACTTTAGGCATCAGACTCTTCTAGCCTTCCCTTACGAGGTCTTCCTCCGGGTTCTCATCGGAAGTTCCCTCCGGATCTTCCCTCGGATCTTCCCCCTCTCGAGGATCTTCCTTAGGGTTTTCCTCTGGATCTTCCTCTTCCTAAGGATCTTCCGCAGGATCTTCCTCCTCTAGAGGATCTTCCTTCGGATCTTCCTTCTTTTGAGGATCTTCCTCGGGATCTCCCCTAGGATTTTCCTCTCCTTGAGGATCTTCCTCTCCTTGAGGATCTTCCTCGGGATTTTCCTTAGAGTTCCCTTGGAAATCGCTTCCATTAAAACGTCGTTATTACAATATTTCGTTGGCTTACCTTAACGGCTCAACGAGCTCTACCCTAGGTTCATCCCATGAATTCTCATACGGAGGCAAATCCCGACTGCATCGAGCATTAATCCTTCGTATTCATTTTCTCAACAATTAATGTCAACGACTATGACATCATACTTAGACATCAAAACTCCTAAGAGTGATTCCTTAATTATCCCATATATCAATGTAATAAAATCACTTAGAATAGATCAACTTGGTAGTTCTATTGATGAATTATGAACATAGAGTACAAGATTCATCTACACTAATCTCCCGAGCGTTCACACCAAATTATTCGGAGATTACAGCGCTAGGATATTAGTACTACCAACTCAGGAAGTACATACTTGATACCTTCGAGGGGACTACTAGGTCCTCCAACCTCGAAATATCTCTGAGAAACAGGGAAATTTAACATTACTAGAGATGATAGAATCATCTCGGCACCTTTCGAGTCCTTTCAAAAGAATAGACAAACACCTATGTCTTACAACAACAAGAATAGGTCAGTCTTTCTAGATATAGAGGTAACTCCCATACCTCTCATATCAGACTAAAGAGGGCACGACTATGAACGGTATTTATTTCAAATTCGTTTGGAAAACATTTTCCAATTCGAAACGGGAAATAGTTTTAGAAGGATAAAACCTTTCAAAATACCCAACCCGTTTTAAAAACAAACTTTAGCTCTGATACCAAATCTGTAACACCCCCAAATTTTAACTCATTTGGAAAGGTATTACCGCCAGTGACCTCGGTTTCCACACCGAAGCCACCCCAGGCTTTACCATTGAAACACAATTCATAAAGAACAATTATGATACAAAATTACCATAACTTTCATTTGAACATAGTCGCGGAATTTCAACACAATTCCAAATGCGACAAAATACAGAGTTATTACAATACAGCGGAAGACTTAAAATAATTTACAAGAGTATTGAATTCAGTAGTCAACGCCCAAAGATCGTAGCCTGATTAAAACATTTTCAAATACCGTTCATGTTCATAGTCGATCTAGCCTTCATGGGTCCTCGACTCATCTGATGTGCCGAATCGAACGGATGACACCAGCCAACCATGCAGAGAATAATTACGGTTGGTTAGTCTAATGAAAGACTATGCAAGGGTACAAAGCAGAGTGGTTCGAAGTAGTCATATTAGGTTAGACTCATCGTTTCTCGAATTAAAACCGATGACGATAGTCAACCACCATACTCCTACTGGAATATATCAAGCAGCATGATCAAGAGAAGATTCTGAAAGACCGAGTCTTACAACAATCAACCCAAAAGAAGACTCCAATGAATTGAGTCTTATCGGAAATATGACAAATGTTGGGGAACATTAATAATTTCATACAAGCGTTCAAAAACGACTTGATGTTTCGGTTCACAACCAACCTCACCGCCCCAGGGCGAATCCAGATTGGAAAGAGAACGTACTCTGATCAAAGTCAAGACGAGCTTTCCTAGTTGTACTATTCCCTAGCTGCACTACTCGTCTTAGGTTTATTAATTATGTGCTACGACGGCACTTATCTTATTTAATTCCAAAACGCGCATCACGTTATAGGCTTTTAAATATATGTTTCGCCATGAGGGACATATATTGAGTATATGTTTCGCCATGAGGGACATATAGGACATATGTTTCACCATGATGGACATATTCCTGAATGGGACGAATCCCAAGATTTGTAGCACCAGCTTCGTGCCACCATCTCTATACCCAAGTATAGAGATCGGTCATGACCCACCAAATGGTTTTTGGGTTTATCACCCTTTGCACCATTAATCATTATTAAGAAACGACTGGACCTCGAATAGTCCATCGCTCCTACCAATATTCGTGCTAACTAAACAGTTCAACACAGTAATAATCATATCAAAGCCCTCCAGGCTAATATCATAAATATATATCTATACTAGCGTTGTTCTAGCAGATATACAACCTATTACAATATCATATTCTTTTCATATTGTTGCCCTCCCGGCAATCCTCATAAAATATATATCTATAATAGCGTTGTTCTAACAGATATATAACCTATTATAATATCATATTTTAATCCATATCATTTATCAAGACTGTTCCCAACAAAACAGTAAATCATTCCAAATTAATTAACAATCAAACCATTGATAATTAATGGAAATATGGAATGATGAGCAAGAGCGAACCGCCACTTGCCTGGAATAGATTCGGCGATGAATCTAGACGAGACGACTACTGATTATATCATTTCCGAGGATATGACCTAAGCTTCAGATAGCTCCAACGGATTACGAGTCCACACGCGATCCAGCGAATCACGTTCTAACTAACAAATTAATTAATTATCAATTAATTTGCCTGGACGAACTTAAGGAATTAAATTTAATAAATTTTTATGATTATAAATCATAAAAATATTTATTAAATTTTCCTATAGAAAAATACGGGTAAAAGGGAGTCGAAATTATACCGCTCGAATAATTTTGGGTCAAATCTGGACAGGAAGGGTTTAATGGGCTTTCGGCCCAAACTTAAAGCTGATATTAAATGGGGGTCCCACCTCCTATTTCTCCTTCTTCAACCTACATAAATCAACAAAACGCCGGAACAGAGCTCGGCTTCAACAACGGACAACGCCGGAGAGAAGCTCTCGTCGGTGGCGTCTCCGTCGCTGGTGGCTCTCCTTCGCCGGGGTCTACACGCAGCAGCACTAGCAGTGCAACGCCGGGAAGTAATTTGGCGTCAACAACAACAACAACAGTGAACGATGGCTCCTCACCGGGGGATCTTCTCGTCGACGCCGGGGAGGGAGCTCAGCAGTGGCAGCGGGAGGAGTAGCACCACAACACCACAGCATAACTCAGCGGGGGAAAGACGAAGGCGAAACAGGGGTCGTCGCCGGCGGGAGAGACATCGAGCAGAGGAAGGAGAGGGAGATCGAACGGGAGAGGTTTGTGTCTTCAAGCCTCCACAGATCGGGCTTCTTATATAGCCCCGAGGAGGTTCGTCCTCGTCATCCCAGAGAAGGCGTGTCCAACAGCCCCTTCGACAAGTGCTCCTGGCGATTCATACACATGGGGGAGTATCGTGGCACCTTAGCCGGAGGAGGGAAATTCGTGGCATGGATATGAGAATTAGCTTTGGTATGAGTTTTTAAACCCCGGAAATTATATGTTTGTATCCAAACAAATATTCTAAGTCCCGAAAATACATCGAATGTATTTTATACCACTCACGGAATTATTTCGGATATCATGGATGTTACGGAAAATCCGAACTCCACTGAAAGCGAAATAATTAATTTGAACAAAGGTTGGGAAAATTACCCAAATATCTTTACTAAAATTAAGGGGTATTACATAGGATGCCTCATTAATCTTCACTATGCCCATCATCTCTTGAAAAGTATTCAGATGTTGGTGTGAATTCTCAGATGGTAGACCTCCAAACTGATTTTGCTGAACCATGTTGATCAGAGAAGGTTTCAACTTAAATTTTTGGGCTTGCACTGGAGGTCGGACCACACCAGAAATAGGACCAAGGTGATTTGGCATCACATAATCACCAAGCGTCATGCGTACAGGCAAGATTTGCCGATTAGGATTGTCCCATCTATGTTGTCAGCGATTGCTTGTTCTTTGGGTTTGCTTTGTTGCCTTCTTCTTAAGCGAAAAGTATGCTCAGGTTCGGGATCGTAGTCGTTGAGATTACCAGAGCTCAGGACTCGTCGCGTAGAGCTAATCAAGATCTAGACCCTTTGGGCACTTAAAATCTAAGGTCAAACTGAACTAACATCCACTCTCGTGACTTGTTAAATCCAATCTAATCTTAGGATATCTATGATAGTTATTAATCCATAAGAGAAATAGACGCTCTCGCAATAATAAAATCTCAGGTTCAAATCATAGGAATCCAATAGAAGTTATCACCTCTCAGTCTCAAACTTTATTTGACTACCTATTAACGTCATCACCTCTCGGTCTCACTAATGGGATCCAATTCGCATAAGCTACAATGGCATTAAGCACACTAGGAATGAATCAACAAAGTTTGAGAGTTCCATTCAGGCAAATATCAAACAAGTCTACTTACGCTTAGTTGGGATCACCCCAACACTAGAAATATGGAATTAGCTAGACATAATTGCATAAACAATCAAGAAAATCATATTAACGATGGAAATCATAAACAATAAAGAGAAAGGAAAACTTAGTCTTTAATCCAGTAGAACAATCTTTAAAGTTTAAATCTTCAAATGTGGCAAACAACTAGGTCTAGAGAGTTAGAAAAAGTGGCAAAAGATCCATCTAATAACCTAAAACGAAGTATTTATACCTAAGACAAAAAAGTTTCCAAAAATTAAACCAATCCGGGTAAATCGCACGGTCAAGCGCACGACCAAAAATGCTACAGGTGAAAACGCACGGCCGTGCGGTGGAGTGCACGGCCCTCTGAAAGAGATTCGAATCACTTGCACGACCTCCTATGAGTTTTTGCGCAACTCTCGTATCAACTCGATTCCGCCCCGGATTTGCCACGGCTCGCCACGTTGGCCTACAGATGATAGGAAGGGTGCAAGTAACATCCGCAGAAAGTCCCATAAATCCACCAAAGTACCTGAAATGCACACTTTTCTGTATAGACATCCATAACCAATAAAACGATGCAACTAACTATAAATGTAAACTAAAATGCATAAAATGACCTAAACTATAACACAAATGCATGTCCTAAATATGTACTAAATGGATGTTCTTATTTAAACACAACTTCTCTTGTCCTCTAAAATCCGACAGCCGCACATCCTCACTCCTCACAACACCAGCCGCCTCGAGGACGTCGTCGCCGCCGATAGTGTCATGTATGAGTGAATGGGAGGGATGTACCGGTTGTTGACAGTGAATTCTAGGGTAAGGTGTTGGGTTGATGACACTTTTCTAAAATGAAAAGGAGAATGGACCAATGAACTGCTATGCGTCCTCAAACTTCAAGATTTTAGAAGCAAACAAGTTGGGAGATTTGTCTCAAAGAAAGGATCAAACAATGAGTGGATATTCGACGTGGAAATACACGTATCAAACCTTAATGATGATGTAGGAATTCCAACCCCGTAAAAACAACTTCCCTCAAAATAAGCATGGAAAGCATGTAAGTAGAATATTCTCAAAATATAAAGCTGAAAATACAAGTTTTGAATTGAGACATCACAAACAAGATTGTAGCTTATGAGGGTTTCATACTTACATTTATGTGTACCAACATATTTTTCTTCCATTTGAACTAATAGCCTATGATAAAATGAAATATTTGGACCTATATTACTTTGTAGAAAAGCACATTCAAACAAGAACAAAAGCATCTGACACCTTTAGAAATCACTTAGAAAAAGACAAAGCAAGAAGAGATTAATGCACACACTTACAAATATAAACTTTTCTAAAATACTTAATATGAACCTTTAGAATACTAAATATGTACTTAAAAATGAAAAGATATACACCTCTAGTCACGCTGCACAAAAAATCTAATAGAATATTAAACTATGAGAGTACTACATATGAACCATAAGATGCTACACATCCACGTTTACACAAAACACGTGAACCTTAGTTCACAAAAAAATGGAAAATAATTTTAAAATTATGAACTTTTGTAAATGGATTAAGTATGAACCGTTAAACGACTATATATGCACTGTAACATGAAACACATGTGTCCCTAATCACACTATTTTGCACAAAAAATGCATCATAAAATTAAACTATGAACCTTACGAAGGGTTATATATAAGCCATTAAATGATTATTTGTGCACTTTGACATGAAATACATGAACCCCGGATAATGCAACATAATTCTTGAAGTATGAAATTTTATACTACTAAATATGGGCCATTAGAGTATTATAGATGCACTTTCACATGAAACATACCCTACTATGGTGCACAAAAAATGCAAAAAAGTAATCTTAAACTATTAATTTTCCGTAGTTCTAACCATGAGCCATAATATATGTAAACATGAACTTATACATGTAAACATGAACTTATATAGGACTGTTCAAAAATGGACCGGACCGGTGAAAATACGGTTCGGTCTCCGGTCCAGGTAATTTCCTTAATCCGGTCCGGTCCGATCCAAATCCGGAAAAAATCCGGTCCGGACCGATGGACCGGATTTTTTTTAAAAAAAAAAAATTAAATTTATATGTTTTTGGGAGATTTATATGTATTTTTTTATAGATATTTTTTTAATTTAATAAGTTAGGAGTATATATGTTTTTTAGATTTTTTTTTTATAGATTTTAAATAAGAATTCAATATTTTTTTAAAAATAAAATCCGGTCTAACGGTCCTGGACCGGACCGGACCGGAATTGGACCGAACCGAATAGATCCGGTCCGGTCCAGATTTTTGAAAAAATCCGGTCCGATCCGGACCGGATGAACACCCCTTTACTTATACATGTAAACATGAACCTTAGCCACAGATATTGGTGCATGCATCACAAAATTTTAAAACATTTTCATAGTTATAAACATGAACCGTTATGAGGGGTGGAAAAATCTTACCCGACCTGAGAAACCAACCCGATCGCTTGAGGTTGGGGGTCGGTTGCGCGAGGCTGTATATCATGGAGGTGAGTGAGCATTTAGATGTGTTGAAACGACACCACAGTGGTTTACTCCCAAGAAGATCGTAGGCGTTGTTGGTGGACAAGCACCCTATTGAATCGTTGTGTGTTAGTCATGAAATGGTATAACTGTTTCCTAAGCAGCGAAAATACTAATTCAGACAAGTAACAATCATTATATTTCTTAGAGAGAAAAACTCAATCAACCAACTAGTTGTCTTGAGAAAAACATCTACCTCTAGGTTTTACCCTAGTAAGATTTCAAATGTCTACTTGTATTATTGATCCGGTTTTACAATCAAGCAAGTTTTATCACAACCTCGTCTCACACAAATCCTAGACTTCTAGACTTCTAAGCAAGTGTAACAACCTATCAACACAAGAAACCCTATCAAAGTACTCAGAAAAGTCCGTACCTTTTATTTTCTTTATCTCCTTGGAATGCTATAGCCGCGTTACCTTTTCTAAGGTATGCTACACAAGTATATATAGTCCTAGATAACGGCCCATTAATTAACCTAGTAGCCCATGAAAGGCTAATTAAGATAATTAACCAAATATTATTTACTTCTATAAATACAATATTTAATCACTTATTCCAAAGATAAAATATCACATAATCAGTCATCCAATTGAAAATCTCATTAAAAGGTTAGATACCAATAACAAAAAACCACTACAACTTATTCGGGAACTTCAGTCATCACTCTCTAAAAGTGATTGGGTCTGCCGCGCTACCATTTGGTGGGCATCCTGGATCAACAGAAACCAAATAATTTTTTCCAAACACAAAATCCAGACAGAATAAAAGATCTTTCTTTATACATCAAAACCCTTATTCTAAATTGGAACAAAACCAAACACCTAGATACAGACGATCATAAACCACCTAAGACCAACCCTGCGCTAAGGCGAAAAATTAAAAATATTAAATGGGATAAACCGCGATCAGGTTTCTATAAAATTAACTTTGATGGTACCAAAATACCTAATGGTAAAACAGGTACCGGATTTATCATCAGAAACGACAATGCCGAACCAATCTCTATGGCCAACCAACAATATGGATGCCTCTCCATTCTTATGGCGGAAACCATGGCTTTAAAAAACAGTATTAAAAAAGCCATATCCCTTAACCTTAACCAGATTGAAATCGAAGGAGATAACCTATGCCTTATTAACTCACTTTTAGGCATTTGGACTTGCCCTTGGGAAATTGAAATGGTCATCGCTCATATTCTTATCGATCTCCGTTCTTTCCAGGAAGTCCTTATCAGGCATGTTTTTAGGAAGGTGAACCGATCCGCTGATCATATTGCTAAACTCGGCTTTTCACCCTCCAGATTTGCCTTGAATTCAAATCCAGAACTATGTGTTCTCATCCGTCAGGATGCTCTAGGCCGGACCTTGCATCGATGCTAGGTCTCGTCTAATTATTTCCTCATCAAAAAAAAACTAAATCTTCAATCTCTTCTCATGCCTTGCAGCCCAAGAACCTCGAAAATCTTTTTTTTCCTCCAAATTTAGTTGTTTTCATTTAGAAGTTCCCATTGTGCGTCTCTTTCCATAAATAGATCATTCTTTGCGTTGTTCCTTTTTTTCTTTCTACTTCATAGTGCGCGTATGATAGGCGTTTAGTCGTGTGTACCTAATAAAGAAACATTTAAAACCCAACTAACGTAGTCTGGCAAGTAAGGGTCGAACCCACAGAGAATCAAGTTATCTATCTTGTTTGCAGAAACCGTTCACCAACAGTAACAAAGGGGGATTTGATTGTTTTGTTTTAAACTATGAAATAAACTAGCAGAATTAATGATGATGTAAACAGATATTGATGAAAGTACTCAGCCAGACAAATATCCACACTTCAGTTTGATTGATTGATCCTTGATTATCTCTAGTTCCTTAGACCAGTGAATGTTCCTATTCCTTTTCTTAAGTTATTAACAGGACAACCAGACCCTGATAATACTAACTATCAAACAACCAGAAAATTATCCAGATTCAATTCAATAGCAGCAGTAAGTTCCAGAAATTCAGCAGGTACATGCGCATAAAACAACCAGTTTTACTTAGCATGCAATCAATTCTCTTATACAATAAACTATCACAACCAGTTTTAAAATATCGTAGTTGCTACTCTGAATTAGGTATTTCAACCAGAAACAGTCTAACTCTAGCACAAGAATAATACTAATAACCACTAGTTGATCAGGCTAGTATAATCAGTAAAACTCAAAGGGATTAAGCACAAGAGAATTAATAACATTTAAAGGAATAGAACAAGAGTTATAATCTTACAACCAAATCAAATGAAGGCTTCAATCATCTGACTAAGCAAATGAAACTTAGTTCTTCATGGTCTTGCAAAAACTCCAAAAACTCTAAACTGTCGTTATGAAAAATATAATAGAATGAATGATAATAAAACCTAGAGAAAACTAAGTACTTATAACCTAAGTAAATCTTCTAAAATAATAATATCTGAAATAACAAATTATAAAATAAAGAAAATAAGGAAAATAAAGTAAACAAAGAAATCCGCTTCGAAGATCCTCCGCGTCGGCTTGACTTAAAAAAACCGCGACCGCGGCATTCATGGCCGCGACCGTGACTTACTTTCCATGGCACTCCAGTGAGTTCTTCTTGGCCGCGACCGCGGCTTCCAAACCGCGCCCGTGGCTTTGCCTTCTTTGCTTCCTGACGAACTCTTCCCATGCCGCGCCTTGCTCTCCTAGCCGCGGTTGTGGCTCTTCTTCTTAGCTTCTATATGCTCCAACACTTCACTAAATTTAACCCTTTCTCCACTTCCTCTCTACTACTCCATCATTCTGAATTGTCTCCTAAACGCATATACAGATGGTGCCTAATAACCTAGTAACAACCCTAGTTACGCACTACAAAGTAGAGCGTATCAAATTCCCCCATGCTTAGACCGTGCTCGTCCTCGAGTAAGCTAATAGAAACATACTCCTCCAATGAAATACCCAAGGTCTCAGGAAGCACAACAAAACTCTTCACTAAGAACCGCACCTACTCATGAATCTCCATAGCACCAACACAGAAACACAACACACCAGCCTTAAGGAAAACAAAGTATTTCCCCCAAGCTTAACCCGAACTCCAGTATGTGAATGAAAATATCTAATCCTAGCTCCAGTCTATCTTCTTATAACTCCCAGAGTGACCTACTCGAAACCTCCTTATAGCTCCACCACTTATGTCGCCACACCAAAATAAATGAATCCTAATAATCACTCCTCTTTTTTTTCACTCATTTTGCCTAGGTGTCCTTTCGGGTTTTCACCTAGCCACTCATTTCATTTTTCACATATGAGCTCACCAATCCTCACATCGCTCTTCAGCCTCTTATTACCCCAGCCTAATGCTGGTCCGAGCCCTTGAATTTTGCCTAAGCCGCCCTTTCAGGTTTTCAACTTAGCCAGGCTTTTCTGATTTTTTTTTATATATACAGAAACCAGCAAGTACAAATCCCTCCCTCATGCGTAAATATTGCATTGTGCTCCATGTAATGAAAGACGAAAATGAAACTCTGTGGGGAAAGAAAGATACCCACTAGCGATGCTGAGGTGGTCTGCGTCTCGGATGTCGGGGCAGGCGTGGCGGTGGAAAATCATGGAAACAAGAGTCTCTGGTGCCATGGCGGGAGGCAATGAAATCAAGCTCATCGGTTATCGATCCCCTATACGTTTCCCACCTGTGTGAAGCAAAAGCGTCCCAATGCTTGATGTAAGAGCACTGTACCAGCGACTGATCTCGGAGCATTCGCACGTCCTCATCAAGCTCAGCAATCCACTCCCTATACTGTCTACCTGGGTCTGCAGGACCACTCGAAGTACATGCCTCACTGTGTCAGTGGTCTTATACTGTCTCTCCAGCTCGAACATATATCAGTCGGTGCCTCTGGAATCTCCTCCTCATCAGTTGTATCATGTCGTTCCATCATCAGTTTCCAAAGAAAAATCCCGAGATACATCTCCTCCTCATCATATACAGCATCCTCATCCTCAGTAACCAAATAAAACAGCCGCAAAACCAAAGGAAAAAAGGGTGCCGGTGGTCACGGCATCAACCTAAAATTTTTGTGCGGAACGCAGGACCGCGATCGCGGTTTTCACCCGCGCCCGCAGTATTTTGATTTTTTTTGATTTTTTTTTGAACAGCTCCAAACCGCACAGGCTGTGCGTTTTACCGCACAGGCTGTGCGATGCTCTCAGCAAATCTGCAAAATTAAAAGAAATTTGAACAGGAAAAATAGCAGCGACCGCGATGGCCTCCTTCACGTACAAGGCAAGGCCGCGATCGCGGTTTTTAGGCCACGGTCGCGGCTTTGCCTTGAAAGCGTCTTTCCTGCAAGTTAGTCTAAAAATACAACAAAGAAAAAGAGTAACAGAAAGAGAAGAAAACAAATGACAAGGGAACATACTTCATACCTCGGGTTGCCTCCCGAGAAACACTTTGGTTAATGTCGTGGGCTCGACATAGTGCCTTGCTGATCAATGTTAGTTATGCACAACAATAGAACACATAGAATCATCATCATGAGGGTGTTTCTTAGCATCATAAATGTTATACTTTACCCTTTCCCCATCAAATTCCATAGTCAGTGAACTACTACTCACATCAATTTTGGTATTGGCGGTCTTAAGAAATGGCCTACCTAACATAACAGGGCCTGCATGTTTATCTTGTCCCATATCCATCACAAAGAAATCAGCAGGAAAAATCAAATTTTCAACCTTCACAAGGACGTCCTCTACTACTCCTTTCGGATACACATTAGACAAATCAGCTAATTGAATCACCGTCCCAGTTGCATGCAATGGTCCAAGCCCCAAAGATTTATATAAAGAGTAAGGCAACACATTAATAGATGCACCTAAATCTAGCATGGCTCGTTCAAACTTGGTGTCACCTATCATACAAGGGATACTAAACATGCCAGGGTAATCACACTTCTTAGGCATTCGCCTTTGCAACATAGCAGATACATATTCACTAACTTTAACCTTCTTCTTGCTTTTCACTTTTTGATTTCTTTTAATTGTACACAGTTCTTTCATAAACTTTGCATATCGAGGAATACTTTTAATCAATTTAAGCAAGGGAATGTTTACCTCACACTTACTGAAGGTTTCGAAAATCTCCTTGTCATTCTCCAGCTTTCTTGTGTCTTTCAGTGCTTCAGGGAATGGCGGAGCTGGCTTGTACGAACTGAGCGGAGGGAAATCTAGCTTTTTGTAAGCATTTTCAGCGTTTGAGGCAAGGCCGCAATCGCGGTTTTCAGGCCGTGATCGCGGCTTTGCCTGAGTTTCGATCTCTGCTTCAGTATTCATCGGTCGTGATCGCGGCTCCCTTTCCGCGCCCGCGACTTCTTCCTTTGCATCAGATTCGTCCCTTTCAGCTAAGAGGACATTGTTCTCCATTGTTTCGTTTAGCTTCCTCCCACTTCTCAGCATGATTGCACTCACATTCTGTCTCAGGTTCAACTCTGTTTGCGACGGTAGCTTACTCGTCTCCCTAGCCTCCAGTTTGCTTACTGCCTGAGAGATCTGCCCAACTTGATTCTCCAAGTTCTGAATGCTTGACTTGGTCTCATGCTGAAATTGAACCAGATTGCTCTGCATGGTGGTCATATTCTGAGTCATGGTGGTCATGTTCTGCTCAAGGGCCTTTATCGTGTCTTCTGCAGACATAGATGAATTCGAATTTTTCCCTTGAGGTCTAGGGTCATATGGTGGTCTGAATGGTTATTGATGTTGACCTCCAGGTTGCTGAAATTGTTGCTACCGCTGATTGAACTATTGGTTCCCATATCTCAAATTAGGGTGATCTCTCTACCCAGGATTGTAAGTGTTGGAGTATGGGTCATATCTTGGTCTAGGAGGTTCGAAACCTCCCACAGCATTCACTTCAGCGGTAGGTTCTTGCAGTGTTGGACACGCATCAGTAGGGTGTAACGTGTCATAACATATGTCACATGCCTTGACTTGTTGTGGACTTCCTTTCACAATAAAACGCTTCATCATCTCCTTCAACTCGTTCACATCATATTGCAGTGAAGATGATGGATGAGAGTCTGCGGCCTTTGCTGCGTGAGAGCTTGCTCTCTTGCTGAATTGCCTTGAGCCTTCAGATAGCTCAGAAAACATCTCAAAAGCTGCAGCAGGCGTCTTGTTCAGAATATTACCTCCACATGCTGCATTCACCATTCTACGCTCATCATCAAGAAGTCCTCCATATAAGTATAGAATGAGATCATGATCAGAATAACCATGGTACAGACAACTTGATATTAGCTGTTTGAATCTCTCATAATACTCATACAAAGTCTCAGTAGCATGTTGTTCAATGTTGTTGATGTTCTTCTTCAGGCTATTGAGCTTTGTTGCAGGAAAGTACTTCTCTAGAAAGGCTTTCTTCATCTTTGCTCATGTATCAATGCTTCCTGGAGCTAGATAGTAGAACTAGTCATTGGCCGAATCCTTCAGAGAGAAAGGAAAGGCCCTCAACTTGATATGATCTTCAGTGACTCCCCTCGGCTTCATGCTGGTGCAGACAACGTAAAATTCATATAAGTGCTTGTTGGGGTCTTCGTCATTCATCCCATGGAAGTGGGGTAGCAAGTGAATTAATCCAGACTTCAACTCAAAATTGACTCCATCAGTCAACTCAAGAAATTGCACAGCAAGCGGTTGTTGCTCCAGATTCGGCGCAGTTAGCTACCTCAAAGTCTGTTGTTCAGCCATCTCGAGTTGCTCACGCACTTCTCTGCGGTTCCTGGAAAGTGTTCGCTCAATTTCTATATCAAGATCTAAGATTGGATAATTAGTAGCACGAGTGTGGACCATAAGACAGGTCCACACAACAGTTGGTAAACAATCACACACAAACAAGAAAAAAAAACTTAGATTCCCCGGCAACGGTGCCAAATTTGATAGGCGTTTAGTCGTGTGTACCTAATAAAGAAACCTTAAAAACTCAACTAACGTAGTCTGGCAAGTAAGGGTCGAACCCACAGAGAATCAAGTTATCTATCTTGTTTGTAGAAATCGTTCACCAACAGTAACAAAGGGGGATTTGATTGTTTTGTTTTAAACTATGAAATAAACTAGCAGAATTAATGATGATGTAAATAGATATTGATGAAAGTACTCAGCCAGACAAATATCCACACTTCAGTTTGATTGATTGATCTTTGATTATCTCTAGTTCCTTAGACCAATGAATGTTCTTATTCCTTTTCTTAAGTTATTAACAGGACAACCAGACCCTGATAATACTAACTATCAAACAACCAGGAAACTATCCAGATTCAATTCAATAGCAGCAGTAAGTTCCAGAAATTCAACAGGTACATGTGCATAAAACAACTAGTTTTACTTAGCATGCAATCAATTCTCTTCTACAATAAACTATCACAACCAGTTCTAGAATATCGTAGTTGCTACTCTGAATTAGGTATTTCAACCAGAAATAGTCTAACTCTAGCACAAGAATAATACTAATAACCACTAGTTGATCAGGCTAGTATAATCAGTAAAACTCAAAGGGATTAAGTACAAGAGAATTAATAACATTCAAAGGAATAGAACAAGAGTTATAATCTTACAACCAAATCAAACGAAGGCTTCAATCGTCTGACTAAGCAAATGAAACTTAGTTCTTCATGGTCTTGCAAAAACTCCAAAAAGTCTAAACTGCCGTTATGAAAAATATAATAGAGAATGATAATAAAACCTAGAGAAAACTAAGTACTTATAACCTAAGTAAATCTTCTAAAATAATAATATCTGAAATAACAAATTATAAAATAAAGAAAATAAAGTAAATAAGGAAATCCGCGTCGAAGATCCTCCGTGTCGACTTGACTTAAAAAAACCACGACCGCGGCTTACTCTTCATGGCACTCCAGCGAGTTCTTCTTGGCCGCGACCGCGGCTTCCAAACCGCGCCTGCGGCTTTGCCTTCTTTGCTTCTTGACGAACTCTTCCCATGCCGTGCCTTGCTCTCCTAGCCGCGGTTGCGGCTCTCCTTCTTAGCTTCTATATGCTCCAACACTTCACTAAATTTAACCCTTTCTCCACTTCTTCTCTACTACTCCATCATCCTGAATTGTCTCCTAAACCCATACAGATGGTGCCTAATAACCTAGTAACAGCTCCTAGTTACGCACTATAAAGTAGAGCATATCAGCGTATCGATACTATGTTTTGCTCAGCGCCGATATTCCTTTGTCAACTCTTCGTTCCTTTACTTCTTTGGTTTGCTTCTTCTCGTGGTTTTATTGTTTTCTACTTCACTCATTCGACCTGACACTAATAGGAACAAGATAAACATATGCCCGAACATAAGTGGGTGCAAGGTGAGCACCTGCACAAGGCCCCAAATTAGAGGGCCTAATATTTTTTGGCCCATAGTCCATAAGCTTAATATTTACCCTAAAAAAAGAAATATTGGTTAATTAATTAGAAAGTAAAGCGTGATAGGCTCCTACAAACTACTGGTGCCTTCTTCCAGCTTTCCAATGCGTTGGAATTCCACAATCCGCATAAATGCTTCCTATTCTTTCAGTTTTCAAAGTCATCAACCAAACATTAGAAATGGAGTTATGGAAGATTGGCTCTTCGTTCTCTTTGCACTCGACTGACATGTATACTAGTCGTTCGTTATCATCTTATATATTCTTGCACAAATCTCTAATATTTTCACTGAGATTGCTATCTTTTCTCTCCCCAATATGACTATCTCTTATTCTTTCTCGGTTCTTGGCAAATTTGAGCGGATTTGGTGGTTTGATTTTAGACAATTCAACAAATTTGTGTCAATCTTCAAGTGCATTTTCAGTGCCTCTCCCCCCTCACTGTAAGTTCTTACTATAATAAGTTTTTTTTCTAGAAATTGGTTAAAATTAGGTTTGGCTACTATAATTGGTTGAAGTTGTTTGAAATGAGATTGGATGTGGGCGTGCGACTACTGTAATTTAATTCAGTTTGAAGGTTTAAGATTTCAATTTGAAATTGGGCTTTTTCGTTTATTGGCCATGTCTTTTTCAATTCTCAGTTACGGCTATGGCTTATTGTTTGGATTAATAATCACCACTATGAAACCAAAGCATATGACTTACGGTTGTGTTAAAGTATTTATTTTGATTTTTGTTGGTAACACAATTCTAGTTCTTACTTTTTTATATAGGCAGTTTGTTTGGCAAAGTATTTCTTTTAGATTTGAAGATCGAATTCAATCAAATTACCACAAAATCGAAATTGAAGAACTAATTAAACCAGGTTACTTTATTTGGCCGAGAAATCTGCAATTGTTAAACAATTGTATTGAAATTGATTGAGCACTTTGTTTCAAATAACATTAGAAGAATAATACTTTTTTAAATAAATTGTACTAGTTGGAATTTTAGTTACCTAAGATAACAATTGTATTGGAGTTTATTTTAATGTATAAAATATATTTTGTTGATTTTGTTTATTTTTATATTTTCTAATTAAGGACCTCATCTTAATATTCACACTAAGCCTTGAATATTCATTGGCCGACTCTGAATAAACATAAAATATAATGATGATAAACATCTAACACACCCAATACTCTATCTATTCCACTTCCATACGGATTAGAGATGAGTTGGTTCTAGTGAGTAAGAGACCATCTAAATTTAAGATTACTACCTCAAGTTAGTGGAGGCTTCTTCCGAAATTCAAAATTATAAATCTTATTCTTGTGAGATTATATATCATTTAAGTTCATTTTTCTAGGAAATAGTATGTGATTCCAGGCTACATCTTATATATAGGTACGGTCTAAAATACTAGAAGGAACGATTGATTCGACATGTTGATGAATAAGTTTCAACTGAATAAAACATGATAAGATCATGCTTGATGTGCATGCCAAACATGCCAAATAACCCATGACAACTTTATGAAACGAGATTGTGTCATCTAGTTTTAACCATGATAAATATCTAAGTTTCATAGTTTGTTTGTTCTTATAAGTTTCAGAATTGAAAAACACGTTGGAGTCCAAGGATGCAAAATATAGAAGACGAAGGAATATCGAGTTAGCAATAGAAGAAAGTGCATATGTGAAAAAACAAAGAGATATAGACTTTGTGTTGTGTTTATTGCGAAACCAATAAACAACGAAGGGAACAAAGTAGAAGATGAAGAGTTATGGTGTTGTGACTTCATGAGGAGATTAATCAAATATGATAACAAGATATTCATGAAGACTTGAGCTTCAAGTCTTTAGGTTTTAGATAATATTTTATTAAATTTTATTTTAGAAAACTATATCTTTTGAACTACATAATTAGTTGAGATCTTGTAAATATGGTAAGTGGATAAGATAGAAACAATATCTTTAATGAAAAAAAAGGTACGAGCTAATTAAGTCTTTGAAGTGATTACTTTGTATTAGGGTTGTGTTTGCTTGTTGATGTTAGGTTTACGTACACTTGCTTAGAAGTTAAGGTTAGGTCTAGGAACTTTATGTAACTACTAACTAGATATTGTGAAAATCTTGCTTGTTTGATTGTTTGTAAACCGTTAGAAAAATAAGTAGACGTTCAAAATGTTACTAGGCTAATCACCATCTAAAGGTAAATGTTTTTCGTAGTTTTGATTGATTGATGTTTTTCTCTTAAAAATTGTGTCAGCATTATTATTTTACTATTTTATTATTTTGATCTGAGAAAAAACAATTTTAGTGTTCCCTAAACTAACACACGATTCAACAAACTTATTACGTGTGTAAGGTACGTAGATTAAATTGTAATTAAAGATTAAACTAGCATAATACCCGTGTCAAGCACGGGATTGGATTTATTAAATGTTTATAATGAATTTTTATAAATATTAATTTATAAAAATAATAAACTTTTTGTGTATAATTTGCCTTGCGGTATTTATAAACTGAATGTTTATTTTATATATTGCATTTGCAATAATTAACTTTTCATATTAGCTTTATACTTGTTTGCTTTGTTAATTAATCTTAAAAACTAATTGTGTTATATGGTTATATGATATAACTATAGTTCAGTATTTCATTATCATCTTTAAAGAGAATAAAATTTAATAACCTAACCTTCCATCTTCATATATTTGTTTCAATCTCAAAACTCTCTCAATAATATACTATTCAATAATTAATAGATTAAATATAAGTAAATAAGATGTGATCACTATTCTATTTTTTGAAATGTCGGATTATGTGGTATATTTAACTAGCGACATGTAAGTGAAATTCAAGTGAAGTCTATACATAGGCAGAAGGTTTCTCCTTTAATATATAGATATAGAAAGATAGATATAGATTTTTCTATATCTCTATTTTTTTTTATAGATCTTCTGTATCTCCATTTGGTATTTTTAATTTGGAAAACTTTACCCTGGACTCTTCTAATCCAAAAGTTAACTACATATATTCTCCTCCATGAATTCACGGTATTTTCAAATCTCAATCAAATAAGTATTCTTCAAATTTAAATCTATTCAAAGTATCACCAAATTTCTATGTTTGTTCTCTTGAGCTCGACATCACCACTTCCATATCATTCGCTAATGAACTTGTTTAATTACGGGAAAATATAAATCTTTGAATCCATTTAGTTAACTTTTTTTCCTAATTTTAACAATCGTATTATTTTCAATAAAAAGTACATGTCTAATGATTAGTTAAATTATATATGAATGCATAATAGAAGGAGAACATGATGGAGGTTGATGACTGAGACTTTACTGGCTGGGATAGAAATCACGGCTTCTCCATCGGTGGATTTGAGCTTGGAAAGTGGAACAATGACGGATTCAGGCGAAGAAGCTTCGGCGATGAAGATATTATTATTCATCAATAATCTAGTTTATAATATTATTCATATACAATCTAGTGTTTCTATTTAAAATATAAAAACGACGTTATAATTGAAAAATATATTGTTATGTCAAAGCCAAAGTAAAATATTAAATCGATACCATGCTCACTTGTGTTAGGAAATAATTTTTTATAAAAAAAAGTGTAAAGTGTGATTTACTATAGTAATATAAAAAAATTGTTTTTGTATTTGAATTAAACATAGAAAGTAATCCTATTTATGTGTTTAAAATTATAAATTATATATTATTTTATTCATCAAGACCATTAAAAAAACGATATTATTGTTTTGTTAAACAAATTTTATTTCAAATATTCATAGCACAAACTTTATCTTCTTAATATTGATTTGGATCATCCGTAGTTAAAAAACTAAATCCATTTATAAAAAAAGATAAAAAGTAAACATTAATCAATAATATACTAAACATAAATGCATATAAAAAGACTTAGGATTTGTTTAGATATCGAGACCATAAAATTTATTTAGAAAAACAATATGTTTCACAATTAAATGATTTTAAAATAATTAAGTTAAACATAATAAGTTTGTTAGCATGGATTTGTTTAGATAGAAATATTAATTAAAAATCAAATTTCTTAACCATATGTGGGTTTGTTATTCGGTTAGACTCAGAGGAGTAGGATTTAGATGGGTGATTTTTCCGTAATTGACTTGTTTTATTTATATTTTTTTATATCCATATATTTCCTATAATTTAGTTTTATATATCATCCATGCCATTTTTTTATGGCTTCATGGGTTTAGAAGATATAATTTTTTAACTTTTTATTTATTTTAAATGGAGATATTGGAGTATTTAATTTAATGTAATAATTAAGAATAGATTATGGTTCCATTGGTTTAGACGATAGAAAAAAAATCGAATTTAAATTTAGCTTAAGTGGAGATAATGAAATATTTAATATATAATAATTAAGGATTCACTATTATAATATTTTTTGGGCAAGTTGGATGATGTGGCGTATAAGGTGGCATAACTTAGAGATCAACACGTTAACTAATTAAACGTAATGACGACATGTAGGCGAATTGCATATGAGGCTGACACGTAGGATTTAAGTCTATTCTTTAATATATATATATATATGTAGAGAGAGAGAGAGAGAGAGAGAGAGAGAGAGAGAGAGAGAGAGAGAGAGAGAGAGAGACGCTCAGGTAAAACGAGTCTTGTGGTAAACGAGTGGATAATCTTGGAGTGTCAGATTAAGGGTGATGGGAGGATGGATTTGAATAGAGATATTGGGGTGTAGTGGGGCATGTAACATGCGAGTGAATATCACAATGGTAGTTGGGGAATTTTTCTAATTAAAAAATAAAAAAAAGGGAAGATTTGCACCGAGATTGGAGAGAGAAGAAGGGAATCTGCATGATGATATTCAAAAAAGAAAAGAATTGTGGTTTTGTTATGATTGCAATCTCACGTGAGAGAAGAGGAGAGATATTCGAAAACTGATATGCACGATATTCAGGAATCGTTAAGGCATATTCAAGCCAATGTGATACTTGCGAAATGATATACAAGAAACTATTGATGATATTCAAGAATTGTTAAGGCATATTCAAGCCATTGTAATGATATTCATGAATATACATGATACTATAAATGATATTCATTATATTGTCTTGAATATTCACTCTTTTATATGATATTTATGTGCGTCGTGTTGCATTGATATTCATTATCCTATATACCGAGTGCGTTGTTGAATGGATATGCACTTCGTTGGTATTGATATTCATTGTTCACTAAGTGATATTCATCATGCTTTTAACTTTTCATATTAGGATCGCACTTAGACAAGTTCATGAATATCTCAACATACAGTTTGCATAACATGAAAAGAAGTGTGCACATCATACACAAACAAGTGAATATCACATACATCGTACTACCGCTCATAATCTATTAAAATCAAATACTTGTGTGCACAAGGGAAAGATTCAATAACGTAGCTAACAATACATGCAAATGTAAGACCACGTCTAACAGTACGAGCAAACGTAAGACCACTTTTGACGACTGGTCTTATCCCTTTCACAACCAGCCATGAGCTTCATGCGTCTATTCACCGGTCGAGTGGTTGTAACATGTGGAGACCCATCCCAAACTTCAGTGTTCTCAATAGCTTGTGGAGATTTAGTGTTCCTAATTAGCTCAGTTGCATTATCAACTTCAGTATGTTGAGCAATTTGTGGAGATTCATCATCCGACCTTCTCGTAGGCAAACTTGAGTATAAGAAACTAAGAACATGAAACCTAAACATGAATAACAATTAATACTTCAAAACATGAATATCATATAAAAGAGTGAGTGAGTATCAATGCATAAGTCATTAAAAACTCAATATTTATTTTGCATATCAACACATGAAGCGTGAATATCATATCCATACAGTTGCATATCACATATATGAATATCTTTTGCATATCAACATATGAAGCGTGAATATCAAACAAAACTTAAATGCATTGATGATACTCATAAAGAGATGAAATACACACATGAATATCTACACTGACAACTCGAATATCGAACAGGCGATTTTGAATATCAGAACAGGACTCGAGGTACGAGGATTCAAGAAGGATACAATGTTCATCTCGACTACAACCATACACATCTAACGCTGATTATTCGAAACAACTTTGAAAAACCTAATCCATGAACAAATCAAACAAACCACACCGGCGAATCATGTTTGTCATTCATAGTTACTATAATTGGTCATCAAAATCGAATGAACTCACCTTGTTCCATGTCGATGAAAACGATGCCTTCAAAACCGAGGCTGGAACAGATTCAATTTCCTATGGTTTGATTGTTTTCCGCAAAACAACTTGAAGAATGTAGAAGACGATGGAGAAGATGATGTCGCCGGATCTGGGATGCAGAGGATATGGAGAAGATGATGTGCAACAAATTTGGTATGCAAAATATATATATGCAGGATCGATGGAGTACACGATTTGCAGAATCTCGTCTGATCGATGAAGAAGGGAGGAGAGGTGATGGAGAAGACAATCGAATTTAAACAAAAAAATCAATATAAAAAACCTAAAATTTAATGGCGAAAATCCAAGTTTGAAGATGAATACCTATTTTGGGAAGACGACGAACCTACACAAATGTTGAAAATTGACGACGAATACGATTAAAGGGAGACAACTTCAGAACTTCAAGCTTCACAATGAACTTCAATGGAGGTTGAGGGCGATTTTTGAGAGGAGAGAAAGCAACGCTTTTTTGGGAGAGAAGGCATCGTTTCTTTTTGGGAGAGAGAATCACATATGTGATTTTGGGAGAAAGTAAATCTCACAAAATAAGGATTGTGATTTAATCAGATAAGTGTGTTTTATTTTAAATTTTTTACACCTCCTATGATTCAATCTGGTGCATTCATTAATTCATCATCCAACGTTTCAGATTAGTACACTCGTTTTACCCTAACATCCTGTTTCACTAGAGCCTAAATATATATATATAAGATTCCCATAGTTGTTTTAGATAAGGATGGGCATCCGGTACGGTCTGGTCCGGACCGTAACAATTTTAATGTATGGACCGTGGACCGAAACGATACGGTCTGGTCCACGGTCCGGATTGAAAAGATCGAATTTCATAATTTTTGACATTTAAATTGTTTGATTACGGTCCGGACCGTAAAAATTATGGACCGGACCGTAAAAATTACGCCCACAAATATTTTAATTTTTTTTTTAATTTTACGGTCCGATCGGTGGACCGGACCGTAAGACCAAAAATGTAAAATTCCCGGACCGTGAACCGGACTGTAAATTTACGGTCCGGTCCGATCTACTTTTGCCCATCCTTAGTTTTAGATGATAAACAAAAACTACCGCATATGTTATATATGATCACGAGGTTATTTTTCTTGTGACTTATAGTCGTGTTTATAGAATAATTGATTTTGGATTTCATTTGAATTTTTTATCTACGCACCATTAATTTAGCATCCCCGGTTACTATTACCATATTTTCTTAATACTATGTCTCTAAGCCCAGGATTAGTACGAGTCACGATGGATGCGTTAGGGTAAGTTTTTTAGCTATGTTTTATAATATATTTTTTTTTAGTTATTATTAATTTACACGATTACTTTTCGGCGCATATGCATTTTGCCGTTTGGCGCATAGGCTCGCACGTAACGTGAGGGTACAAACCACACGTTACGTGTGACAGTTCTCCACACGTTACGTGTGGGACCATTTCACACGTTACGTGTGGTTTGTACCCACACGTTACGTGTGGGTTAGTCAATAGGGTTTAGAATGGTTATAGGGTTTAGGGTATTTGTGTATGTCATATTATTGTATATTTTGTGGTATTTATTTGTTGTTCAATGTTAAATTATTATTTATTTTATACATATTATAATGTTACATGTATGAATGTTGTATCATATTATTGTTTATTTGTAGTATTTATTTGTTTATCTAAAATCCTACAAAAAACACCCCAAAATAATCAACATAGAAGATAGAATAGAATTGTTCATTACGTTGGATGAATACAATCACATTTAGCTCATAATACAAGAAATAATACAAGTTCTTCATAAACTTAGAAAACCTAGCACAAAATAAATGACATCGCCTAGTTGCGTTTGAAAAAATTAGGATAGTCTCTTGTAAAACTTCACGACATATCATGTCTCTGCTTTGATAAAATTGATTGCTCCCTACAAAGGTTGATAGTACGTAAACAACATTACACAAAAGATACGATATCAAGGCATTATATGATGTACAACATTATATAGATTGAGGTTATACCTACGCATCTTATCCATATCTTGTAAAAGTTCTTGCTTAACAACATCTTGATTCCCCTTAATAAGATCTTGTTTTTCCCGCCATTGTTGTCGAATAACCGCGTGTGCCCTCTCCTCGTACACAGGATCAATCCAATTCCTGTATAAACACCCTAGTCTTGGGCATCCCCAATACCTCCTTCCGTAGTTCCACTGCAAATCCCAAGTACGGACAATGGTTTTCAAATTACACTCGCATTGTGGAGCACTTATTTGTTGATGGTGCCTATTTAGGTTTGATGATGATTCGGATGAAGATGTCATTATTTGATGTAGTGCTTGGTTTCCTACAAATCCATTAATATGAAAAGGCCAATTAGGGTTACTAAATCGAAAGAAACTGGAAGAAGAAGCTTACCCACAAATGAATCTTCAATCCCGCTTGTGTTGGAAGTGTTGTAGTGAACAAACAACCCTAATGCCTCTTATATAGTGAAATGATATATACAACTGTAGTAATTAAAGACCACAACCACAAGAATTAAAGACCTCAACCACTAGCATTAAAGACCTCAACCACTAGCATTAAGGACCTCAACCACTCTTACCCTAATAATCCTAAACCCTAAACGTCAACCACTCTCATAAACAATGTAACTCGCATACCCAAATTCACCCTTAATAATTAAAGATAAACTCTAAACTCAAACCCTAAACCCTAATCATAACACTAACCCTAAGCCCTAAACCCTAACCCTAAACCCTAAACTTAAAACTCATTATTCTAAACTCTACCGAAATGCCATAACCCTAAACCACATAACCTAAACCCTACCCCTATCCATCCTACCCTACCCTACCCTATATACGCCTAAACCCTAAACCCTAGTAATCACACGTTACGTGTGGGTGTGTTTCACACATAACGTGCCAATCTACTTCACTCGTAACGTGTGGCACGGTTTGACACGTAACGTGTGGTTCAGTCTGTTGCAAAACGCATTGAATTAACCGTCTTGTCCCCACCTAACTGTAATAATGACCCATCTTCTTTCCCCGCTAACAACCCATTTCGAACCTAAACCCTCATCCTAAACACTCCCAAAATCTTGATTTTCACTCACATTTTTTGTACAAAAAATGGACAATCCGAACAACAACGAGTATTGGAGCAACAATGGGGAAGATATTCCACTTTGGAACGAGGTAATTTCTATAAGTAACCCTAAAGTTGTCTTTTTTTTTTCTTGTTTTGAAAATGTTTAAAGTTCTTAGCTTCATGGTTAGGGTTTAGAGAAGTTATTTTTGATGGCCCATTATATTTGTTGTTTAGGATTTAGGGAAGCTATTTTTGATACTTATTGTTTAATATTAAAGATCTCATTTTATTGTTTAGGGTATTAGAAACAAAGATTGAGCGTTGTTTAGGGTTTAGGGCTACGAATTTGATGTTACATTGAAGAACAGTTTCACACGTTACGTGTGAAGAATGTTCACACATACCGTGTGAAGGTGTTCAACACGTTACGTGTGGGTGTGTTTCACACGTAACGTGTGGACACTCTTCACACGTTACGTGTGTAATCACCACCCGAAACCAGGTTTCATTCTGTAATATGGCACGGTTTGACAGTAAACGTGCTTTTTTATAATCAGTGCACTAATTGATGACATGATTTCGTGTATGCAGACGAACTATCATTTATACGAGGGGTTAAACAATATCTCCCTCAATGACTGGAGCACTCCACAGAAGACATTTCCGGTTTGGGAAACGCCTGAAAAACTGCAGGATTGGAGCACGCCTCAGAAGACATTTCCGGTTTGGGAAACGCCGGAAAAACTACAGGATTGGAACACGCCTCAACCAGTTATTGATATACCATCATTTGATGTTGGGATACCGTTTCCTCCAGAAGCATCTTCATCTCATGCTACCCCACAGCTGTGCTTTCCATCCCTACACACACAGCCTCAGTTCAGTGTACTACCGGAGGAGGATGTGTACGTCTCGGCCGATTATTCAAGGTTCTTCACATCTGATCAAATCTGGGAGTCTAGAGAAGAAGCCTTTTTGTGGGCGCGGGAGATTACTATGAATCAGCAATTATGCATCAAAAAGTGGAGGAATAAAGCTTCCACCCCTTCGACCCTCGGGGGGACTTGGTTACCGTGTGATAGGCATGGACAAAACGTCCCTAAAGGAGCTGACCAAGTGAGAGACATCACAAGGTCGAAGAAATGTGGGTGTCCCTTCATGTTGAGGCTGAAAGAAAGGCCGAAGGGATTGTGGAGGATCACTGTACAACATGGAACTCACAACCATGTCATAGGAGACAATTTGTATGGTAGTGCATTAGCTGGGCGACCAACTGCTGAAGAGAAGGAGATTATAAGGGTGATGACGGTCAATCATTGCAAGCCTCAGAAGATTCATACTACAATCCAGTCGTCTCCTGGAAATTTGACCAAGATGAAGCAAGTATACAACATCATGCACGAGATAAGAAAGAAGGGCATGGAAGGAAGAACAGTTGTACAACAGTTCTTCTATGAGTGCAATGAGAAGGGGTACTTCATGAAGTATAGATTCAACAAGGAGACCAACAAGATAACGGATATCTTCTTTGTAAGCCAGGATCAGTTGCGGTTGCTGAAGGTATTTCCGTACATTGTGCTGCTGGACTCTACATATGCAACTAACTGGTTAGTAACAAACATATGAATTATACTCTTCATTTGTTCATGTCAAGGTTAGGACGCCATTGTATTTTATATATGATTATGTGTGCATCTACAATTTGCCCTTCCTTGAAATTGTCGGCATCACATCAGTTTGGAAAAACTACAATATTGCCGGGGTGTTTCTGGAGAAGGAGGACGAAGACAGTTACAAATGGGCCATAGAGCAACTTGCTAAGATGTTTGCCAAGGTGCAACGAGCACCCACATGTGCGGTCACTGATCGGGAGAAGGCATTGATGAACGCATTAGAGAAGCAGTTTCCAGAAGCAAAATTCCTCCTATGTAGGCGGCATGTGAGAAAGAATATTGAAGACTTCGGGAAGAAGGCCATGGGCAAGTTTAGGGGCACAACGTTTTCCAACGACTGCATGAAGCTCTTCAAGGAAACGACCATACAAGGGTACGAAAGATCACTCTGGAAGCTGAAGTGTGATTGGAAGAAAGCTCCAAAATGTGTTCAGTACCTACAAAAAAACTGGCTTGACCCCTACAAGGAAAGAATCGTCTCTGTATGGACAGATACAGTGTTCACGCTCGGTACTACCACCACTAACAGGTATGTGCATCAATGGTTTATCTAAATTTAGCTAGTTATTTGAACTTAGTTAGACATTTACAACAATCAAACTAATTTTCGGATTCTTGATTGTAATACAGGGTTGAAGGGGCCCATTCCAGTCTGAAAAGCTTCTTCACAAGCAACGATGGCAACCTTTGCACTGTGTTCGATCAATATGATACACGGTTGCGCAGTCATATTACTGAGATTCGGGGGGCATTGAATGAGAGCATTGGGAAGAGATATACGCTGCTAACAGACGCACATCTTTTTCGTAAGCTGCACTTCAAGGTGTATGCGGTTGCACTAGCTCGTTTGATTGAGGAATACAGGAAAGGAGAAGCTCCAGTGTGGAGCACTATATGCAGATGCCAGATGAGGGTCAGAGATGGCTTGCCTTGCGTTCATGACATGGCGCAAAATGTTCGGAGCGAGACCCCAATTGAACCTAGCTCGTTGCATCCGTTCTGAAGGCAACTGCCCTTGTCAGAAGTGAAGACATCAGAAGAGGAAGAATTCTGCACATGCAACGTGAATAGATCTTTGCTTGACGAATTTGCCCGAAGCGTCTTCCCCACATTGCCAGTGGAGATTCAACAAAGAGCAGTCTGTACACTTAGAAGTATAGCACATCCAGAGCAGACTACTCTAGAAGAGCCAGCCAAAGTCAGGCATAAGGGTCGGCCTCAAGGAGCTCTGAACTTTGCCACCAAAAGACAACCCTCATCATGGGAGCACACTGACCAACAGATGGACGGAACACCTCCGAAAAAGCAAAAAGGAAGACCACCGAAGACGGGCCTACCCTTACTGTGTGGTGCCACGTCATTGATCAAGAACCCGTGGCGATATCTTTCACAGTTCCCCAAGTGTATGAGACCACACTTTGGAGGATGGTATGAGATAGTGGGTGATGGAAACTGCGGGTACAGAGCCATTGCGCATGGTCTGGGCTTAGGGCAAGATAAGTGGGAATTTGTTTGACGTACCATGGTCGCTACGTTGAGAAAAGAGTATGAGCTACTCGTGCCACTTTGGGTGTCTACGATGACACTTGAGGCAATGGAGGCGAAGCTTGATTGGTTTCCTTCGCCGAACAGGCCGGCCCCACCGGAGACGTGGTTGGAGCTCCCGGATATGGGATGTTTGGTGGCAACGGCATTCACATGTGTGTTCGTTACCGTCAGTCGTGGCGTGGGGATGACATACTTGCCTATGAGGGAGAAGACAAACGAAGCATCGATTGGGGAGAATCTGAAGACGGTATACATTTACCATGTCGAGAACGAGCAACATTTTATTGCGGTACGTTAATACAATCTTGTGTTAAAACATCTGTTTATACTATCTTGTGTTAAAACATATGTTTATACTATCTTGTGTTAAAACATATGTATGATGCATTGATTTTCATGTAGATTGGGCTGGCCAAAACTTCGCCCTTGCCTCCTATTTACTCGGGTTGGCTGTATCATCATGACCCGTCTGTGGGTGATTACGTAGATCAATGGCTATTAGATCGTTCGTTGGAGTATGAACCAGACAAGGACGAAAAGAAGCCAAAACGAAAGAAGAAGGTCGAAACAGTCGATTTATGTAATGAATGATATGATGCAATGAGTACGACATTCCTATAGTATGCTGCAATGAGTACGACATTCCTATTGTTGTCATAATCCAAACAACTTCCCCAAAACATTCAAACTGAAGTCATAACTAATTAAACAAAACGAAACAGTCAAGCAGTTCGAGAAAAGCGAAAACTGTTCAGTCGCTCAGAAAACTGCGACCAACCGCGATCACGGGGGATCGCGGTTTGTGCTCCCCAAGGTTCTGCTGGAAATCTTCTAACCGCTGGTCGCCGTTTTGGAAAACCGCGACCAACAGCGATCGCCTCCGGTCGCCCTTTTGGAAAACCGTGACCAACCGCGATCGCCTCCGGTCGCCGTTTTGGACTTCAGCAACTTCTGTCTTCTGATCATCAGCTTTCCTATATGACTTCGGGCACCGTCTTCAACTCGTAAGTGCTTCCAAAAACATCCACAATGCAGCTCCGCACCTCAAACACCAACTTACCTCCAAAACTCTGTAAATCCTATGATTTAACCACTTCTCACCTTTTCTCCGGATTACAGAAATATCCCATAAATCAAATCCAAATCTCCTCAATAATATGCTAATAACTACTAGTAGCGCTATGTAAAATACCGCTTATCATGTCATAATCCAAACACATTCAAACTCAAGTCAAAACATTCAAACTCAAGTCATAACATTCAAACTTCAACAAACACATTCAAACTCAAGTCATAACATTCAAATTTCAACAAAACATTCAAACTAATGCTCAAATGACGAAGCAGCCAAGTTCAATGGTTCAAAAGGAAGGGATACATTTGCTCCAATGATTGCCGTAATGCCTCGGCTACGTCTTCACATCGGTCATCTCCATGGTGATGATCGCGATATGGATCCATACGTGAATAGCAACTATCAAGGCACTGCACAGAAGATAAGTGGATACGATTAATAAACATACACGAAGTCAAAAATAAATAGGATATAATTACATGATTACTTACCTGCTGCTGAGTGTAACGATCCTCTTGAGGGATGATGAATGGATGTGTATGCTGGAGGTACCACTGCATGTAATCATCGGTACACTGGTGGTGTTGACGGACTGGAGGACCCATGGCTTGCAGGCTAATGGAATGTTCATTGCGGGCATTCCATGCATGTAAGGATCTATCGTACTCCACCGTGTAACTGCTAATCTTCACGCCCCTCCATGCCTTAATGGGAACAATCGGTGGTCTTGGACATTGTTGTGCACGCCCAAACTGCCGAGCTACTCGATCCGGCATGTAAGGCTCGGTGACCCACAAACAGGATATGACTCCATGAAATCGCGATGAAGCAAACATCTCATTATTGAAGTCAATGGAGCCGTATGGCATCCACTCAACCTATACACAATTGAATTTCAAACAACTTATCATGCATATATATTTTAACATAATAGATAAGGACCGTATATGCACTTACACTATCAGCATGCATCCCATCCAACTCCTCCCTATAATTCCTGGTCCGGTTGGGTTCATGTGACATGTCCCATTTTCTGGCGTATGGGATCGGCTGTTGTGGGTCCCAGTAAACACTCTGTGCAGGTCTAAACATGGGAAAGTACTGATATATCCATGACTACAAAATAATTACACATATGTCAATTCCCTACATAACAAACATATAATATATCTATAACAAAAATTTAGATATTTTTATTCAAGCCATTTAATACCTGGATCAGAGTGAAACATGTGGACATGACCCGTGCCTCTTTTCTTGTGCACTCGCCCAAGCTGCGGTACACGTGTGCAAGAACACCGGTACCCCATGCATAGTTCGTGACTTTTGTGAGATCAGTCACGAACGGAGTGTAATAAACGGGCAAGCGATGCTGAGACTTGTCAGGAAAGAGGGCAGACCCCACCAAGTACAGCAAGAACCCAGCCGCCAGCTTCTTCGACGCCAACTCCTCGCAATGAGTCTTAAAATCTCCCGCGTGCAAGTTACCGGCGACGATAGCACCATCCTCCAGCTCAAAAAACTCATGCGTCTGCTCCATCAACGCCTTCTTCAAATCATTGCGGCTCAGCTGCTCGTGCCATTTCTTTGGGGGACCCATGTCTTGCCCTTGTATGTTAAGCCCAAGGATCATCCACACATCATGGAGAGTTATAGTCATCTTTCCCCATGGCATGTGGAATGAGTTGGTTTCCGGTTGCCAACGCTCGACGAAGGCACCAATCAGCGTCTCATCCACATGCTCATGCATGATGTCCGATAGATGACATAGCCCGGACGCCAACGCCATGCTACCCCACGCGTCTTCCGTTGTGAGACGCCATGAGCGTAACTGCTTGCCTCGCTGCTGGAACCTCAAGGGTTACACCGACTGTATATGAACATAATTAAGCAATCATACAGACTTATTTAAAACAAGATTAATAATTAAAAAAATTGTGTTACGTGCAACTTACAACGCGCTGGTAAAGGAGGTACGCCACGTGGTTTACAAAACTCTTTAGGAGTTCAGGTCTCTCCGGACCTCCAGGAACGCTCACCACAAGTTCAGGGTCGTATTTGACATTCTTCTTTGACCGGGGTGGTTTTCCCCGCGAAGAAGAGGCTTCCTGAGGCTCCTCGCCCACCGTGTTTGGGGCGTCTTCTCTTGGAATCCAGACATTGCTGGACTGGTCCTGAGTCCCCTGGTCCTGAGTCCCCCATGTACATGCATGATCCTACATTTATTAAATAGATCAGATGCAATAATGAATTGTAAACAAATGCATGTTATACTAAATGTACTTACCATAGGCTGATGATAGGCAGCGTTCGGGTACACTGCCGGGTTCTCCCACGGGTTGTCCTGCTCCTCATCTCCCTGATAATAATCCCTCGGGCTATTATGAGGGCTCACATGCGGCGGTAGTACCGGCAGACTAAAATTCCGCCCGTAATAGTTATTCTGATCTATTGTATCAGAATAACAATGCAGCGGACTTCCTTCATAGTCTGGGTCCCTCGGAGGCTCAGAGCCTGCTCTACCCCCAATAAAAGACAACACTGCCATTAGGCTATGCACTCCTATCATGCCAGTACTGCCAGCAGCCCCACTACTGCTACCGACTCCAGTTTGAAACCCTAAACCAGCCCCAGTACTGCTACCTGCTCCAATCTGGTATGCGCCGGTCTCATCATTCTGGTAGCACACATCCCTCTGTTGCCTCCTTTCCGACCTTTTGACCTCTTCGCCAGTCACATACGACTGTTGGCGTACAAGGTTGCGACGTATCCTGCGTTCAGTTCTTTCCCCAGATTCCATCTGCGGTTACATATCAACACATTTTAATCAACAAAAATCAACAAACAGAAAATCAACGTTCAAGATATCAAAAAAAATGCAAATTCACACGTTACGTGTGACTTGCTCTCACACGTAACGCGTGGTGCACATTCACACGTTACGTGTGACTTGCTCTCACACATAACGCGTGGTGCACATTCACACGTTACGTGTGAATGTGCACATTCCAATTTCACCGGCAAGCCGCCGGCGACTTTCCGGCAACTTTCCGGTCGTCTTCTCCGGTGAGACAGTCCGATTTTTTTTTAATTATCAAATATACCCAAAATTCAACAACAAATCCACGATTTTTACCAATCTAACAATATCATCACTTCCACTTTCATTTTTCCACACAAAATGTCAACAAACCTAGATCTACCTAACCAAATTCATAAACATCACAAAAACTTCTACAAAACCTAGATCTACCATCCAAATCATCTCCACATCGTAGATCTACCATCCAAACCTAGATCTACCTAACCAAACACTTTGTGTGGATCTACAATTCCTAACCAAACACTTTAAATTTATTAAAAACAAAATTAAATAATTATTTCTAGGAACTAACCTTACGCGGGAGGGGCAAGGAGGCGTTACGCGGGAGGGGCAAGGAGACGTTACGCGGGAGGGACAAGGAGGCACAGCGGCTGAGTGATGGTGATGAATGAAGAGGAGGAGCCGAATCTGGCTTTTATAGCCAGATTCCCACACGTTACGTGTGATACAATGTCACACGTAACGTGTGAACCGATCCCACACGTAACGTGTGGAGCCAATTCACACGTTACGTGTGGGTCTTGAATGGGTCAGTATCGACGCGTAACGTGGGAAGTCTATTCTCACGTTACGCGCGGCCCTATGCGCCAAAAGGCAAAAATGCCTATGAGCCGAATAGTTGAGCCCTTAATTTATACAAATTTCAAAGGTGATTGACTCTTTTTTCATGAATAGTAAATAAATCATATAATTCATTTTATTATGCAGGCAATACTCAATATAGAGTAAGTGCCACAATTTTTTATCATAATATATCAATATTGAATTTATAGATTGCGTAGAATTCAGGTTTTATCGATCCATAATATATTTTTTTATAATGGAAATATCGGTGTATTTATAACCATTTTTTATTGTAAAATATTATAGTTTAATTCATATGAAAGCTATATAGTTCTATACGTATTCGAACTGGCTGAAAATGTTATTATTTTGTGTTTATATAATACGTAGCATTTCATTAGTTGTGGTAGAATCTTATAACAAACAGTAAATCACAATTTTTTAAAGAAGACAGAGCATGCACTTTGCACGGGTCGGTAAAAATGTTATTATGGTTTGCTTGATATGTAAATGAATATAATATGGCAGTGTTTTAGCTATGTTAAGGTATGATTGTATGTATGAAGCAGTAACACATTTAAGTTTTTTATATTAAGGTCGCACATTATTTTTGTTTGGAATTGTTTGATTTGAATAAAATCCTCCCACAATAAAAACATAAATAGATTCAGTAGACTTAAAGAAAATTAAATATATTTAGTGAAATTTATAAAAATAGCAACAAATGAAGTTCATTACAAAAAAATAGATAACATCCAAGGTATGATGTCACTTCCGACACTTCAAATTACGGTGGGGGTAAATTAGTCATACGTACTCTTATATTATGAAAATATTGAATGATAACTTCATTATATTTTTGGAAATGGTTAGTGTATGTCCAAGAAGTATTACAAAAGCTTTACAAAATTCCTAAGAAAGCTTATGAGTGGTTACATTTAAGCAATTCAATTTGCATAGTCAAAACCCCCTAAACAAAAGAGAGGGAATACTAAGTGATCTCGGTAACACAAAGGTATTTAAATCAAAAGCCCTATTGTTAGTCTTTTGTCTTCGTTTAAGCCTTAGCCTCACATGTTTAATTGCTCTATGTGCACAATCTTTCGGACTAGTGTCAATGTCTTTGCACGTGACATTATATATATTTTATGAAAGGTTTAGCTCTCTTCTATTAAATTTTTTTACCTGTTATAGACTGATTTTTATAAATATTTGTAATTGGTTATGTGAATTTGTAATCTGTAAAATATTGAATAGAATATTTGTGTGTTTTTGAATTAGTATATTTTTATAATGATAGTTTTAACTTTTATGAGCATTTTATATACTATGTATGCTATGTATTATATACTTTATGTAGGACAATTGTTATTTTGTTATAAAATAAAAAACTTTAAAAAATATTATATATTTGAATTTGGAAACAAAATATCAAATATCCTACAGGTTTCAAAATATTCCAGCTACAGTCCAATCTAGGGTTGAGCACGGTTCGGTTTAACCAATCGAACCGACAAAACGATATCATTCGGTTCGATTCTAAGTTTATGAATTTTTAAATTTCGGTTCGGTTAAACCGAATTTAATATAAAATAATTCATTGTCATTGGGCTTGGGCTTGGGCTTGGCCGTGAAATTGGATCGTGTATGCTAGCTAATGGGCTATGGGCCTATGGTTGCTTCTTTCTTCCCTGTTTGGCAACATACTATTGCACCGACACTCGCACAAGCTATAGAGAAACAAACCCGACTCTCACCTTTCCCATCTTCACCTTGAAACCCTAGCCGCTGTAATAACTCTCATTTTTAATAAGGGTATTTACGTAGTTTCCCAACTCTATTTCTAATAAAGGAATTTTGATATTTATTTCATTATTCCAAAAAGGAAAATAAAATAGAGATTCTTAACTTAAGTTGTTACAAATTAAAGTTGTGAGCTATTTAAATTTATTCTAACATGGTGTTATTTTAAATTTAAATACTTATCAATTTTAACTTAGAATATTTAAACCAAGTTTAACAAAGTGTTAACAAGGGTTTAAGTATGGTTAAAGTTTTAAGAAAGGGTAACTTAATCTTCATTTTAACCTAAGTTAATCTGTCTACAAATTAATTTTGGGTTAAAATAATTATATAAATATAGAATAATAAAATTAATAAGTTTGGAACTATGTAATTTTTGAAAAGTTATTTAAGGGCATTTTTTCCACAACTTAAAAAGTTGGGCAATATAATGCAAATAAGCCAAATTTCGGGGGGCCCGACCTTGGTACCGTCCATCGTCTTCTCCAGCCCAAGCTTCCTCTCGGCCGTGCACAACCAAGCCCCGTCAATGGCGGAATTGGCCCAATTTCGAGAGCAATTGGACAAATTCGATCATGGGCATTGAAGAGGATGATCTTATCATTAAAACCCTCCATCAATTGGGATTAAAATGTGCGAAATCGCCGGAAATTAATCCGGGAATCAGATATATAGTTCGTAGGGTACCGAATTGATTTTTTTCAAAATTCGATCTCATCGGCTTGAATTGGGAGGAGAGATTTGCGGGATTGTGTCAATGGAATTGAAGGCTACATTAGCCCTATAAATACCCCTTCGATCGTTCTCCCAGTTCATCCAATTTCAACCGAAATCCCACGAGCCCTAAAAATCTTATCGCGACTGTTCTTCGTCCGATTCCGGCCACCACCGAGCTCTTCCGTTGCAATTTTCGCCACCACTAGCTCCGACTGTGTGTCCTCTTCGAAACCCCCTTGACCCCGACAACGGCGCTGCCCCGATGTGCCTCAATTTGCTCCTTTTCCTGCCGGTGTCACCCGCGGAATTTTGGTGGAGTTTTTGGCCCAAATTCGGTTTTGTGTTTGTTTATTTTATTTTTTCTAATATTGATTAATTTAATTAATATGGATTACTGAAAATATGTTAGGATTAATTTAATTTTATGAATATTAAAAGTAATTTAATGATATTTTTTGGGATATTATCTTATATTATGAATGATTAAATTATAACTCTTTATCTAGATAATATTTTGAGTTAGAAATTATTAGGGTTATAAATAAAATATTGGATCAATTTATTTATGAAATGATTATTTAGAATATACGACTAATTATTTTTGTGTATCGTATAAATAATCATTTTATCGAAAAGTCTTGAAATTGATTTATTTAAGAGTTAAATACATTCAATTACAAACCGAGACATTGTATCCTTCCAATTTCGATATTGAATAAATTATCTAACAATAATTTATTTATTGTGTGTGATTTGGATACGAATCAGAATTCTTTTTGGAACGGAATTAAAGCATGAAGTTAATTGCTAGTCGAAAGCAACTGCTCCTGTTACGTCGTTCGACTTTTTTCGTGATTCAAGGCAAGTGGCGGTTCGCTCTTGCTAATTTATTCCATATTTTTCTTAATTGATAATTAATCTATTGTCTTAATTAAGTTGGGATAAATATTCTAAAGTTTGTATTTGGGAACTTGTGTGCTAAATTGGTGTGTAAATGAACCTTATTATTAGGTTGTATATTTGCTAGCAACGACCCTTATATATATTATTATTATAGGGTGCTAGATGGACTTTGGTGTGGATTTGTTGTGCATTGATGTGGACTTATTATGCTTAGTTAGCACGAGTATTCGTAGAAACGCTATATACCTTGCGAGGTTTAGTTGTCTTTATAACTTGTATTAGGAGAATTATTGCCCTAATACTTTTGGTCATGACCTACTCTTATTCAAATATAAGTGGTGGTGCACTTAGCTAGTGTCAATATTCGGGATTCGTCCCATTCTATATCTCATTGTGAGATTGTCTGTGGAGATTATTAGCCTTAACGTTAATGCATGTTTTGAAATTTAATAAGATAAGTGCCTTGTTGCACATAATTAATATACCCTCGAACGAGAAGTACAACGTGGAAACCGCCCGGACTCCTGTCTAAAGTAAGTTCCATTTCCAATCCGGATTCGCATTATGCGATGAGGTTGGTCGAGGACTCAAATATTCAAGTAGTCAGTTTTCAAACTTTGTGTGATAATATAATGTTCCCAAACAGACATACATATTCATATAAGACTCAATCCCTTTGGAGTCTTCTTTTGACGCTTGTCTCTTTCTTTCGTTTCCGTGAAAGTATCCGAGTTATATATCGTCTACCGACTATTATTCGAGAGACAATGATAGTAACTGGATACAATCACAATAACCAATTTGTTTGAACCCTTGTTTAGTCTTTCATTAGACTAACTGGCCTTTCTTTTTCCCTTGCATGGTTGGTTGGTGTCATCCGTCCTATATGACACATCAGGTAAAGATTCTCAAGTTGAAGACGCGGGAAGACGACATTGAAGGCAATTGTGTTTTAATTCTAGTATTTGGATTTTTTTTTTTGAACAAGGTTAAGATCTTGTTTTGGAGTTTGGTGATATTAACAAAGTCTTCCGCCATACATTGATACATTATTATGTTGCCATGTTTAGCAACGTCGTTTCTAAGACAATTTTGAAATAAATGTTATTATTATTCATAATATTTTATATTTGCGATCAATATTGTAAAGCCTTGGGTGATTTTGGATATGTGATCCGAGGTCATTGACGGTAATATTCCTAAGGTAATTTAGGGGTGTTACAGCCGCGACGCGGCCTACCTCCACCCACTCGCCTGCGTTTAACTCCGGTCTTGCCGGTTGTCACTCCGCGTCTCCCGCCGACCGCTACTCCATTTACCTCCATTTCTTCTTCTTTCTTGATTATGCGTATTGTGTTACTCTCTTAGTCTTTTGTTTTTTTTAGCAACTCTTAGTCTTTTGTTGGATGTTCATGGAAGCTAAAATGTTCTTCAAAGTGGTTTGTTTCAATCAATAGTGGTATATACGTCTCGGTATAGCTACAATACTTGTAATTTTGTATTTAGGTTTGAAAATTTTAGACTTGAATCCGTTACATGAACATTTATTGGATCACCTTTTCTTTGTAAATAGAAATGGGTAATTTTTAGACTTATAAACGGTTTCTGGTGTCTACTACTTTGGTATCACATTTTCTTTATTATAATGGCTAAGGCTTAATGATGGGAGATTGGAAATGGGTGAGTTTATGATTACTTTTGGCAATAATGTGACAACCTAATTCTTTTACCTCTTGTATGTTTCCCTTTCAAGTAAGACTGGTTGTTGATCTTCATTTATTCTATACTTTGTTGTGTTCCAATGAAGTTAATAAAATTTTGCTTTTTTTAGCTACCAAGTCTCTTTTATCACCAGTATTCAGAACAATGCAGTATGTAGGAATTTAACTCTTATATAACACGTGGCAACTTACTTGCTATTTATGGATCAAAATCTTTTATATCAGACCATTTATGTTCAAGTAAGCCTGTTATCACCCTTTAGGTATATAGTGAGATCTTAAATGCTATTCTCCTATACTCGTGTTAGCGCGCATATGCTAAGAAGTAGGAACAACTGCATGTTCTTTTCATTAGAGTAGTTCTATCTAATGTTCAATAGATATAGTTCTTTTATGTGTTTGATATCCTTAACTGGAATACAATTTAAAATGTACATTGAATTTCCTCTTATGTTCAAACCAAAAATTCTATAATCAAGTCAGACAAATGTCTTTCTGTTGTTGGCGTCGTCAGTTTTGGTATAACATTCTCAAGGGGCTAATTGATGTTAAAGGTTACATTGTCGTCTTTTGTCATAACTATCTCAAAGGGTCAAGTTTTCGTCACTTTTGACTTAACCACCTCAAGGGGTCATTTTAATGCTGAGGATTACACTGTCTGTTAGAATTTTAGGGACATCACCGAGATCTTTTGTAACACCCCCGACTTATGTCGGTAGTGTCACATGCCAGTGACCTCATACGTTAATGTTCAAAGTCACCATAGGCTTTAATCGGAACAATTAAGCTTAAATAAATACATAAATATTAAATAATGAAAGAATAATCAGCGGAAAACTTTTTAAATAAAACTCAATCTTTTATTAAGATTCCTCTCGTAAAATGAGAAGGACGATTTTACAACGAACTAAATTGCCAGCGGAAGACTTTTAAATTACAACGGAAAACTCTTTTAAAGAAACCCTAATTTACATAACCATGTATTACATTTATTTCAAATTAAACATACACACCTTAGAAATGTTTACTTCTTAAAATCCAAACTTCAACTGCAAGCCTTCTCTTCGATTGGTTACCTCAATTCATCGGGGATCAACCTCTGATGTGTCGTATAGGACGGATGACACCAGCCAACCATGCAAGGAATAAAACCCGGTTGGTTAGTCTAATGAAAGACTATGCAAGGGTGAAAACAGATTGGTTCTCGTAGTCGTATATAATCACTACCCTTGTTTCCCGAATGAAACTTGGTAAACAGTATATGACTATAACTCTACTGAAAGAAATGAACAGGAATGATTGAAGAGAAGACTCCAATGAATTGAGTCTTATGGGAAATTACATGAATTTGTTTGGGAACATTATATTATCACACACAAAGTTTTAAAAACATCTCGTTGCATATTTGGGTCCTCGACCAACCTCACCGCGTATTGCGAATCCAGATTGGAAAATGGACTTACTTTAGACAAGAGACCGAGCGGGTTCCACGTTGTACTTCTCGCCCGAGGGTATATTAATTATGTGCAAATCCGCACTTATCTTATTTAGTTCGAAAACGTATATTCACGTTCACGACTTTTATCTTATTATCCAACCTCTTAAAAAGAGGAAGAGTGGGACAAAATCCCAAAAGTTTGGCATTTGCTAAGTGCACCACCACTTATATAATATAAGGGCACGGTCATGACCAAAGGCATTAGGACAATAATCCTCCTAACACCGAAATTATAAAGAAACGACTAACCCTCGTGAGACATTAACGTTCCTACGAATACTCGTGCTATCTAACAATTTAAATAGCAACAATTCACAATTATTACAACAATGTTACCTAGCAACCTATCATAATATATATATAGATAAGGTTATAGCTAGCATACATACAACCTAGTAATAAAGTTCATTTTTCACATTTTATACACACAAGGTTCCCAAACATCAATTTAGACTTTTTATCCCAACTTAATTAAGACAACCGATTCATTGTCAATTAAGATAAACATGGAATAAAATGCAAGAGCGAATCGCCACTTGCCTTTGATTACGAAGCTTGACGAAAAACGAACTCGCTTGCTTTACGGAAATCACTTAATCTCCTGTTCTGATTCCGTTCCAAAAGCCAATCCGAGATGTACCCAAATCAAAATAAATGAATTATATTAGATAATTCATTTAATAATAACATTTGAGATAATCCATAGTCTCGGTTTTTATTTGAATTACTTAACCATAAATAATTCAATTTCTAGGCTTTCTGATTAAACGATTGTCTATATGATTAATAATTCCTTAATCATATATTCTAAATACTCTGTGCATAAATAAATTAATACAATAATTTATTTATCAACCTTAAATTTTCTAAGTCATAATTTTACCCATATGAATAGCCAAATAATTATCTATTCATAATATAATATAAAATTATAATAAAATCGAAAATTAAATTATAAATTTATTATATATTATAAATATTCTAAAACTTATTAATAAAATTTTATATTAATTAATCTAACCCATATTAAGCCTAATTAAATCAAAATTAAGCCAAAATTAACCCGAAATCGGGTTTGAAATCAAACCACCCTCACTGAACAGCTACTCGTCGGAAATCAGGCAAATCGATGCGGCTCCGATGGGTTTACGGCGGCTACACCTTGGGGGTTTTGAAGAGGACTCGTGGGCTCTCCTAGTGGTGTTGGAATCGACTCGAATCAACCTCGAACAAGATCGAATTTCACTCACAACCGCTCGGTACGGGATTTCTAGGGTTCTTCGGTTTCAAGCTCAAAATTGGATGATTTGGGGTCGAATACGGGGAGGTATTTATAGGGCTTTCGAAGAGGGGAATATCCTTCGCATAAAACCCCATTCAATTCGTATCCAAATTTGCGAAATTGAATTCGCCCTAATCCGGATGACGCGTTGGAATTCAACGCAAAATCTCACAAATATTTTGGCTTTTAATTCGAATTGATCATGTAATTGGATGCGGAGTTATCTAAACTCGATTTCCCATGAGTTAATTCGGGGTAATCGAATCCGAGGCATCCCAATTCCGCCATTGAAGACACGGTGGAAGCTCTGCGCGATGCTGTTCAAATCGGGAGGAAGAAGATGACATTTCTGGGTAATTACACACGCGGCCCTCAACTTTCCGATTTGTGGCAAAATTGCCCTCCATTATTTTTAATTAACTGCAAAACTCGCCCAATTTAATAAATTAAATTCATAACATAGATTTTAACCCCAACATTAAATTACATAAAATTTAAGTTAGGCTAAAATAATTTTACAAAATTTTCCTTATTACCTTAACCATACTTAAATCCTTAACAATACTTTGTTAAATTGATTTAAATATTCTAGGTTAAGTTTTCATAAGTTTTAATTAACTTATAATTAACATAAAGTTAATCATAATTTAAATCATTCTTAGCTTAACGAAATGATTTACTTAGGACAATTATCACTTTATCCCTTTATGGATACATAATAATTCTTATGTCCTTTATTTAAAATTTAAAGTTACTACCATTGCTATACTTATTTATTTATTTTAATATTATATTATTATTATTATATGATAATTTGTACCCAAAAATTATCATAACTCACATTTGGACCTAAGTTCATTAAAATTTAAATTATTCCTCTAAAAGAAATAAAATAAATTTCAAAACTTTTATTTCCACCACTTTAAAATTACTATTTTATCCTTCTATTTTAGGTGGGTTATTACATCTTTAATTCATGCTTCACATATAGATGCCAGGTTAAGTCATCAAAATAGACCTTCATGGACTTCTGTTTGAAAAGAGCCATGTATATTAGTTTGTTTTTTTTCTTTGTTTCCCCCAGTTCTTGTTTTTAAGGACATTTCTATATCATGTTGTTGAACGATCTTTCGAAGCTTTTGAAAAAAGGAGTATTTGTTGCTTGTTTCAACTTTGCCAAAAGGTTAACATTCTTCAACGTCTTGATGCACAACGCAACGATCTTAACTCTAGAGGTTGGTGTACAATCTTGCTTCTTCTCCGAACTTATGGGTAGTTTAGGGTTTATTTCGTTTGATTTGGGGGTTTTGTTTTGTAATTGATTTAGAGACTATGCCAATTCGAGGGTTTTGTAAGTAGGAAGGTTGGTTTGATTTGGCTTTGGGATTTGAATTATAAGCTTTATCTATCTAAGCAATTGGAATTTCAGAAATTTGTATGCAATTTGCGTCTTCATATTTGCACACTATGTTGATGCAGTAAAGTAGTTTCTAAACCCATGAATTCTATTGATTGATAGTGAAAGCATTGAAAGAAGAACTACAGCTGCTCCAAGAACCAGGATCATATGTGGGTGAAGTAGTTAAAGTGATGGGAAGATCTAAAGTGTTGTTGAAAGTAAGTACATTAGCAGATTTATCATCTATTTTTTAGTCTTCTTCGTGGTGCAAGTTCAAGTTTTGCATGTTAGTGTGTCCTAGATTCTTCTGTAACGGAGTAGTAGTCAGCCTTTACATATGACATGTGATTGAATGTTTTAATAACAATGAGGTTGTCATAAATGTTTAATATATGAAAGTGAAACTGATGGTCTTTTGGAGGGATGTGTGGGAATTTGAGCATTTTACTTTAAACAATTTCTCATGAATACATTCTATAAGTTGGGACTTTTTGCAAGTTTAATTTTTTATGTTTAATTTTTTTTTTTGATTTTTAAAAATGAGATAGCAGCATAATTGTCAAGAGTTTCCTGCTTTGATATCATATCAAGAATTATGAGTTTGAAAATATAATGTCCATGTTGACTGTATAGAGGAATAAAAAATAGTTCATATAATAATTTGTGTTGATGATTTGTTGCTCTTGTTTGTTCCTTTTGTTCAAGTTCATAATTAGGCTTTCCACTTCCCTTGAAATCAAATTTAGGTTATAGTCTAGTTTCTGTTATGAAAAGCTTTATTGATTTTTATATTGATTTGCTTTTGTTATATTGTAATCCATGAATCATAAATACAAATTGTGAAAGATGTGAAAAAAGTTTTTAAAAAAAGAGTAAATGAAAAAAAAGTTGCAACACCTTTGATTTTGCTAAAGGCATCATTTGTATGCCACAAAAGAAAAATTGTAATGCTGTGTTGAAGCTCACCTATTAAAATATCACCTAGTGAAATTACATTTTGTGCTATCAACTCATGAGAGGGTTAGGTTTATAGAATCAAAAATTGTTTTTTTTGTTTGAACCATGTGATTCCAAGTCTAGAAGACTCTTGTTTTGTTATGGTTATCACTCATGCGTGCTTAAGATGTTGTTTAAATTGGAATATATTATGTCTCTTACTCTTACATGCACGATTTAAATATTGGTAAGGATATATTACTCCTTGCATTGCATTGTATTACATTTTCCTATGATAGACAGGACATGAAGTCTAGTGCTACAGATTGCTGTTAGCACGTAGCCTGGGTTAGTAGTTTTGTGGTATCTATTGACTACATATTACTTGTGTTATAAAATACAACATGCCTTTTCATTTGATGCTTTTTGCTCCCTCCCCATGTGCAACAGTTGTAGGAGTGATCCTTCTTTGGTTGATAAGTATTCAGGTGTATTGTAGATGGCAGGAAGCTCTGCATAGGTAAATGTAGTAAATACGCCATATTGAAAAGAGTAGATGGAATTTATATAGGTTGATTCTATTTAAAATGGCTTACCTCATTAGGGCCCTGAAATCTTCTATTTGAGGGATCTTTTCCCCATCATATATGGACGTTGTTGTTGTCCTTGATAAATAATTCTCTTCCTCTTGAGACAGTAAGGCAGTCGATGTCAAGAGCTAAATAACAGTTGTTCTTTGGAGACAGTAAGGCAGTCGTTGTCTTTCTTTTTTGGGGCGGATGCTTCCATTTTTCCCTTGCACTTGGTCAGATTCATTGTGGTTGCGGAAGAAGTCGTGCTGTGTGAGACTGTGCATGAGGCCATTTTCGCTTTCCTTGTTGGGTGTGTGGGTTATGGGAAGGCTGAAATAGCACAACAATATTTAAAAGGGCTTGGTTATGTAGGTAGATTAATGGCTAGGTGGGTGATAGAGTGAACTGTTTAAGCATCTGTGTTAAGGGCAAGCCATTTAGGAAGAACATTAACGAACAAATGTAAATGTGTGAAAGATGGAAGGGTAAGCAGTTCACCACCATTTGTGTGAATGTATTACACTGCTATCATTTCTATTAATTAGGGTTACCATATTCTAAGCAGGCAACTAAAAGGATAAGCGGGTTAAAAAGCTTTTATAGGTTTTTTATTTATTTTTATTACATATTTTCATTAAGAAAATTTAAAAATTACTAATTAAGTTGAGGGGCATTGATTCTCTTCGTCGTGTAGTATATTGAGACTAATGGTATTCCAAACTGAAGGTCATTCATTTCCTTCACAATGATTAATTTTAGTTTTTTAATTACATATTTTCATAAATAAGCTCTTTTAATTACACTAGGTTCAATGCCCCGTGCGGAAAATGAAATCCCAAAATTATAGTATCCCTTATTGTAGGGAAAAAATATCAATAGCGAATTTGCAATAGCAGGATCCTCAACATAATCAATGGCTGCATCAAATAAAAAAATCAATGTAAACAGAGAAGCCCCTCACTGCATGATAATACAATATATTGCAAAAATAGAGTGTACACGACATCAAAATAACAAAGTAAATATGCATTTCTACCAAACACACGTCTCCCACTATTTTAGTAGTAAATGATTACACTTTAATTATGTTTCAATGCTTCCCAAGTGAACATACCTATGTTTTTTCAGCATCAATTCCATGTCTAGTGTTGCCGTTAGGAGTAGGAGAAAAAAGCACAGGAAGTGTGTCAGTTGTTCTAGCAAGTGATGTCGGGGTAAAATGGATGAACTAATAATATATAATATTCAGCTACAAATGCATCCAGTAGACTCTGGTGAAAATGAAGGCCGATCTAGAGTGGCTTTCTTACAACGCTAAAATTAGGTATCTAAAAAAAGACAGAGATTACAAAGAAGAGAGTGAAGAATGCATTACAACTCATCTGACATATCAACTGTAACAAATTTTCAAGAGCTAATTGTGAACCTGATGATGCAAAACCCAATAGCAACCCACTTGAAGATTAAAAGGGTGTAGCAATCATGAAGGGGCTCATTTTTTCTTCTCACGCTCCTTAGTACGCTTGAGAAGATATCAGTGAAACACTTTGCTACCAAACCGAAGGTAACCAAATAAGCAGAAGATATTGAAACCTTTTCCATAATTAACAACCCAAGAGGATAACCCTTTTAAACATCAATCTAGAAGAATCAAAACAGGTTACTCCGTTTTAAAAGGCATTGTCATTCAAGAAAAAGATTGTAGCAAATACTAATAATTAGGAGAAGGGAGAAAATGCTCACCAGTGTGAAGATTTGCTCAATGAACTGGTCTCTAGCAGAAGAATTGTTGATGACGGTGGCTCTGAGACCGAATGCCACCCTACCGAGACTGAAAAATAAATACAAATTTAGGGTTTATACATGAATCCCTTAAAGTTCCACGCAACCAATCAACAGCAAAGCAAAGCCACATCACGAATACAAGAGTTCACATTAAAACGAAAAATATACATGAATCTTAGAGAAGTTCATCAACCCACATTTTGGACTAAATCCACAAAACAACTACAGAAGAGCAAGCATACTGAATCAATACTGAGTTGATGGGAAACTAAATGCATTTATTGTCATTTTTAACAGCCGACAAGCAAGGGATTCATCAACCCACATTCATATGTCCAGCTTATGTAACATTCTAAAACCTTGATAATCATAATATCATCATTTTGGACTCTGACCAAATGCTGCTAGATACTTCGTTATATAGTTTGAACGTTTGGACGATCTACACCAAAACCATAATGAACACAAAGCCAAATAGAGTAATTATGGATGAATTATAGTTTTCTAAATGGGCCTTGTAGACTGTAGTGTAGTACTGCTTTGGGCTTATGCTTCTGTGGTCCAACTATTGTAGCGACTTTTTTTTATTTCTTCAATTTGGGATTTCCCGATTAACGTTTATAAATGAGTTAATTGTAACATCAACCCATTTCATTTTACTGCCTAAACTACACAGAAGATACAAAAAACCAAATTGATCCGGAGCCATGAACTAACGATCACATGAACTAAATGTCTACATAAAACATAATATCAGTGAAACAGAAGGCATGCCGAAGCACAATAGGTTGCAGAAAGAAATAAAGCAAGTTTAGAAAAATGGGAAAAATGGGGTAATGGTAGAAGTAAGTTGCCGCACCATCTCGAAGGCCGCCATGACTCATGGAATCGACCCTCACCCAGAACTATTGTACACAGAGTTTTTAACAAATTATTTATTTTAAGTTATAAAAAGTTGATTTCTTAAGAAATTATTACATAAGTTGGTTGTTTATTTGGGCAGCTGCTATATACACGACAAAATTTCCCTATACGCATGATATTCTGTATGCCAGAAAAAGGCGTACGCCATAATACTGCGTACAACATGAAAACATTATAATTTTTGAATTTCGGTACTTATACATGTACGCTGTATTTTAGCGTACGCTAAAATACAGCGTACAGGAAAATAGCCATTGGAAATGGCCTATACGCCAGCCCATTGCGTACGCCCGTATATGGCGTACAGAATTAGCCGTTATTCCAACGTCTATTTTGTGCCCTATAAATAGCAAGCCATTTCCTCATTTTCGAAATCCAAAACAACAAATCTTACAAAAAATGGCATATAATGAAAACACATATTGGAGTAGTGGAGAAGAGAATGAAGATTACGACGATCAAGATTTCGAGGTTAGTAATTATGGAATGATTAAGATTGAAATTAGTTATAATTAATATAGCTTAAGTACGTATAATTAATAATGGAATGATTACAATTGAAATTAGTGGAGAAGATTGTAATAACCCTCAAGTTCAGTAAGGACAATTGGGTAATTTCCCAACCCTCGTTCTGTAAGTATGACGCGTTGAGCGTATTTGGAATCTCTGTGTTAACTCTTTTGAACGTATTAATATACGTGTAAGGTGTATGGGGTCTTAGACTATTTTTAGAGATGCTAAAAATAGGACCTAGCCAAGACCGCGAGAGGAAACCGCGACCAAGAAGCCAGGGGCGCGAGCGCGGGATAACCGCGACCGCGGTTTTGAAACCGCGGGCGCGGTTTTGTCTGTGGACAACCGCGATCGCGGTTTTGAAACCGCAATCGTGGGTCTCTGCTGCGTCGTCTTCTTCGTTCTTATCCGAGCTTCGCCGGTTCGAATTTCCCACGTTTTATAACGTTTCACCGTTGGAGGGAGCTCGAGCGGTTGGCTTGCCTTGGAGGGTAACGTCCTCGGATGCTTGGGCTATAAAAGGTGAGGTCGGGGCAGCTTGATCCTTCATCCATCAGATCTCAAGCTCTCTCTCTCTCAAGCTCTCTCGTTCTAAGTGTTCGCCGGAAGTCTTCGTGTTCGCCGGAGCTGTGGAGTTCGTCGGAAGTCCCTTGGAGGTGTCGAAGTGGTGGTGGTTGTAGTGAGCCTCGCCCGAATCAAGTCGTCATCGTCGTCGTTTCGTCGGTGAGCTTCGAAGTCGTGTTCGAGTCGTTGTCGGTTGGGAGAACCGCGACCGCGGGGATGAATTCCGCGGCCGTGGCTCTGCCCAGGAAACCGCGACCGCGGGTTCCCAAACCACGACCGCGGCTTGCCCTGGCAAGCGCGATCGTGGCTTGGACAGCCACGGTCACAACTCAGGCTTTGTTTCCTTTTCGATTCGTTTCGTGTATTCGTTTGTTCCGTTGATTCGTGTCGTATCGAATCTAATTTAGGGTTCCGTCGTCATAGGAATCCGTATTCAGATTCCAGTTTCCAGATCCCGGAACCCGACATCGTCAATTCGTCTAATTAAGGCAAGTGGCGGTTCGCTCTTGCTTATCATTCCATGTTTCCGTTAATTATCAATTATTTTGATTGTTAATTAAATTGGAGTGAAACGTGGGTTTCGTTTGGGAACAGATTTAATAAAATGCTGTGATTAAATTATGATATTATAATAGATTGTATATATTGCTAGAACAACGCTATTATACCTGTTATTACTGTGATGGCTTTGTTGTGGATTTTCAATATAAACTTAATGCTAGATTAGCACGAGTATTCGTAGGAATGCTAATTCCTGGTGAGGATTACTCGTTTCTTTATAACTTGGTATTAGTCGGATTAATTCTCTAATACTTTTAAAGGTCATGACCATTGCTTCCTATCCACCCGTTAAGGTTAGGAGGTGTTAAGCACCTTGCTAGTGCAATTTGGGATGGACGTATTGTCACCCTGTGTTATTCTCGTTGTCACTCGAGAGCATATTAAAAGCTTAACGTGAATATACGTTTTGGAATTTAATAAGATAAGTGCGGTTATACACATAATTAATATACCCTCGGGCGAGGAGTACAACGTGGAAACCGCCCGGACTTCGGTTAGAGTAAGTCTTCTTTCCAATCTGGATTCGCATTGTGCGGTGAGGTTAGTCGTTGACCCAAATGATCAAGTCGTTTTTAAACGCTTGTGTGAAAACTATAACGTTCCCAAACATTTGTCATATGTTCCCCATAAGACTCAATTCCTTTAGAGTCTTCTTTTCTGTGCATGTCTAATTTTAATCATTCCGTGAAAGTTTCGGGTTATGTATCGTTCCTTCGGTTGTTATTCGAGGGACAATGATAGTAAACGGTTACGATCACTAGAACCATTATGTTTTCACCCTTGCATAGTCTTTCATTAGACTAACCAACCGAGTTTTATTCCTTGCATGGTTGACTGGTGTCATCTGTCCTATACGACACATCAATGGTTAGTCCCCGAAGACTTGAAGCAATCAATCGAAGAAGAGGCTTGCAGTTGAGGATTTAAGTGACAGTGTTTTAAGGTTGTTAAGTATTACTTTAATATATATATTTTTATAACCTAGTCATGTAATAGGTTTATTCTTAAAGTCTTCCGCTGTGTAATTTAAAAGTCTTCCGCTGTAATTTCACTCTGTTGTAAAATTGTCACTTTTCATTTTATGAGAAGTCTGTTAATAAAAGGTTGAGTTTTATTTAAATATGTCTTCCGCTGTTTAATCTTTCGTTATTTAATATACTTATTTAAGCTTAATTGTTCCGATTAAAGCCTAGGATGACTTTGGACAGTAACGTCTGAGGTCACTGGCGTGTGACACGACTGACATAAGTCGGGGGTGTTACAATTATGGTATCAGAGCAATGGTTTTAAAATTCTTGGCCTATTGTTAGGTTTGAGAATTTTCAAAAAAAATAATTTCGAAACTATTTTCATCCTATTTTCTATTAAAAAGGAATTTCGAGAGTTTCAAGGTTAAATTTAAAAGTTATACTTATTTCTTGGAATTTAACTATAGAACTTCAAAAGTTATTTATAGTTGGTTTATAAATGGCATGTTATAATCAATTAAAGTTTATGATTGTAACTTTAAAAGTATGACTTTGGTCTTAGTAAAAGTTTTGTGATAATCGTATCACTAGTTTGAGAAACTAACACTATAAATAATTATTTTTATATGATGTTTAAAGGTATAAAGTATAAAGTTTGAAAGTATAAGGTTCAATAATAAGTGGTTTTCAAACTTCTGCAAGCTTCGAGTTGTTACTTATTCCTTAGATCCATTCTTAGGGATAGTGTCTCTTCTTAGGTTTAATGTCATTTAAAGGTTGACATTTCTCCTAGAGTACCCATTCTCAAGTAAAGAGAAGAAGATCGTCTATGTGATTAATGGTGGAGGGTTAGTCAGACTGATATAAAGTTATTAGTTGGACCCTTATAATTCGTATCATAACGTATTTGACTAAGTGTCATATTCAAGTTGAAAAAGTTCTAAATTAACGATATGGTTCACCAACAGATGGTGAACACAAGGAACACAGTCCGTGCTGGTGCGGGACCGAGTCTATTCAAGTTGAGGAGCGCCGCTAATCAAGGGGAGGAGAGCGAGTCTGTTTCTCATAATAACCCTGCAGGCGTTGGCCAAGTTCATGCTACTCCTCCGGTAGTGTTGGATGCCGCGACCAAAGAGGCCATTCGTGGGTTTGTTATACAGACGGTCACCGATGTAATTCGGTCAATTGCACCGCAAGCACAGGGTGGTCCAGTTCCTCAAGTTGTTCCTGAAATTGAGGAGCAAGTGGACCACGTACCTCAGGTCGACGCCGTCAGGAATAGAGGAACTTATGGTCGAGCCTTGAAGGCCGTGAGCTCAATGAGGCTTGACAACTATGACGGTACTGGAGAACCGGTCAAAGTGGTTGTTGGATCGTTAGAGTTACCTTTGAGGGAACAAAGACTTTGTTCCCACAGAAGGTGCAGCGGAATATTATAGCAAGAAAGATAAGAAATGAACTCACGATGTATAGTGGAAACCCTAATTAGCCAACTAGCTAATCAAAGAAAAACCACTACCTTCAAGCTTCTCGCTTGAGAGGATTTTGAAGCGTCTACTTGTCTTATTAATTTCTTGTTCGATTACACTTGTAGCATGGATTCCAAACCCTAGACTACCCAGCTAGATTCGAAGATCACTCCTACAACGATGAATCCGAACTCAACCCTTAAAGACTCACAAACAACTTCACTCTCCTTTCTGTTTTCTTATGCTCATAGTTCGTCGTCGTCGATGCTTACATAGAAATGAATCCACATCCCTATAAATACAACTCAATGATCGGCACTACTTTATAGTGCATAGCTAGGAGTTGTTACCAGTTTTGAGGTGCCATTTGGATGGATTTAGAGCACAATCATGGATTATGGAGTTAGAGTGGAGAAGTGAAGAAATCATGAGATTTATAGAGGTTTGAAGTGTATTGAAGAGTAGAAGAACAGTGGTCTGAATTCAAATGGTTCGTTCTCTCTACTCAGATGTCCAAATGAAGTGATTCCAATTCGAGGAGTTAGATCTTGCAGTCTACTACAAGTCCTCAAACTATGAGCGCAATCCGAGTTGGGAATCAAAAGTTATGACGTTTTTACTGAAGTATCGCAGAAGCTGAAGTACTGGAATCCCACCGCACCCAGCGGTGGGCACTGCCGCACCCGCGGCGAGGTCGTCAGAGAACTGGAGTTTCTGTTAAATGGCCGCACCCGGCGGTGGAGCCACCGCACCCGCGGTGGAGACGCGCTGAAAGTCTTTTACGAGTTTTCTTATTCCCGTTTTATTTTATTTCCGAAACTTTATTTCCAAGTTTGTTATTTTTCTTTTCTTTATTTCTGAATTATTACTTTAGTATTTAAGTTAGGTTTAAGACTCTTTTAGAGAAAAAAAATCCATTCTCTAACCCTAGTTGCCACCGTTTTACGTTTTTCTCTCAAAAACCCTATGGAGAACTAAACCTCCATTGTTGTACTTGACAGTTTGAAGCCAACAACTGATTGGTTGTGAGTTTTCTACTCTTGTTCGTTTTCCTATCTAGTTGGATTAATTCTCTTGTGCTTGATTGATTATTGGTTCATGTTGATTTATCTAGATTGATCACCTAGGTTTATTGATATCTTCCTAATTGCTAGGACTTGTGATTCCGGGTTCGGGTTGCATATCTAGTAGCAAGCACAATTGTTGCGTATAGGGGATCCGAGCGCTTCATCGTGAGAGAGAGTTAATTGCATGCTTATAGTAACGGGTTGTTTCTATTGCATGTATCTTGTTGAATCCTTGTTTGATTGCTATTGCTTTATTGAGTCCTGAAGGTTTTCGGATTTGATTTAGTGATAAGTACTATTAGGGCTGGTAGAACTAATAGTTATCTATGATCGGGATAAGAACAACTATAGGAATATTAAGAACTTGAGATTGATAGAATTCCGTGATCGACCTTTCTATTGTTGTGTGGATCTTTGTTAAGTGTGGCGCTTTTTCCCATATTATTTACAACCATTATTTGCGAACTTGTTTATTTGCTTTCTTATTGCTTGTTACGAAACACAAACAAACCCCCCCTAGTTCCTAGTTGGTGATTGTGAATTACAGAATAGATAACCTGACTCTCTGTGGGATCGACCCTGACTTGCTTGCTATACTCTTTAGTAGGTATTTTAGGATTTCTTTGATAGGCATCACGACTTTAGCCCTGTCAAATTTGGCGCCATTGCCGGGGAGTCAAATTTTCTGTTTTTGTGATTTGTTTGTTACCAACCTTGGTGTGGACCTATCTTACGGTCCACACCCGTGCTACTGATTTTTGTATTTTCTTTGTTTTGATTTTGATTCAGATATGGATTTATGGGGAGAGCCGCGATATGACCCATACTCCTACGCATACACTCCAGGGTGGAGAGATCACCCCAATTCGAGTTATGGGTACCAACAATACCCTCCATATGGTCATGACTACCAGGAGTTCTACCCGGAGCCACAATCGTTCTACCAGCAGGGTGCTCCACAGCAGTACAATCCGGCCTATGAGCATAGCCCGCCAGTTTCCAATCCTAGTCCCTCCATGTCAACTGAAGATATGCTCCAAGCTCTGGATAAGCACTTCAACACTCACGTTCACGCTACGACGTCGAGTATCAAGAATCTTGAGACGCAGATGAGCCAAATGGCTGAGGCGATTACAAGGATTGATCAGCGGACTTCGGGAAATCTACAATCTCAAACGGTAGTGAACCCGAGGGAAAACGTTAGTGCGATAACCCTTAGAAGTGGAAAGCAATTGCATGTCGATCCTAGTGCTGAAGAGGACGACTCAGGAAAAGAGGGTATTCTGGAAAATGACCGCACCCAGCGGCAAGGTGACCGCACCCGCGGCGAGCATGATTTGGAAAAACAGAATGTTCTGTCAAGTTCACCGCACCCAGCGGTGGTAACCACCGCACCCGCGGCAAGCGGTACTGTTTCTTGAGAAAATTCTGGGGATCCACCGCACCCGGCGGTGACCTCTGGCCGCACCCGCGGTGAGACTTTTGGAGCTGTTGCTGAGCCTTATGTGGACACCTACATTCGTCCATACTTTCCTCCTCTCGGTTCCGAGAAGCCACCCGCCCCATTCCCAGAGGCGCTCAAGGAGTTGGGCCTTCCAGACGATATTTGGGACCGCAAGGTGCTTTCTGAGGAAGAATATTTTTTGGGACTAGAGGAATTCAGTGACCAAGAGGAGGAGAGCCGCGATTGCGAAAACGATCCTGCGACGCCCGCCCCTCTCGAAGATGCCCCGGCAGTCCCCGATCCTCTGGAGGCTGCCTATGATGAGTTTGTGCATCTAAACTCCTTCCCACTTGTCTCGCTGCACCCCGCTACACCCTTCCCTGAGGCTCTGAAGGACACCAGAATGGTGGAGAACGACAAAAAAATATTTGAAACCTTCAGTGACTGTGCAGAAACCGTTCCCTTGGTCACGCTGGCTGACAGCACCCCTCGCTGCAAGGAAATGTTAAAGGTGCCGGGCTTGATCAAAAAGAAACCGAAGGGAAAGAGCAAGAAGGAGGCCTTGATTCAAGTGGTGAATCTTTATATGCTGGATACGGGGCAAGATAAGCATACATGCCCTGAGATGCTGGGTAGACCGTTTTTGAAGATGGCAAGTGCATTCATAGATATGAACATCGGCCCAACCATCATGAAGTGCACAAGCATGGGGGTCACGCTCAATCGGGAGTACACAAAGAGGCATCCCCTTGATCCAGGCCCCAGGAGTTTAGTTGCTATGAGCAACCCAAGTTGAGATGGAGTAATATGTCAAGCCATGACAATAACTAAGGCGCTGTCCGGGAGGCAACCCGAGGTATGTTTTTCTTTCTTTGCTTTTCTTTCTTTGTTTTTGCATTTTCTTTAGTGTGTTTTTGCTTTGTTTTTGTTCTTGTCTTTGTTTCTAACTAACCTGCAGGGATGAGACCTATGCGAATTGAAGAAGGTGTTTCCCACACCAATGTAAGTCTCTTCCTTCCCTGCACTAATAAACTCCCCGAAAAAACCTTAAACGGGGAGCAAAAAAAAAAAAAAGAATAATCTGAATTAAAAAATAATAAAAAAAAAGTTGTACCAAGGCCAGCTGTCCAGAGTTTCTCATGGAGATGTTGCGCATCATGTTGTCAAAGGAGGAGACATTCGCCCCACACATTATTTGGCAACGATGATGACCCTATAGTCGACAGCTGAGGAGGAGGACCACTCATGGCCCACACCACGATCATATCTGGGCCCATTTTTAATGGCATTTGAAGGCCGTGCAACCCTGTTATCATTGTTCACCACTATTCACCAAAGTGGTTCCCTTTGGTTGCACGGTAGGAAGAAGACACTGGAGTTGATGAGAACATCCAACACCGGACCTGCGCATATGGAGTACACCGCCAGCGACACCTACAGTGTCCAAGCAGCTTGGCGACGTTTGTGAGTTATTTTTTGCTTTTCCTTGTGCTTTATTCTTTTGTCTTTCATTACATTGAGGACAATGCAATGTTTAAGCATGGGGGAGAGTTCTATACTTGTTACGTCGTTGAGGAGAAAAATGAATAAAAAAGAGAAAAAGCCAAAAATTTGAAACAAGACAAAAATTGAAATCCTGAGATAGGTCGAAAACCCGAAAGGGCGGCCTAGGCAATAAGCAGGTGGCTTGGACCAACATTAGGCTGGGGTAATATGAGGTCAAGAGTGATGTGAGCATATGTGAGCACATCTATGAAAAATATGAGTGGCTTGGTGAAAACCCGAAAGGGCGCCTTGGCAAAATGAGCGAAAAAGAAGAATAGTGATTTTAGGATTTCTCATTATTCTTGGCGAGGCATCATAAGAAGAGGAGTCAAAGAAGGATTGTCGGGTAGGTCACTCTGGGAGATATAAGAAGATAGATGGGAGATAGGATTATATTTTTATTCACTCTATGGTGTTTGGGATAAGCTTGGGGGAAGTACTCTGCTTTCCTTTTAGCTTGGTTGTGTGTGGTGGTGTTGTGTTGTTGTATGTTGTGCTGTGCTTATTGTGTTGGTGCCCGGAGTTTATTGTTAGGTGTGATTCTTAGAGGGATTGATTTTTCTATGCTTCCTGAAATCTTGGGGATTGATTGAAGGAGTAGGTTGACTTTAGCTTACTCGAGGACGAGCAAGGTTTAAGCATGGGGGATTTGATCGGCACTATTTTATAGTGCATAGCTAGGAGTTGTTACCAGTTTTGAAGTGCCATTTGGATGGATTTAGAGCACAATCGTGGATTATGGAGTTAGAGTGGAGAAGTGAAGAAATCATGGGATTTATAGAGGTTTGAAGTGTATTGAAGAGTAGAAGAACAGTGGTCTGAATTCAAATGGTTCGTTCTCTCTACTCAGATGTCCAAATGAAGTGATTCCAATTCGAGGAGTTAGATCTTGAAATCTACTACAAGTCCTCAAAATATGAGCGCAATCCGAGTTGGGAATCAAAAGTTATGGCATTTTTACTGAAGTGTCGCAGAAGCTGAAGTACTGGAATCTCACCGCACCCAGCGGTGGGCACTGCCGCACCCGCTGCGAGGTCGTTAGAGAACTGGAGTTTCTGTTAAATGGCCGCACCCGGCGATGGAGCCACCGCACCCGCGGTGGAGACGCGCTGAAAGTCTTTTACGAGTTTTCTTATTCCCGTTTTATTTTATTTCCGAAACTTTATTTCCAAGTTTGTTATTTTTCTTTTCTTTATTTCTGAATTATTACTTTAGTATTTAAGTTAGGTTTAAGACTCTTTTAGAGAAAAAAATCCATTCTCTAACCCTAGTTGCCACCGTTTTACATTTTTCTCTCAAAAACCCTATGGAGAACTAAACCTCCATTGTTGCACTTGACAGTTTGAATCCAGCAATTGATTGGTTGTGAGTTTTCTACTCTTGTTCGTTTTCCTATCTAGTTGGATTAATTCTCTTGTGCTTGATTGATTATTGGTTCATGTTGATTTATCTAGATTGATCACCTAGGTTTATTGATATCTTCCTAATTGCTAGGACTTGTGATTCCGGGTTTGGGTTGCATATCTAGTAGCAAGCACGATTGTTGCGTATAGGGGATCCGATCGCTTTATCGTGAGAGAGAGTTAATTGCATGCTTATAGTAACGGGTTGTTTCTATTGCATGTATCTTGTTGAATCCTTGTTTGATTGCTATTGCTTTATTGAGTCCTGAAGGTTTTCGGATTTGATTTAGTGATAAGTACTATTAGGGCTGGTAGAACTAATAGTTATCTATGATCGGGATAAGAACAACTATAGGAATATTAAGAACTTGAGATTGATAGAATTCCGTGATCGACCTTTCTATTGTTGTGTGGATCTTTGTTAAGTGTGGCGCTTTTTCCCATATTATTTACAACCGTTATTTGCGAACTTGTTTATTTTCTTTCTTATTGCTTGTTACGAAACACAAACAACCCCCCCCCCCCCCCTAGTTCCTAGTTGGTGATTGTGAATTACAGAATAGATAACCTGACTCTCTGTGGGATCGACCCTGACTTGCTTGCTATACTCTTTAGTAGGTATTTTAGGATTTCTTTGATAGGCATCACGACTTTAGCCCTGTCACTCAACTAAGCCCTAATCGTAACAAGATAAAATCTTTCTAAACTTCGTAACAAGAAGATCTAAAATTGTTTGGAAGAATAATATCTTAACCGTTTACATTATCTAAGGAAAGAATTCCAAAGATAATATAATCGGCTGAAGATAATAATATTCTCTCTCCAAATATCTTATCTTAGGAAAGATTTCCTAAGATAAAACATTCGGATTTCTCTCTCCACATCTTCTCTTCGGCGAGATCCTTCCAGCCGAAATCTCTTATCCTTGACCGCGTGATCTTCCATGATTGTTTCCATAATCTCCACGCTGGATATCTTCCTTCCATTCGCAGCTTGAACGTTGTTCGTTATTGATGTTCCTTGAGAGGTAACAAAGCATGTGGAGAACGCTTTGTTCCCTCTGTAATCCTTTGCTGCAATGGTTCCCTGTGACAACTGTCTTGTTCCTGAAACACTTAGTTACCATATTAGTTGAATGTTTGTTACTATCAAAACCTAAGGAATTCAACAAATTCCCCCTTTTTGATGGTGACAAACATCCTTAACAATAAAACATACACATGAGATAAAGACAGTTGTGAAGAGAAAGTCTTCCACACTTAGGCATAATAGTTCCCCCTTTGTCCAGCAACATATGCAACCAGATTAGTTCCCCCTCAACTAAAGCTACCAGTTATTTTACCCCTTTTGGCATCATCAAGAACATAAGTAAATAGCGAAAGGAAAATGAGCACGACAAGATAAACAAACAACCCCTTGTTTATTAAAAGAAAGCAAACAAACATAAACAACGTACTCAGACAACGACAAGATATGCAAAGAAGCCAAACATGAGTAACATGCCAATCAAGGCAACCACATGAAACAGAAAATCAAAGCAGTAAGGGATAGATGTGCTGGGAACAAAAGAGGGATTGGTTAGCCAGAGAAAGACGAATCAAGACCACTAGTGCCTGCAGAGGGAGCCGAAATATGAATAACAATTTAAGCATGCACTTACTCCATAAGACACCTTTGTTGTTCTGCCAACATAGATAGTGCGCGAGACAAACTCCTCACGATCCTTCGCAGATCAAGTTCAACTTTTAGTTCCCCCTCAGAGTCTGCTCATCCTCATCCAAATCAGCTTCCACCTCAGGTTCAACCTTGACTCAACCAACACCTTCTTGCAACACAAACTACTTCTTGTGCAGGTTACTAGTATCCAACCGCCAGTAGAAGAAAGATTCATTGGTCCCCTCTTTGTATACCTTGTTTTTTTTTTTTGGAACAACACAAGGGAGCGGTGGGGTAAGCTAGCTGAAGTCGCCATATAGGGAGGAGGGGAGTAACCACGAGAATCCTTTTCCATATCTTTTCAAGCACTAAGGATATTGTTCCCAATCCTCTTCTTTCCTTCTTTTTCCAAAGATCTCAGCCAAGAAGATATCTTCCAAAAATAAATCTTGTGAAAGATTCTGTCCAAATCCATCAAGGCCCACAAAATCTCAAGCGCACCAAACAAAACGCAACCATCATATCAATTTGAATGAACATAACACTTCTCAAGCAGTTACAAGCCATCATTACACATCATACTTGTCAAATCCCAGCCACAGACCATAGAGGCGACGATTCGTATTCTCGGCTTTCCAAAAAAGTAGAAGAGTGTGATGCAGGGGTAACGTTACCAGAGAGGGCACAAAGAACATCACACAGAAACATATATGATAATTTTTAATAATGTTTAATCATGAATGAGAGGCTCCCAGATGTGGATGATAAGAGGGGCTCATAGGAAGCATCAATCATGATGGCTAGGGTAAGCTGTAGAGTCAACAATCATTTGGGCTTATAATGAGGGATCAATGCATCAAGTTGACTCTTTTGGACCGAAAGAAAACTATTTCATGTATTATAATGATAGCATAGAAGATCATGCATGACATTTTGCACATAAGTGAAGTATTAGCACAAATCTAAGCATGTCGTTCAATTAATGATCAAGGGAATGAATGCAGATCAAGACATGATGATTAAACTCTCACAATTTACCATGTAATTTAGCCAATCATCGAGGGAACATAAGAGATAGATAATCAGGTTAGAGAGATCATACCTAGTTCCATACGAAACTGTTCGAAGGGTTCCCTATTTAGTGCCTTGGTGAAAATATCGGCGATCTGATCCTTGGTTCCGCAGAAGTCCATGGACACCAACCCTTTCTCCACACAGTCACGTAAGAAGTGATGTCTTATCTCGATATGCTTGGTACGTGAGTGTTGCACATGATTCTTGGAGATATTTATTGCACTAGTGTTATCATAGAGAATGGGAATAGAGTCAAGAAGAATACCATAGTCACTGAGTTGTTGCTTGAGCCATAGGAGTTGAGTGCAACAAGCGGCGGCGGCTATGTATTCAGCTTCTACAGTGGATAGGGCAACTGAGTTATGCTTCTTTGACCCCCAGGAGACTAAGCACGGCCCAAGGAACTGAGCCATTCCGGATGTGGATTTTCTGTCCACTTTGTTCCCTACGAAGTCAGCATCAGTGTATCCGACTAGATTGAAGTTCCCACCCCTTGGATACCACAGACATAGATCATCTATTCCCTTCAAGTATCTCAGAATCCTCTTCACTGCTTTGAGATGTGTCTCTTTGGGATCAGCCTGAAAACGAGCACATAGACACACACTATACATAATATCAGGTCTACTTGCAGTGAGATAGATAAGCGAACCTATGATTCCTCGATAGAGAGATGGATCAACTCTTTGCTCATGTTCTTCCTTTCCCATTGGATTGTTTGGAGAGATAGGAGTTGTGAAGGGATTTGCATCAGACATTCCGAACTTCTTGACACATTCCCTGAGGTACTTCTGTTGGTGCACTTTGGTTCCCTCATCTCCCTGAGAGACTTGAAGACCCAAGAAGAACTTGAGTTCCCCAACCATGCTTTGAGAATTTTTGAACCAGTTTATCATCTGTAGAACCGAAGATGATATCATCCACATAGACTTGCACAACCAGAGTGTGCTTTCCCTCCTTTAGCAGGAATAGAGTCTTGTCGACCTTTCCACGAACAAATCCATGAGCCAGAAGGAACTGTGAGAGCCTATCGTACCAGGCCCTCAGTGCTTGTTTGAGACCGTACAACGCTTTGTCAAGAACATAGACATGATCAGATTGGGAAGCATCTTCAAAGCCAGGTGTTTGCTCCACATAGACCTCCTCCTTGAGAACTCCATTCAGGAAGGCGGTCTTTACGTCCATTTGTTACAGTTTGAAGCCGTGGAAGGAGGAGTAGGCTATTAGGAGTCTTATGTGCAGGATCATGATTGTTAGATAAAAACTTAAGGAACTCAAAATATCAATTCTCAGTTCCTTTCGTAGAGGAAATAAACAATCAAACAAATGACCAGTTCCTTATAGTGGAAACCTTTGATTGCCAACTAGCAATCCAGGATAAAAACCACTACCTTTCTTTCGAAAGGATTTCAAAGTCTACTTCTTGATTTCTTATCTCTTTTGGTTACAACTTATCCTAGGAACGAACACACAGTTCCTTTGCCTTACACACAGTTAGACAATCCTAGATAACTTAACACAATCAATAATCAATCCAAGAAACAGACTTTCGCACCTAGGAACTATCACTTACAGTCACAGGAACTTAGCACTCAGCTCTTCTTCCTTGACTGGTTCCTCTTGATCTCGGTTTGCTTTGATGATCTTGTTTGGAGGTTCACACTAGATATTTGCTAATGAGTGTGAGTCGTGTTTCAGTGCTTGAAGATAACCCTTGGGTTAGTCTTCCTTTTATAGAGGATTCTTCGCAGCTCGATCCTCTCTGGGTTCCCATAGATTGAGCTTGCCCTAGGATGAGTGGTTCTCCTTGATCCACGTTGTTCTTGGCATGTGCAAACAACCTAGGCAGCTCAGAATCTCTCTTGGTTGGTCAACTATCTCAGACGAGCCTTGCTATGTCGTTGTCCAAATACTTTCGTCCGAGGTTGAACAAGCTGGCCGCTTGGGAACTGTCTTCTGGACATCGACGTCTCTATGTCCTGTCGCTTTCACCTTCTCTGTCCGAGGTTGAGCGTTTCTGGGTATGTTGTTGTTTTGCTCTGGGTATTGGCAGGCTTTTGGAAGCTTCGGACAAGTCGATTTTAACACCTTTTGTCCGAGGTTGTGTGTCCCTAAATTTCTCGGTTTTTGGGCACACTTGGGTTCCTCTGGTTTCCTTCATTTGTCTTGTTCCTTTGGTTCCCTTGTCCTGTTTGGCTTTCTTGCCTTCGGTATTTTCCTATGGTTCCTTAAAACACATCTTTGAGATAAAACATTAGTATCATAATATTTGTCATCGTCAAAAGTAGAGAAACTGAGGAAATGAACTCTCAGGGGAACCTAAGTTCCAGAGTTCCGTTTCCTAATAATTTCCCCCTTTTTGATGATGACAAATACAAGGAACCTGACAACATAATAGGACTTTGAATTTCATGAGACCAGTTGAGATTAAGGGAGTTACAACATTACAAATTAATGATAGAACATTCAATGGTTGCAAATTCCCCCTAAGCAAATGAACGAGTTTATTTCAAATTCCCCCTTAGAAGTAGAACTAGTTCAGGGTTCCTATTAGTTCAGTAGTCTCCAAAGTTCAAGGTTCCTATCCTTTTCTTCCCCCTTTTGACATCATCGAAAAGATTAAGTACTAGTTAAGAGCAGGATGTCCAAGTGAATGTACAATTGCATCAAACACATAGCAGAAACATAATGGAAACTTTAAGGCAAAAAATAGATTGATCATTGGAACGAAACCAAAAGATAATCATTAGAGCTTAAACTGAACATTGTTCAAAGACGGGTAAGACCAACCACAAAACAACATAAACAACAACCAACAAGGACCAACAACAGGACAACAAACGACAAAGATAACAACAAAAGCAATCTTAGGAGGGACAATAAGTGGATAGACGAGGGGAGTAGGATCCTAAGGGAAACTACTAGCACGCTGTGGTGGTACAGCACTGGGAACCAGAACAAGCGTTCCTATGGCAGAGCAGCGGCCTCCTCGTCTTCAGCTTTGTCGTCAGTTCCTACGTTTTGGCCCGTGGCTTGATGAACACTGATTGCACCTTGCTAATCCTTCTGAAGGACTTCTACCAGATCCACAACATGAAGGGCGATCGGTATGACAGTCAAGCCTTCCATGATTGCCTTTTCAATACGATCCAGAGCAGCAAGGATCGTAGAGGAGTCTAAAGAGGGGTTGAGCTGTGGTCGGGAACTATAAGGGTCTTGGGAACTCGCCTTTTCCTTAGACGGAATTTCTTGAGCTTCAGAAGGGTTGGGCAGTTGTTCCTTAGTCTTCAACTTCCGAACTGTGGCTATGGTAAGACACTTGTTGTAGACTATCTCAGACAGATCGTCTGGGTACTGGTAAAGGTTAGAGAGGATATTCTTGATGATATGGGGGAAGGATAAAGCATGAGAGTCATGAGATGCACAAAACTGCATGTGAGCCAACACAATACGAGAGAGATCCAATTGAACACCAGAGAGTACTTTGTCCATATAAATGGCGTCTGTGATGAGAACATCGTTCCTGTGCTCTTGTCTGGGAACCAGATTGCGGGTGATCCAGTAGTGTAACAGCCTGTTTGCGATGGAGAGATCCTTTGTCTCCAAAGATGTAGGGGAGGCGCTATCGTAGATTTTCTTGACCACTGCTCCCTTGGATTTGTATCCCTTTCCCTTGGGCCATCCCTTTTTCTGAGGGAGAATGCCAAACCCAGACCTTGACTCAATCCCTAGAGCAGACGCAATGAGGTTGGCGGACAGGGGATAGCTGGTTCCCTTCCATATGAGAATGGCTTCGTTATAGGGACAATTCTCCTTTGCGGGCACAAACTCCATGGACTGGTAAAACAGGCGGACGACCTCATCAGAAGCAGAGAAGGGCTCAGTCAACATCCCGTCCCAGCCTTGAAACTATAGCAGAGAATGGAGCTCGTCCAGGGCCTCTCTAAACATTTCCTCATCTTCTTCTGCCAGTTCTTGGGTCCAGAATTCCTTGCCGATTATGAGAGGCTTAAGGATCTTCCTCTTAGAGAAGAGAGAGGAGACGTGACCCAGGGAGGAAGAGGCAGAGAGGGTGGTGATTTTGGCTCTTTTTGTAGATTTGGTTTCTTTTGTGGATTTGGCCTCATAGGGAACTATAGCTTGGGAGCTCCTCTTTCTTTGTTTCATTCTAGTGGCGACTGAGGGATCAGGGTTAGAGGTGGTTTTAGATTTGAGGCTTACTGGTGAGGGTTGAGGGATGAGGAGCTCTTGGAGAGACTTGTCAGGCGAGGAGTCATGAGAGCCACCTTCGGAGGCGGATTTGGTGGCCGATTCAGAGGCCAGAGTGATGGCCATGGCTTTCTCCTCAACCTGTTCCTTTGGTGGCTCCTCAAGTTTCTCTTCGGGTTGCTCCACTGGTTTCTCCACTGGTTTCTCCACAGGGTTCTCCACTGCTTTCTCTTTAGGTTGGGATTTTTGAGAGGAGGTGGCAGAAATGGGCTTAGAAGATGAAGCTGCCTTCTAAAACCTGGAGGTTGCTTCACATAGACTTCTTCTTGAAGAATTCCATTGAGGAAGGCCGTCTTTACATCCATTTGGAACAACTTGAACCCTTTGTGTGATGCGAAGGCAATCAACAATCTTATTGCCTCAATCCTTGCCACTGGAGCATAGGTTTCATCATAGTCGATTCCTTCTTGTTGATTGTATCCTTGAGCTACAAGTCTCGCTTTGTTCCTTATCACAGCTCCTGTATCATCCAGCTTGTTTCTGAAAACCCATCTGGTTCCTATGATGTGTTTATCCTTGGGATGAGGAACTAAATGCCATACTTTGTTCCTTTCGAACTGATGAAGCTCTTCTTGCATAGCTTGGATCCAGTCCGCGTCCTTCAGTGCCTCACCTATGTTCTTTGGTTCCACAATAGACAGAAAGGCATTGAAGGCAAAGAAGGTTAGATGTTCGTACCTGACTGGAGGCTTGACGACTCTTCTTTCTCTGTTGGGGGCTAGAACATTTGATGTGGAGACATTCTGAGTTGAGCATTCAGCTTCCTGGTTGGGATCACCTTCTCCATTGAAGATCATGTGGGAAGATGAGTCATTGAGGTCTCCACAGATATTGTCGTCATGCTCATGATTCCCAGAAATGGATTGTTGTTCATTGTTCATGGGAACTGGTGGAGGAGCCATTGGAGGGTTCCAAGCAGCAGTGCAAGAACTGGGTGGAGTGACATCTTCATCTGGATTTTCTTGATATGACTTGGGAAACGGGTCTTCAAAGGAATTGGTGGTGTTCTGCACAATCTTTCCAAGTGATTTTTCATTAAAAATAACATGAACACTTTCTTCTACCTTTTTAGTCCTTTTGTTGAAGACTTTGTACGCCTTGCTACCCGAGGCGTATCTAATGAAGATTCCTTCATCACTTCTTGGGTCGAATTTGCCAAGATTGTCCTTCCCATTGTTGTGCACAAAGCACTTGCATCCGAACACTCTCAGATGTGAGATGTTGGGAACTCTTCCTCTTAGGAGCTCATAGGGTGTCTTTTCTGTGATTGGGCGAAGCATGGCTCGATTGATGATGTAGCAAGCTGTGTTGATCGCCTCAGCCCAAAATGATTGAGAGAGTGTAGGATCGTACGTTGTTAGTTATCGAGGGAACTGAAAGTTCAGTTCCCTAAGCAGCGGAATAAGTAAACACGAACAGATTCAAGACAAGTTCCTTAGAGTGGGAACCTTTGATAACCAACTAGTTATCCAGGATAAAACCCACTACCCCTTTGCAAGAGGATTTCAAAGTCTACTTCTTGTATTAATACTTCGGTTACAATTAACTAGAATAGAACACACAGATTAAAGTCTTAGACACACTAAAGACTCTCTACCTAGTTCGACCTAACCAAGCAAACAACAAGCAAGCAACTTACTCAGTTCTTCTTCAAAGAACTTGGCACGTTTTCTTCTTAGCACTCGGAATTCTTCTCTTAGTGAATGCGTGTGTAATAAGAGAGTTTTAATTAATTTATTTATATGATTTAATTATTGGAGGAAAAAAATCTCCAATAACCGAATCAACCAAATAAAATAATTAAAAGTAATCGTTAAAGATAACATTTGTTACCAAATATAATCTTTACCGATTTTTACATGTTTTGTTTCCATAAAGATAAACTTTAAGCTCCTAAAATATATGGAAACATGATAAGATCTCATAGTTCTCTCCCTAACTAAAGATCTACCCTAAACAGCTCGCCGCCGCCCTTACACAATTCTTCAAGTGTTTCTGGCGTCAACTAGCTTGGGTTCCTTTCGCCAGTTCCCAAGTCTGGCGATAGCGTCTCTGTTCCTTGCTTTCCGAGCTCTAAGTTCCCTGTTTATCACACTAATAGAAACATTAATAGCAAAGATGTTTGTCATTATCAAAACTAGGAAAACTGAGGAAGAGAACTATAGTAGGGAACTGAAGTTCCCAAAAGTTCACTTCCTAACAATTTCCCCCTTTTTGATGATGACAAACATGTAGAACTGGCATATCAAAATAGGCATGAATAATATGTGAGAAAGAACAGAATATGGCTAGATGTAGAATAATCATTTGTGAATTGCATATTCCCCCTTAACATCAGATCTAGTTCCTTAGTTCCCCCTTAATGAAACAACTAGATCCGATTTCCGTTCATCCTATGAGTTCCAGATTGCCAGGTTCATTCCCCCTTTGGACATCATCGAAAAGAGTCAGTTAGATGAGTAACACAGAGATTTTAGAGAGATAAATAAGCTAATGCTGAACTCTAGAGAAATGGCACCGTAATAAAGATTGAAAGCAGATAATAAACGAAGCAGGAAGCACAAAATAAGTTCATTAAATATTAAAGGGCAGAGACTACATAAGCAATGCAACAATAAAAATAAAAGCACTTAGAGACACACAAAAAGGGATCATAATATGGAAATGGGATCCTAAGGGAACTATAAGTTCCGTGTCATCTGAGAAGGGAACTGAACACTGTCCCTAGCTACTGCGTGCCCTTGGCCCTGTGTGCCCTGTCCTCTGCAATCCTTTCATCAACCAGTCGCCGAATTTTCTTTGGCGAGGTCACCAGTGTACTGCCATAGTTCCACCATCATCTCATGGGTGGCGTGATTCCCCTTCTCCACAGCAGTAACAACCTTGTCAAAGCCATTGACCAAGGCATGCTCAATATGGGCCAAGCTGTTGAGCAACACCTGGGTATCTGGGACCAGACGCGGATCAGATTGGCCAGGCAACAGCTCCTCCTCAAAATCTTCAGCCTCAGACACTTCATCAATATGGGCCTTCTTAGCAAGGCGTCGTACCGTGGTCATGGTGAGGATGTGGGAGAAGTGGGTCTCCTGGATATCAGCGGGGTAGAGACCAAGGCTGGAGAGAATAAGCTTAATCACATTTGGGTAGGGAAGGCCATGGGTAGAGTGGGCCTTGCAAAATTGCATATGGGCCAGAATGATGCGAGGGAGGTCGATGGGTTCTCCCAAGAGAAGTTTCTCCAACAAAACAGCGTCGGAGACAGCCACTGTGTCTCTCTTTTCTTGGCGGGGGGTGATGTTCTTAATGAGGAAGGTGTGGAGGATTTTGCGGTCAAGGCTAAGATGTTTGGTGAAGAGGGTACCTTTGGCGGGGGCATTGCCTTCAAACACAGTACGGAGGATGGCTGCCTTTCTTTTCCCTGGCCAGTTCCTCTTGATGATGACCCCAAAACCTTCACCGGTCTCCAAACCAAGCACATTTCCTATCACACCAGCAGAGATAGGGAAGAGTTTACCACCCCAGGTGAGGAGAGCATCATGAGCAGGCTGATCCTCCTTGGCAGATATAAACTGCAGATTTTGATAGAAGAGGCGCACCATATCTTCATTTGTTGCGAACGGAGAGGGAACCAGAGAGTCCCAACCCTGAAGTTGAAGCTTGGCGTAAGCAGCAATGACACTTTCGTCATCGGAGGAGGTCCAGAACTCCTTGCCAACGATGAGGGGATCCAGAACTTTCCTGGCGGCCAGAGAAGCCTCCAACTTTGGCATCTTGGTGGAGGAGCGAGTCGGAGAAAGTGACATCGGCTGCTTTCTTTTGGAGGGTGGGGAGATCTTGGCCCTTTTTGCCGGTGGCGTCTCATCAAGTTGGAGAGAGGGGACGCCGGAACCACCCTTAGCAGCGCGGCGCTTGACTCGACCGGCGACAGATTGCGAGTCGCCTGGTTTCCGAATAGAGGGGGTTGGCGTAGGCAGGAGATCCACATCAATGGGGGGACTCCTCTGAGAGGGAGATGAGTGATGAGAGTCCTCCTTTGTCGGAGAAGGGGAGGACGACCGAGAGAGCGTATGCTCTGAGGAGGCGGAGTGACTAGGTGCCTTCGCCGGCGAGATTTCCGGCTCAGAGAGAGCCACCACAGGTGGAGGCAAAATAGGGGGTGCCTTTGTCGGTGAAGCCACCTGTGACGACGATGAAGCGGCCTTCTTCTTGCGAAGTTCCTCAATGAGGGCTATTTCCTCATCGGTGTACTGGGATGCCTTGGGTTCCATGGAGAATTTTGGTGGTGAGAGAGAGGATTCTGGAGAGGAAGGCAGAAACGTTTGGGAGAGCAGAGATAATAGCGGAGGCGGTGCCGAAAGAGATCTGCTTTGTGAGCCTTTTATAATCCTCACCCAACGGCCAAATCTTTCCAAATTGTGAGCAAATAATATCTTTTCAAATCTTGATCAAGAAGGAAACCGATATAATTCTTCAACGGCCAAAATATCTTTACCCAAGAGAATATCCATAAGGAGCTTCATAGAGATGGCAACGGATCAATCAAAATCAACTCATGAGACAAATTGGCTGAGAAACGGCTAGAAATGCAATAACTTCTTCTCGGGACGCGAGGACTGTCAGAATTGCAGGATTCAAAATATCTGGCCGTTGAGGCGGCAAGCTCAGTTCCTGTCCTCAGCGAATGACACGAAACTAGGGAAATATGGGCACATTTGATGTAGGGAACCAAGCAAACACTCAAGAAAGTACAGGCCCATATAAATAAATGTAGGAAGGCAATTTTGACATTACACAGATAATTCCCAGTGTGGACTAAACAAAGGATCATAAGGAATTATGCAATGTAATCAGGCTTAGGGACGGTTTATAGTCAATTATCATTTCGGCTTGTAATATAGGTTAGATGTGATCAAATTGACTATTTTGAGGCTAATCAAAGAGATGTAGGCAATCACAAAAATATCATGAAGGAATATGCGATCATGCCTTAATTTAGAACATGCTTTATAATCAATATTACAGGACATGCGAGTGCCAGCACAAGATCAAATATCAACAATATTGTCAATGAAATCATAGAACGTATCAAATCTAGGCACATCAAGGGAACTAGTAATGGCAACTAGAACTACTAGTTTAGGGAAATCATTCCTAGAAGTAGCCTAAAGGATTCGTAAGGTTCCCGATTGAGTGCCTTGGTGAATATATCAGCAATTTGATCTTCTGTTCTACAATGTTCTAGCAATATGTTCCCTTTCTCAACATGATCACGTAGAAAATAATGCCTTATATCAATATGCTTGGTCCTAGTATGATGCATAGGATTCTTAGATATGTTGATTGCACTGGTATTATCACATAAGATCTTAAGGGGACCGAAAGACATACCAAAGTCCGCGAGTTGTTGTTTAAGCCATAGAAGTTGGGAACAACAAGCAACGGCTGCGATGTACTCAGCTTCCATAGTGGAGAGTGCGACCGAATTATGTTTCTTGGAGCCCCAAGAAATGAGACAGGGGCCAAGGAACTGAGCCATTCCCGAAGTGCTTTTTCGATCAACTAAGAATCCAGCATAGTCTGCATCCGTGTATCCAAGGAGGTTGAAGTGGCAATCTTTAGGGTACCAAAGACAAAGGTCGTCAGTTCCCTTTAGATAGCGAAAGATACGTTTCACCTCAGTGAGATGAGATTCCCGTGGATCAGCTTGAAACCTAGCACAGAGACACACAACAAACACAATATCTGGCCTACTGGCGGTTAGATACATCAAGGAGCCTATCATACCGCGATACAGTTTCTCCTCAATGCGTTGTCCAGAATGATCAGCAGTGAGACGCGTTGCATGGGAGATGGGAGTGGAAATGGATTTGCTGGAGTCCATCTTGAACTTCTTAAGGAGTTCCTTGAGATACTTTTGTTGATGAATTTGGATTCCATCTGCTTTCTGGGTGACTTGTAGTCCCATAAAAAATGTGAGTTCCCCAATCATGCTCATTTCGAACTCGCTACTCATTAGTTCCTTGAATTTATCTACAAGAGACAAGTTAGTGGAACCAAAAATGATATCATCAACATATACCTGAACCACTAGAATATCACCCTTTACATCTAGGATGAAGAGAGTTTTGTCGATCATACCACGTCGATAGCCATTGGCTGTTAGGAACTGGGCAAGGCGATCATACCAAGCACGAGGTGCTTGTTTGAGTCCATAGAGCGCTTTGTCCAAGAAGTACACGTGGTCGGGGTGATCATCATCCTCGAATCCTGGAGGTTGTTTGACATAGACTTCTTCTTGAAGAATCTCGTTGAGGAACGCAGTTTTCACGCCCATTTGGAAAAGTTTGAAGCCTTTGTGAGACGCATAAGCAATGAGCAACTGTATGGCCTCTAATCTTGCTACAGGGGCAAACGTCTCGTCATAATCAATTCCTTCTTGTTGATTATATCCTTGAGAAACCAATCGAGCTTTGTTTCGTGAGACTACACCAGAATCGTCCAATTTGTTGCGAAAGACCCACCTAGTTCCTATGATGTGGCGATTAGCGGGGCGAGGAACTAGGCGCCAGACCTTGTTCCTCTCGAACTGGTGAAGTTCTTCTTGCATGGCAATGATCCAGTCGGCATCCTTCAGAGCTTCTGTGATGTTCTTGGGTTCTATAAGAGACAGGAAAGCATTGAATGCACAAAAAGTCATATCCTCAAATCCGTACCTGACTGGGGGCTTAATGGTCCTCTTATCTCGGTTAGGACCAAGCAAGTCAGTCCCTGGAGATTCATCGATTGCAGGGATGGGAGTTGAGGAAGAAACAACTGGAGGAGTAGCATTAGTTCCTTGAGAGATCTGGTTAACTGGAGCCGTAGAGCTGGAGGGAACTGCATCGATCAAAGGAACCGGTTGAGCAGGAGAACTCTCTGTAGAGATTGACTCCTTGGGATCAATTACTGGACTTTCTTGGGGAGGGTCAGTGAGGGAAGGATAGGAATTGGTCTTCGATGGTGCATCATCATCGGAGTCTTCATGTGGTCGTTGAAATGGATCTTCGGAGGGAACTGAGAGATCCTGCGCAGACTGGGAAGGCAATTTTTCATTGAAAACAACATGAATGCTTTCTTCTACCTTTTTAGTCCGTTTGTTGAAGACCTTGTAAGCTTTGCTGTTGGATGCATATCCTATAAAGATTCCTTCGTCGCTACGGGGGTCGAACTTACCCAAATTGTCCTTTCCATTATTGTGGACGAAACACTTGCATCCGAAGACACGTAGATGGGCGATGTTGGGAACTCGTCCTCGAAGTAGCTCATAGGAGGTCTTCTCAAGCATAGGGCGTAGCATGGCTCGATTTAGAATGTAGCATGCAACATTTACGGCTTCTGCCCAGAAGATCTGTGGGAGCCCACTAGAAATAAGCATGGTGCGAGCCATATCTTCCAAAGTCCTGTTCTTTCTTTCAACGACTCCGTTCTGTTGTGGGGTGTATGGAGCCGAAAAGTTGTGATCAATACCATGTTCCCTGTAAAAAGTTAGAAAGTCTCTATTTTCGAACTCAGTTCCATGATCGGAACGAATGGTTCGAAGAGATACATTTAACGATTTTTCAAGAAAGGGAACTAGTTCACTAAATCTATCAAAGACTTCACTCTTAGATTTTATAAATAGAGTCCAAGTGAATCTTGAGAAGTCATCAACAAGTACGAGGATGTACCTGTTACCGCCAAAGCTTTGAACGCGCATAGGACCACAGAGATCCATGTGAATGAGCTCAAGAGGTTTGGATGAGCTTACTTGTGTTTTGGACTTGAAGGAACTACGAACCTGTTTTCCTTTGACACAATCAGAACAGATTTCTGACTTTTCAGCGTTGATTTTGGGGAGACCACGAACAAGTTCCTTTTGATGCAGTTTATGGATTAGCTTGATGCTTGCATGACCAAGTCGTTGATGCCAGAGGTTTGTTTGATCATCAATGGAAGAGAGACACAACTTTTCTTTGGGAATGAACTCTGGGTCAATGATATAAACGTTATTGAACCTTTTGCCTTTTAGGATCACAGTTCCTTGTCTATCTTCCACAAAACATTCCTTTGAGGTAAAGCGAACCTCATTTCCTCCTTGATCGCACAGCTGAGACACACTTATTAGATCAAAACCTAAATTTTCAACAAGGTTTACATTACTTACCTTAATGTGATTAGTGAGATTCACGCTTCTAGTTCCACAAATTGTTCCCTTTCTCTTGTCTCCAAAGGAGATAGTTCCTCCTCGGTGTTGCTGAAGTGACGACATTTCCTTTCTGTTTCCGGTCATATGGCACGAGCATCCACTGTCGATGTACCATCTGTCTTGTTGTCGCACTTCGTCCTGCACAAGGGAACTCAAACTTTTGGAACCCAGCCAAGCGTAGCTTTTCTGGGTGAGTGCGGTTGAAATCTTGTCTATGGGTTAAGCAGGAACAAAATAGTAAGGATCATTCAAATCAGTGATAGTATACGTCCTTTTCTTGTTGTTTATTTTCTGGTTCCTTTTCTTAGCATTTTCTTCCATTTGTTTCTTTTTATGGATGCAATCATGATAAGTGTGACCATTTGTACCACAATGCCAGCATACACGATTATAAACCACATGACCATACTTACCTTTACCCGGTCGGAAGGGTCTTTCCTGTTTTCTTTGCTCAAAATTGATGTTTTTACCTTTAGTTCCCTGAGCTTGGGAAACATACATCTTATGAGCATTTTGACCATTGAACCAGGTTTGGTTCTCTGTGGGCTTTTGTTCAAGCACCTTTACCTTTTCTTCTAGGAACTGAGTTTTATCACGAGAGTTCTGCAGTGCACCACTGAGGAACTCATTTTTCTCGGCCAATTCCTTTCTTATTTTCTCATTTTCGGCGGAGCATGTTTCCTCGGAATCCTTTTTACCAGTATAACCAAGACCATGTCGTTGCTTAACAAAAACAGTTTGATTCACAGTTTTCTCATTTATAGAGTGAGTGAGAAGATCAAGTTTATTTACGATTTCATTAAGCAGGATGGAATTTTTCTTTTCAGAGTCTGTTGAGGGAACTGGGGGAATGACAACATGCATGAGTTCAGTTTTAACATTGTTGCAGGACTCACACATTTTTTGAGAGTTGGCTAATAGTTTCTCAGCTTCATCTAATTTCTTACCCCAGACGGAGTTTTCAGTGGTTAAGCAAGAGATTTCATCTTCATATTCCTCCAGTTTCTCTTGTAGGGAACTAGTTTCCTTTCCAAGTTTCTTAATAATTTTGACTAATTGCTTTTTGTCATATTCCAGAAGAGATTTAGTGAAGTCAGAAGAAGATACCTCAGAGTCGTCTGATTCAGTTGAATCTTCTTTGGCCATTAGACATCTTCCTCTGGTAGTTCCCTTCGTCTCTGGTTCCTCTTCAGAGTCTTCTGAGTCATCTCCAAAGGTTGCGAAGAGAGCCTTCTTGTGCTGAGACTTGTCATCGTTGTCAGTGTTCTTAGGACAGTTCCTTGCCAGATGTCCCCTTTCCTTGCATTGATAGCATTGATATTCTGAGAGGTCCTTCTTTTGGAAATTCTTCTTGAACTTTCCTTTGGTGAATTGCTTTCTGATGTGCTTCGTAATCAAGGCAGTTATCTCGTCTTCTTCTTCCTCGAGGTCGGAATTTTCCTCTTCCATTTCTAATCTGGAAAAAGCCTTTGAGATTTTTAGGGCAATTCCCTTCTCCACTTTCTTGGAAGAACTGGATTTTTGTGCCTCTCTTTCGTCAACTTTAAGTTTCCCTATGATTTGAGTTAAGGGGAGGGACTGAATTCCAAGGGTAGTCTTCAGAACTCTCTTGATGAGGTTAAATTTGGAGTTGAGACCGTTGATGATGACAAGGGCTTTTGACCATTCGTCGAGTTCTACTCCAGCAGTGGTGAGTTTCGTTACGAGCCTTGTGAAGCGAGAGTAATACTGAGAGATGTCTTCAGTGTCAAGCATCTCAAAAGTGTGGTACTCTCCTTCTAGAGCAAACTTCCTACTCTGTTTCAGTTCCTCATTGCCTTCGTGCATTTCCTTCAGAGCAGTCCAGATCCCTTTAGCAGTTGGGATTCCCATCACTTTGTCCATATCTTCTCTGTTCAGCCCATTGAGAATGAGTTGACGAGCCTTAGCATTTTTCTCCTTGATGACATAGTACTCCGGCTTCCATTGGTCTTCAGTTAAGTCCTTAGGAATAGTTCCATCGCCATTTTCTATCACGCGCCAGCACTGATAGTCTATGGTTTGAATGTGGTTTTCCATGCTTTTCTCCCACCATTCTTCTTCTCCTTTCTTGCGGATGTGAGGCTTGTTGATGGAGATTCCCAGACTAAATTCACTTGAGGTAGACATCTTGAAATCTGTAAACTAACACAAATCTAGAGCGCCTGCTCTGATACCAATTGTAGGATCGTACGTTGTTAGTTATCGAGGGAACTGAAAGTTCAGTTCCCTAAGCAGCGGAATAAGTAAACACGAACAGATTCAAGACAAGTTCCTTAGAGTGGGAACCTTTGATAACCAACTAGTTATCTAGGATAAAACCCACTACCCCTTTGCAAGAGGATTTCAAAGTCTACTTCTTTTATTAATACTTCGGTTACAATCAACTAGAATAGAACACACAGATTAAAGTCTTAGACACACTAAAGACTCTCTACCTAGTTCGACCTAACCAAGCAAACAACAAGCAAGCAACTTACTTAGTTCTTCTTCAAAGAACTTGGCACGTTTTCTTCTTAGCACTCGGAATTCTTCTCTTAGTGAATGCGTGTGTAATAAGAGAGTTTTAATTACTTTATTTATATGATTTAATTACTGGAGGAAGCAAATCTCCAATAACCGAATCAACCAAATAAAATAATTAAAAGTAATCGTTAAAGATAACATTTGTTACCAAATATAATCTTTACCGATTTTTACATGTTTTGTTTCCATAAAGATAAACTTTAAGCTCCTAAAATATATGGAAACAGGATAAGATCTCATAGTTCTCTCCCTAACTAAAGATCTACCCTAAACAGCTCGCCGCCGCCCTTACACAATTCTTCAAGTGTTTCTGGCGTCGACTAGCTTGGGTTCCTTTCGCCAGTTCCCAAGTCTGGCGATAGCGTCTCTGTTCCTTGCTTTCCGAGCTCTAAGTTCCCTGTTTATCACACTAATAGAAACATTAATAGCAAAGATGTTTGTCATTATCAAAACTAGGAAAACTGAGGAAGGGAACTATAGTAGGGAACTGAAGTTCCCAAAAGTTCACTTCCTAACAGAGAGTCCACTTGAGATCAACATAGTCCGAGCCATGTCTTCCAAAGTTCTGTTCTTCCTTTCCACTACTCCATTTTATTGAGGAGTGTATGGTGCAGAGAAGTTGTGATCAATTCCATGCTCACTGCAAAAGGTTAGAAATTCTCCATTTTCGAATTCGGTACCATGGTCAGACCGAATAGCATTGAGTGAACAATCAAGAGATTTTTCTAACAAGGGAACCAGATCTTTAAAGCGGTCAATAACTTCACTCTTAGATTTAATAAAGATGGTCCAAGTAAAGCGAGAGAAGTCATCGACAAGAACTAAGATATACCTGTTCCCTCCTAGGCTCTGAACTCTCATGGGTCCATACAGATCCATGTGGATGAGTTCAAGAGGCCTTGAGGTGCTTACCATGTTTTTGGACTTGAAGGAACTACGAGCCTGTTTCCCTTTTACACAGTCAGAGCACAGTTCCTTAGATGTGCCACTTAGCTTTGGCAGCCCTCTGACTAGCTCCTTTGAGTGTAGCTTTTGAATCAGCTTGGTCATTCACAGTTGAGAGACAAAGTTTCTCCTTGGGAACAAAGGATGGATCAATTATGTAGACATTGTTGAATCTTTTCCCTTTTAGGATGATTTGTCCCGAGGAGTCAAGGACTGAACATTCGTTTGATCTGAATCTAACTTCATTGTCTCCTTGATCACACAGCTGTGACACACTTATTAGGTCAAAACCAAGATTATCAACAAGGTGAACTTTGTTTACCTGAATGTGATCGTTGAGTTTCACAGTTCCTATTCCACAGATTTTCCCTTTGCTTTTGTCTCCAAAGGATATGTTCCCTCCTTGGAGAGGTTGAAGAGAGGTCATTTGATTTCTTCTTCCAGTCATATGGCATGAGCACCCACTGTCGATGTACCATAGTTGAGGTTGCCTCTCTTCTTTCTGCACATAAGGGAACTAAGATTTCTGAACCCAGCGAAGCTTGGTTTTACTGGGGGGATTAACATTACGAGTCTGTGAATAACCAGGGAACTGGTTCCTTTCATGGTAATGAGTATTTTTCTCCTTTTCAAAGTTCCTTTTCTTAGCACAATCAGTGTTGTAATGACCATTCTTACCATAGTAGGTACACAAACGATTGTAAACAACATGTCCATATTTTCCTTTTCCTGGCCTAAAAGGTTTTTCAGTTTTCCTTTTGTTAAAATAAACATTGTTTCTAACCTTGCTATGGGCCATGTCAATATATCTTTTGTGAGCAAAGGAATTGGTGAACCATTGGTTTTCAGGAACCATCTTTTCTTTTCCCTTTGGTTCCTTCTTAGGACTTTGAGAGCCTTCATTGAGACGTTTGGCAACCTCAACCTTGTTCTCAAGGACCATGATCTTCTCTGATAGGAATTGATTCCTATCACGAGAAGTGGCAAGAGCAATGCTGAGATTCTCATTCATCTCAACAAGTTCTCGCCTATCCTTTTCTTCTTCAGCATCATTGTTCCCTTTATTATTGACATATCCTATTCCATGGCGTTGTCTCACAAAAACAGTTTGATTTATCGTTTTTTCATTAATGGAATTAGTGAGAATGTCTAACCTATCAATTATGGATTGAAGCATGTCATTTCCAGGTGGGTTAGCATGCAAGGGAACTTTGATAGAATCTATGCTAGTTTCATCACAAGATTTGCAAGTTTTAAGGTGACTAGCATGCACATTCCTAATATCAATGAGTTTGGAGTGAGTTTCAGCTAGGTCTTTCTCAGTTTCATCAAGTTTCTTACTCCAAACAGAATTCTCAACAGTCAAGCAAGCAATTTCATCTTCACAATCATCTAGTTTCTGTTGAAGGGAACTGGTTTCCTTTCCTAGTTTCTTTATGATCTTAAGAAGTTGTTTCTTATCACAATCAACTAGGGATTTTAAGAGATCGTCAGAAGTTACCTCAAGGTCTTCTGAGTCGCTTGAGTCTCCTTTTGCCATGAGACATCTTCCTCCAGAGAAGCCACTGAGATCCAGTTCCTCATCTGAGTCTTCTCCCCATGAGGCTACGAGAGCCTTCTTTCTCTGAGGTCTTTCTTCTTCCTTTGAGTCTTCCTTGTTGGGACAATTCTTAGCATAGTGTCCCTTTTCCTTGCACTCGTAACAGGAGACTTCCTTGAGATCTCTTCTGGGTCCATTGTGGGAGGAACTGCCCTTTTGGAACCTTCCCTTCACAAAGAATTTTTTGATGTTCTTTGTGAAGAGGGCCGTAAGTTCGTCCTCCTCTTCTTCTAACTATGAGTTCTCTTCCTCCATCTCGAGCCTAGAGAAGGCTTTGGAGATCTTGAGGGCAATTCCTTTCTCCAGTTTCTTGTCGGTATTGGCCTTGGTATGCTCTCCTTCTTCAACCTCCAGTTTCCCTATGACTTGGGTCAAGGGAAAGGGGTTGGATGCCTAGAGTGTTCTTCATGATTCCCTTGAGAAGGGTGAACTTGGAGTTGAGTCCATTGATGACCACTAGGGACTTGGAAACTTCATCCAGATCGACTCCCGCCGCTGTTAACTTTCCAATCAATCTGTTGAAGCGGGAGTAGTACTCTGAGATGGTCTCAGTTTCCATTATTTTGAAGGTGTGGTATTCTCCTTCTAAAGCAAACTTTATGCTTTGCTTTAGTTCCTCACTTCCTTCATGCATCTCCTTGAGAGCTTTCCACATCTCCTTCGCTGTCTTGATGCCTATGACCTTGTCCATGTCTTCTCTGTCCAATCCATTGAGGATGAACTGCCTGGCCTTGGCATTCTTCTCCATTATGACATAGTGTTCTGGTTTCCAATCTTCTTCCTTCATGGTAAGATCGACATAGCCATCTCCATTTTCGACTATCCTCCAACATTGGTAGTCATTGGTCTTGATGTGGCTTTCCATGCACTTTTCCCACCATGTTTCTTCTCCTTTCTTTCGGAGATGTGGCTTGTTGGTGGAGATTCCGAGCTCAAACTTGCTTGGTTGAGACATGATCTGCAAACTTAACAAAGATCTAGAGCTTTTCCTGCTCTGATACCAATTGTAGGATCGTGATTGTTAGATAAAAACTTAAGGAACTCAGAATATCAATTCTCAGTTCCTTTCGCAGCGGAAATAAACAATCAAACAAATGACCAGTTCCTTATAGTGGAAACCTTTGATTGCCAACTAGCAATCCAGGATAAAAACCACTACCTTTCTTTCGAAAGGATTTCAAAGTCTACTTCTTGATTTCTTATCTCTTTTGGTTACAACTTATCCTAGGAACGAACACACAGTTCCTTTGCCTTACACACAGTTAGACAATCCTAGATAACTTAACACAATCAATAATCAATCCAAGAAACAGACTTTCGTACCTAGGAACTATCACTTACAGTCACAGGAACTTAGCACTCAGCTCTTCTTCCTTGACTGGTTCCTCTTGATCTCGGTTTGCTTTGATGATATTGTTTGGAGGTTCACACTAGATATTTGCTAATGAGTGTGAGTCGTGTTTCAGTGCTTGAAGATAACCCTTGGGTTAGTCTTCCTTTTATAGAGGATTCTTCGCAGCTCGATCCTCTCTGGGTTCCCACAGATTGAGCTTGCCCTAGGATGAGTGGTTCTCCTTGATCCACGTTATTCTTGGCATGTGCAAACAACCTAGGCAGCTCAGAATCTCTCTTGGTTGGTCAACTACCTCAGACGAGCCTTGCTATGTCATTGTCCAAATACTTTCGTCCGAGGTTGAACAAGCTGGCCGCTTGGGAATTGTCTTCTGGACAGCAACGTCTCTATGTCCTGTCGCTTTCACCTTCTCTGTCCGAGGTTGAGCATTTCTGGGTATGTTGTTGTTTTGCTCTGGGTATTGGCAGGCTTTTGGAAGCTTCGGACAAGTCAATTTTAACACCTTTTGTCCGAGGTTGTGTGTCCCCAAATTTCTCGGTTTCTGGGCATACTTGGGTTCCTCTGGTTTCCTTCATTTGTCTTGTTCCTTTGGTTCCCTTGTCCTGTTTGGCTTTCTTGCCTTCGGTATTTTCCTGTGGTTCCTTAAAACACATCTTTGAGATAAAACATTAGTATCATAATATTTATCATCGTCAAAAGTAGAGAAACTGAGGAAAGGAACTCTCAGGGGAACCTAAGTTCCAGAGTTCCGTTTCCTAACATTATGGCTTCCAACCTTGCATCAGGAGCGAATGTCTCATCATAGTCGATGCTTTCCTGTTGGTTGTAACCTTTCACCACCAGCCTTGCTTTGTTCCTTGTGACCTGACCTTGATCATCCAACTTGTTTCTGAACACCCACTTAGTTCCTATTACTATTCTGTTCCTTGGTCGAGGAACTAACCGCCAAACCTTGTTCCTTTCGAACTGATGGAGTTCTTCTTGCATGGCGTTTATCCAGCCAGGATCCTTCAATGCTTTTCCTACAGTTTTAGGTTCTTGCAAAGAGAGAAAAGCATTGAAAGCACAAAAATTATGTAAGGAAGAGCGAGTGCTTTGAGGAATTCCCTTTCTAAAGTCTGTGAAGATTTGATGGACTGGATGAGCCCACTTCTGCTGGTAGTTTCTGACTTATAGATTGTTAATGTCAAACTCCTCTGATTCAGTGTTACCTACAGTAGAACTTTCACCACCTGTCCCACCATCAGTGGGGCAAGCACCCTCAGTTCCTTCAGCAGCATGACTTTCCTCTGAAGATTCCGCCGAGTCATGACTTGGGCTATGTTCCTCTTGAGGAACCTGAGATGATTCAGATGAATGAGTACCTTCAGCTGTCTCACCAGAGTTGGCCGAGTTGGGGGTTCTTGGTGTTGATGGATCATCATGGGTGTCTTGATTTTGCGGGACCCCATCTCCGACACCGTTTTCCACAAGCTGAAAGCAATCATCTTCAGACGGACCAATGTTTGAGGGAACACTAGCAGATTGTTCATGCACATTGTTACCATCCATAACATATTCATCGAAAACTACATGAATGCTTTCCTATACCTTTCTAGTTCTCTTGTTGAATACTTTGTAGGCTTTGCTGTGAAGAGAATATCCTACAAAGGTCCCTTCATCACTTCTGGGATCAAACTTCCCAAGAGAATCCTTCCCATTGTTGTGGACAAAGCACTTGCAACCAAACGCACGCAGATGAGACACGTTAGGCTTTCTTACCCTTAGAAGTTCATAGGCAGTCTTGTTCAAGAGTGGACGAATGGTTGCCCTGTTCAGAACATAGCATGCAGCGTACAAGGCTTTAGCCCAGAAGCTCATAGGAAGACCACTTGCAATAAGGAGGGTGCGCGTCATGTCTTCTAGGGTCATGTTCTTCCTTTCCACAACACCGTTTTGCTGTGGTGTCCTTGGAGCTGAGAAATTGTGATTAATGCCTTTGTTCCTGCAGAGGGATAGAAACCGAGAGTTCTCAAATTCTGTCCCATGATCAGTGCGGATGGACCCCAGAGAATGTCCTACACTTCTTTCAACCGACTTGAGCCAAGATTCGAATTCAGCAAACACTTTGTCCTTTGATGACAAAAAGATGGTCCATGTGTACCTGGAATAGTCATCAACAATAACAAAGACATAGGCGTTTCCCCCACGGCTCCTTGTGCGCATTGGCCCACAAAGATCCATGTGGATTAGTTCTAGAGGACGAGTAGTGCTTACCTCCTTCTTTGACTTGAAGGAAGACCTAACTTGCTTACCTTTGGTGCAGGCAACACAAACTTCATTTCTTGTTGCTTCGATCTTAGGAAGACCATTCACCAGTTCTTGTCTATGAAGTTTTGAAAGGAGTTGAAGGCTTGCATGTCCGAACCGTTTATGCCACAGATCTGTTGTCCCAGCAATGGACGACAGACATAGTTCCTTCTCAGGGATGAAAGCAGGGTCAACCTTGTATACGTTGTTGTCGCAGATTCCTTTGAGTAGGACTTTCCCTGTACATATACACTCAACATGACAATCATCAATAGTAAAGACTACCCTATTCTTCTTGTTTTGACATAGTTGAGCCACACTAAAAAGATCAAATTTGAGATAATTCACAAGTGTCACATTATTCACAGTAATATGGTTAGAAAGCCTTACCTTACCGATACCACAAACTTCTCCCTTACTCTTGTTTCCAAAGGTTATTGAACCTCCAGAGGCTTGCTGAAGAGAGGTGAACCATCCTTTGTTCCATGTCATGTGACTTGAGCAAGCGCTGTCAAAGTACCAGGAGCCTTTCCTTGCTTCAGCCTCAGATCCCTGAGGACATCCTTCGGATTCATAATGGTCTTTTATGCTCATCAAACAGACATCCCTAGAATGAGAGGATTCTTCATCGTCTGAGTTGGAATCACCCCATGTAGCAGCCATAGCTTGCTCCCCTTCACGAACCGGAGGACGACCTGCCTTCTTCTTGAAGCAGTTTTTGGCAAAATGTCCTTTGTTTTGACATTGATAACACACGACGTCCTTCGTGTCTTTGTACCCTTCGGAGGAACTCACAGTGCCCTTGTTTCGAGACCATATATTTTTCAAAGCTCTAGTGATGAGAGCCACATCTTCATCACCGTCTCGAAAGTTTTTAACCAGGGCATTGCTTAACGACATCTTTCCTGCAAAGTCTTTAACGAAAACAATCTAGAGCACCAGGCTCTGATACCAATTGTTGGATCGTTAGAGTTACGTCTGAGGGAACAAAGACTTTGTTCCCATAGAAGGTGCAGCGGAATAATATAGCAAGAAAGATAAGAAACGAACTCACGATGTATAGTGGAAACCCTAATTAGCCAACTAGCTAATCAAAGAAAAACCAATACCTTCAAGCTTCTCGCTTGAGAGGATTTTGAAGCGTCTACTTGTCTTATTGATTTCTTATTCGATTACACTTGTAGCATGGACTCCAAACCCTAGACTACCCAGCTAGATTCGAAGATCACTCCTACAATGATGAATCCGAACTCAACCCTCAAAGACTCACAAACAACTTCACTCTCCTTTCTGTTCTCTTATGCTCACAGTTCGTCGTCGTCGATGCTTACATAGAAATGAATCCACACCCCTATAAATACAACTCGACTAAGCCCTAATCGTAACAAGATAAAATATTTCTAAACTTGGTAACAAGAAGATCTAAAATTGTTTGGAAGAATAATATCTTAACCGCTTACATTATCTAAGGAAAGAATTCCAAAGATAATATAACCGGCTGAAGATAATAATCTTCTCTCTCCAAATATCTTATCTTAGGAAAGATTTCCTAAGATAAAACATTCGGATTTCTCTCTCCACATCTTCTCTTCGGCGAGATCCTTCCAGCCGAAATCTCTTATCCTTGACCGCGTGATCTTCCATGATTGTTTCCATAATCTCCACGCTGGATATCTTCCTTCCATTCGCAGCTTGAACGTTGTTCGTTATTGATGTTCCTTGAGAGGTAACAAAGCATGTGGAGAACGCTTTGTTCCCTCTGCAATCCTTTGCTGCAATGGTTCCTTGTGACTACTGTCTTGTTCCTGAAACACTTAGTTACCAGATTAGTTGAATGTTTGTTACTATCAAAACCTAAGGAATTCAATAGTGGCGTATTGGTTCTCGCACATGGAACGGTTGTTCAGGAACGTGGATTGCACGGAGGCTAAGAAAGTGCACATCGCTTCCCTTCAACTTAAGGATGTGGCTAGCGAATGGTGGGAGGGCACTGGTCTAGCTGATCATCCCGGATTGAACTGGGGTATGTTCAAGACTAAGATGAATGGCCGTTTTTTTCCCGTGCTATGAGGGAGGAGAAGCATAAGGAATTCCTTTACCCTAAGAACGAGGGGTTGAAGGTGACTGAGCTTGCAACTAAGTTCAATCATCTGTTGTAATATGCTGCACCGGAAGTGTCGAGTGAGGAGCAAAAGATCTGGTACTTCCATGGATGGATGAATCCAGAAATCAAACCTCTAATGGTCCATCATGGTTGTTCTACATTAGAGCAATATGTGGATGCGGCCTACAAGATAGAGGTCACACTGGAAGAATCCGCCCAAAAGCGGGAGAAACAGGTTAAGGGAAGGGGTGGGCAACAGGATCGCCAGGTTGATACATTCAAGCGTCCGGCATCGCCCACCAAGTTTGAGAAGTCTGGTCGCGCTAAGACCGAGACGACTCAGTCTGACTCTGCCAGAGGCTCAGGTTGGAGTAGCGGAGTGATTCAGTGCCACAACTGTGGTGATGTTGGACATAAAAGTCTTAACTGTCAAAAGGAAAAGAGGGTATGTTATAAATGTGGGAAAGAAGGCCCATGAAGACATACTATAGGTAGAAGGATCAAAGACCAATGCAGTCGTACCAAGCCTCGAATGTTGGCAATGGGCAGAACCCGAGACCAGGGATGTCTGCTCCGGAGCAATCTATTGCTCGTAATAAAGGCAAGGTGCCTATGGAGTCTTCGGGTCAGGGGCAACGACTCTTCGTGTTGCGTCAAACCGACGTGAATGAGACTCTGAACGAGTAGTTGTATTTCTGTTAAGCCTTTCTTTAAGAATAAGGAGCGATGACTTGTGTCGATAGTCTCCATAGCTTAGTAATCTGTCTGTCCGACCTTCTTTCAGTTGTTTTAATGTAATGTTTCGAATAATAAAGAAGTTTTTCCTTGTTCCGAAAATTACTAGATTCATTACTATTGCAAGTTTTTCGATCATACGAGGATCCTTGAGTGCCAAAAGTAGTACATGTCACGCGTTGATAAAGACTGTTTGGACTCATAGAAAAGATAGTGTTGGGTCGGGACTTGTCTGGTTGTTCCCTACCTTGTTAGTGCCAGTTTCGAGGACGAAACTATTCTTAAGAACCCCTCTATTGTCCTGAAATAATGTCAGGTTGGGCATTGACATTATCGGTTCCCTTTGCCCAAATTCATGAGCATTTTCTCGAGAGATTAATGCTGAAAGGATTCCTTGCTAGAAGGATTTGGTATGTGTAGTAATGCTCTGTGGAGTTTGAGGTTATTCCTCGTGTGCATACTCAGAGCATTAGATGGAGTAGTGAGCTAGTATAAAGCTCAAAGTACTTAAGAGTGGGTAGTATAAATTATACATTTAGGTGAATAAATGTATAAGAGAGGTATTTCATGAGGAGTCATTTTTTTTTGTTTCTAAGATGGTCGTACTCTAATACGATCTTGAGTAAAACTTTAGAACACAAGAGTTATGTTTATGAGATCTATAAATGAGTGTGTCCATTATGGGACCGGTGTTAAAAGCTTTTCGGAAAAGTTAAATGTGTGAATCATAAGATTTATTTTGTAAGACCTATTTGAGGTTCTGTAGTGGGGTATTCTTAAGGAAATGATTTAATGAGATGATGATACAAGAAGTGTTAAGGTGATCAAGTCTTGGATAAATAGTAATATTGGTAAAGCAAAATGGTGCTTGATTTGGGATAATAAGTCGTGTGAGGACAACTGGTTGTTTAAGGATTTATGAGTGAATAACAAACTCAACCGATAAAAGTTTGTTATGATTTTGAAGATCAAATAGTGTGGCACAAAGTAAGTATATGGATGTTATCAACAGGACTTGAGGAAAAAGTGACCTACGTCGATTAAGGCGATCGTATGACACGTTTGGGTAAAACGAGGTTATAATCTTGTAGAATGGATTATTAAATCATGTTGAGATAAATGGACGTAGGATGCGGTGTGATTAATTGTGGAAAAATTAAGGGATCATATGCGTAAAGATTTTGCGTTAAGATATGGCACAAGGGCCAAATTTAATTAAGGTAACCAATGAAATAGGTGGGATGTGTATGTAAGGAGTAAGGCCTATATGACAAGTGGAGGTACTAAGTGAGGATAAGTGAGTTCTATGTATATACTTTGAGGATCTGATCATCGAAAGGAAGTTAGTAGAAAAATGTTGTATTCTTCTGCTTGAGGACATCAAGGTCTTTTATGGTGAATAGGGCATAATAGCGAGATTACATTGGAGATTATAATGGATACTCTGACTAAGGCAATGGTAATCTTGTGGATGATTATATCGATTCTAACGAAGGTAAGGAATGAAGGCAGTATGTAGTAGGTGTAATTGTGACCAAAGGATAGTTCGACTTTGGTGTTATAGGTTACGAAGACCAAAATTTATCTAAAGGATATCAACTTAAGGAAGATAAGGTATGTACTGTGAGAGTGGTTTATAAAGAGAAAGGTTGAAAGAGAAATGTGTGTTCTCATGCTTGAGGTATAACAAGTCTATTGCGATGATTTTGGAGATTATTATCCTAAGATAATTACGACCTTGTGGATATAGTCACGAGTTATTACGGGTGTAACACATGGAGATAAGATATGCGATGGTATGGTTGAGGAAACAGATCATTTTCCTAAGAACAATTTCATGGATGAATTGATTAAAGATATTAAGTTCAGGTGGTGAGATTGATGGTGAAACCGGTTCCTCTACCTTAGTGATGATAGTTTCGGGGTCGAAACTATTTTTAAGGGGGTAGTAATGTAATAATCTTCATGTTACCATAGGGGTAATATGGTAGAATGTATGTCTGGTGAAAGCAGGTTATAAAATTCCCTTAAGCTGTGAAGGGTCTAAAGTATGGTTAACCTTACGTTAACTATAATTTGAACCAACTTATAGATTTTAACTTAGAAATGCTTGAACCAATTTACAAAGTGTTAAATGGGTTAGGCATGGTTAAACTTATAAGGTTGGGTAACTTAATGAGGTCGTTTCTACAGGCTGTTATCGGCCAAGTTTCGGGGTCAAAACTTCTTTTAAGGGGGTAGTAATGTAATAACCCTCAAGTTCAGTAAGGACAATTGGGTAATTTCCCAACCCCCATTCTGTAAGTATGACGCGTTGAGCGTATTTGGAATCTCTGTGTTAACTCTTTTGAACGTATTATTATACGTGTAAGGTGTATGGGGTTTTAGACTATTTTTAGAGATGCTAAAAATAGGACCTAGCCAAGACCGCGAGAGGAAACCGCGGCCAAGAAGCCAGGGGCGCGAGCATGGGATAACCGCGACCGCGGTTTTGAAACCACGGGCGCGGTTTTGTCTGTGGACAACCGTGATCGCGGTTTTGAAACCGCAATCGCGGGTCTCTGCTGCGTCGTCTTCTTCGTTCTTATCCGAGCTTCGCCGGTTCGAATTTCCCATGTTTTATAACGTTTTGCCGTTGGAGGGAGCTCGAGCGGTTGGCTTGCCTTGGAGGGTAACGTCCTCGGATGCTTGGGCTATAAAAGGGGAGGTCGGGGCAGCTTGATCCTTCATCCATCAGATCTCAAGCTCTCTCTCTCTCTCAAGCTCTCTCGTTCTAAGTGTTCGCCGAAAGTCTTCGTGAACGCCGGAGCTGTGGAGTTCGCCGGAAGTCCCTTGGAGGTGTCGAAGTGGTGGTGGTTGTAGTAAGCCTCTCCCGAATCAAGTCGTCGTCGTCGTCGGTGAGCTTCAAAGTCGTGTTCGAGTCATCGTCGGCTGGGAGGACCGTGACCGCGGGGATGACTTCCACGGCCGCAGCTCTGCCCATGAAAACCGCAACCGCGGGTGCCCAAACCGCGACCGCGGCTTGCCCTGGCAAGCACGATCGTGACTTGGATAGCCACGGTCACGACTCAGGCTTTGTTTCCTTTTTGATTTGTTTCGTGTATTCGTTCATTCCGTTGATTCGTGCCGTATCGAATCTAATTTAGGGTTCCGTCGTTGTTTTGTCGTTGTCGTAGGAATTCGTATTCAGATTCCAGTTTCCAGATCCCGGAACCCGACATCGTCAATTCGTCTAATTAAGGCAAGTGGCGGTTCGCTCTTGCTTATCATTCCATGTTTCCGTTAATTATCAATTATTTTGATTGTTAATTAAATTAGAGTGTAACATGGGTTTCATTTGGGAACAGATTTAATAAAATACTGTGATTAAAATATGATATTATAATAGGTTGTATATATTTCTAGAACAACGCTATTATACCTGTTATTACTGTGATGACTTTGTTATGGATTTTAAATATAAACTTAATGCTAGATTAGCACGAGTATTCGTAGGAATGCTAATTCCTGGTGAGGATTAGTCGTTTCTTTATAACTTGGTATTAGTCGGATTAATTCTCTAATACTTTTAAAGGTCATGACCATTGCTTCCTATCCACCCGTTAAGGTTAGGAGGTGTTAAGCACCTTGCTAGTGTAATTTGGGATGGACGTATTGTCACCCTGTGTTATTCTCGTTGTCACTCGAGAGCATATTAAAAGCTTAACGTGAATATACGTTTTGGAATTTAATAAGATAAGTGCGGTTATGCATATAATTAATATACCCTCGGGCGAGGAGTACAACGTGGAAACCGCCCGGACTTCGGTTAGAGTAAGTCTTCTTTCCAATCTGGATTCGCATTATGCGGTGAGGTTGGTCGTTGACCCAAATGATCAAGTCGTTTTTAAACGCTTGTGTGAAAACTATAACGTTCCCAAACATTTGTCATATGTGCCCCATAAGACTCAATTCCTTTAGAGTCTTCTTTTCTGTGCATGTCTAATTTTAATCATTCCGTGAAAGTTCCAGATTATGTATCGTTCCTTCGGTTGTTATTCGAGGGACAATGATAGTAAACGGTTACGATCACTAGAACCATTCTGTTTTCACCCTTGCATAGTATTTCATTAGACTAACCAACCGGGTTTTATTCCTTTCATGGTTGGCTGGTGTCATCCGTCCTATACGACACATCAGTGGTTAGTCCCCGAAGACTTGAAGTAATCAATCGAAGAAGAGGCTTGCAGTTGAGGATTTAAGTGACAGTGTTTTAAGGTTGTTAAGTATTACTTTAATATATATATTTTTATAACCTAGTCATGTAATAGGTTTATTCTTAAAGTCTTCCGTTGTGTAATTTAAAAGCTTTTGCTGTAATTTCACTCTGTTGTAAAGTTGTCACTTCTCATTTTATGAGAAGTCTGTTAATAAAAGGTTGAGTTTTATTTAAATATGTCTTCCACTGTTTAATCTTTCGTTATTTAATATACTTATTTAAGCTTAATTGTTCCGATTAAAGCCTAGGGTGACTTTGGACAGTAACGTCTGAGGTCACTGGCGTGTGACACGACCGACATAAGTCGGGGGTGTTACAAAGATGATGATGATGTTGCGGTAGAGGCCTATATTTATTATGTTAAAAGATTAGTATTTAGTTGTAGTGGACAAGATGGTGACGATTTAGCGATAGAAGCCTATATTTGTTTTGATATATGTTAAAAGATTAGTATTTAGTAGTCGTGGAGAAGTTGATAATTGTTGTGAATTTGATATATGTTAAAAGTCCTATATTTTTTTTCATATATGTTAAAAGAACATGGTAATGGAGAAGATGATGATGATGATTTAGTGAGATAAGCTATCAATTTGTTTTTCTTTAGTTTAGTTATGTATTACAATTGTAGTTTTGTTTTATAGTTAATATTGGTTAGCTATAAACATATAAATTTCACAAATCGCAATCCATATATTGTAACATTATTGATTATGTAAACATGTATAGGGGAAAGATTATGGAGATGAATTTCGTAACAATATGAAGTGGGATAGCCGAGAGGAATTAGTTGAGTGGGTTAAGAATAGGGGCAGAGATTTGATGATGGTTTTAGTCATTTGTAACTCAAATGTCAGAAGTGTTAGTTTGACGTGCGAGCATTTTGGTGAATATAGATCGGGGAGAAAGAAAGGTAGTGACTCAGAAGAGGATGTTGAGGTAATTCGTAAAACAAAGTCGAAGAAGTCCGGATGCACATTTGAGTTGTGTGGTGTTAGATTGAAGAAGAAGCCAGGGGAAGTGACTTATAAATGGATCATGAATGTGATAGATGGATACCACAACCATAAGCTTCCGACTAGCTTTCTTGGGCATGCATACATGGGCAGAATGACCCCGGATGAGGAGCGCCTTGCCAAAAGTTTGGGCGATGCATTCGTGACGCCTAGGACTATTGTTGCGGAGTTGAGGACCTTCTTCCCCGAAAATGTTATATCCATGAAACAAGTTTCTAACTTTCTGCAGAAGATGCATTACGAAGATCGTGGGGAATTGACGGTTACGCAATGGACTCTGAACTTTTTGCAACAAAATAGTTACCAGGTATTTCCTCTTAGAAAGTTGTCTACAAAAGAGACTGATATCCTATTTTTTGCTCACTCGGACTCGCTCCACCTATTGAAGATGTTCCCGTACGTGGTAATTATCGATGCCACATACAAGACAAATAGGTACGTGATGGATTTGTGTTACATTTTCAACACAATTTAATAGTAGTGTTTTATATCATCGATTTGAATTATATCTTATATTCTATGACTTCTTACATTCATTTGTTTTCTTACATTCATCCACAGGTATAACATGCCATTAGTGGAGATTGTCGGTTTCACTTGCACGCACAAGACTTTCAACATTGAGTATGCATTTACACGGCAAGAAGAAGTTGTGCATTACAAGTTCATAATGGAGAAACTTTTGCGCTTGTTTAAAGATGCGGGTGTTATGACGACCGCCATAATGACTGATCGAGAGAAGGCCCTCATTAATGCAATTCGGATAGTTTTCAAAGATGAAGTAAAACACATTTTGTGTTGGGTGCATATTAAGCACAACATAGAAGCATATGCTTCCCCAATATTGAAGGATAAAAAACAAGTGAAAAGGTTTTGCGGCCAATGTTGGGCACTTTGGTGTTCAACCACGGAGGAAAGCTACGAAGAGAGGCTTGCGAAATTGAGGACATCGTGGAAGAGTGGCCTCGTTCGATACATTGAGAAGACGTGGACTAATCCTCACAAGGAAAGCATAGTGAGAGCGTGGACTGATCATCATCTTCACTTCTTCACGAGGACTACAAACAGGTAACCCTTGTACAATGTTCAGTAGTTTCTAGGTTCAGGGCTCAATGTGGGACTAATGCAATGCTTTTCATGTGTTTTGATAGGGTTGAGGGTATGCATCACGTGTTGAAGAAAATTCTGAATTCTAGCGTTGGTGGTTTTAATAGAATGGTAGTGAGGATCCACCATGCGATCGAGGGTCAAATTGGGCAGGTGCGTGCGACCATGGAGATGTCACGGATCAAAACACCAACGATGTTTGATGGTGTGCCGCCAGAAATAAGAGTGTTGTTTTCAAGGCTATTCTTCAAAGTGTCGGATAGGTACTTGGGAATGTTGTTTCATCTGTATAAACAGATAGAGGAGGAGGATTTCCATGAGGATTGTGATGCTCTTTGGATGAGAGACTGCTTCGACCTGCCGTGTGTCCACAGATTTGCAAATGCCATCATTAATAAGACGCCGATCATGCCGAGTGAGATACACCGCTTCTGGAAGCAATTGCAATGGGATAGGGTTTACACGGAAGAAGATCCAGTTGAGGACACAACACAAATGTGTGTTCAAGAGTTGAGATGAAAGCTAATGGATGACATGTGGCGCGCTAAAACATTGAGCAACGACCAAATAGACCAAATCACCGAGTTGTTCTGGGACACACATCACCCGCATGAAACTTCGATGCAGGAGCCCATGGGAATCATTTCAAAAGGAAGGCCAAAGGGTTCAACAAAGTACGACACCAAGAGGGAGCCGAGCTTGTTTGAGCATCAGAGGGCTGAGTTAGATGAGATTGAGAAGAATAAGGCCAGTGGAAGCCAAGGTAGAGGTCGGGGTCGTGGAAAGAAGGGACCAAGTGGAGCTTCGCCGGGCATTGGGACCCAAGGCAGCCAATCCGAAGGGGCAGGATCGCAGCAGCTCCCTGAACAACCCATGATTTATATGGGGGTGAACTTTGGGGTTAAGAATGTGGATTACTTTTGGTTTCCGTACATTAACGGGGCCAAAGATGTATGTCCAGACGGGCATTGTGGATATCGGACACTGGCTGTATTGGTGGGATCAGAAGAGACTGCATACCCTATTGTTCGAATGTAGGTGGCGGGCGAGTTGTTTGACAACAGAGATGTATACATGCCCATCTTGCCCATACTACACCCGGGGAACACTTACGAGGACCTTATATTCCGGGTCAACTATGTCATCAGTCCTTGCAGCGAGGAGTACTGGCTCGACATGCCGATGATTGGTTTAGTATTTGTCACGCTATACCAAGTTGCTCTTGTCCTATTATCCTGGGATGGCCCGTGCTTGTGCTTACCAATGAGGGCCTCAAACGAAAGCCTCGACCCTCTAACACAGATATTGACAATGGCCCTCGTAGGGAACCGAAACCACTTCGTACCGCTATAGTTGTTTTTAAATAACACTAATGTTTTTCTTACCCTAAAACACAAAGCTCGATCATATTTTGTGTTTTCTATGTAGGTGTCGCTGAAGGATGGTTGTCCACTACCCCCCCCCCCCTCCGTACGCTTGGCGTTGATTCAAACACCCAAGTGTCGATGGTTGGGACTCTCAATTTCAGTCGAGGATTCAACTATTTCGGGATTATCGCACTAGATATAACCGTCCTCCAGATCCTCCGGTGTAGTTTGAGATGTAGATTATATTTCAGATGTAATTTCAGATGTAATTTTAGATATAATTTCAGATATAATTTATTTTAAGAGTAGATATGAACTTCACATTTGGGTCTGGTTTACTTGTTTAATCTCAATTTGAAAACCCCGATAATATATCTGTTTTCTTAACATACATAAAATCCAAAACAAACCCTACAAGTAGGCCTAATAGGAAGGAATGGGTCAAAAACTGAAAAACTAGAAATTAGGCCCAACTAGGCCCAATTGGAAGGATTATTGAAAAAATGGGTCAAAAACTGAAAAACTAGAAATTAGGCCCAACTAGGCCCAATAGGAAGGAATAATGAAAAAATGGGTCAAAAACTGAAAAACTAGAAATTAGGCCCAAGTAGGCCCAATTGGAAGGATTATTGAATAAATGTGTCAAAAACTAAAAAACTAGAAATTAGGCCAAAGTAGGCCCAATAGGAAGGAATATTGAAGAAATTGGTCAAAAAGTGAAAAAACTAGAAATTAGGCCCAACTAGGCCCAATAAGAAGGAATATTGAAGAAATTGGTAAAAAGGTGGGAAAAACTAGAAATTAGGCCCAGGTAGGCCCAATTGGAAGGATTATTGAAGAAATGGGTCAAAAACTAAAAAAACTAGAAATTAGGCCCAAGTAGGAAGGAATATTGAAGAAATGGATAAAAAACTGAAAAACAAGAGTTCCGGGCACTTATCGTAATTTATAAAAAAGTGTTAAAGGGCATTTTTGACGCAAAAAAGAGTTTCGAGCCCTTATCGTAATTTATTCATGTTCGGTTGGAGCGCATGTTTGACGCAAAATAAGAGTTTCGGGCAATTATCGTAATTTATAAAAGAGTAACCTTTATATTTCATGTGAATAAGCTTATATATTATAGTTTCCTTTATATTTCATGTGATATAAGCTTATATACTATAGTTTCCTTTATATTTCATGTGATATAAGCTTATATATTATAGTTTCATTTATATTTCATGTGAATATGCTTATATATTATAGTTTCCTTTATATTTCATGTGAATATGCTTATATACTATAGTTTTCTTTATATTTCATGTGATATAAGTTTATATACTATAGTTTCCTTTATATTTCATGTGAATATGCTTATATACTATAGTTTCCTTTATATTTCATGTGAATATGCTTATATACTATAGTTTTCTTTATATTTCATGTGAATATGCTTATATACTATAGTATTTCATTATATTTCATATAGTTACCCTTATATACTATAGTATTTCATTATATTTCATATAGTTATATTTATATATTATAGTATTTTATTATATTTTATATAATTACCCTTATATACTATAGTATTTCATTATATTTCATATAGTTACCCTTATATACTATAGTATTTCATTATATTTCATATAGTTACACTTATATACTATAGTATTTCATTATATTTTATATAGTTACAATTATATATTATAGTATTTCATTATATTTCATATAGTTACACTTATATACTATAGTATTTCATTATATTTCATATAGTTACCCTTATATACTATAGTATTTCATTATATTTCATGTAGTTACACTTATATACTATATAGTATTTCAGTATATTTGATGTAGTTACCCTTATATACTATAGTATTTCATTATATTTCATATAGTTACACTTATATACTATAGTATTTCATTATATTTCATATAGTTACACTTATATACTATAGTATTGTATTATATTTCATATAGTTACACTTATATACTATAGTATTGTATTATATTTTATATAGTTACACTTATATACTATAGTATTTCATTATATTTCATATAGTTACACTTATATACTATAGTATTTCATTATATTTCATATAGTTACACTTTTATACTATAGTATTTCATTATATTTCGTATAGTTACCCTTGAGTGCGGTTTCGGTGCGGAGCACTCTTCCCGTGCGGACGTGCGGACATGCACTATAGGGCCTTATTTGTGCACTTTAGGGCCTTATTTGTGCACTTTTGCAAAAAAAATGAAAAATGTTTGGAAAAAAAAATTTGAAAAAGATTTTTTTTTTTTTTGAAAAAGTGCACAAATAAGACGTTAAAATGCACAAATAAGGCCCTAAAGTGCATGCTCCGCATGTCCGCACGGGAAGAGTGCTCCGCATATGATCCAAACTCAGTTACCCTTATATATTATAGTATTTCATTATTTTTCATATAGTTACACTTATATACTATAGTATTTCAGTATATTTGATGTAGTTACCCTTATATACTATAGTATTTCATTATATTTCATATAGTTACACTTATATACTATAGTATTTCATTATATTTGATGTAGTTACCCTTATATACTATATTATTTCATTATATTTCATATAGTTACACTTGTATACTATAGTATTTCATTATATTTGATGTAGTTACACTTATATACAACCAAAATATAAATACATGATCCAAAACACAACTGTCTAATCGGCATAATGTAAGTCCTATAATCTAGTCATCGCCGGGGACTCTACCGCTGCCCTCTCCTCTCTCGTCCTGTGAATCAGTAAATCTCTGGGAGGCACGCGGTAGGGGATCAGCCATGGGCGCCTCGTCACCTATCAAATCCTGAATCCACGAAATAATCGTAGCGGTAACATCTGGTGGAAGCCCGTCCCTCTCTTCCAAAAAACGCCGCATCCGACCGGCGAGAATCTGGGTCCACTGAATAAAGGACAAAGATTTCCATTACAACAAAACCGATTTTCAAACATAAAAAATGATAAGCGATAAATAAAATGTATCATACCATGAGAGTAGACACCGGTGGAGCTGGAGGGACGACAAGAGCCAGACCTGGACGATCCTGTCTAGGGGACCGTGCGTCCACGTACGAATGTGACACCTGCTCCAGCCAATCGATGTACGCATCGTCAGTGTCCGAGGCGAAGGTGGTATGGATCATGTCTCGAAGCTCGATCGTCGGTCTAGGGTCGGCATCCCATGTGCACTGCTCGTCGTCGTATTTCAAAACGTACGACTTCAAGTCGACCCGCCTCTTCACCTCGCGTGGCTCTGGTGGATCCTCAGGAACCCCCTGCATGTAACCGAACTGGCGGAGGACTCGGTCTAGCATGTACGGCTCTTGTACCTCGAGGCACTCAATAATGCCTCTGTACAAAGAAGGAGCGTATTGAGGGGTCGTAAAGTCTAAGTGACCCCACGGTGTCCAGGCAACCTAAAATGTCAAAACGTATATTCATAATTTTAATTTCCTAAATTCAAAACGTATATTCACTATTTTAATTTCCTAAATTCAAAACGTATATTCATAATTTTAATTTCCTAAACGAAACGCAATAAAGCAGTAAAGTATTACCTCATCAAATCTCACGGCGTCTAAAATGCGGCGAATAACAATCAGCCGCTCCGGATCCCGTCCCTGAGGAGCCTCCCTCCCGTCTCTCCGAGCGGCCCTCGTATCCGCCATGGCCTCCAGGTCAAGGACAGCGTGACCTCGGAAAGTAGGAAAGTACACCCAAATCCAGGCCTACATATATATAAAACCCGTTAGCATATAATATCATATATTACAAAAATAAATTAAATAAATAATTACCCTTAGAAGAAGTGTGCAGCCTGCAATGCCCTTCGCCCTGGCCCTTGACGCCTCACCCAAATTTCGGTAGAGGACAACCAATACGCCGACTCCCCATTCATAACAACCGGTACGGTCATGGTCAACGACTAGCGCCATGTACTTGTACTTGACGGCGTTCGTCGACTTGTCCGGGAAAACGGTACAGCCGAGGAGCATCATCAAGTACATGGACGCTATGCGTCGGTTGTCCCTCTCTGGACTGGACAGCTGCTCAGCCGACCTCAACAAGAGGGACTCCATCGGGATACCGCCACCACCGAACCACTGGGCCACCAACTCCAGGTTCGCCCCAGTAAGGGCGCAAACGTGCTCTCTGACGACGGGGTCCGCCATATCAGTGGTGACGCTCAACCCGTCGATGGGGATCTCTAGGATGCGCGTGACATCGTGGAGCGTGATAGTGATCTCGCCCCATGGGAAATGGAACGAGCTCGTCTCCGGATGCCAGCGCTCGACGAATGCAGAAATAAGCATGTCATCGATCCTCCTGAAGTCCACCTCCCTCATGGAGGTGATACGGCTCCGCTTAGCAAAATCCCACTAGGAGTCCGGAGCCGCTGTAATGTGGGCGTTCATCTCCCAATGCCATGGCTTCCTGGTGTACGTCTTCAGAACCTTCTTCATCTGAAAAAGAAATAACAAAATTAGTATTATACTTATAAATATAAATTTATATATAACGTTTTGATATTTTTATTTAAAAAATCTTAAACTAAATCAAAGACGTACCGTATCATCCACGCGCGCAACGGGTGATGGGGGATCCAGAAGTGCCAACGCCAATGTCATGTCCCATAGGACCCTGGCGACGTGGGTCGTATACGTAGCGAGGAGGTGAGGAACGAGGGGCCCTCCTGGCATCCAAGGCTCTGCGGGGCCCGCTTGCTGGGGAACCGGATCCGCATGCTGGGGAGCCTCATCCATCCCCAAGTCCGCTGCGGGTCCGGGAGACTCCTCAAATCCCTCATAATAGTCGCGGTGGAGGGACGCGTCAACTGCCTCCTCGTCCAGCTCCATGGACGAGGTCGATGAGGAATACGAAGACAACGACGAGTCAGATCTGGCCGCACCCACCTGCACTCCCGTCGCGATGTCCTGTGTTGCATGTAGGACGGGAAGAAAATCCACCGAAGCGGCCCGACGAGCCGATGCTGTGACCGGATTCCTTCGCGCCAGGTGACGGGACCCACGTCGGGGCCGTCTCACAGACAACATCGAGGCTTGTAAAGCCTTTTTATAACATATTAATCAAAATTTTAAATTCATAAACAACTACAACATTATAATATAAATTTCATAATTCAATACCTATATTATATGCCAATTTCAAATATAGACCTAATTTGTCATCTTAATTTGCTAATTTCAAATATAATTCTTTAAATTCAATCCTAATTTAATAAAAACATAAATTTCTTAATTTCTAAATTTTAATATCTAAAATTTTCAAATTTAGTTTCATATCCTAAATTCAACTTGGAAGAGTAGACTCCTTTGTTTTTCTAAATTCAAGTTTAATTATTATAACTAAAATCCAAAATTCAATACCTAAATTCAAATTCAATTTTTGTAACATAAATATAAATTTCAATACCTAATTTTTATAAAAAAATCTAGAATCAAATACAACATACAAAAAAATTCTAAAATACCAACAATTTTTAAATGCAATACCTATTTCAACATTCAATACTTATTTCATTCTAAATTTTCATAAATTCAATTTCTATAATTCATAAATTTTTATTCCGTTCATACCTCTCGACTACCCCAGGTAGAAGTCTGATCGGGTGTCGCAGATACGTCTCCGCGTCCGCCTCCTCGTCTGCCACGGGCTCGGATAAATCGGCTTCGGACACCACCTCGTTCACCCTCAACCCCGCTCCCGCCACCGCTGGACGGAGAACTAGGTGCCGTCGCCTTGCCGCCATCTGCACCGCCGCCGCCTTGCCGCCATCTGCACCGCCGCCGGCCACCTCTCCGCCGTCGACAAACTCGCCGGCCGGTTCTGCAGAAGCACCAGGAGCACCGCCTCCAGCCGCCGCGCTCTCCACGCCGCCTGGAGGACCGTCGTCTCCTCGTCTGCCGCCAATCTCGCCGCCAGGAGCCTCACCGGTGTGGTCGCTACATCCATTGTTCGCCATCGTCGGAGAAGGAAGAAGACCGAAATGGAGGAGGAGAAGGAAGAAGGAGCGAAATGGAGGAGGAGAAGGAAGAAGGAGCGAAGATCGCCGTCGTCGGTCTCGCGTACAGGGAAAATGAGGAGGAAGAAGAAGAAGAGGCCACGTCGTGCGGCCTCTTAACCTAACCTGTACGCCAGCCTAGGGTGTACGCCCTATTCTGGCGTACATGTTTGGGCCGGCCCATTTATGGCCGGCCCAACAATCTGTACGCCATCATAGGACGTACGCCCTCTGCTGGCGTACAAGTCTATTTTATTTATTTTAGAAAAACAAAAAAATACGTATTTGTATAATTCTTCTACGCTAGAATACAACGTACAAAAAATGTACTTTTTTGGTACGTATTTCAAGTGTACGCCGTATGATGACGTACGCCTTTTTCCGGCATACAGAATGTCGTGCATATAGGGAAATTTTGTCGTGTATATAGCAGGCTCGTTTATTTGTGATGGATGCAAGAAAGCTCCTCTTCCACCCATCACTCATTCTACTATCCTTGGCCTCTTTCTACTTGCCTTTCTCAAGTAAGTGTCACACTTTAATTACAAACTTAGTGTGAAATATATTATAGCGAGAGTAAATTTTGATTCATACTTTGTAATTTTGGTTTTTTAAATTCTACTGCAGCTACTTGGGTCTAGGGCTCATGTTGATAGGGTTGAATTGCAGCTCACCCACTCTTTCATCTGCCATTGGCAACCTCATCCCTGTTTTCACCTTCATTTTTGCCATTCTCTTCAGGTTAATTTCAACCTTTTTCTGTGTTTTTTTTTGGGTAAAAAAAAACAATAATTTAAGGTTTTTAGCATGAATGTTACAGGATGGAGACACTAAATCTGAAAGAGAAGAGCAGTATGTTCAAATTTATTGGCACAATAATTCTAATTACTGGAGCATTTACAATTATCTTCTACCAAGGCCAACCTATCACCTTCTCTGGATCTCCTTCAAATTCTGGGCAACAACAACTTAAAAAAATGCTGTCCATGGCACCAAATTGGATCATTGGAGGCATTTTCTTGTTGGTTGGTTGTTTCATAGCTTCTATCAGCTTGTTTCATAGCTTTTATATCTATATATATTACCTACTATAAACAAATTTAAATTCTTAAAATATTTCTCCCCCAAAAAATTACCAAGAAAATGCATCTGCCTTGATTAACCCATCCCTGCTTTCACCTGTTCAGCTTGATTCTTTTACTTGAAAGTTGCATCATTTGATTGAAAAGTTTGAACTCACAACCACAAAACTTACTTGCAGATTTATACACTTGCACAAAAGAACAAAAAAAGGAAGGAGCCCCGATCACAGAACCATAAATCGAGTTTGCAAAATCAGCCACAAACTATGTGTGCCAATGCAAGAGAGCCCCGATCCAAGCCCATGATTTCATCAGAACTCGGTAATTAATTTGTAGAAATTTGAAGAAGGATTTGCAATTACCTTGAACGAAGAACTTTCTCGAGTAGAGTCGAACCCCAATCCGAGCCCAGGAAGTCCACATGGCGAATTTAGATCGGTTCTTGGAACCAGATTCTTCTCTTGGATCGGCAGGAGCGGATTGCCAATGCAAGAGAGCCCTGTCGGATCGGAGATTGTTCGAGCAAGCGGGTGAGGCGGAGGTAGTGACTGAGCAGCGGTGGCGGTGGAGCCGTTCACCGGCTGAAGTTAGAATGGTGGATGGTGACGAGCCGACGTCGGTTGAAAATCTAGCGGGATCTGGCCGACGGTAGGGATAGATGTTGTGAAGAAGAACGAAAGAAAAGGTAGAACGACGAAAATATGCTGATTGTTAAGGATGAGTTGGGTAAATGACCTATGTACGACGCTTTTATTAAAAAACTAACCTCTTAGAAAATTAACCCCTTCCTCTCCCCCTCCCCCTAAACCCTAAATCCTAAATCCTGAATCCTAAATCCTAAACCCTAAACCCTACCCCTAAACCCTAAACTCCAAAATACAATATTTTAGAGAGAGGAAAAACAAAGAAGAGGAAAGGGAAAAAATAATAATGAAGAAATGGGTCAAAAACTGAAAAACTAGAAATTAGGCCCAAGTAGGCAAAATAGGAAGGAATAATGAAGAAATGTGTCAAAAACTGAAAAACTAGAAATTAGGCCCAAGTAGGCCCAATTGGAAGGATTATTGAAGAAATGGATCAAAAACTAAAAAATTAGAAATTAGGCCCAAGTAGGAAGGAATATTGAAGAAATGGGTAAAAAACTGAAAAACAAGAGTTCCGGGCACTTCTCGTAATTTATAAAAAGTGTTAAAGGGCATTTTTGACGCAAAACAAGAGTTTCGGGCACTTATCATAATTTATTCATGTTCGGTTGGAGGGCATGCTTGACGCAAAATAAGAGTTTCAGGCAATTATCGTAATTTATGAAAGAGTAACCTTTTCATTTCATGTGAATAAGCTTATATATTATAGTTTCCTTTATATTTCATGTGATATAAGCTTATATACTATAGTTTCCTTTATATTTCATGTGATATAAGCTTATATATTATAGTTTCCTTTATATTTCATGTGAATATGCTTATATATTATAGTTTCCTTTATATTTCATATAAATATGCTTATATACTATAGTTTTCTTTATATTTCATGTGATATAAGTTTATATAATATAGTTTCCTTTATATTTCATGTGAATATGCTTATATACTATAGTTTCCTTTATATTTCATGTGAATATGCTTATATACTATAGTTTTCTTTATATTTCATGTGAATATGCTTATATACTATAGTATTTCATTATATTTCATATAGTTACCCTTATATACTATAGTATTTCATTATATTTCATGTAGTTACACTTATATACTATATAGTATTTCATTATATTTGATGTAGTTACCCTTATATACTATAGTATTTCATTATATTTCATATAGTTACACTTATATACTATAGTATTTCATTAAATTTCATATAGTTACACTTATATACTATAGTATTGTATTATATTTCATATAGTTACACTTATATACTATAGTATTGTATTATATTTCATATACTTACACTTATATACTATAGTATTTCATTATATTTTATATAGTTACACTTATATACTATATTATTTCATTATATTTCATATAGTTACACTTTTATACTATAGTATTTCATTATATTTCATATAGTTACCCTTATATATTATAGTATTTCATTATATTTCATATAGTTACACTTATATACTATAGTATTTCAGTATATTTGATGTAGTTACCCTTATATACTGTAGTATTTCATTATATTTCATATAGTTATACTTATATACTATAGTATTTCATTATATTTGATGTAGTTGCCCTTATATACTATATTATTTCATTATATTTCATATAGTTACACTTGTATACTATAGTATTTCATTATATTTGATGTAGTCACACTTATATACAACCAAAATATAAATACATGATCCAAAACACAACTGTCTAATCGGCATAATGTAAGTCCTATAATCTAGTCATCGTCGGGGACTCTATCGCTGCCCTCTCCTCTCTCGTCCTGTGAATCAGTAAATCTATGGGAGGCACGCGGTAGGGGATCAGCCATGGGCGCCTCGTCACCTATCAAATCCTGAATCCACAAAATAATCGTAGCAGTAACATCTGGTGGAAGCCCGTCCCTCTCTTCCAAAAAACGCCGCATCCGACCGGCGAGAATCTGGGTCCACTGAATAAAGGACAAAGATTTCCATTAGAACAAAACCGATTTTAAAACATAAAAAATGATAAGCGATAAATAAAATGTATCATACCATGAGAGTAGACACCGGTGGAGCTGGAGGGACGATAGGAGCCAGACCTGGACGATCCTGTCTAGGGGACCGTGCGTCCACGTACAGATGTGACATCTGCTCCAGCCAATCGATGTACGCATCGTCAGTGTCCGAGGCGAAGGTGGTATGGATCATGTCCTGAAGCTCGATCGTCGATCTAGGGTCGGCATCCCATGTGCACTGCTCGTCGTCGTATTTCAAAACGTACGACTTCAAGTCGACCTGCCTCTTCACCTCGCGTGGCTCTGGTGGATCCTCAGGAACCCCCTGCATGTAACCGAACTGGCGGAGGACTCGGTCTAGCATGTACGGCTCCTGTACCTCGAGGCACTCAATAATGCCTCTGTACAAAGAAGGAGCATACTGAGGGGTCGTAAAGTCTAACTGACCCCACTGTGTCCAGGCAACCTAAAATGTCAAAACGTATATTCATAATTTTAATTTCCTAAATTCAAAACGTATATTCATAATTTTAATTTCCTAAATTCAAAACGTATATTCATAATTTTAATTTCCTAAACGAAACGCAATAAAGCAGTAAAGTATTACCTCATCAAATCTCACGGCGTCTAAAATGCGGCGAATAACAATCAGCCGCTCCGGATCCCGTCCCTGAGGAGCCTCCCTCCCGTCTCTCCGAGCGGCCCTCGTATCCGCCATGGCCTCCAGGTCAAGGACAGCATGACCTCGGAAAGTAGGAAAGTACGCCCAAATCCAGGCCTACATATATATAAAACCCGTTAGCATATAATATCATATATTACAAAAATAAATTAAATAAATAATTACCCTCAGAAGAAGTGTGCAGCCTGCAATGCCCTTCACCCTGGCCCTTGACGCCTCACCCAAATTTCGGTAGAGGACAACCAATATGCCGACTCCCCATGCATAACAACCGGTACGGTCATGGTCAACGACTAGCGCCATGTACTTGTACTTGACGGCGTTCGTCGACTTGTCCGGGAAAACGGTATAGCCGAGGAGCATCATCAAGTACATGGACGCTATGCGCCGGTCGTCCCTCTCTGGACTGGACAGCTGCTCAGCCGACCTCAACAAGAGGGACTCCATCTGGATACCGCCACCACCGAACCACTGGGCCACCAACTCCAGGTTCGCCCCAGTAAGGGCGCAAACGTGCTCTCTGACGACGGGGTCCGCCATATCAGTGGTGACGCTCAACCCGTCGATGGGGATCTCTAGGATGCGTGTGACATCTGTAACACCCCCAGGCCAGTGGTGCTACAATGCCATAATCCCGAAGGACTATAAGGCGTGTAAAAGAATTTTTTTTGCAAAACATAGCCCATACATAATATATACCCAAAACGGCACAGCGGAAAAACCTGTAAAACTTGTCCAGAGTTTGAAACCACAATCAAACTTAACATACGGAAGTACAACAATTTACAAACCAGAAACCAACAACCAAAGACCAAAAGCCAAAAGCCAATACAACAAGTTCGACCACTTCAAGGTCCAAAACCAAAACGATACATACAATCAAGTCAAAGTCTCAAACCAAAAGTAGAGTTCTCGACTCCAAAACCGACGATGATCAGGAACCTCCTTGCTGGCGCTGAACCTGAAAAGCCTGATTGACTGAGGGACCCGATACCCCAGCCAACCACGGCACGTAAACCGCAGTTGGTCAGTCTCATGAAAGACTATGGCAAGATTCCTCAAGCCAAAACAGTTCAAAACACATACATATATCACCAACCAACTCACAACAACGACAACACGCCATACAATATATAATATCATAACTATACTTAATCATATCAACCAACCAATGTGATGTGACCTCGCCTACCATGATAACTGCAGACGAGGAGGAGGCTATGAGTCTTAGGTCCTCAGGTCCCATTACTAGAGCACGAGCCAAAGCTATTCAAGCTGCGACTCAATCACTGGTGACCAGACTCGTAGCAGGTCAGGGACGTCCAACTACAGATGAGGGATCCATTATGAGTTTAGTGACAGTTGGGACGTCTACACAGTCTGCAGAGATCCCGGAGTTTACAGATTAGAAATATTGATCGATATTCGCCTAATTATCGATATTTATGATTTATGACATTTTAAGCTTTTAGTCAGGATATTATTTATTATTATTTTCAGCATTTTTAAGGGAGTTTAGGAGGTCATTTTTATACTTAGAATGACCAACCCCCTTAGAGTAATTTTTAGTGTTTTAATTGTTTTATTTTTGAACTTTTTGGTTAAGGAAAAGGAAGAGTCTTCCTTTTACTTAACCTAGCTTTGTAGCCTCCTTTCTCTTTTACGTTGATAATTACACTTTTATGTTGAGAGAAAACCTCCATTGAAGCTCCTTCAACGTCACCTTGAATCACCTAGTCGAGCTTGCTCCTTCGTCATTCTCACATCAAATCCTTTAGATCTAGGTCGAGCGTGCTCCCTTCATCTATTCCGCTTCCAAATCTCCATCCTTTTCCAGCCCTAAACTGGCCGTGAACAACTCTTCATCCCTACGGCCATCCCCTTCAAATTCCTATCGCTTCCGCAATCGCTTCCGCCTCGCCGTCGTCTTGCAATCCCCATCAACACAGACGCCTATTCAAGGAGTTGCTTCGCCCCACTACGGATTCATCACGATCTCATCCGGGACTTGAGACCTTCTTCATAGCAAGGTCACATCAACTGGCATCAGAGCCTTCGAATCTGTAAGTCGAATCGATTCCTTGCTTATCACAACCTTATTTTCGTGTCAAAAAATTCCAAATTTTTTTTCCCTGCATTTTTCGTGATAATTCTGATTGTTATTATTCAGTTCAGTTTTTAGAGTAAAAAAAAATTTCGAATTTTTTTCCCCCTTCAAAACCGAATTGATTCTAAACAAAAATTGGGTGATTTTCTCTAGTTCTTCACGGCTCTAGTGAATTTTGTCCTCAAAAAATTCGTTTGCTTGATTTTTAGAGTTCTTACCTTGTCCCCTACACACAACAATTGCTTCTTGTGTTGATAAATTGGTGATTGAATTATAGATCTAGATTTGCATGCATATACGTTGAATTGTTGTACTTGACCTATTTGCCATTAATCTGCATCTTCTTTGATCTCTTCGTTTCCCACTTGAATCAATTGAGTGTGTTGGTGTCTAGAATATTTTTTTTTAAATTTTTTGAGTACCGATCTGCGCAAGGAGGCATCTTTGAAGAATTTTCACCCTTGAAGATTAGGGTTCTTGAGTCTTGTTGCAATTTCTCTAATAAAAAAAAAAAGGCTGAGATCTTTCCTTGTAGAAAAAGCCAGATCTGAAGAATTGCCAAAAAAATTATCAATCAAAAAAATAATCAAGCCAATCAAACCCTAGTATTTAGGGAAAGTGGTTAGGGCACTTGGCCTTCGGCGCCACACAAGCAACAGCGTCGGCGCCTCCAAGCCAAGACACACGCAGCATCGGCGCCCAGCAAGCCGCGCGCGCGCGCGCCCAGCAGCCACGTCTTCTATTCCGGGTACCTCTGATCCGGGTTAAAAGACCCCCCCAGCGCAACGAGCACGGACTTTACAGATCCGGGTTCTTTTTGTGGGTTCCGAAATTTGCACCCTACGGAAGGCCCTTGGTATTTTTATTTTTTATTTTCTTTCTTTTTGTGTCGATTTCTGCATTCGCTTTTTACAGTTATCCTTCTGACTTTGGTGTGAGTTATCCGCTTTTGTTAGTTTACAGCTGCTTAGCCGGGACGCCTAGGTTCACGCCGGATTAAGTTCTGTGCCTACCGTTATATCCCGGCGACAGCAGTTGAGGTTTCTGTAGGGGTATTAGAGTGCAGGAGCTTTTTGTGAGAAAAGCCGAACTTAGGTGGCAACGGTGAAGAGATATAGGGTGCGCAAAGCCAACATAAGGTAATCGTTGCCCTATCGTTATTGATTCATTTACCATTTCTTCTCTCTCTCACTGTCTTGGCTGTTATAGTCTTGTTGGCAAATCTAGGCTTATATTTCTGCAATTTATATCTACAATTTGTTTGCTGAGTTATCGCTGCATTTTGTGATTGTTGTGTGATTATCCTTAGCCTTCCCGCCCTCACGGCCATATCAGCCTTGCTTTCAGTTGTGATATCTTGGTAGTTCGACTTCCCTTTCGTTTCTATTGCTTTGTTTTTGTTTTTCCTTTGCTCTGTTGGGGTTTCTGTTGTCTTTTCAGGATAATGGTGAACTCCAATGACGGACAGGATACGAGTTGGGTCGATCAACTGGCTAATGCCATTGAGCTTTTGGTGGCCAATCAGCAACGTTCTAACGCCGCCATTCAGAGCAACGCGGCTGCCATCGCACGTTCCGATGAACGTTCCGAAGCCAATTTTGCAGCCCTGCGTGACATGCTCAGTAGAGTGATGCCGTCTCCGTCACTGAACCAGCGTGACGACCAGAGTACCCTAGCCCAGAAGCAGAAAAAGGGCAAGGGCGTTCTGATATCCGATCCTCCTACGCAGCCTCCGCGGAAAGGATCACAGAAAGAAAGCAGCGCGTCGAAGAAGAAGGTGCGCTCCAAATCAGCCCAGTTGACAATTCCTGAACACAACTCTCAGGACGAGGACGAGCAGGACGATGATGAGTCATCTTCAGAGGAGGATGAACAGGTCGATGACAGTGCCGTCAGACGCCAGAGCAGACGCACAGACCCACATGCTTCCACCAGCAAGCAAGGGAAACCCTCCACAGCTCGTCCAAGTCAACACCAGGTAAATTCTGAAACCTTCAATGTCCATTCTTTTGCTGACCATCAGAGTACTGTTTCTCCTGTTGAGTCGGATCCAAATGAAGGGTTCCAGGAATTTGACCTTGAGGATGAGGAAGAAGGGGCCTATGGGTTTTCTGCAGGTTATCACCCACCCCTACAGGACCCAGCAGAGCAGCAGTTTCATCGTACAGGTTGGGTTCCTCCTCCACAGCAGCCACAGAATCAGGCTGCTTATTACGCTGCACAGGGTCATCCACAACCATATCCGCAGCAGCGTGTTGCCGGTCCTCCACGAGCGCAGCGACGGCGACAATTGCCAGTTGGACAGCAGCGGCAGGGGCTTCCACAACAAAATTTCTATGCTCCAGCTGCAGGCCAACAACGATACCCACCCCCAGCTACGTATCGCCAAGAAATTAAGGTGAAAATCGAACCCTTCCTTGGTACTTATGATCCTTCTACTTTCATTGATTGGTTGCAGAGTACCTGCCATGTTCTTCAACACTATCAATATGAGGAGCATGCGAAGGTGGAGATCGTCACCTTGCATTTCCAAGGAGCAGCGCGCATCTGGTGGAACCGACTAGTCCAACAGCAGGCACGCATGGGGTGGCCACCTGTGACAGAGTGGCAACAGCTAGTGGCGCTCATGACGCGCAAGTACGTGCCGACGACATACCGCGAGGATATGAAGACAGCCATTGCACTTGCTACTCAGGGTCGTGATACGCCACAAGAGTTCTTTGCTCGCTTAGAAGACATGTACTTCAATGCCGGGGTAAGTGTTACTCCCTCTACTCTACGTACACGTTTTGTAACGGGTTTGTCACAGCCGTACAGGGATCAGGTTGACGTTCTGCCAATCCGAGACCTCAACAACGTAGTACATACTGCGCAGAAGCTCTATCTTCAAGCGTAGAGACGTCGACAACAGCCTTGGCAGTCTTCGTCTTCTCCCTCACCAAGGTATACCTCGAACCCTGTCAATTCTTATCGCACTAACTCTTCTTCTAGTTCTGTGCCTCGACAGGATCATACAGGTATTGCGTCTTCTACGACGCCGCGGCCGGCGCCCTACTTCTTCTGCGCGCCGACAGCCATCGGCCTCTGCTGAGACAGGCCGTATAGATCGTTCTAGTGATATAGAGTGTTACAGATGTGGTGGAGGAGGACACTATCGGAAGGACTGCCCTAATCAGAAGCGTGTCCTCTACTCCGCCCAAACTGCAGACTACGAGAGCCTTTCAGATGAAGAGGAGAACGTCCCAGAGGAGTCTGCAGAGCTGACTGATGAGGTGATCAGGCCGGGCAACCATGATACAGACGTCATGCATTATGCCTTGGTCACCAGACGCGTCCTCAGCGTCAAGGAAGGAGGTCCACTTGACCAAAGGGAGAATCTGTTTCATTCCCGGTGTCGTATGAAGAATGCGTCGCTGAGTCTGATAATTGATGGAGGGTCGTGCTGCAACATTATAAATGAGAGAGTCGTCCGCGACTTCAATCTTCAGACGCAACCACATCCTCAGCCCTATGGTCTGTAGTGAATTTCAGACCAACCCGGTAACAATGTCTCTTTACAGTGTCCCATTACTTTTTCCATAGGACCATTTACAGACACTGTTTTGTGCGATGTTACCGTCATGGATGCCACCCATATTCTGTTAGGGCGTCCTTGGCTATTTGACCGTCGCGTCTTCCATGATGGGTTTTTGAACAGTTACATGTTCACTCACCATGGAAAGCGCGTGACGCTCTTACCTATGACTCCGAATGAGATTTTACAGGACCATGCTATTAGACAGAGGAATAAGGCTATACAGGCTGCAAAGGACAACGGAAAACCCCCTCCAGAGTCCCCTACAGCTTTCCAGCAGAGTTCCCTACAACTTCCTGCAGCATCTTCTTCGGGTACCCAGGGCACTTCAGAACAGGGCGCTGTAAAGGGTTCTGCTCATCAGAAGGGTGGCAAAGGTAGTTCTGCACTGAAAGGCACTTGTGAGCAGCGACTTCTCTTGGCGCGACGCTGGAAGGTTTCCGACGTCATCCAAGGCAAGTCTCCCTGTTTCCTACTCATTGCTCTTCCTTCTGCCCTACCTGTTTCAGAGTCCGCACTCCCCTCTTGTATTTTGTCTGTTTTACAGGAGTTTCAGGATGTGCTGCCGGACGAGTTGCCAGATGGTCTTCCACCACTTCGTGGCATTGAGCACCAGATCGATTTTGTCCCGGGAGCTACTCTTCCCAACCGAGCTGCCTACAGAACTTCTCCAGAGGAAACAAAGGAGTTGCAAAAGCAGGTGCATGAACTGTTGGAGAAGGGGTATGTGCGCGAGTCTCTTAGCCCGTGCGCTGTTCCCGTCATATTGGTGCCTAAGAAGGACAGTTCTTGGAGGATGTGCGTGGATTGCCGTGCCATCAACTAGATCACCGTCAAATACAGACATCCTATTCCTCGCCTCGACGACATGCTTGACGAGCTACATGGAGCGCAGTTCTTCAGCAAGATTGATCTGAAGAGCGGCTATCATCAGATTCGCATGAAGGAGGGGGACGAGTGGAAGACTGCTTTCAAGACGAAGTATGGTCTGTATGAGTGGCTAGTCATGCCATTTGGACTGACCAATGCTCCTTCTACGTTCATGAGACTGATGAACCATGTCTTGAGAGCTTTTATGGAGTGTTTGAGAGTAGAGAGCTTATACGCCAATCTTGGCAAGTGTGTATTTTGTTCTCCTTCTACAAACTTCCTAGGTTTCGTCGTCAGCAAGGACGGCCTACAGGTGGATGCAGAAAAGATCCGCGCTATCCAGGAGTGGCCGACGCCAGCTACTCCTACTCAGGTACGTTCGTTTTTGGGTTTGGCTGTTTTTTATCGACGGTTTGTTCGTGATTTCAGCACTATAGCCGCCCCATTACACGAGCTGACCAAGAAGGCCGCGTCTATCACTTGGCTTCCACGGCATGATGCTGCTTTTGCCGCCCTGAAGGATGCCTTGTGCCGCGCGCCGCTGCTGCAGCTTCCTGACTTCACCCGTCGGTTCGAGGTGGAATGCGACGCTTCTGATTTCGGCATCGGAGGTGTCTTGCTGCAGGAGAAGAGGCCGATTGCCTACTTTTCAGAGAAGTTGTCAGGTGCACAGCTGAACTACCCGACGTATGACAAGGAGTTGTATGCGCTGATTCGGGTTCTAAAGACATGGCAACACTATCTGTGGCCTGCAGAGTTCGTGATTCACTCAGATCATGCAGCTCTTAGTTATCTGCGCAGCCAGACGACTCTTAGCAGACGCCACGCTCGCTGGGTTGAGTTCATGGAGACGTTCCCCTATCACATTGTTCACAAGAAAGGTAAGGAGAATGTGGTAGCCGACGCCCTTTCTCACAGGTACGTCCTCATTACTCAGCTACAGTCTGAGTTATTTGGGTTTGCATTGCTCAAGGATCTTTATGCTGTTGATCCTTTCTTTTCTACATTCTTTGAGCAATGTAAATCCACTGGTCGTGAACATGCTACGTATTTCCTTGATGACGGATTTCTGTACAAAGGTGGGAAGCTTTGCATTCCTTCATCCTATGTCAGAAATTTGCTGATTGAGGAAGCACATAGTCGTGGTCACTTTGGCGTGTCTAAGACGCTGGCATCACTTCGCGAGCACTTCTTCTGGCCTAAGATGGCCAACAGTGTTACAAAGTATTGTCAGAGTTGTGTGACATGCCATAAGGCTAAGGCCAGGTCTAGTCCGCATGGTCTCTACACGCCTCTGCCGATTCCAGCTGGCCCATGGAAAGATCTTTCCATGGATTTTATCACTGGGTTACCTATGTCTCGGCGTGGTAGAGATTCTATATTTGTGGTCATAGACAGGTTCTCTAAGATGGCACACTTCATTGCCTGTAAGAACACTAGTAACGCCACTGACGTTGCTACTCTGTTCTTCGACAATGTCGTGAGACTGCACGGTATTCCGCGCACTATTGTTAGTGATCGGGACACCAAGTTCGTCGGCCATTTCTGGAGAACCTTGTGGGGTAAGCTCGGTACTAAACTCCTATTTTCTACGAGCTACCACCCACAGACGGATGGTCAGACAGAGGTGACCAACCGCACTCTTGGAGCCCTCTTTCGGACAGTTCTGAAGAGTAACCCACGCAGGTGGGAGTGATAGCTCCATAACTCCCTTGATGACGGCGCAGGACGAAGAGGACGCAATGAAGTTGCGCTCGGCTGGTCCGATGACAAGAGCCCGCGCTGGAGCCATGGAATGAGCCACACAATCCTTAGTCTCACGGGCTTACGCAAGTGATACGGGTTCATCTAGTCCTAAATGGGTCCTCCTCGTGACCTATGAAGGCTTAGGTGGGGCCTCGTCCTAATCGACCCCACCAAGAAGACAAAGACGACGAGTTCGCGGAAGCGGAGCAACAGTGAAGAACTCGGCCCAGAACTCGACCGAGTTCTGGACCGAGTTGTCGATGAAATTGCTGTGCCCAACCGAGTTGCTGCAACAGTGAAGAACTCGGCCCAGAACTCGACCGAGTTCTGGACCGAGTTGTCGGCGATTTTTCCGTCTCTGCTCGAGTGCATTTACAAACAACAACTCGGCCCAGAACTCGGCCGAGTTCTGGACCGAGTCGCGGCCCGCGTCAGCGATTTCGCTTCGTCGTCTCTTCGTTTGCTGAACAATTTTAATATTATTTTATGTTATTTTATTTGACCTATTTAAACACTTGAAACCCTAGTTTGTATTCTTTACGTTGGATTTTAGTTTACAAGTTGAGTTCGCTCCATAGAAGTTGAGTACGCTCCTTCCTTGAATCCTAACGTCAACCCTTCGATCTCCGGATCAACCTATCCCGTAGCTCGTCGCTTCGAGCAAATCATTCACCGTCTCTTCGGTACTCAAGGTCATCTCTTTGACCTCTTCGTCATCTCTTTGACGCGTTAGAAAGGGTTATCTCTTTAACCCTAGGAAAGCCATCACTTTGGCTACGGAGGAGAAGATTCAACCTAGCTTGAGGAGTCAAGATCCTACATCGCGACATCGCCCAGGGGTGGTTCGCATCAACTGGTATCAGAGCCTTTTCCATGAACATTGGAGAGTCTAATGGGTTCTATATTGATAATGGCTACCTTTTCAAGGCAGGGAAACTTTGCATCCCTAAAACATCTATGCATAGGTTGCTCATTCAGGAAGCTCATGAGGGTAGAGGTCATTTTGGTATCCCTAAAACCTTGGCTGCATTAAAGGAACATTTCTATTGGCCTAAAATGTTGCATCATGTTACACGTTTTTGCAAGGCTTGTGTTACTTGTGTGCATGCTAAGTCTAGATCGAGTCCCCAAGGATTGTATACCCCTTTGCCTATTCCGGATGTTCCATGGGAAGATATTAGTATGGATTTTATCACTGGTTTTCCCATGTCTAAGAAGGGGAGAGACTCGATATTTGTGGTAGTTGATAGGTTTTCTAAGATGGCTCACTTCATTGCATGCAAGACTACTAACAATGCTTCTGAGATCGCTTCATTATTTTTTGAGCATGTTGTTAAGCTGCATGGTATTCCTAGGAGTATAGTGTCTGATCGTGATGCTAAATTTGTGAGTTATTTCTGGAAATCTTTATGGGCCAAATTGGGGACTAAGTTGTTGTTCTCTACTAGTTATCACCCCCAGACTGATGGCCAAACAGAGGTTACTAATAGGACTTTGGGTTCTCTATTGCATACTATGTTAAAGTCTAACCAACGCAAGTGGGAAGAGTGCTTGCCTTTTGTTGAATTTGCTTATAACAGGTTGATGCATTCGGCGACGCAGCGGACTCCCTTCCAGGTGGTCTACGGCCTCAATCTGCTCACCCCGTTGGATCTCATACCACGGCCATTGAAGGAAAAGGAAAGCTTGAAGGGCGTGGAGCGTGCGGACCAGGTCAAGGCCCTCCATGAACGGACGAGACAGCAGCTGGAGCGGAGATCCGAGCAAGTAGCTGCCCAACGCAACAAAAATCGCCGCCCGGTTGCTTATGAGCCCGGTGACTTGGTGTGGCTGCATTTGCGCAAGGAACGCTTTCCATTGAAGCGACGCCACAAACTGGACGCGCGAGGTGATGGTCCTTTCCAGGTACTACAACGCCTTGGGACCAATGCCTATCGCTTGGAGTTACCCGATGACTATGGCGCGCACTCGACGTTCAACGTCGCTGACCTTGCTCCTTATACTCCTCCTGCTTTTGACGACGAGGACGAAGCGAGGACGCTTCGCAGCCAAGAAGGGGAGATTGATAGCTCCATAACTCCCTTGATGATGGCGCAGGACGAAGAGGACGCAATGAAGTTGCGCTCGGCTGGTCCGATGACAAGAGCCCGCGCCAGAGCCATGGAACGAGCCACACAATCCTTAGTCTCACGGGCTTACGCAAGTGATACGGGTTCATCTAGTCCTAAATGGGTCCTCCTCGTGACCTATGAAGGCTTAGGTGGGGCCTCGTCCTAATCGACCCCACCAAGAAGACGAAGACGACGAGTTCGCGGAAGCGGAGCAACAGTGAAGAACTCGGCCCAGAACTCGACCGAGTTCTGGACCGAGTTGTCGACGAAATTGCCGTGCCCAACCGAGTTGCTGCTAGAGTGAAGAACTCGGCCCAGAACTCGACCGAGTTCTGGACCGAGTTGTCGGCGATTTTTCCGTCTCTGCTCGAGTGCATTTACAGACAACAACTCGGCCCAGAACTCGGCCGAGTTCTGGACCGAGTCGCGGCCCACGTCCGCGATTTCGCTTCGTCGTCTCTTCGTTTGCTGAACAATTTTAATATTATTTTATGTTATTTTATTTGACCTATTTAAACACTTGAAACCCTAGTTTGTATTCTTTACGTTGGATTTTAGTTTACAAGTTGAGTTCGCTCCTTAGAAGTTGAGTACGCTCCTTCCTTGAATCCTAACGTCAACCCTTCGATCTCCGGATCAACCTATCCCGTAGCTCGTCGCTTCGAGCAAATCATTCACCGTCTCTTCGGTACTCAAGGTCATCTCTTTGACCTCTTCGTCATCTCTTTGACGCGTTAGAAAGGGTTATCTCTTTAACCCTAGGAAAGCCATCACTTTGGCTACGGAGGAGAAGATTCAACCTAGCTTGAGGAGTCAAGATCCTACTTCGCGACATCGCCCAGGGGTGGTTCGCATCAACTGGTATCAGAGCCTTTTCCATGAACATTGGAGAGTCTAATGGGTTCTATATTGATAATGGCTACCTTTTCAAGGCAGGGAAACTTTGCATCCCTAAAACATCTATGCGTAGGTTGCTCATTCAGGAAGCTCATGAGGGTAGAGGTCATTTTGGTATCCCTAAAACCTTGGTTGCATTAAAGGAACATTTCTATTGGCCTAAAATGTTGCATCATGTTACACGTTTTTGCAAGGCTTGTGTTACTTGTGTGCATGCTAAGTCTAGATCGAGTCCCCAAGGATTGTATACCCCTTTGCCTATTCCGGATGTTCCATGGGAAGATATTAGTATGGATTTTATCACTGGTTTGCCCATGTCTAAGAAGGGGAGAGACTCGATATTTGTGGTAGTTGATAGGTTTTCTAAGATGGCTCACTTCATTGCATGCAAGACTACTAACAATGCTTCTGAGATCGCTTCATTATTTTTTGAGCATGTTGTTAAGCTGCATGGTATTCCTAGGAGTATAGTGTCTGATCGTGATGCTAAATTTGTGAGTTATTTCTGGAAATCTTTATGGGCCAAATTGGGGACTAAGTTGTTGTTCTCTACTAGTTATCACCCCCAGACTGATGGCCAAACAGAGGTTACTAATAGGACTTTGGGTGCTCTATTGCGTACTATGTTAAAGTCTAACCTCCGCAAGTGGGAAGAGTGCTTGCCTTTTGTTGAATTTGCTTATAACAGGTCGATGCATTCGGCGACGCAGCGGATTCCCTTCCAGGTGGTCTACGGCCTCAATCTGCTCACCCCGTTGGATCTCATACCATGGCCATTGAAGGAAAAGGAAAGCTTGAAGGGCGTGGAGTGTGAGGACCAGGTCAAGGCCCTCCATGAACGGACGAGACAGCAGCTGGAGCGGAGATCCGAGAAAGTAGCTGCCCAACGCAACAAAAATCGCCTCCCGGTTGCTTATGAACCCGGTGACTTGGTGTGGCTGCATTTGCGCAAGGAACGCTTTCCATTGAAGCGACGCCACAAACTGGACGCGCGAGGTGATGGTCCTTTCCAGGTACTACAACGCCTTGGGACCAATGCCTATCGCTTGGAGTTACCCGATGACTATGGCGCGCACTCGACGTTCAACGTCGCTGACCTTGCTCATTATACTCCTCCTGCTTTTGACGACGAGGACGAAGCGAGGACGCTTCGTAGCCAAGAAGGGGAGATTGATAGCTCCATAACTCCCTTGATGACGGCGCAGGACGAAGAGGACGCAATGAAGTTGCGCTCGACTGGTCCGATGACAAGAGCCCGCGCCAGAGCCATGGAACGAGCCACACAATCCTTAGTCTCACGGGCTTACGCAAGTGATACGGGTTCATCTAGTCCTAAATGGGTCCTCCTCGTGACCTATGAAGGCTTAGGTGGGGCCTCGTCCTAATCCACCCCACCAAGAAGACGAAGACGACGAGTTCGCGGAAGCGGAGCAACAGTGAAGAACTAGGCCCAGAACTCGACCGAGTTCTGGACCGAGTTGTCGACGAAATTGCCGTGCCCAACCGAGTTGCTGCTACAGTGAAGAACTCGGCCCAGAACTCGACCGAGTTCTGGACCGAGTTGTCGGCGATTTTTCCGTCTCTGCTCGAGTGCATTTACAGACAACAACTCGGCCTAGAACTCGGCCGAGTTCTGGACCGAGTCGCGGCCCACGTCAGCGATTTCGCTTCGTCGTCTCTTCGTTTGCTGAACAATTTTAATATTATTTTATGTTATTTTATTTGACCTATTTAAACACTTGAAACCCTAGTTTGTATTCTTTACGTTGGATTTTAGTTTACAAGTTGAGTTCGCTCCTTAGAAGTTGAGTACGCTCCTTCCTTGAATCCTAACGTCAACCCTTCGATCTCCGGATCAACCTATCCCGTAGCTCGTCGCTTCGAGCAAATCATTCACCGTCTCTTCGGTACTCAAGGTCATCTCTTTGACCTCTTCGTCATCTCTTTGACGCGTTAGAAAGGGTTATCTCTTTAACCCTAGGAAAGCCATCACTTTGGCTACGGAGGAGAAGATTCAACCTAGCTTGAGGAGTCAAGATCCTACATCGCGACATCGCCCAGGGGTGGTTCGCATCAACTGGTATCAGAGCCTTTTCCATGAACATTGGAGAGTCTAATGGGTTCTATATTGATAATGGCTACCTTTTCAAGGCAGGGAAACTTTGCATCCCTAAAACATCTATGCGTAGGTTGCTCATTCAGGAAGCTCATGAGGGTAGAGGTCATTTTGGTATCCCTAAAACCTTGGCTGCATTAAAGGAACATTTCTATTGGCCTAAAATGTTGCATCATGTTACACGTTTTTGCAAGGCTTGTGTTACTTGTGTGCATGCTAAGTCTAGATCGAGTCCCCAAGGATTGTATACCCCTTTGCCTATTCCGGATGTTCCATGGGAAGATATTAGTATGGATTTTATCACTGGTTTTCCCATGTCTAAGAAGGGGAGAGACTCGAGATTTGTGGTAGTTGATAGGTTTTCTAAGATGGCTCACTTCATTGCATGCAAGACTACTAACAATGCTTCTGAGATCGCTTCATTATTTTTTGAGCATGTTGTTAAGCTGCATGGTATTCCTAGGAGTATAGTGTCTGATCGTGATGCTAAATTTGTGAGTTATTTCTGGAAATCTTTATGGGCCAAATTGGGGACTAAGTTGTTGTTCTCTACTAGTTATCACCCCCAGACTGATGGCCAAACAGAGGTTACTAATAGGACTTTGGGTGCTCTATTGCGTACTATGTTAAAGTCTAACCTCCGCAAGTGGGAAGAGTGCTTGCCTTTTGTTGAATTTGCTTATAACAGGTCGATGCATTCGGCGACGCAGCGGACTCCCTTCCAGGTGGTCTACGGCCTCAATCTGCTCACCCCGTTGGATCTCATACCATGGCCATTGAAGGAAAAGGAAAGCTTGAAGGGCGTGGAGCATACGGACCAGGTCAAGGCCCTCCATGAACGGACGAGACAGTAGCTGGAGCGGAGATCCGAGCAAATAGCTGCCCAACGCAACAAAAATCGCCGCCCGGTTGCTTATGAGCTCGGTGACTTGGTGTGGCTGCATTTGCGCAAGGAACGCTTTCCATTGAAGCGACGCCACAAACTGGACGCGCGAGGTGATGGTCCTTTCCAGGTACTACAACGCCTTGGGACCAATGCCTATCGCTTGGAGTTAACCGATGACTATGGCGCGCACTCGACGTTCAACGTCGCTGACCTTGCTCCTTATACTCCTCCTGCTTTTGACGACGAGGACGAAGCGAGGACGCTTCGCAGCCAAGAAGGGGAGATTGATAGCTCCATAACTCCCTTGATGACGGCGCAGGACGAAGAGGACGCAATGAAGTTGCGCTCGGCTGGTCCGATGACAAGAGCCCGCGCCAGAGCCATGGAACGAGCCACACAATCCTTAGTCTCACGGGCATACGCAAGTGATACGGGTTCATCTAGTCCTAAATGGGTCCTCCTCGTGACCTATGAAGGCTTAGGTGGGGCCTCGTCCTAATCGACCCCACCAAGAAGACGAAGACGACGAGTTCGCGGAAGCGGAGCAACAGTGAAGAACTCGGCCCAGAACTCGACCGAGTTCTGGACCGAGTTGTCGACGAAATTTCCGTGCCCAACCGAGTTGCTGCTACAGTGAAGAACTCGGCCCAGAACTCGACCGAGTTCTGGACCGAGTTGTCGGCGATTTTTCCGTCTCTGCTCGAGTGCATTTACAGACAACAACTCGGCCCAGAACTCGGCCGAGTTCTGGACCGAGTCGCGGCCCACGTCAGCGATTTCGCTTCATCGTCTCTTCGTTTGCTAAACAATTTTAATATTATTTTATGTTATTTTATTTGACCTATTTAAACACTTGAAACCCTAGTTTGTATTCTTTACGTTGGATTTTAGTTTACAAGTTGAGTTCGCTCCTTAGAAGTTGAGTACGCTCCTTCCTTAAATCCTAACGTCAACCCTTCGATCTCCGGATCAACCTATCCCGTAGCTCGTCGCTTCGAGCAAATCATTCACCGTCTCTTCGGTACTCAAGGTCATCTCTTTGACCTCTTCGTCATCTCTTTGACGCGTTAGAAAGGGTTATCTCTTTAACCCTAGGAAAGCCATCACTTTGGCTACGGAGGAGAAGATTCAACCGAGCTTGAGGAGTCAAGATCCTACATCGCGACATCGCCCAGGGGTGGTTCGCATCAACTGGTATCAGAGCCTTTTCCATGAACATTGGAGAGTCTAATGGGTTCTATATTGATAATGGCTACCTTTTCAAGGCAGGGAAACTTTGCATCCCTAAAACATCTATGCGTAGGTTGCTCATTCAGGAAGCTCATGAGGGTAGAGGTCATTTTGGTATCCCTAAAACCTTGGCTGCATTAAAGGAACATTTCTATTGGCCTAAAATGTTGCATCATGTTACACGTTTTTGCAAGGCTTGTGTTACTTGTGTGCATGCTAAGTCTAGATCGAGTCCCCAAGGATTGTATACCCCTTTGCCTATTCCGGATGTTCCATGGGAATATATTAGTATGGATTTTATCACTGGTTTTCCCATGTCTAAGAAGGGGAGAGACTCGATATTTGTGGTAGTTGATAGGTTTTCTAAGATGGCTCACTTCATTGCATGCAAGACTACTAACAATGCTTCTGAGATCGCTTCATTATTTTTTGAGCATGTTGTTAAGCTGCATGGTATTCCTAGGAGTATAGTGTCTGATCGTGATGCTAAATTTGTGAGTTATTTCTGGAAATCTTTATGGGCCAAATTGGGGACTAAGTTGTTGTTCTCTACTAGTTATCACCCCCAGACTGATGGCCAAACAGAGGTTACTAATAGGACTTTGGGTGCTCTATTGCGTACTATGTTAAAGTCTAACCTCCGCAAGTGGGAAGAGTGCTTGCCTTTTGTTGAATTTGCTTATAACAGGTCGATGCATTCAGCGACGCAGCGGACTCCCTTCCAGGTGGTCTACGGCCTCAATCTGCTCACCCCGTTGGATCTCATACCACGGCCATTGAAGGAAAAGGAAAGCTTGAAGGGCGTGGAGCGTGCGGACCAGGTCAAGGCCCTCCATGAACGGACGAGACAGCAGCTGGAGCGGAGATCCGAGCAAATAGCTGCCCAACGCAACAAAAATCGCCGCCCGGTTGCTTATGAGCCCGGTGACTTGGTGTGGCTGCATTTGCGCAAGGAACGCTTTCCATTGAAGCGACGCCACAAACTGGACGCGCGAGGTGATGGTCCTTTCCAGGTACTACAACGCCTTGGGACCAATGCCTATCGCTTGGAGTTACCCGATGACTATGGCGCGCACTCGACGTTCAACGTCGCTGACCTTGCTCCTTATACTCCTCCTGCTTTTGACGACGAGGACGAAGCGAGGACGCTTCGCAGCCAAGAAGGGGAGATTGATAGCTCCATAACTCCCTTGATGACGGCGCAGGACGAAGAGGACGCAATGAAGTTGCGCTCGGCTGGTCCGATGACAAGAGCCCGCGCCAGAGCCATGGAACGAGCCACACAATCCTTAGTCTCACGGGCATACGCAAGTGATACGGGTTCATCTAGTCCTAAATGGGTCCTCCTTGTGACCTATGAAGGCTTAGGTGGGGCCTCGTCCTAATCGACCCCACCAAGAAGACGAAGACGACGAGTTCGCGGAAGCGGAGCAACAGTGAAGAACTCGGCCCAGAACTCGACCGAGTTCTGGACCGAGTTGTCGACGAAATTGCCGTGCCCAACCGAGTTGCTGCTACAGTGAAGAACTCGGCCCAGAACTCGACCGAGTTCTGGACCGAGTTGTCGGCGATTTTTCCGTCTCTGCTCGAGTGCATTTACAGACAACAACTCGGCCCAGAACTCGGCCGAGTTCTGGACCGAGTCGCGGCCCACGTCAGCGATTTCGCTTCGTCGTCTCTTCGTTTGCTAAACAATTTTAATACTATTTTATGTTATTTTATTTGACCTATTTAAACACTTGAAACCCTAGTTTGTATTCTTTACGTTGGATTTTAGTTTACAAGTTGAGTTCGCTCCTTAGAAGTTGAGTACGCTCATTCCTTGAATCCTAACGTCAACCCTTCGATCTCCGGATCAACCTATCCCGTAGCTCGTCGCTTCGAGCAAATCATTCACTGTCTCTTCGGTACTCAAGGTCATCTCTTTGACCTCTTCGTGTTCTCTTTGACGCGTTAGAAAGGGTTATCTCTTTAACCCTAGGAAAGCCATCACTTTGGCTACGGAGGAGAAGATTCAACCGAGCTTGAGGAGTCAAGATCCTACATCGCGACATCGCCCAGGGGTGGTTCGCATCAACTGGTATCAGAGCCTTTTCCATGAACATTGGAGAGTCTAATGGGTTCTATATTGATAATGGCTACCTTTTCAAGGTAGGGAAACTTTGCATCCCTAAAACATCTATGCGTAGGTTGCTCATTCAGGAAGCTCATGAGGGTAGAGGTCATTTTGGTATCCCTAAAACCTTGGCTGCATTAAAGGAACATTTCTATTGGCCTAAAATGTTGCATCATGTTACACGTTTTTGCAAGGCTTGTGTTACTTGTGTGCATGCTAAGTCTAGATCGAGTCCCCAAGGATTGTATACCCCTTTGCCTATTCCGGATGTTCCATGGGAATATATTAGTATGGATTTAATCACTGGTTTGCCCATGTCTAAGAAGGGGAGAGACTCGATATTTGTGGTAGTTGATAGGTTTTCTAAGATGGCTCACTTCATTGCATGCAAGACTACTAACAATGCTTCTGAGATCGCTTCATTATTTTTTGAGCATGTTGTTAAGCTGCATGGTATTCCTAGGAGTATAGTGTCTGATCGTGATGCTAAATTTGTGAGTTATTTCTGGAAATCTTTATGGGCCAAATTGGGGACTAAGTTGTTGTTCTCTACTAGTTATCACCCCCAGACTGATGGCCAAACAGAGGTTACTAATAGGACTTTGGGTGCTCTATTGCGTACTATGTTAAAGTCTAACCTCCGCAAGTGGGAAGAGTGCTTGCCTTTTGTTGAATTTGCTTATAACAGGTCGATGCATTCAGCGACGCAACGGACTCCCTTCCAGGTGGTCTACGGCCTCAATCTGCTCACCCCGTTGAATCTCATACCACGGCCATTGAAGGAAAAGGAAAGCTTGAAGGGCGTGGAGCGTGCGGACCAGGTCAAGGCCCTCCATGAACGGACGAGACAGCAGCTGGAGCGGAGATCCGAGCAAATAGCTGCCCAACGCAACAAAAATCGCCGCCCGGTTGCTTATGAGCCCGGTGACTTGGTGTGGCTGCATTTGTGCAAGGAACGCTTTCCATTGAAGCGACGCCACAAACTGGACGCGCGAGGTGATGGTCCTTTCCAGGTACTACAATGCCTTGGGACCAATGCCTATCGCTTGGAGTTACCCGATGACTATGGCGCGCACTCGACGTTCAACGTCGCTGACCTTGCTCCTTATACTCCTCCTGCTTTTGACGACGAGGACGAAGCGAGGACGCTTCGCAGCTAAGAAGGGGAGATTGATAGCTCCATAACTCCCTTGATGACGGCGCAGGACGAAGAGGACGCAATAAAGTTGCGCTCGGCTGGTCCGATGACAAGAGCCCGCGCCAGAGCCATGGAACGAGCCATACAATCCTTAGTCTCACGGGCATACGCAAGTGATACGGGTTCATCTAGTCCTAAATGGGTCCTCCTCGTGACCTATGAAGGCTTAGGTGGGGCCTCGTCCTAATCGACCCCACCAAGAAGACGAAGACGACGAGTTCGCGGAAGCGGAGCAACAGTGAAGAACTCGGCCCAGAACTCGACCGAGTTCTGGACCGAGTTGTCGACGAAATTGCCGTGCCCAACCGAGTTGCTGCTACAGTGAAGAACTCGGCCTAGAACTCGACCGAGTTCTGGACCGAGTTGTCGGCGATTTTTCCGTCTCTGCTCGAGTGCATTTACAGACAACAACTCGGCCCAGAACTCGGCCGAGTTCTGGACCGAGTCGCGGCCCACGTCAGCGATTTCGCTTCGTCGTCTCTTCGTTTGCTAAACAATTTTAATATTATTTTATGTTATTTTATTTGACCTATTTAAACACTTGAAACCCTAGTTTGTATTCTTTACGTTGGATTTTAGTTTACAAGTTGAGTTCGCTCCTTAGAAGTTGAGTACGCTCCTTCCTTGAATCCTAACGTCAACCCTTCGATCTCCGGATCAACCTATCCCGTAGCTCGTCGCTTCGAGCAAATCATTCACCGTCTCTTCGGTACTCAAGGTCATCTCTTTGACCTCTTCGTCATCTCTTTGACGCGTTAGAAAGGGTTATCTCTTTAACCCTAGGAAAGCCATCACTTTGGCTACGGAGGAGAAGATTCAACCGAGCTTGAGGAGTCAAGATCCTACATCGCGACATCGCCCAGGGGTGGTTCGCATCAACTGGTATCAGAGCCTTTTCCATGAACATTGGAGAGTCTAATGGGTTCTATATTGATAATGGCTACCTTTTCAAGGCAGGGAAACTTTGCATCCCTAAAACATCTATGCGTAGGTTGCTCATTCAGGAAGCTCATGAGGGTAGAGGTCATTTTGGTATCCCTAAAACCTTGGCTGCATTAAAGGAACATTTCTATTGGCCTAAAATGTTGCATCATGTTACACGTTTTTGCAAGGCTTGTGTTACTTGTGTGCATGCTAAGTCTAGATCGAGTCCCCAAGGATTGTATACCCCTTTGCCTATTCCGGATGTTCCATGGGAATATATTAGTATGGATTTTATCACTGGTTTGCCCATGTCTAAGAAGGGGAGAGACTCGATATTTGTGGTAGTTGATAGGTTTTCTAAGATGGCTCACTTCATTGCATGCAAGACTACTAACAATGCTTCTGAGATCGCTTCATTATTTTTTGAGCATGTTGTTAAGCTGCATGGTATTCCTAGGAGTATAGTGTCTGATCGTGATGCTAAATTTGTGAGTTATTTCTGGAAATCTTTATGGGCCAAATTGGGGACTAAGTTGTTGTTCTCTACTAGTTATCACCCCCAGACTGATGGCCAAACAGAGGTTACTAATAGGACTTTGGGTGCTCTATTGCGTACTATGTTAAAGTCTAACCTCCGCAAGTGGGAAGAGTGCTTGCCTTTTGTTGAATTTGCTTATAACAGGTCGATGCATTCAGCGACGCAGCGGACTCCCTTCCAGGTGGTCTACGGCCTCAATCTGCTCACCCCGTTGGATCTCATACCACGGCCATTGAAGGAAAAGGAAAGCTTGAAGGGCGTGGAGCGTGCGGACCAGGTCAAGGCCCTCCATGAACGGACGAGACAGCAGCTGGAGCGGAGATCCGAGCAAGTAGCTGCCCAACGCAACAAAAATCGCCGCCCGATTGCTTATGAGCCCGGCGACTTGGTGTGGCTGCATTTGCGCAAGGAACGCTTTCCATTGAAGCGACGCCACAAACTGGACGCGTGAGGTGATGGTCCTTTCCAGGTACTACAACGCCTTGGGACCAATGCCTATCGCTTGGAGTTACCCGATGACTATGGCGCGCACTCGACGTTCAACGTCGCTGACCTTGCTCCTTATACTCCTCCTGCTTTTGACGATGAGGATGAAGCGAGGACGCTTCGCAGCCAAGAAGGGGAGATTGATAGCTCCATAACTCCCTTGATGACGGCGCAGGACGAAGAGGACGCAATGAAGTTGCGCTCGGCTGGTCCGATGACAAGAGCCCGCGCCAGAGCCATGGAACGAGCCACACAATCCTTAGTCTCACGGGCTTACGCAAGTGATACGGGTTCATCTAGTCCTAAATGGGTCCTCCTCGTGACCTATGAAGGCTTAGGTGGGGCCTCGTCCTAATCGACCCCACCAAGAAGACGAAGACGACGAGTTCGCAGAAGCGGAGCAACAGTGAAGAACTCGGCCCAGAACTCGACCGAGTTCTGGACCGAGTTGTCGACGAAATTGCCGTGCCCAACCGAGTTGCTGCTACAGTGAAGAACTCGGCCTAGAACTCGACCGAGTTCTAGACCGAGTTGTCGGCGATTTTTCCGTCTCTGCTCGAGTGCATTTACAGACAACAACTCGGCCCAGAACTCGGCCGAGTTCTGGACCGAGTCGCGGCCCACGTCAGCGATTTCGCTTCGTCGTCTCTTCGTTTGCTGAACAATTTTAATATTATTTTATGTTATTTTATTTGACCTATTTAAACACTTGAAACCCTAGTTTGTATTCTTTACGTTGGATTTTAGTTTACAAGTTGAGTTCGCTCCTTAGAAGTTGAGTACGCTCCTTCCTTGAATCCTAACGTAAACCCTTCGAACTCCGGATCAACCTATCCCGTAGCTCGTCGCTTCGAGCAAATCATTCACCGTCTCTTCGGTACTCAAGGTCATCTCTTTGACCTCTTCGTCATCTCTTTGACGCGTTACAAAGGGTTATCTCTTTAACCCTAGGAAAGCCATCACTTTGGCTACAGAGGAGAAGATTCAACCTAGCTTGAGGAGTCAAGATCCTACATCGCGACATCGCCCAGGGGTGGTTCGCATCAACTGGTATCAGAGCATTTTCCATGAACATTGGAGAGTCTAATGGGTTCTATATTGATAATGGCTATCTTTTCAAGGCAGGAAAACTTTGGTATCCCTAAAACCTTGGCTGCATTAAAGGTACATTTCTATTGGCCTAAAATGTTGCATCATGTTACACGTTTTTGCAAGGCTTGTGTTACTTGTGTGCATGTTAAGTCTAGATCGAGTCCCCAAGGATTGTATACCCCTTTGCCTATTCCGGATGTTCCATGGGAAGATATTAGTATGGATTTTATCACTGGTTTGCCCATGTCTAAGAAGGGGAGGGACTCGATATTTGTGGTAGTTGATAGGTTTTCTAAGATGGCTCACTTCATTGCATGCAAGACTACTAACAATGCTTCTGAGATCGCTTCATTATTTTTTGAGCATGTTGTTAAGCTGCATGGTATTCCTAGGAGTATAGTGTCTGACGTGATGCTAAATTTGTGAGTTATTTCTGGAAATCTTTATGGGCCAAATTGGGGACTAAGTTGTTGTTCTCTACTAGTTATCACCCCCAGACTGATGGCCAAACAGAGGTTACTAATAGGACTTTGGGTGCTCTATTGCGTACTATGTTAAAGTCTAACCTCCGCAAGTGGGAAGAGTGCTTGCCTTTTGTTGAATTTGCTTATAACAGGTCGATGCATTCGGCGACGCAGCGGACTCCCTTCCAGGTGGTCTACGGCCTCAATCTGCTCACCCCGTTGGATCTCATACCACGGACATTGAAGGAAAAGGAAAGCTTGAAGGGCGTGGAGCGTGCGGACCAGGTCAAGGCCCTCCATGAACGGACGAGACAACAGCTGGAGTAGAGATCCGAGCAAGTAGCTGCCCAACGCAACAAAAATCGCCGCCCGGTTGCTTATGAGCCCGGCGACTTGGTGTGGCTGCATTTGCGCAAGGAACGCTTTCCATTGAAGCGACGCCACAAACTGGACGCGTGAGGTGATGGTCCTTTCTAGGTACTACAACGCCTTGGGACCAATGCCTATCGCTTGGAGTTACCCGATGACTATGGCGCGCACCCGACGTTCAACGTCGCTGACCTTGCTCCTTATACTCCTCCTGCTTTTGACGACGAGGACGAAGCGAGGACGCTTCGCAGCCAAGAAGGGGAGATTGATAGCTCCATAACTCCCTTGATGACGGCGCAGGACGAAGAGGACGCAATGAAGTTGCGCTCGGCTGGTCCGATGACAAGAGCCCGCGCCAGAGCCATGGAACGAGCCACACAATCCTTAGTCTCACGGGCTTACACAAGTGATATGAGTTCATCTAGTCCTAAATGGGTCCTCCTCGTGACCTATGAAGGCTTAGGTGGGGCCTCGTCCTAATCGACCCCACCAAGAAGACGAAGACGACGAGTTCGCGGAAGCGGAGCAGCAGTGACGAACTCGGCCCAGAACTCGACCGAGTTCTGGACCGAGTTGTCGATGAAATTGCCGTGCCCAACCGAGTTGTTGCTACAGTGAAGAACTCGGCCCAGAACTCGACCGAGTTCTGGACCGAGTTGTCGGCGATTTTTCCGTCTCTGCTCGAGTGCATTTACAGACAACAACTCGGCCCAGAACTCGGCCGAGTTCTGGACCGAGTCGCGGCCCATTTCAGCGATTTTGCTTCGTCGTCTCTTCGTTTGCTGAACAATTTTAATATTATTTTATGTTATTTTATTTGACCTATTTAAACACTTGAAACCCTAGTTTGTATTCTTTACGTTGGATTTTAGTTTACAAGTTGAGTTCGCTCCTTAGAAGTTGAGTACGCTCCTTCCTTGAATCCTAACGTCAACCCTTCGATCTCCGGATCAACCTATCCCGTATCTCGTCGCTTCGAGCAAATCATTCACCATCTCTTCGGTACTCAAGGTCATCTCTTTGACCTCTTCGTCATCTCTTTGACGCGTTAGAAAGGGTTATCTCTTTAACCCTAGGAAAGCCATCACTTTGGCTACGGAGGAGAAGATTCAACCTAGCTTGAGGAGTCAAGATCCTACATCGCGACATCGCCCAGGGGTGGTTCGCATCAGGGAGGACTTACTGTCTACTGTGGAGTTTTCTTATAACAGGTGCAGGCACAGCGCGACTAAACTGACCCCGTTCGAAGTTGTCTATGGACGGAACCCGCTGACGCCGCTGGACTTGACTCCCTATCCTAGGAAGGATACAGACAGCACCACAGCTGACAGATTGCCCGATCACATCAAGGAACTGCACACTCGGACGCGCAACCAGCTGGAGCGCAGAGCAGCACAGTATGCGGCCCAGAAGAACAAAGGACGACACAAGATTGTCTTTGCTCCTGGCGAGTTGGTTTGGCTTCCCTTGCGGAAGGAACATTTTCCTTCCAACCGCAAGTCTAAGCTCGACCAAAGGGGTGATGGACCATTCCGTGTTGTCAAGGCCATCAATGACAACGCCTACCAGCTAGAGCTCCCAGACAAGTATGGTGTTCACCCAACCTTCAATGTTGCTGATCTATCACCGTACGTGGAGCCAGAGTATGATGAGGGTGAAGCGGGGACGCTTCACACTCAAGTGGGGGAGGATGATGTGACCTCGCCTACCATGACAGCTATTCAAGCTGCGACTCAATCACTGGTGACCAGACTCATAGCAGGTCAGGGACGTCCAACTACAGACGAGGGATCCATTCTGAGTTTAGTGACAGTTGGGACGTCTACACAGTCTGTAGAGATCCCGGAGTTTATAGATTAGAAATATTGATCGCTATTCGCCTAGTTATCGATATTTCTGATTTAGGGCATTTTAAGCTTTTAGTCCGGATATTATTTATTATTATTTTCAGCATTTTTTAAGGGAGTTTAGGAGGTCATTTTTATACTTAGAATGACCAACCCCCTTAGAGTAATTTTTAGTGTTTTAATTGTTTTATTTTTGAACTTTTTGGTTAAGGAAAAGGAAGAGTCTTCCTTTTACTTAACCTAGCTTTGTAGCCTCCTTTCTCTTTTACGTTGATAATTACACTTTTATGTTGAGAGAAAACCTCCATTGAAGCTCCTTCAACGTCACCTTGAATCACCTAGTCGAGCTTGCTCCTTCGTCATTCTCACATCAAATCCTTTAGATCTAGGTCGAGCGTGCTCCCTTCATCTATTCCGCTTCCAAATCTCCATCCTTTTCCAGCCCTAAACTGGCCGTGAACAACTCTTCATCCCTACGGCCATCCCCTTGAAATTCCTAGCGCTTCCGCAATCGCTTCCGCCTCGCCGTCGTCTTGCAATCCCCATCAACGCAGACGCCTATTCAAGGAGTTGCTTCGCCCCACTACGGATTCATCACGATCTCATCCGGGACTTGAGACCTTCTTCATAGCAAGGTCACATCACAATGCCAATCACACGTCAAAACATATACACACACTATCACATACCATTCATTACATATCCTTATCCAACTCTTCACTATACTAACCTCAATCAATCCATCCTCAAACTCATCACAAGCATAAACGAATAAAACGATCCAATCCAACTTCACTAACACGCCAATCCATCCTTCTCTCTATTAATAATACATCAATCAACAACTCTATGCACATACACATCTCTTACTACTGACTTACAACCAAAGTTAACCAATTATACTGAACTCACTATTGCACTAACACAACAAAATCAATTAACCTTCACATCAACAACCACATAAGCATCAATGAGATAATCATCACATATAAACATAACAAAATAACGATCCAGGCCAGCCACCCTTCTGGTGCCGCCTGTTCGTTAACATAGACTGTAACTCATACACTCAAATTCAAACCATGTGGCCCACACCCTCAAGATGGGAAACCAACCTTCACAACATCCACACAATCGACCTTCATAATCAATCAACATACCCTTTTATCCGAAACTAGCTAATACCAGCATCCATATCAACAGAGATTCACAACTTTGACTAGTTACAATTAACAATATAACACACGAAATTCACAACCACAACCAATGGCCAACAATGACCCACAACCACAACTAATAACAATCAACGTCCAACATAAACCAATTTATCAAACATACAACCAAATTACCAACACAACCACTTAGTCAAGTACATAATCAACATTCATCACAAATCCACGTATTCAGGTACACAACCAATATCATTAACACAACCACTTAATCAAGTACACAACCAACATTCAACACATAACCAACACACACAACCACCAACACCTCCAATCCAACCTCCGTCTCCACCACCACATCATCGGGTGAGACAATCAACACACACAACCACTAACACCTCCAATCCAACCTCCGTCTCCACCACCACATCACCGGGTGAGACAATCAACACACACTTTCCGGATGGGACTTTCACCATCCAACCCTTGACCCTTAACGACGTAGGTGTGCACCCTACGCGGTTTGGTGAGACTATCATCACCTGACCCTTCGACCTTCGGGGGTTCATACCCACCGAGGCCCTAAATATAAGGACTTTCACCAACCAACAACATTCCACCACTACACCGACACCAATTCAAACACTTCATACGACAACCAATCAAATATCACATAATCACATATCATCACATATCATCACACATCAACACACATCAACACACATTATCACATATCCTCACACACACATCATCACACAATATCACACATATATATATATTCACCTAAGTAACTTTAAAACCAATAATCCAATCAAACCACATCAGTCCATCTACAACACGGGACAATTACTAATGTACCCACACATTCACACACACACACACATTCAATCCAACACACACATACGATCCACACACACACACATTCAATCCAACACACACATACGATCCACACACACATACACACACATTCAATCCAACATACACATACGATCCACACACACACACACCCACACATTCAATCCAACACACCCACACGATCCAACACACACACACGTGTCAACATACACTATCAACAACAATCAATCACATTTAGTCACAATTGACTACCACGTCAACATTTAATCAAATACGATACAAGACAAATCATATCACACGCACATACCCATATTCAACCAAGCAACGGTAAACTTAATTATTAAATAAACTGGGCATAAAACAATTTATAAAAATATAAAGTTAGAAAGAATCCTCTTGCCTCAAGTCGAACCACAACGACGACTCCATAGATCTCCAAACCACTCGAACGAACCTGAGACAACAATCCGAGCAAAACCCTGGCGTTAAATCATACCAAACCACAACTAGAGAAAACCCCCAAATTCAAACCCTAATATCATACCTTCAAAAAATCAGCCAACCACACACACACACAAATCAACTCAATAGCTCACGAAATCCTCTTCAACTGCCCACGAAGAATAATTCAACATCAATTCGGACCACCACACAACATCAATTCAAACACATAACACAATATCAATTCGAAATTAACCCAACCCAAGCTCACCTCGACGACAACCAAGCGGTAGTCACCGAGAAGGACTCCTCGTCGCTGGTGTAACACCCCCAGGTCAGTGGTGCTACAGTGCCATAGTCCCGAAGGACTATAAGGCGGGTGAAATAAAATTTTGCGAAACATAACCCATATATATCAAAAGCAGCACAGCGGAAAACCTGTACAACCTGTAAAGCCTGTCCAGAGTTTGAAACCACAATCAAACTTAACCTACAGAAAATACAACACTTTACAAACCAAAAACCAATACAACAAGTTCGACCCATACAAGGTCCAAAACCAAAACGACACGCACAACCAAGTCAAGGTCCAAACCAAAAGAGTAAAGCCTTCGACCCCAAACCGATGGTGATCAGGATCCTCCTTGCTGGCGCTAAATCTGCAAAGCCTGATTGACTGGGGGACCCGATACCCCAGCCAACCACGGCACGTAAACCGAGGTTGGTCAGTCTTTTGAAAGACTATGGCAAGATTCCTCAAGCCAAAATAGTTCAAAACACATACATATATCACCAATCAACTCACAACAACGACAATACGCCACACAGTATATAATATCATAACTATACTTAATCATATCAACCAACCAATGCCAACCACACGTCAAAACATATACACACACTATCACATACCATTCATTACACATCCTTATCCAACTCTTCACTATACTAACCTCAATCAATCCATCCTCAAACTCATCACAAGCATAAACGAATAAAACGATCCAATCCAACTTCACTGACACGTCCAATCCATCCTTCTCTCTATTACTAATACCTCAATCAACAACTCTATGCACATATACATCTCTTACTACTGACTTATAACCAAAGCTAACCAATAAGACTGAACTCACTACTGCACTACACAACAAATTCAATTAACCTGCACATCCACAAACACATAAGCATCAACGAGATAATCATCACATATAAACATAAAGAAAATAACGATCCAGGCCAGCCATCCTTCTGGTGCCGCATGTTCGTTAACATAGACTGTAACTCATACACTCAAATTCAACCCTTGTTGGCCCACACCCTCAAGATGGGAAACCAACCTCCACACTTAATCAACATAACCATCTTCCTGCAACTAGTTACCACCAACAATCATACCAACAGAGATTCATATCACAACTAACTACAATAACCAACATTTGACAACAAGTCAAACTAGCCAACAATCAATATCTAACATAAAACCAATAACTAAACACACAGTCAATATTTACCAACACAACCACTAAATCAAACGACAACAATCATCATCACGAAACCACTTTAATCAGGTACGCAACCAACATCTAACACAAAACCACTTAATCAGGTATGCAACCAACATTCAATACATAATCAACACACAACCGCCAACCCTCCAATCCAACCTCCGTCTCCACCACCACATCACCGGGTGAGACAATCCACCATACCTCCGTCTACACCACCACATCACCGGGTGAGACAATTCACAATACCTCTGTCTACACCACCACATCATCGGGTGAGACAATCAACACACACAACCACCAACACCTCCAATCCAACCTCCGTCTCCACCACCACATCACCGGGTGAGACAATCAACACACTTTCTGGATGGGACTTTCACCATCCAACCCTTGGCCCTTAACGACGTAGGCGTGCACCCTACGCAGTTTGGTGAGACTATCATCACCTGACCCTTCGACCTTCAGGGGTTCATACCCACCGAGGCCCTAAATATGAGGACTTTCACCAACTAACAACATTCCACCACTACCCGACACCAATTCAAACACTTCATACGACAACCAATCAAATATCACATAATCACATACACACACACAATCCATCACACACACACAAACTCAATCCAACACACACACACACACACACACACATTAAATCCAACACACGCACACTGTGATACCCCATATTTTTGTAAGGTTATATTGAGAATTATGGAATTTTCCCGAGTACCCCTTGTGTACGTCGAATTTAATACAGAGAGTTTGAGACATTCTGTAATGTGCTCTGTATCTGTAATATTTTTCTCAGTGAAATAATATACAGATAACATGCCTTGGATTTTAATTATCGTTCGCGTACGATAATTTTTATCCCGGCTTAATGTCATGTTCGTTCAAAGCTGAACGGGCGGGAAAAAGGTGTCACGGCGACCGCCGTAAAGTCGCGGCGACCGCCGTAATGAGACCCAAGCACGGCGACCGTCGTAAAGTTACGGCGCCCGCCGTCCCAACGCTCGAGGAGGCAGCTGGTGTGTCATGCCGCGGCGACCGCCGTAAATTACGGCGCCCGCCGTAAGTGCCGTCATCGTTGCCCAGCAGTCGTTGCCCGTTGGTCGCCGGCGTTATTTCTGGCGAGCGTCGAACTAGCTCTAGGCCCTCTTCTTCGAGCTCCAGATGTTTTGGCTATAAAAGGAGGTGTTGGGGGAGAGGTTTTGAGCCATCCAAGCACCAAACCTCTGCCAAATTTGCCTCTCGCCGGAGTTGTGCCTTCGCCGGAAATTTCGAAGCTTTCATCGGTGTTGTTGGTGGTGTTTCCAGCAGCTCTTTTGAAGCCTTGTGGTTGCCTTTGAAGGTCAGAAACCAAGCCAGGCTGAAAGGGGTCGAAACACGCTTTGTTTTGGTGAGATTTCTCTCGTCTCTGTCGACCGTGTTCTTCACAGCGACCGTCGTGATGAATGCGGCGACCGCCACCAAGAACAGCGACCGCCGCCAGTGCCCAGAACGCCTTCATGGCTTTGGCTTGGTCGGTTGTCGTCGTGGCGTCTTTCCTTTCGTGTTCTTTCGCCGTGTTTAGATTCGTACTGTTTATGTCGGATCTAACTTAGGGTTCCTTTTATGGGTCGACTCGAAGGTTGTTGTGCTGTCGGAACTATACCGTGTCGAGCCCGGAATCCAGTTGACGTCTTTAGACTATTCTGCGGAGTAAGGCAAGTGGCGGTTCGCTCTTGCTCATTCGTTCCATATTTACATTAATTATCAGTAGTTTATCTGAGTAATTAATTTGGAATGAATATTCTGTTTGTCTGGAAACGGTTTTGTTAAACTGTTTTGAAAATCATATAATAGGTTGTATATCTGTTAGAACAACGCTATTATCTGTGATCGCCTTTCGGGCCTTTATGTGGATTTATCCTGTAACTGTTGTGGTGCTGTAACTGTTTAGTTAGCACTGTTAATTAGGAACGTTACTCGGACTCTGTCCAGTCATTTCTTTATAATCTGGTATCGGGGTGGCTCGTCCCCATCTGGTACTATTCTAAGATCATGATCGGTCTCTTTCACAAGTGTGTAGAGACAGGACACTTAGCTGGTGTCACAAACCTTTCGGTGTACGTCACTCTCGACGAAACGTATACTAAGATGTGTCGTCCCATTGGTGGGGTACACATATAAAAGTCTATAATGTGTTGTGTGTTTTTGAAACATAATCAGATAAGTGCTACCTTGACGCACATAATTAATGAACGCTCAGCGAGTAGGGCAGCTAGGTAATAGTGCCGCTAGGAAGACTCGTGTTGACTTGAATGTAGTACGTCTTCTTTCCGATCTGGATTCGCTGAAAGGCGGTGAGGTTGGTCGTTGACTGAAGCATCTCAGTCAGTTTTAAATCATTGTTGTATGATTCTGTAACTTTCCAGATTTGTCATACTTCCTTAAAGACTCATTTCAGTTGGAGTCTTCTTTCGGGTCGATTTCTGTGAAGATTAAGTCTTCCAGAATCTTCTCTTGTGCATACCTCTTGTTTATTCCAGTAGGAGTATGGTGGTTGACAAGCGTACTCGATTATTATTCGAGGGACGAGGAGTCTAACCTAATACAACTGCTTCGAACCATTCTGCTTTGTTCCCTTGCTAGTCTATTCATTTAGACTAACCAACCAATATTTCCCTTGCATGGTTGGCTGGTGTCATCCGTTCGATTCGGCACATCAGATAAGAAGTAGTTCAGAAGACCAGAAGGACTATGGAGTCAACGGTTGGTTTTCAATGTTTTAATTATTTCTTTAATCAGGTTGAGATCTTTTGGACAATAACTTTGATTGTAAAATACTTTCTTAGACTTCCGCTGTGTTTGTTTTAAACTCTGTTTTGACCTATTCGGGATTGGGCTGTAATCCCGTAACCCTTGTTTCCTTGACAATGTTACGTTTTGGAATTTAATGCTTGATCATTGTGTATCAATTGCATTTCATAAATCGTATTTAAGTGGTAAAGCCTTGAGTGATCTCGGTAAGGAACACTGGGGTCACTGGCGGTAATACATTTCCAAAAAGGGTTAAGTTTTGGGGGTGTTACACACACACACGATCCAACACACGCACACACACACACATTCAATCCAACATACACACACGATCCAACACACACACACACATTCAGTCCAACACACACACGATCCAACATACACACGCACACATTCAACACACACACCCATTCAATCCAACATACACACACACATTCAACACACACACCCATTTAATCCAACAACACTATTTACAACAATCAATCATATTTAGTCACAATTGACTACCGCGTCCACATTTAATCAATCACGATACCAGACAATTACTATCACGCACACATACCCATATTCAACCAAGCAACGGTAAACTGAATTATGAAATAAATTAAGCATAAATCAATTTATAAAAATATATAAGTTAGCAAGGATCCTCTTGCCTCAAGTCGAATCGCAACGACCCCAGAGGTCTCCAAACCACTCGAACGAACCTGCGAAATCAATCCGAGCAAAACCCTGGCGTTAATTACTCATCCAATCCACAACCAAATAAAACCCCAATTCAAAACCCTAAAATCAAACCCTTAATTAATTAGGCCAAATCACACCCAAATTCAACCCCAAATTCCATCTCTTAATTAGCAAACCACACACAATCCAACCCATAAGCTCACCTCGTCGACGACCACCGCAAGCCACACCGGGAAGGGCACCTCGTCGCCGGTGATCTCAGCCACCACACAACCACAACGGCCACGAACTGCACCCACACCAGCTCTCTTCGTTACCCACTCTGTCCTCGCCGAAAAGCTGGCTTATGTCGCCGGAACTCAGTAATAACTGCCACAGCAGCGGACGACAGCTCGGACAGCAGCAGCCACGGCTCCACAGCAACACCACGCGGACAACAGCAACCACGAACCAGCACGACTGCAGGGGAGGAGGAGGAGCAGCAGCACGGTCCACATCGGCTCGCCGGAGAAGAACAACTCGGCACAGGGGAAGGTCGGATTCGTCGGGGAAGAGAAGGGGCTTGGCTGGGCACCGGTGAATCGATCGGGAGAGAGAGACAACCGAGAATGTTTAGGGATTTAATCCCCAAAAGTTTTATTTCCCCCAATTTTAACAAAATCCCATAATTAATTTACACTTATGCCATTATCCACTTATTTGGGGTATTTCATTCTCCCCCCCTTACAATAGTTTCGTCCTCGAAACTCGGATGAAACAGGTGCGGATAACTGCCTCACATAACTGACTCTAATTCCCACGTCTCTTCTTCTGTTCCATGCCTAGCCCATAACGGATGATACACATCTCACTTCAGCTGAGACACACGAAATACGTCATGCATTCCACTCATCTCTGGCGGCAATGCCACTTGGTAAGCTACGACACCAACTCTTTTCAGAATCTCAAAGGGACCAACGTACCTAGGACTCAACTTGCCTTGTTTCCCAATTCTGAATACTCCTTTAGTCGGCGAAACTTTAATAAACACATAATCTCCCACATTGAATTCCAAAGGATGTCTACGAACATCCGCATACGACTTCTGTCTACTCTGAGCTGACAATAATCTCTGACGGATCACCTCAAGGTCATCCTTAGTTTTCTGCAGAAGCTTAGGAGCAACTAACATAGCATCAGTCAAATTATCTCAACACAATGGCAATTTACAGCGACTATCATACAATGCCTCATAAGGTGCCATCTGAATCAACGCATATCAACTATTGTTGCCGAAGAATGACTTTCCTTTGAGAATCAACTTTCTAATCTCTTTATCAGCGTCAACACACAACCGATTCTGAAATCACAATACTTCATCTTCCTGAACAAAAATCCGAACACCCTTTCCTGAGCAACCTCACTGATATCTTACTCAACATTCCATTTCATTGCATGCTGCTGTATCCGCTCTTTCTTGAACAATTTCGCTTTCATCCTTCACCATTCCAGTTGCAATCCGGCAGAACTGTCAGACAAGCAACCACATACTCGAGTGTTAACTTCCTACTCAAGCATCAACTACCACAGTAGCCCTTTCTGATTGATACACAATATCTTTTCCATAATCCTTAAGCAATTCTAGCAGCCATCTGTATCTCATGTTCAACTCTCTCTTACAGTTTGAGCTGATAAGAAACATACGCACTGACCTTCTCATTCTGCATTAAAACGTAACCCAAACCTTGTTCAGACACATCACTATAGACAATAAGCCTTTCTGTTCCTTGCGGTAAAACTAACACTGGTGCACTAAGCAAACACTTCCTGAGTTCTTTGAAACTGTCTCCTGACATTTCCGTTCCATTCAAAATTCTTAGTCATACACAACCTGCCACAATCTGCCTGTAGCAACCTGCGCATTCTACTTCTCAACTCAGCCAAACCCATAGTCGCGAAATTCTACTTTTTCAGATGCAACTGAGTTCTCTGTTCCTTACTACTTCCAACATCAATAGCCTGATCAAAATCAACTGTAGTAGTCTCCCTGATCAGCACTCATCAGTACTCAAGGATTGTACAGTTATGCCTTACCATCAAAGTTCATCTCAGAACACAACCATATTTGAATGCGCTTAATCTGTCCTGCTCAACCCTAACAAGAACAACAGCACACAACAATATCATACCAAATCATCACTACTAAACTACCTGCATCAACCTCTTGACGATAAGCCCAACGGCCTCATCCTCTACCATACTCATACTCCTTAAACCTCTAGCACATCCCACTTACCAGGGAACGCACCATAAAATTTACTTAACAACATTAAACATCGCATATGAAATTAATCATCAATACTCAACATCACATGTAAATATATCAAACATTAGCACAAAACATCACAAACAACCAATACTTACTTACCAACACAACCCACTATGGTTGACAACAAGGATTCCGGATCACCCGATCGTTCACAACCACAACGAATAAAAATTCTCAAGTTGAAAACTCGGAAAGAACACATTTTTGAAGAGAAAGCTCTGATACCAACTTCTGTAACACCCCCAGGTCAGTGGTGCTACAGTGTCATAGTCCCGAAGGACTATAAGGCGGGTGAAATGAAATTTTGTGAAACATAACCCATATATATCAAAAGCAGCACAGCGGAAAACCTGTACAACTTGTAAAACCTGTCCAGAGTTTGAAACCACAATCAAACTTAACCTATAGAAAATACAACACTTTACAAACCAAAAACCAATACAACAAGTTCGACCCATACAAGGTCCAAAACCAAAACGACACACACAACCAAGTCAAAGTCCAAACCAAAAGAGTAAAGCCTTCGACCCCAAACCGATGGTGATCAGGATCCTCCTTGCTGGCGCTAAATCTGCAAAGCCTGATTGACTGGGGGGACCCGATACCCCAGCCAACCACGGCACGTAAACCGAGGTTGGTCAGTCTTTTGAAAGACTATGGCAAGATTCCTCAAGCCAAAACAGTTCAAAACACATACATATATCACCAATCAACTCACAACAACGACAACACGCCACACAGTATATAATATCATAACTATACTTAATCATATCAACCAACCAATGCCAACCACACGTCAAAACATATACACACACTATCACATACCATTCATTACACATCCTTATCCAACTCTTCACTATACTAACCTCAATCAATCCATCCTCAAACTCATCACAAGCATAAACGAATAAAACGATCCAATCCAACTTCACTGACACGTCCAATCCATCCTTCTCTCTATTACTAATACCTCAATCAACAACTCTATGCACATATACATCTCTTACTACTGACTTACAACCAAAGCTAACCAATAAGACTGAACTCACTACTGCACTACACAACAAATTCAATTAACCTGCACATCCACAAACACATAAGCATCAACGAGATAATCATCACATATAAACATAAAGAAAATAACGATCCAGGCCAGCCATCCTTCTGGTGCCGCATGTTCGTTAACATAGACTGTAACTCATACACTCAAATTCAACCCTTGTTGGCCCACACCCTCAAGATGGGAAACCAACCTCCACACTTAATCAACATAACCATCTTCCTGCAACTAGTTACCACCAACAATCATACCAACAGAGATTCATATCACAACTAACTATAATAACCAACATTTGACAACAAGTCAAACTAGCCAACAATCAATATCTAACATAAAACCAATAACTAAACACATAGTCAATATTTACCAACACAACCACTAAATCAAACGACAACAATCATCATCACGAAATCACTTTAATCAGGTACGCAACCAACATCTAACACAAAACCACTTAATCAGGTATGCAACCAACATTCAATACATAATCAACACACAACCGTCAACCCTCCAATCCAACCTCCATATCCACCACCACATCACCGGGTGAGACAATCCACCATACCTCCGTCTACACCACCACATCACCGGGTGAGACAATTCACAATACCTCCGTCTACACCACCACATCACCGGGTGAGACAATCAACACACACAACCACCAACACCTCCAATCCAACCTCCGTCTCCACCACCACATCACCGGGTGAGACAATCAACACACACTTTCCGGATGGGACTTTCACCATCCAACCCTTGGCCCTTAACGACGTAGGCGTGCACCCTACGCGGTTTGGTGAGACTATCATCACCTGACCCTTCGACCTTCGGGGGTTCATACCCACCGAGGCCCTAAATATGAGGACTTTTACCAACCAACAACATTCCACCACTACCCGACACCAATTCAAACACTTCATACGACAACCAATCAAATATCACATAATCACATACACACACAATCCATCACACACACACAAACTCAATCCAACATACACACACACATTCAATCCAACACACGCACACACACAATCCAACACACGCACACACACACACATTCAATCCAACACACACACACACGATCCAACACACTCACGCACACATTCAACACACACACCCATTCAATCCAACATACACACACACATTCAACACACATACCCATTTAATCCAACAATACTATTTACAACAATCAATCATATTTAGTCACAATTGACTACCGCGTCCACATTTAATCAATCACGATACCAGACAATTACTATCACGCACACATACCCATATTCAACCAAGCAACGGTAAACTGAATTATGAAATAAATTAAGCATAAATCAATTTATAAAAATATATAAGTTAGCAAGGATCCTCTTGCCTCAAGTCGAACCGCAACGACCCCAGAGGTCTCCAAACCACTCGAACGAACCTGCGAAATCAATCCGAGCAAAACCCTGGCGTTAATTACTCATCCAATCCACAACCAAATAAAACCCCAATTCAAAACCCTAAAATCAAACCCTTAATTAATTAGGCCAAATCACACCCAAATTCAACCCCAAATTCCATCTCTTAATTAGCAAACCACACACAATCCAACCCATAAGCTCACCTCGTCGACGACCACCGCAAGCCACACCGGGAAGGGCACCTCGTCGCCGGCGATCTCAGCCACCACACAACCACAGCGGCGACGAACTGCACCCACACCAGCTCTCTTCGTTACCCACTCTGTCCTCGCAGGAAAGCTGGCTTCTGTCGCCGGAACTCAGCAATAACCGCCACAGCAGCGGACGACAGCTCGGACAGCAGCAGCCACGGCTCCACAGCAACACCACGCGGACAACAGCAACCACAAACCAGCACGACTGCAGGGGAGGAGGAGGAGCAGCAGCACGGTCCACGTCGGCTCGCCGGAGAAGAACAACTCGGCACAAGGGAAGGTCGGATTCGTCGGGGAAGAGAAGGGGCTTGGCTGGGCACCGGTGAATCGATCGGGAGAGAGAGACAATCGAGAATGTTTAGGGATTTAATCCCCAAAAATTTTATTTCCCCCAATTTTAACAAAATCCCATAATTAATTTACACTTATGTCATTATCCACTTATTTGGGGTATTTCAGCTGGAACCACAACAACAACACAGAACCGCAGCTGCATAGCTCCAAATTCGGACACACAAAAATTCAGCAAAGGAATTCAGTTCACGCAGGACAACAATAACAAATCAGACCCAAATTCGACAACAACACCAACCAACCTTACCTCTTCGTTAGCCTCGCCGAAAAGAGGGCTCCCGACGTCGGAGACGACAACCACGACGACGGACTACAGAAGCTCGAACCAGCAGCGGCGCATGGCTCCACAGCAGCAGCGGACGCGGACAGCAACAACCCACACCAACAGAAATGACAACAGCTCAAACACGGAGGGAACGAAGGAGGAGAGGTCCGGTCGGGCTCGCCGGAGAAGGAGCTACTCGGCTGGGCACGAAGAGGGTCGGATTCGTCGGGGAAGCTGGGCATGGCTGGGAACTCACACGGGAGAAAGAGAGAGGCAACCGAGAGAGTTAGGGATTTAATCCCCAAATTCCCATTTTCCCCCTTTTTAGTAAACCCCATAATTAATTTACCAAAATGCCATTATCAACTTATTTGGGGTATTTCAACATCGTTGAGCGTGATAGTGATCTCGCCCCATGGGAAATGGAACGAGCTCGTCTCCGGATGCCAGCGCTCGACGAATGCAGAAATAAGCATGTCGTCGATCCTCCTGAAGTCCACCTCCCTCATGGAGGTGATACGGCTCCGCTGAGCAAAATCCCACTAGGAGTCCGGAGTCGCTGTAATGTGGGCGTTCATCTCCCAATGCCATGGCTTCCTGGTGTACGTCTTCAGAACCTTCTTCATCTGAAAAAGAAATAACAAAATTAGTATTATACTTATAAATATAAATTTATATATAACGTTTCGATATTTTTATTTAAAAAATCTTAAACTAAATCAAAGACGTACCGTATCATCCACGCGCGCAACGGGTGATGGGGGATCCGGAAGTTCCAACGCCAATGTCATGTCCCATAGGACCCTGGCGACGTGGGTCGTATACGTAGCGAGGAGGTGAGGAACGAGGGGCCCTCCTGGCATCCAAGGCTCTGCGGGGCCCGCTTGCTGGGGAACCGGATCCGCATGCTGGGGAGCCTCATCCATCCCCAAGTCCGCTGCGGGTCCGGGAGACTCCTCAAATCCCTCATAATAGTCGCGGTGGAGGGACGCGTCAACTGCCTCCTCGTCCACCTCCATGGACAAGGTCGATGAGGAATACGAAGACAACGACGAGTCAGATCTGGCCGCACCCACCTGCACTCCCGTCGCGACGTCCTGTGTTGCATGTAGGACGGGAAGAAAATCCACCGAAGCGGCCCGACGAGCCGATGCTGTGACCGGATTCCTCCACGCCAGCTGACGGGACCCACGTCGGGGCCGTCTCACAGACAACATCGAGGCTTGTAAAGCCTTTTTATAACATATTAATCAAAATTTTAAATTCATAAACAACTACAACATTATAATATAAATTTCATAATTCAATACCTATATTATATGCCAATTTCAAATATAGACCTAATTTGTCATCTTAATTTGCTAATTTCAAATATAATTCTTTAAATTCAATCCCAATTTAATAAAAACATAAATTTCTTAATTTCTAAATTTTAATTTTAATATCTAAAATTTTCAAATTTAGTTTCATATCCTAAATTCAACTTGGAAGAGTAGACTCCTTTGTTTTTCTAAATTCAAGTTTAATTATTATAACTAAAATCCAAAATTCAATACCTAAATTCAAATTCAATTTTTGTAACATAAATATAAATTTCAATACCTAATTTTTATAAAAAAATCTAGAATCAAATACAACATACAAAAAAATTCTAAAATACCAACAATTTTTAAATGCAATACCTATTTCAACATTCAATACTTATTTCATTCTAAATTTTCATAAATTCAATTTCTATAATTCATAAATTTTTATTCCGTTCATACCTCTCGACTACCCCAGGTAGAATTCTGATCGGGTGTCGCAGATACGTCTCCGCGTCCGCCTCCTCGTCTGCCACGGGCTCGGATAAATCGGCTTCGGACACCACCTCGTTCACCCTCAACCCCGCTCCCGCCACCGCTGGACGGAGAACTAGGTGCCGTCGCCTTGCCGCCATCTGCACCGCCGCCACCTTGCCGCCATCTGCACCGCCGCCACCTTGCGGCCATCTGCACCGCCGCCGGCCACCTCTCCGCCGTCGACAAACTCGCCGGCCGGTTCTGCAGAAGCACCAGGAGCACCGCCTACAGCCGCCGCGCTCTCCACGCCGCCTGGAGGACCGTCGTCTCCTCGTCTACCGCCAATCTCGCCGCCAGGAGCCTCACCGGCGTGGTCGCTACCTCCACTGTTCGCCATCGTCGGAGAAGGAAGAAGGAGCGAAGATCGCCGTCGTCGATCTCGCGTACAGGGAAAATGAGGAGGAAGAAGAAGAGGAGGCCACGTCGTGCGGCCTCTTAACCTAACCTGTACGCCAGCATTCTGGCGTACATGTTTGGGCCAGCCCATTTATGGCCGGCCCAGCAATCTGTACGCCATCATAGGACGTACGCCCTCTGCTGGCGTACAGGTCTATTTTATTTATTTTAGAAAAACAAAAAAATACGTATTTGTATAATTCTTCTATGCTAGAATACAACGTACAAAAATTGTACTTTTTTGGTACGTATTTCAAGTGTACGCCGTATGATGACGTACGCCTTTTTCCGGCGTACAGAATGTCGTGCATATAGGGAAATTTTGTCGTGTATATAGCAGGCTCGTTTATTTGTGATGGATGCAAGAAAGCTCCTCTTCCACCCATCACTCATTCTACTGTCCTTGGCCTCTTTCTACTTGCCTTTCTCAAGTAAGTGTCACACTTTAATTACAAACTTAGTGTGAAATATATTATAGCGAGAGTAAATTTTGATTCATACTTTGTAATTTTGGTTTTTTAAATTCTACTGCAGCTACTTGGGTCTAGGGCTCATGTTGATAGGGTTGAATTGCAGCTCACCCACTCTTTCATCTGCCATTGGCAACCTCATCCCTGTTTTCACCTTCATTTTTGCCATTCTCTTCAGGTTAATTTCAACCTTTTTCTGTGTTTTTTTTTTGGGTAAAAAAAAACAATAATTTAAGGTTTTTAGCATGAATGTTACAGGATGGAGACACTAAATCTGAAAGAGAAGAGCAGTATGTTCAAATTTATTGGCACAATAATTCTAATTACTGGAGCATTTACAATTATCTTCTACCAAGGCCAACCTATCACCTTCTCTGGATCTCCTTCAAATTATGGGCAACAACAGCTTAAAAAAATGTTGTCCATGGCACCAAATTGGATCATTGGAGGCATTTTCTTGCTGGTTGGTTGTTTCATAGCTTCTATCAGCTTGTTTCATAGCTTTTATATCTATATATATTACCTACTATAAACAAATTTTAATTCTTAAAATATTTCTCCCCCAAAAAATTACCAAGAAAATGCATCTGCCTTGATTAACCCATCCCTGCTTTCACTTGTTCAGCTTGATTCTTTTACTTGAAAGTTGCATCATTTGATTGAAAAGTTTGAACTCACAACCACAAAACTTACTTGCAGATTTATACACTTGCACAAAAGAACAAAAAAAGGAAGGAGCCCCGATCACAGAACCATAAATCGAGTTTGCAAAATCAGCCACAAACTATGTGTGCCAATGCAAGAGAGCCCCGATCCAAGCCCATGATTTCATCAGAACTCGGTAATTAATTTGTAGAAATTTGAAGAAGGATTTGCAATTACCTTGAACGAAGAACTTTCTCGAGTAGAGTCGAACCCCAATCCGAGCCCAGGAAGTCCACATGGCGAATTTAGATCGGTTCTTGGAACCGGATTCTTCTCTTGGATCGGCAGGAGCGGATTGCCAATGCAAGAGAGCCCTGTCGGATCGGAGATTGTTCGAGCAAGCGGGTGAGGCGGAGGTAGTGACTGAGCAGCGGTGGCGGTGGAGCTGTTCACCGGCTGAAGTTAGAATGGTGGATGGTGACGAGCCGACGCCGGTTGAAAATCTAGCGGGATCTGGCCGACGGTAGGGATAGATGTTGTGAAGAAGAACGAAAGAAAAGGTAGAACGACGAAAATATGCTGATTATTAAGGATGAGTTGGGTAAATGACCTATGTATGACGTTTTTATTAAAAAACTAACCTCTTAGAAAATTAACCCCTCCCCCTCCCCCTAAACCCTAAACCCTAAATCCTAAATCCTGAATCCTAAATCCTAAACCCTACCCCTAAACCCTAAACTCCAAAAGGCAATATTTTAGAGAGAGGAAAAATAAAGAAGAGGAAAGGGAAAAAATAATAAAATAAGCTAGTAGGGGTAAGAAAAATACATAAAAACTAATAAGGGGTAGTTTTGTTAATTAAAAACTCTTAAAGTACCAATTGGCCCAAAACCCTCGATTATTAATGATGCTTACTATAGTTTAGAGCCTAGGAGACACCAGTGAATCATATTCGGCAGTGCCAATTGCTTATCTCAGTCAAGTTACCGAAAAACATGCTTTTCCTGGAAAGACTTACACCAGCTTGGAGAAAACCAGATTCGCTATCCTTTCCTATCATATCTGCAACTTGGCGAGCATAATCCTTGACACCATCAAAGATCAGTGCATCATCAGAGTGAAATGCTATTTGGTTCTCTTCAAGTAGCATCATCCTATGCTTGATTTATAAAATAACTAAGTCCCTATCCGCATGAAATTGTCAAAGAAACATGCATTACTCTACTCAATCATATGGTAACTTCTGTGAAAATTTAAGGTACCTCTTCGTCATGCATCCAGAAGAGAGGAATTGGTCTTTGGTAATCTTCACATTTCCACTCCATATCACATCTCTACCAGCAGGCCACTTCAGTGGGATCTTATAGTCCTTTGGAGGCCGAACCAGGCAACGCTCTTCATTCCTTGATAATTCACAGTGATGATCAAACTCATCACCATCCTTTAAGCCTGCCAATTGATTTGCAGTCAAATTATAACATGGAACATAGTGTTCCCTCTCTCTCCCACAAAGAGGAAGTTCCTTCTGCCTGTTCCTGACCCCCGCAGAGAGAGCTCTTAAATCAAAATAATCAACCACTGCATGTTCCTTGAGCTTTCTATAATTGGTGAAAAAGTCAGGTACAAGAGAAGTAGTTACAGGATCAAATTCTTTCGTTGATGAGGATCCTAACAGAAAAACCAACGCAACGAGGGCAATAATCGCCAACAGAACCCGCAGCCTGGGCAAAAAGACGAGTAAGCATTTCTTAAACCAAGAGATTCTCATGCCCAATTCGTATAATCCACTTCAAAAAATCATCCCAAACCACTGAAGAGATGAGAACAGATGATGACAAATCTCCTAGAATTGCAAAAACCATAACCGCATCAACCAAAGCAAGCCACAAATATAAGAGCAAACACCTACAAGCCAATAACAACAAGCAGCAACTCAGTTCGTAAGTACAGATTTCCACAATGTGCACATATCTCACTCAAGAAGATCAAACTACACAAGTATATACGGTTGCATCAACACAAATTTCAGAAATAGAAACTCTTACAGTTCCAAAGACAAAATTAACAGAAACAGCATTGAATTGAATAACAAATTATTCAAGCTCGGAATTTGTTGCAGAAAAAACAAATTCAAATCTCGAACAGAGAACAAACCTAAATTTTCTTTTAATTTTACAGCCCTCAAAACAGATCACATACACTCTCCCACCCCCACGTCCACGCAGTCAACTTTCTCTTTCCCGGTGACTTCACTGCTTGAATTGCAAAATAATTATACGTCAGGAACAACGACAGTCGGATTCGATGTCCTCGAAATTCAGAAACCAACCAAAAAGAACCACACGAAGCGAAAAGATACGACAAGCAGAGAATGGCGATTGAGTATTTAAGAGAAGCGACAGCGCGAGAGAAGAATTGAGCGACACGGAGTTGAGGAGGATTCAGCAATGGCAATTGGCAAAAGCAGAGGGAGAGAGAAAGTAAGAAAGATTATAATGGCACTTTTGTAATTCCTATGAAACTCTAAGTGCATTTAGAAAGACTAAAACTTAGACACTGAAAAAAGAAAAAGAAAGTAAGGGGAAAAAAAGGCAAAACAAACTCTAATCCAGTAAACAAATGCCATGCACAAACATTGCTATTGTGGCAATTCAATGAAGCAACACATGGGAGTAAAACATGCATATATGTAGGAATTTCATCTCCCTCTTTTTAGTTGTTAGGATATTTTCATAAATTCATTTTGATGTTTGTTAGCAATATATATTCTGATGAACGTGTATTTGAGTTCACTATTGTCCCATGAACATATTTGATTTAGCAGCCTTTGGCCCATGAATTATGGGTGGGCATAAAAAACCGAAACCGAACAAAAAAATTGAAAAACCGACCAATTTTTTGGTTAACCTTACTGAAGAAAAACCGACTTCCGGTTTCGGTTAACAGACCGAACTAACTTTCAGTTATTTGGTATGGTAATGGTTAGTGATTTTTTTGGTCTCGGTTAACCGACTAACCGATATTATAAAAAATATATTTTTAGAATTAGGGAAATTCCTGTTGGTACCCCTGAGTTTAGGGTTATTCCTGTTGGTATCCCACGATTAAGTTTTTTCCGGTTGGTGCCCCTAATATTTGGGTTTGTTCACTTTGTAATCGAAATTTTCCATATCCGTATCATTTCGGTTTGAATTGATCAAATCGAAGCTCGTTATTATGTTTATTGACCTTAACTTAGTAGGATCCAACTCCTAAAACAATCAAATCCATACTCGAACCATTCCGATTTGAATTCATAAGGTCGGAAACGGGTTGTTGCTTCAGACTTCAAATCGACATGGCTCGGACATGGATTTGTGTATTTTAGGAGTAAAATCTTATTAATTTGATGGCGAGAAACACAATGGTGGACTTGGATTTAATCAATTTGAACTGGAATGGTACAAACATGAAAAAGTTTGGTTACGAAGCAAACAAACCCAAACCTTAGGGGCACCAACTGGAAAAAACTTAATCGTGGGACACCAACAAGAATAACCCTAAACTCAGGGGCACCAACAAGAATTTTTCTTAGAATTATAACAAGATAACTACTGTGGCCTACTAGTAGTGGACACATTCTAAAATAAAAGGGGTGTTTTGCCTTGGTTTGAATCTCTCTAGACGTGACCACCCATTGCCCTTTTTGTTATGTATAAATGATATGGTGATTGTGACAAATAGGCACAAGATAATGAAATAGAGGGTGATTTAGAGTACTAATTAATATTGAAAGAGGATCAAGTAATTATATTAAGTGGAAGGGACAAAACTCATGACAATACATTAGTGATTGATTTCATATTCAAAGGGCTCAGTTTTTCACCCATTTCTTTTACTTATTTGTTAGCATATTTAATATATCAGTAGAATATATAATATAACAGATATACTTAGATTTAAATTTTGAGGAATAAGACCAAAAACACAGTTTATCAACACAAGATATTGGAATTGAGGAAGATTTAGGCTAGGCTACTAATTAATATTGAACGGAGATTAAAATAATTTGATGTTATGATGTTAATCTTGTTTTAGTTATGTAGATGCCAAACACCAACCTAGTGGAGATAACTCATATAAGAGATGAAAGTAAGAAAGAGGGTGTTGAAAGGGTCACTGAGTTGAATAAGTTTATTCGTCCTTCGACTTTAGTATTATAATGTTTTGTTTCGTGTCAAAATTATGGGGTGGTAAACTAAATAACTTGATTTTCATTTTATGATTGACGTTTTTTATTTTACTTTTATGTGTTGTACAACAAGTTGCAATATTAAGAAAGTTGAAGAAACAACTAATAATAGTAAGCTTCACTAGAACACTAAAATACCTTTATTTTTTAACATTACCGTTTTTTGATAAACCGAATAATCGTACCGAAACCGATGGTTAACCGATGTATGGTTAACCGGGGTTAGCTGTATGGTTAATGGTATGATGAATGCACTAATCAAAATCTCGGTTAACCGCCCATGCCCACCCCTACCATGAATAAGCATTGGGTAAGCTTTGCATTGAAGTGAACATTGAATGACTCAAAATGCTAACTTTTAAATATTGACAGACTAGTGTAATTCACATGCCAAGCATGTTTTTTTACGTCATATATGTTGAATAAAATATATTAATAATTATTAAATTAATCTATGTATTAAAAAAATAAATCTAGATAATATTGATATCAAAATCATATTCGGATCATACTTTTATATCTTAATCATCCATATAATTAGAAAATTTTAGATTTGTATATAATAAGAAAATTTTGGATTTGTATATAAATTAGAAAATTTTGGATTAGTATATAATTAGGAAATTTTGGATTTGTATATAATTAGGAGATTTTGGATTTGTAATCTTTGTGATTAACTTGTAATCTTTGTCCTTGATTTGTATTTAAATTAGGAAGAGATTAGTGATAGGTTTAGGATAAAAATCTCTGACTAATAATTCGGTTTATTTTAAAAAAGAAAAAAGAAGAAAACATGTGACAGTTTTAATAAGGGAGTGTCATGTGACAGTTTTAATGAGGGAGTGACATGTGGCGTAATCTATATATATATACACTAAAGAAGAAGCCTATTTCCTACGTGTCAAGCATACGTTCAATTCGCATATGTGTCGTCATCACGTTCAGTTCGCCTATGTATCAGTGGTCGTCACCACGTTTAATTTGCCTATGTGTCAACCTCTAAGCTATGCCACCTCATCCGCCATCTCATCCAGCCCACCCAAAAATATTTTAATAATCAATTCTTAATTATGATATATTAAATAAGAATATAATATCTAATAATAATAATAACAATAACAATAATAATTTTGATAATTTCTTATATCTTCCTCTTTGGTAAAAAGAATATATTTTTTTTATAAAAAGAAGATAATCTATATCAATCTTTAATAATAATTATTATATATTAATTAAGAAGATAATACCTAATAATCATAATAATAATAAGGGAAAATTAATTAAAATAACCCAACCTTTATGTGGGTGATAGAAAAATAACCCAACATTTCAAAAGTTATAAAAATAACCCAAACTTTATGGAGAGTGTTAAAATAGTAACCCGCTATATTTTTCTCATAATTTTTTCAATTAAAATTGATGATATGTCAATATTATTAGTGACCTGGCATCTTAGTAAATGATTTGTCACCCTAAACAGATGAAGATTGAAAAACCTCTATACAAAATTCAGCAAAAGAAGATTGAAAAATCAAGTTCAGCAAAGCTACATCATACGAAGAAATCCATCTTAAATACAGTCAGGAGGGGAAGAAAATCCAGCAAGAACAGATTGGGAAATGAAAGCAAAATTAGCTAATTGAGATTGCCTTTCCTTGGAAGATGAATACGAACAATCCAATGTCGCCCACGTAAGAGTCTTTGGAAAAAGAAGGTTAAGACGCTCAATTTTTCTTCAGAACCCAGCGTCAACTTCCTTCACATTTATCGATGACGCTGGGTTCTGAAGAAAAATTGAGCGTCTTCACCTTCTTTTTCCAAAGACTCTTATGTGGGCGACATTGGATTGTTCGTATTCATCTTCCAAGGAAAGGCAATCTCAATTAGCCAATTTTGCTTTCATTTCCCAATCTGTTCTTGCTGGATTTTCTTCCCCTCCTGACTGTATTTAAGATGGATTTCTTCGTATTATGTAGCTTTGCTGAACTTGATTTTTCAATCTTCTTTTGCTGAATTTTGTATAGAGGTTTTTCAATCTTCATCTGTTTAGGGTGACAAATCATTTACTAAGATGCCAGGTCACTAATAATATTGACATATCATCAATTTTAATTGAAAAAATTATGAGAAAAATATAGCGGGTTACTATTTTAACACTCTCCATAAAGTTTGGGTTATTTTTATAACTTTTGAAATGTTGGGTTATTTTTCTATTACCCACATAAAGGTTGGGTTATTTTAATTAATTTTCCCTAATAATAATTTTGTTAATTTCGTATATCTCCCTAATTTTTGGTAAAAAGAAGATAATTTATATATATTTATCTCAAATAATAATAATAATAAATTTTAATATGATATTTACCTAATAAGAAATTATTTTAAAAAAGTTTATAACCCTAATCCGTGCATGGCACGGACACTATACTAGTTAGATTTTGGTTTAGTAGATAGATTCATTTGTTGAATTTTTCTTATGTTAAGTCTTCAAAACGCCTATTTCATGTGGCTTATAGTCGTTCTAAATTTTAAGGGACTATCTGCCAACTCTTATTTTAAAATTTTCTGCTGAACAAAATATCTAATAGATTTTATATTCATAATATATCATTAATATATAAAATAATGTCTTGTACGGAATCTTTAATATTATATTTATTAATATATTAGTATTACTAGATATTCACTAATATTATGAATTTGAATATATGTCAATGTGGAGGACTGGAGGTAAATTAATCTACTATATATCTGCTAAACTAGAATCTAATTACGCCACATGTCACTCCCTCATTAAAATCGCCATATAGCACTCCCATATTAAAACCACTACATGTCTTTTCTTTCATCACTTTTTTAAAATAAATCAAATTATAAATCAAAGATTTTTATCCTAAACCTATCAGTAATCTCTTCCTAATTTAAATACAAATTAAAAACAAAGATTACAAGTTAATCACAAACATTATAAATCCAAAATTTGCTAATTATATTGATTTTAATATCAATATTATCTAGATCTATTTTATTAATACATAGATTAATTTGATAATTATTGATATATTTATTCAACACATATGACGTAAAAATTCGTACCTGACACGTGAATTACACTAGTTCGTATTAGTTTTCCTAAGGTTGTTTCCTAAATTATATTGTATCCTATAATATTTAATATCATTAAACTGGCTTTACCTGATGGACTTTTTAACTAAGTAAGACCCATTGAATTGATGGGAGGGTGAAGGGTTCTTAATGAGCAAGGTATTTAATTTCCTAAAACCCTAGTTCTCTCTATTCTCTATTCATTACTCTTCTTCAATTTACAGCCCCTCTCTCTTACTCTCCGCCATTCTTGAGCGTTAGAGGTGAAACAGGGGACAAGCCCCGCCTCTGCCTTTTTTTATGTTCGCATGGCACTAAAAAGGAGATATAAAGCATCAACGTTTTTTAGAGTTGCGGATTCTCATGGCCGTCATCAATAGTTTATTATGGTACAAATTTATGCTACCACAATTGGCGCCACTGTCTATGGAAAATGAAGACGACGACGGGACCTCAATTCCGACATGAACAAAGAACCGAAGCACAAACAATTGTTCTTCCTCGCACCAGAGACTCCCCTCGGGTCCACGTTGTGATGAACGACCGAACTCTTCCGATAAGTGGGGGAGTTGAGCACCAGTCCTGTTGGGAAAACTAGACTTTTCTCTCTTTCGTGTGATTAAGATGGGAAATAGGACAACTAAAATTGCAAGCTAATATTTGTATGCTAGGAAAGAGACTAGAACAAGACTAATTAATTTGTGGGTAAACTAAGAGAAGAATAGGGAACTCACCTTAATTTATAACTCTCTTACTTCCTTACACCTTTGGTTGCTTGGTTTTTTGGATGGTTAAAATTTCCAACACTCCCCCTATTTATACTAGGTGGATGTCGGTCACAATTTGGACAAGCACAACCGACTTTCACCAATTACAAAGTATATTTTTACTTCACTAATTCTACATTAGTCTATAAGCTTTCTTCAATTTGTTTCTAGAATTCTCCTATAGTTGGGCTTCTAATTTGGACCAAGATCAAACCCATTTCTTTGAGCTGAGGAGGGACCCAACAAATCTCCCCATTCCCGACTTAGCTTGGTAGTGTCGCAATGCCGGTGCCACAACAACAATCTTTGAACTTTTTAGTCAGTATCACCTTGGTCATAATGTCTGACCAGTTCTCGTCTGTGTGTACCTTGTCGAGACGTAGGAGTTTCTCTTCAAGAACTTCTCGTATCCAATGGTGTCGTATATTGATGCGCTTCGAGCGAGAGTGTAAGGTTGAATTCTTTGCTAGGTGAATAGCGCTCTGGTTATCACATAGCAGGACGTACTTATCTTGCTCTACTCCCAACTCATGCAAGAAGTTCTTCATCCACAACATCTCCTTGCAAGCTTCGGTAGCTGCAATGTACTCTGCCTCAGTGGTAGACAAGGCAACACTTTTTTGTAGCTTTGATTGCCAGGAAACAGCTCCCCCTATAAAGGTCGTTACATAGCTGGACGTTGATTTCCTGGAATCACTATCGTCGGCCCAGTCTGCATCGGTGTATCCCTTCAACTCAAGCTTCCCATTTCCAAAGCATAGGCACCTTTTAGACGTACCTCGTAAACATCGGAGGATCCATTTGATTGCTGCCCAGTGCTCCTTCCCCGGATTGGCTAGGAAGGGGCTCACAACTCCAACTGCGTAGGCGATATTAGGCCTCATACATACCATGACATACATAAGACTGCCTACTGCTGATGCATAGGGGGTAGTCTTCATTTCCTGCTTCTCCTTCTCATTTGTTGGACTCTGCTTCGAACTTAGCTTGAAATGTCCAGCAAGTGGGGTGCTCACCGGCTTTGCCTTGTGCATGTTGAATCTCTCCAACACCATTTCAATGTATCGATCTTGGGATAGCCATAGCAGCTTCTTCAGTCTATCACGAGTGATCTTCATCCCAAGAATCTGTCTTGCTGGTCCCAAATCTTTCATGGCAAAGCTCTTGCTCAGGTCTTTCTTCAGGGCGGCTATCTTGTTGCGGTCATGACCTACAATCAACATATCATCAACATAGAGCAAGAGTATGAGGAAGTCACCGCTAGCGTACCTCTTCATGAAGACACAATGGTCATTCATGGTTTTCTTGAAGTCATGATTCGCCATGAAGGATTCAAACTTCTTATACCACTGTCTTGGGGCTTGCTTTAGGCCATATAGACTCTTCTTTAGTCGGCATACCATGTTCTCCTTGCCCGGGACCTTGAATCCTTCAGGTTGCTCCATGTAGATCTCCTCCTCGAGGTCACCATGGAGGAAGGCCGTCTTTACGTCGAGTTGTTCAATCTCCAAGTCTAGAGTAGCTGCTAGACCAAGAATAACTCGGATGGAGGACATCTTCACCACTTGAGAGAATATTTCTTCAAAGTCGATGCCTTTCTTTTGATTGAATCCTTTCACGACCAGTCGACCCTTGTATCGGGGCTTCGAGCTGCTATCCTCGGACTTTATCCGATACACTCATTTGTTCTTCAAGGCTCTCTTGCGTTTTGGTAGCTCCACCAACTCGTAAGTGTGGTTCTAATGCAAGGATTGCATCTCATCTTGCATGGCTTTTATCCACTCATCATTGTGAGTGTCGACCATAGCCTCTTTGTAGCTCTGAGGCTCCCCCTCATCTGTGAGGGTCACATATTCATCTCGACTATATCGTGTAGACGGTCTCTTGTCTCTAGAGGATCGTCTTACCTCAGGCTCTGGCTGGGTGCTAGACTCTTCTTCCGGCTCCAGCAGCTCTTCTTCGTCCATCTCTTGATCATTCTAATCTTGAGTAGGGGCATCGTCTTCAATGTCAGTATCATCGGTCTCGACCGCCTCTTTTGAGTTGTCACGTTGTCCATGAGTAGGATGAGAATCTCCGCTCCTACTAGCTCTTGACCTTGGCTTCTCCGATCTCTGGATGTCTTCAATTGTCTGGTCCTCGAAGAACACAACATCTCTGCTTCTGACAACCTTTTTGTTGATCGGATCCCAAAGTCGATAACCAAACTCGTCTCTGGGTGAACCAAGATAGCTACACTCCTTTGTCTTGGAATCTAACTTGGCCAGTTCATCCTTGGGAATATGGACAAACGCCCTGCACCCGAACACCTTTATATGGTTGTAGGAGACCTTCTTTCTTGACCAGACCTCTTCAGGGACATATCCATTCAAAGGAACCGACGGTGTGAGATTGATGATGTCGATCGCGGTCATCACGGCTTCTCCCCAGAATGACTTGGGTAATTTGGCGTGAGAGAGCATGCACCGAACTCTTTCTTCGATTGTTCGGTTCATCCTCTCGGCTAGCCCGTTAAGTTGTGGCATCTTAGGAGGTGTCTTCTCCAGCCTAATCCCGCGAGATTTGCAGAATGCCTCGAAGGGACCCCGATACTCACCACCGTTGTCGGATCGAACACACTTGAGTGTTTGTCCCGTCTCTCGTTCTACTCTGGCTACGAACTCTTTGAAAGCATCGAGAACTTGATCTTTGGATTTCAACAGGTTCACCCAAACCTTCCTTGAGTGGTCATCGATGAAGGTGACGAAATATGATGCACCACCAATGGATCTCTCGGACATGAAGCACACATCGGTGTGCACGAGATCAAGAATGTGTTTCCTCCTTGTAGGTACAGAGGATCTCTGGAAAGAGACTCTATGTTGTTTACCAGCTAAACAATCAAAACATGGTTCGAGGGATGTACCTTTCATATTAGGGAGGAGTTTCTTTCGAGCGAGGATATGTAGACCTTTCTCGCTCATATGCCCGAGCCTTCAATGCCATATCTCCATGTCAGGATTTGCAAGATTTACCTCCTCCTTGCAAAGCTTAGCTTACGTCACGTACAATGACCCTTCTATCCTTCCTCGAGCCATGACCAAGCTTCCTTTGGTGAGCTTCCACTTGCCATTACCAAAGTGGTTCACCAGACCGGCATCATCAAGCTTTCCAGTTGATATGAGATTGAGGCGCATGTCGGGAACATGCCTTACATCCTTGAGAATGAGCTTGCATCCTGTGTTTGATGTAAGGATGACATCCCCCTTTTCGACAATCTTGCTTCTTCCTTGATTTCCCATTTGGACGTTACCAAAGTCGCCACTTTGGTAGGTTGTGACGAAGCTTTCATGAGGGGTGACGTGGAAGGAAGCATGTTGAATTCCTTAGGTTTTGATGGTAACAAACATTCAACTAATCTAGTAACTAAGTGTTTCAGGAACAAAACAGTTATCACATGGAACCATTGCAGCGAAGGATTACAGAGGGAACAAAGCTTTCTCTACATGCTTTGTTACCTCTCAAGGTATATCAACGACGAACATCAATCAAGCTGCGAATGGATTGGAAGATATTCAGCTTGAAGATTATGGAAATTATCTTGGAAGATCACGCGGTCAAGAGAGAAGGATTTCGGCTGGAAGGATCTCGCCCAAGAGAAGATGCGGAGAGAGAAATCCGAATGTATTATCTTAGTAAATATTTCCTAAGATAATATATTTAGAGACATAAGAGATATATCTTATTGCCGATTATATTATTTTAGGAATTCCTTCCTTAGATAATATAGACGGTTAGGATATTATTCTTCCAACCAATTCATATCTTCTTGTTACCTAGTTTAGAAAGATTTGTATCTTGTTACGATTGAGTTTTAGATGAGTTGTATTTATAGGAGTGTGGATTCATTTTCTATGTACGAACTCAGAGCATTAAACTGAGAAGAGAAAGGAGAGTGAAGTGTGTGTGAGTCTTAGAGGGTTGAGTTCGTATTCACCATTGTAGAAGAGAGTTTCAAATCTAGGTGGGAAGTCTAGGGTTTGGAGTCCAGACTACAAGTGTAATCGAACAAGAAATCAATAAGACGAGTAAACGCTTCAAAATCCTCTCAAGCGAGAAGCTTGAAGGTAGTGGTTTTTCCTTGATTAGTTATTTGACTGATTGGGGTTTCCACTATACATCGTGAGTTTGTTCCTTATCTTTCTTGCTATATTATTCCGCTGCACCTTATGTGGGAACAAAGCTTTTGTTCCCTCAGACATAACTTTAACGATCCAACAATTGGTATCAGAGCCTGGTGCTCTAGATTGTTTTCGTTAAAGACTTTGCAAGAAATATGTCGTCAAGCAATGCTATTGGTGATTCATTCTGAAAGCCTCCACTACTGAAGGCTGGAGAATATGATTGGTGGGTGGAACAAATCGAGTCCCATATTTGTTCCCTCGATGGACAGATATGGAGGATCATTGAAGTTGGCCCCATAGCTATTCCAAATGAAAAGGACGCTACAAAGCCTAAACCAAAAGTTGACTACACGGACGATGACTGGAAGAAGCTGGAGAAAAACAGCAGAGCCTAGAAGATCCTTCACATGGCTCTTCTCCCCACTGATCTCAAGAAAATCATCGACTACAAAACCGCCAAGGAGATCTGGGATGCTCTAAGGCGTCTCCATCATGGAAATGAAGATGTCAAGAAAACCAGAATTTTTTCCTTGATGAAGGAGTATGATCAAATTTCTCAAGGAAACGGTGAGCACATTCAAGAGTTCTACTCTAGGTTCCAGGGGATCGTAGGTCAACTGAAGTTCCTTGATGAAGAAGTGCCAGACTGGAAGCTTACTCACCACTTCATGCAAGGCCTCAACTCTCAGTGGGATGCGATTTCTCTTGCTCTCTACTCCCAGACTGACGTCAAGACTCTCACTATGGAAGAGGTGGTTGCCAAGCTTGAAAGCAACGCCTCAGTCTATAATCACAAGATAAACAAAAAGGGTGAAGAGAAGGCTAAAAGCATCGCCTTGAAGGTTGAACGTGCCTTTGACTTGTCTCAAGTTGAAGATGGAGATGAGGACGGTGATGAAGATGTGGCTCTCATCACTAGAGCTATGAAGAAGATATGGTCTCGAAACAAGGATATGCTAAGTTCCTCTAAAGGGAACAGAGACATGAAGGATGTCGTTTGCTACCACTGTCAGATCAAGGACATCTTGCCAAGAACTGCTTCAAGAAAAAGGCAGGTCTTCCTCCGGCTCGTGATGGGAAGCAAGCAATGGTTGCTACCTGGGGTGATTCTGACTCGGATGATGAAGAATCATCACACTCTAGGGATGTCTGTTTAATGGCCATAGAAGACGCTGATGAATCAAAAGATGGTCTATACAAGGATGATGTAACTGAATCTCATCTCAAGCTTGAAAAGTAAGTCAAAAGAAAACTTAATCTCCTTCATTAAGAAACTTGTTCATGAGAATAGTCTTCTCAGTGAGAAGATTGAAGAAAAGGATGAATCAATCTCAAGTTTGATCGAGGAAAACAAAGGTTGGGCAGAAAAAGTGGTCAAACTTGAGAAAACTTCATCTTCTTCTTCAAGTCCTTGCATCGAGTGTCCTAAACTCACTGAGAAGATCATGTCTCTATGTAGGATCTGTGCGTTATAAACAAGGGAACTGAGACACTAAGGTGTTCAGTTCCTATGGGCAGCGGAAAAACAAATAAGCAAGTTATCAAGACAAATTACTTAAGGTGGAAACCTTTGATAACCAACTAGTTATCTAGGATAAAAACCACCCCTCTTGCGAGGATTCAAAAGTCTACTTGTATATTAATCGTGATTACAACTTCCGAACTTTAAGCGTTTCAGTCTAACTCACTTCAGACTAAATCTAGTTCCCTAGCCAATCACAATTCAACACACAATAGACTTACTTCGACTCAAGCACTTTCTGCTTCTTCTTCTTTCTGATTCACTTTAGAGCTCGTAAAATGCATAACCTAAAAGTACCAGCATCATCACGTATTTATACAACTTGTTTGTCAAGGAAAGATCTCGGATGTGATATTCCTTGAACGAACAAATTCCATAAATCAGTGATGAGATATTTTATCTCTTTCCTCAAATAAGATATAAAATATCCTCTCACCCTAATCCTAATTTACATAATCATATAAAGATACTCTATATGTAAACCGGCTAAAGATCTTCAGTTGTTAGCTTCCGGATTTGGTGAGCAAATCTTCTTCAAAGATTATGTTGCTAGCGCTGGGAATACACAGACGCGGTTCCCATCCAGTTCCCTCGATCTTGATCTTCGCTCACAATGGACTTGTTTCCCTTATCTTTTCAGTTGTGGATAAGACACTAGAGTAGACAATTAAGTTCAAGTGTTTGTCATCGTCAAAACAAGAGAAACAGAGGAAGGGAACTTCATGGGAACTGAAGTTCCAAAAGTTCCATTCCAACACTCTAGAATCCTCTGTTTCCTCACTTGAGTCCGAGTCATTAATGTTAAAACTAGGCAATGCAAAACTGTCTAGTGATCTATCTAAACTTAGTGAGGAACGAAAGGAAAAGCCAAAAGGTATTGTGTTTGTAGCGGCCAAGAATGAAAAGAAAACTGAAAAGAAGGAAGTACCTCGCTTTGGAATTGGTTATCAACCTAAGCCTCCTGTTGATGACACTAAGTCTAAAAGTCCTAAAGTAAAAGGAAAATAGTCAATACAAGAAAAATGGGACAGTTCCTCGAGTAGGAACAATAGCAAAGACTGTTCAAATTCGACTGATGGGAACAAGGCTTGGTACCATGGACAGAAAGCTCATTCCATTTGGTTGAAACAATCTCAAAATGGTAATTCCAATCATATTGATTTTCACTCTAGGATTACCAACAAAACAATTTGGCCTGGACAGAGTAAGTATGTTGATCTAAAGTGCCAAATGGTCTGTTAGTATTGTGGGCACTCTGGTCACTACAAACAAGAGTGCCTCCTGAAGAAACACAATGAGGAACTTGCTCGTACTGCTAGGGAGGAAACGAATGCTATACCTCCAAAAATCAAATATGTTGCTCCCACACTCAGAAAGCCTAAGCTTGTCTGGGTTTGCAAAAACTAACTTTTCATTACAGGCTGAAGTGAGGAAGGTTTCCGGTATTATGATTGTACTTGCTTTAGTTACCTAACAGGGAACAAATGATGTCCAAATCTCACTTCAACAAGCCAATGGAGGATCAACAACCCTTGGAATTAAAGGTAAGGGTAAAGTTTGCAGTTATGAGCACTAGTTTTCTCTTCGTTTTTTGGTCAACACTCAGATACCGTGCATTTTGAGATAAGACATCACTTCTTGCGTGGAAGTGTGGAGAAAGGGTTGGTGTCTATGGATCTCTGAGGGACCAAGGCTCAAATCGCTGACATGCTCACCAAGGCACTAAATGGGGAACTCTTTGTTCAGTTCCATACGAAGCCTGGTTTGTTCTCTCTACTATCTGTCTATCTGTTATGTTTCCTCGATGATTGGCTAAATTACATGGTAAAGTGTGAAAGTTTAATCATCATGTCTTGATTTGCATTCATTCTCTTGGCTATCAAATGAACAACTGGCTTAGATCTGTGCTTTTGCCTCACTTATGTGTTGAATTTCTTGCATGATCATCTATGCTATCACAATAACACATGAATCAGCTTTCTTTCGGCCCAAAAGAGTCAACTTGATGCATTGTTCTCACATTATAAGCCCAAATGATTGTTGACTCTACAGCTTACCCCAGCCATCGTGCTTGATGCTTTCTATGAGCCCCTCTAATCATCCACATCTGGGAGCCTCTCATGCATGATTAAAAATTATCAAAATTTGTCATATGTTTTTCGTGTGTTGTTCTTTGTACCCTCTCTGGTAACTGTCCCCCAGCATCACATGTTACTACCTTTTTGGTTTGGCGGGAAAACAAATCGTCTCTTTGAGGCTTGCAGTTGTGAGTTGATTGATGTGACAGAGAGTTATGGCATGCGCCTGCCGTTGGGATGTGTTGAGCAATTAGGGCTGATTTGATGGCCGAGAAACTAAATGGGCCTCGTGTTTGAGTTTATCTGGACGAGATTCTAAAGGATTATTTTGGGAAGGTGAAGATATTGATAATCATCATTTGGAAACTGATAAGATTTGAAGTTATATTTGGCAACTGAAAAGATCTCGTAGTGGCTATATATCTCGGCTCTCCATGTAATCTCCTCTCACTATTCACTTACCTCTTCCTCGTCTGCTATCACCCTCTCTTGTCTTCCCAAATCTCCTACCTCTCAAAGATGGCCTCTCACTCCAACCTCTCTGCCACCGCCGCCGAAGACCTCAAAACCCTCCTAACCAAACTCTCGACAATGGGAACTGACCCAGCCCTCCTAGCCGCCAACACTCAGTCCCTGCCCTCCTCCTCAAACACACCATCGTCTCCTCAAGAAGCCACCAAAGTCACCCCTCCCCCATCACCAACACTTGACAAACTCATCATGGTCCCATACACAGCCCCACCTTCTCCTACCCCTCAACCCACTCCTCAAAACCCTAACCCTAAACCATCCCCGGCCGCTCCAACCGCCGTCTCCTCAAATGAAAGAGATGAGGTACAATCCTCTCCCACCTATCCTACCCAGATTGAAAGGAGACTGAGGAATTTATGGGAGAAGCCACCACGGCCACACCATCAGAGGAGCATGTTGCGCTCAAGCAGAAAATTCAAGGGGTTGTCCACAGTTTAGCCAAGGAACTGTCTGAGGATGCTGAGGTGAATGTCCCCCCTAAGGTCTCTAAGTCCTCTGGAAGGGTCAAGATGGGCTGCTCCAAAAAGCGAAAAACTCGCGCTCAGAGGCAAGCAACCAAGGCAATCTCTCTCAGCTCTGATGAGGAGTCGGAATCCCTCTCTGGGCTCAAAGCCAAAAAGACTAAGGTCTCCACAGCTCTAGTACGCCAAAGCCAAAGGCGTCAGCTTGCCAAGTCCAAGGCAAAAGAGGCGGCTGACGATGTCAAGGACGTAGGTCACAAGTCCGTGGTTAAGGAGCTGCTGGTTGACCCTGAGTTCCTCAAGGAGAATGCATTAGAGGAGGTATGTCTGGTGTTGAGTGCCCATAAATGGGGTCATCTGTTTGTCCAGGAAGAAGAGGTTGATGAAGCTTTGTTGAGGGAGTTTTATTCTACTTTCGTTATTGAGGTCAGACCCCATGCTGTTCTGGGGAGTTACAAGATAGGAGAAACTGTCCACATGTTCTCAAGTATTGAGTTGGGTGTTGCTCTGGGGGTCCCTCATGAAGGCTACGAGGGGTACCCTAAAGGCCGTTGGCCTAAGGACTTTCCCTACAAAGAGGCAGTTCGTGCTGTGGCAGGTGTTCTGGATCCACCAGAGTCTGGGGGCTTTGATAGTTCAGAGATATCAGCGATAAACAAGGTGCTATTCCACTATCTCATCTGTAATGTTACCCCAAGGGGACAGAAGCGCAATAAATTGCTTATTCTGGATGTGGTCCTTCTTTCCCTGCTACTGAAGAAGGAGCCAATTTGTCTCCTAAGGGTAATGATGCAGCATATGGCACACGCCAGGAACACAAACCTGCATGTTCTTCCGTTCCCTAGAGTTGTCAAGAAAATTCTGGAGTATCACAAAGTGTACAACTCTTCAGCGGAATCGAGCGTCTTTTCCCGTCCCTTAGACATCAGTAATCTGCACAAGATGCAGTTTGTTCTTCCAGAAGGAGAAGGGTGGGTTAAAGTGGGAAGTGTGCATGTCGTCTCTGAAGTGCATGAGGACTCTGAGGAAGCTATCTCTGAGGGGGAACAGAAGGAAAAATCTGATCTGGGGAAGGAACTGAAGAGTCTGTGACGGGCAGTGACCAATCTGGCTGAACAGTAAAGGCTTCTCATGGCGGACGTGCGCGCGCTGATTACTCTCCACTCATCGGCTCCATCGGCCGGTCCCAGTGGTGTCTGAATCGCTTTCCCGCCTTCCTACCCCTCTCTTGTTCCCTAGCACATCTATTTCCTCTTAGCTTGGATTTTCTTTGTTTCTGACTTGTGTGTTTGCCCTGAGGGGCATGTCGATCATGTTTGGTTATTTTGCATATTTTGTTTGTGTTTGCACAGTGTTTAAGTTGGTTGTTTTACTTTCATGAACAAGGGGTTGTTTTGCTTATCTTGATGTGCTCATTTTCCTTTCGCTCTTTACTTATGTTTTTGATGATGCCAAAAGGGGGAAAATGACTGGTAGCTTTAGTTAAGGGGGAACAAAACATGGTTTCATATGTTGCTAGACTAAGGGGGGTCTATTATGCCTAAGTGTGGGACTTTCTCTCTACAACTGTCTTTATCTCATATGTGTATGTTTTATTGTCAAGGATGTTTGTCACCATCAAAAAGGGGGAATTTGTTGAATTCCTTAGGTTTTGATGGTAACAAACATTCAACTAATCTGGTAACTAAGTGTTTCAGGAACAAAACAGTTGTCACAGGGAACCATTGCAGCGAAGGATTGCAGAGGGAACAAAGCTTTCTCTACATGCTTTGTTACCTCTCAAGGTACATCAACGACGAACATCAATCAAGCTGCGAATGGATTGGAAGATATTCAGCGTGAAGATTATGGAAATTATCTTGGAAGATCACGCGGTCAAGAGAGACGCGGTCAAGAGAGAAGGATTTCGGCTGGAAGGATCTCGCCGAAGAGAAGATGCGGAGAGAGAAATCCGAATGTATTATCTTAGGAAATATTTCCTAAGATAATATATTTGGAGAGAGAAGAATTATATCTTATTGCCGATTATATTATTTTAGGAATTCCTTCCTTAGATAATATAGACGGTTAGGATATTATTCTTCCAACCAATTCATATCTTCTTGTTACCTAGTTTAGAAAGATTTGTATCTTGTTACGATTGAGTTTTAGACGAGTTGTATTTATAGGAGTGTGGATTCATTTTCTATGTACGAACTCGGAGCATTAAACTGAGAAGAGAAAGGAGAGTGAAATGTGTGTGAGTCTTAGAAGGTTGAGTTCGTATTCACCGTTGTAGAAGAGAGTTTCAAATCTAGGTGGAAAGTCTAGGGTTTGGAGTCTAGGCTACAAGTGTAATCGAACAAGAAATCAATAAGACGAGTAGACGCTTCAAAATCTTCTCAAGCGAGAAGCTTGAAGGTAGTGGTTTTTCCTTGATTAGTTATTTGACTGATTGGGGTTTTCACTATACATCGTGAGTTCGTTCCTTATCTTTCTTGCTATATTATTCTGCTGCACCTTCTGTGAGAACAAAGCTTTTGTTCCCTCAGACGTAACTCTAACGATCCAACAAAGCACCAGAGTCGACAATCCAAGAACTATCATCGGATCCAATGTTTAGAAGATTACCTCCTCCAACGAGATATAAATCCTCACCTTCACCTGCCACGGCAGTGGTGGTCTTGTCATCCCGCCTCTTCGTCGGGTTGAATTGGTCCGGCTTGACGTTACCTGCCTTCTGATCTTTCTTGAGAAACCGACAATTTGATTTCTTGTGACTCGCCTTGCCACAATAATAACAGGTAACCCTCGGGCGTGACTTGGATCGTCCTCGAGATTGATCTCGGCCTCGGTTTTTAGTGCACCCACGTGTCTCTTCTCTACCCCGGTTATCAACGACATTTGCCTCTGAGTGGGTATTCTTGCCTCGTTCCTTCCTCCTGGCTTCTTCGTTTAGAAGGCTATCATTGACGGTATCCATGGTAAGCTTTCCCTCTGGTGCCGAGTTGCTGAGAGTGACGACCAACGTGTCCTAACTCTCCGGCAGGGAGCTAAATAGTAGAAGGGCTTGCATCTCATCTTCGACCTTCATGTCGGTCTTAATTAGCTGATTTACGAGCCCCTTGAAATCGTTCAAGTGCTCCATCATGATCTGGCCATCCTTATACTCCAACTTTACCAGCCGTCGAACAAGGAGGGCTTTGTTACGAGGCGTTTTCTTTTGAATCATGGACTCGAGTTTCGTCCATAATTCAAAGACATTTGTATAAGTAGAGACGTGTTCAAAGAGAGTTTTGTCGATATACTTGTAACACCCCCAGGCCAGTGGTGCTACAGTGCCATAATCCAAAGGATTATAAGGCGGGTAAAAAAAAATTTGCAAAACATAACCCATATATATATAAAGCAACACAGCGAAAACTTGTAAAACCTGTTCAGAGTTTGAAACCATAATCAAACTTAACACACAGAAAGTACTACAATAATTTACAACCAAAAGCCAACAACCCAAAAACCAAAAGCCAAAAAGCCAATACAACAAGTTCGACCACCTCAAGGTCCAAACTAAAAGAGTAGAGTTCTCGACTCCAAAACCGACGATGATCAGGATCCTCCTTGCTGGCACTGAACCTGAAAAGCCTGATTGACTGAGGGACCCGATACCCCAGCCAACCACGGCACGTAAACCGCAGTTGGTCAGTCTCGTGAAAGACTATGGCAAGATTAGCCCAGCCAAAACAGTTGAAATCCAAAGACTTAATACAACAATCAAATAATACCAACAACATGTCAATCAACATTTATATATAACATTTATATATAATATATACCATGTCATACCGACCAATCAATATAAATCACACGTCAAAACACAAGCATACCCTATCACATAATCATCCATTACTCATTCTTATCCAATTCTACACGATACTAACCTCTTTCAATCTAACCTCAAACTCATCTCAAGCATAAACGAAAAGAACGGTCCAATCCAACTTCCTCTCCATTATTAATACCTCAAGCACAACTCTATGCACATACACATATCTTACTACTGACTTACAACCAAGACTAATCAATTATACTGAACTCCCTACTGCACTAACACATCCAATTAACCTTCACATCAACAAACACATAAGCACAAGCAAGACAATCATCACCCTACATAACATGACAACAATAACGACCTAGGCCAGCCACCCTTCTGGTGCTGCCTATTCGTTAACATAGACTACAACTCAAACGCTCGAATTCAAACCATGTTGGCCCACACCCTCAAGATGGGAAACCAACATTCACACTCAATCCACACAACCGACCTTCATAATCCACTAGCTGCCACCAACAACCACACCAACAGAAATCCGAATCACAAAGAGCTAATATTGAACAACAAGTCAAACTAGCCAATAATCAATACCCAACATAAAACTAATAACCAAAACACACAATCCATATTCACCAACACAACCACTTAATCAGGTACTCAAGCAACCATTACACATAATTAACACATTATAACACCTCCGTCTCCACCACCACATCACCGGGTGAGACAATTCACAACACCTCCGTCTCCACCACCACATCACCGGGTGAGACAATTCACAACACCTCCGTCTCCACCACCACATCACCGGGTGAGACAATTCACAACACCTCCGTCTCCACCACCACATCACCGGGTGAGACAATTCACGGTACCTCCGTCTACACCACCATATCAACCTTCCGACCATCGGGGTTCATACCCACCGAGGCCCTCAACATATAAAGACTTTCACCATCAACCTTCCACCACCACACCGACACCAAACAAACACAACGACAATCAAACATCACGTAATCACACATCATCACACATCATCCCACCTTATCACATATCATCACATATCATCCCACATTATCACACACACATCAATCCAACACACCCACGATCCAACACACACACACACACTCACACAATCCAACGCACACACACGATCCAACACACACACACACAATCCAACACACACACACGATCCAACACACACACACACACACAATCCAACACACACACACGATCCAACACACACACACACACGATCCAACACACACACAATCCAACACACACACACACAATCAATCACATTTAGTCACAATCGACTACCACGTCAACATTTAATCAAACACGATACAAGACAAATACTATCACACGCATTTACCCATATTCAACCAAGCAACGGTAACTTAATTATGAAATAAACTGGGCATAAATCAATTTATAAAAATATAATAAGTTAGCAAGGATCCTCTTGCCTCAAGTCGAACCGCAACGACCCCAGAGGTCTCCAAACCACTCGAACGAACCTACGAAATCAATCCGAGCAAATCTCTGACATTATTTACTCATACTGAATCACAACCAATAAACCCCCAAATCAAACCCTAAAATCAAACCTTAATTAATTAGGCCAATCACACCCAAATCAACTCGATTCCAATTACTTCAAATTCATAACTCAATTTCCAAGTCAGCAACCACACCCAATACAACCAAACTCCCTGAAATTTCAAACTAAATTTGCCCAAAACTCAATTCAATCCGAGCACCCAAATCTGCCCAATTAACAACAATTACCAACTAATTCAACCCAAAAAAAATCAGATTCGGTAATACTATCCAGCACCAACACACACACACACACAGTACCTCGTCGGCGGTCGAACTCGTGACGTCGGAACTCAGCAGCGGTGGACGGCGACTTCAGCAGCAACAACTGCACATCAAACACCAGCAGAGGCAGCCACGAACTGCAACACAGAACATAGTGAACAACAGCTACAGAACGCAGCAGCTCGCGGCTCCTCGTCGGTGGCTCGCCTCCATCACCGGGAAGAGCTTCTCGTCGCCGGACTCACTGCAGCTACAGCGGACAGCAGCACTCGGCCTTCAGCAGCAGCGAATAGCTCCGAACACCGGACAACAGAGCAACACGAAGAGCAGCGGGGGACGACGCCGGTTGGACAGGGCTCGCCGGAGAAGAAGCTGGCTCGCACCGGAGAAAAGGTCGGTTCGTCGGGGAGGATGAAGCTGAGCACAGGGAAGGGAGACCACGTACAGTGAAGATCGAGAGAGGGAGATCCGAATTTAGGGAGTTAGGGATTTAATCCCCCAAATTCCCATTTTTCCCCCTTTTTAGTAAACCCCATAATTAATTTACCAAAATGCCATTATCAACTTATTTGGGGTATTTCAATACTTACGGATCATGACGACCGACTTCCGGTTTAAGAGTTCCCATTCTTTAGCGCTCTTTCCTTCGGGCTTGTCCTTGGTGGTGATGGGTTCATGCAAATCCTTGCAGTACAAGTGATCCTCCATCATCGACTTCCAGTATGAGTAGTTGTCCGCCGTAAGCTTGAATATGTCACCGTCGTAAGTGACGTTACCCTCCATCTTGAACCGCACGAGCTATCGAAGATCGTAAACGAGCCTTGCTCTAATACCACTTTGTTGGAAAAACTAGATTTTTCCCTCTCTGGTATGATTAAGATGGGAAATAGGACAACTAAAATTGCAAGTTAATATTTGTGTGCTCAAGTTAATATTTGTATGCTATTAAAGAGACTAGAACAAGACTACTTAATTTGTGGGTAAACTAAGAGAAGAATAGGGAACTCGCCTTAATTTATAACTCTCTTACTACACCTTTGGTTGCTTGGTTTTTTGGATGGTTAAAATTTCCAACACTCACCCCTATTTATACTAGGTGGATGTCGGTCACAATTTGGACAAGCACAACCGACTTTCACCAATTACAAAGTAGATTTTTACTTCACTAATTCTAGATTAGTCTATAAGCTTTCTTCAATTTGTTTCTAGAATTCTCCTATAGTTGGGCTTCTAATTTGGACCAAGATCAAACCCATTTCTTTGAGCTGAGGAGGGACCCAACAAGTCCGACGTGGTCGCTCGAAGCCTCTCCCAGATCTGCCACCACCATTGGCCATCTCGAGTCGCGGTGGAGGATATTAGCGCCTAGAGAGCATCACTTATCTTGATAAATCATCATACATAAATCCAAGAAGTAGCTTATATTTATTCTGCTTTATCTGTCTAAGATCTTGGAAGCTTAAACCTGGAACTATCTAATGAAACCAAGGATTTCAATCCTGCCTGTGGTGATGCTGCATATACTATGACCAAGTCTATGCCTCTGGATGGCTCGCAGACATCTGCGAGATCAGGAATGCTTGATTGGGAAGATAGCACAGGGGATACCACATCAAAACTTTCACCTCCACTATCAAGGTTGCTTGATGTGCTTGTTAATTTAGCTGAATTAGAACCTAGTGAAATGGCTAGAAGTTCCAAGTCATCTCATCCCAGGGGCAGAGGGCATGGAAGAACTCGTACATCATCAATTGATCTAAGTGGTGATCAAGTCCAGGAGACAAATAACACTAGAGTTAAAGACCTTGAAGCAGTACAAATGTTGCAGGATGTTTTCCTTAAAGCAGACAGCACACAGTTGCAGGAGGAAGTCTTGAATAGGATGTTTAAGATATTCTCAAGTCATACTGAAAACTATAAATTGTGTCAGCAATTGAGGACAGTATTCCTGAGCAAGAGCTTCTTTCACTTTGCTGTCTATTGCAGCAACCAATTACAGCTAACCTAAAGCATACAATTCTCTCTATCTTTGTGAAGCTGTTGTCTTTCGGTCAGCAGTCCAAAAGGGTACTGCGGGAAGTTGGTGTGCTGGAGGTATTTTCTAGGTTCAGATCAAGAAAATAGTGATGCAAACCAGCTAGAGAGTAGCTTCAAGAAACACTTGTACATCAGGGATGCCATTATCTCTTTACATAAACTCAGAAATTCTGGTTCAGGAAGGTTTCGTCTTTTCGAAGTAGACAGTACTGTCTCTATTTCTTGGGATTGCACTGTTTTGTTGTTGAAGAAAGCTGAAACCAACCAATTATCATTCCGATCAGCAAATGGTGTGGCCATTTTACTCCCTTTTCTGGTGTCTGATGTTCATCCTTCATCGTCAGGGTGTTCTGCGTACCTTGTCCTGTTTGATTATGGAGGAGGCACATCCTAAAGAATTAGGGGCACTACTTGAAGTTCTGAAGGGTTGGATAGCGACCAGTGCTACAGGATCTCAATATGCTCTAGATGATGATGCAAAGTGGGACATGTTTGGGACTAAATAGTTCAGCTCAGAGGGTATTTGGTGAAGCTACTGGGTTCTCTCTTCTACTTACCACACTTGATGGATTCAGGAGTGATGGAGAGAAGGGTAACCACTCTTCTTTAGGGGTCTACATGAACATGTTTACATACTTATTCAAGAGCTAATGCTTGCTCTTGAATTAGTGCTTCCACCTTTTTTGGCTTCAGAATCTGAGAAGTCATTAATTATGATTGGGAGTCTTCAGGCTTCGTTCTAACAGGTGTAGTCAGTCTTGACAGTGAACGCGTCTACAATGCTGGGACTATATTAGTTATTATACGTGCTCTGCTGTTCTTTACTCCTAAGGTACAGTCGGAAGTGCTGGATTTTCTTGACAAGCTTGCTCGTACTGGTGTTTTAATCAGTAAATTTTACAAAACTTGTGCTTAAAGTTGATGGTATAGGAGTTGGAACTTCAAAGGAAAAGCACAAGACTATGTTTGGGAATTTTGAGCATTAAGGATGTTGCTGCTGAAGTTGGAGGGACTGGATTAGTACTTGAAATTGTCCGATTTTTTTGTGATCGTGGAGTCTAGCTACGGGGGTGCTTGTATCAGTGACAACGTTGGGGGCACGTACTCAAATTGATAGCAGATTCGGTGACTGCAAGCAGCTCCAAAATTCAGCAAATCAGCGGGGCAGTGAGCAACTATAAAAATCGGCTGCAAACATTGACACCGCGAGGAGATGAAGACTTCCACAAACAAGGTTGGAATTGGATTGTGTGATGTGCAAGATGATGATTATGATGATGATGATGATGGAAGATGATGGATGATGATGAATGATGACGATGCTGATGAAGTGCATTAAGCGAATACAAGAAGAGGAAGAGATAGTGATGCCACTTCATCAATTGCAATTTGCAAAGGAAATCTTCCAACGACTCTATTTTTTTCCTTTGACAGAGTCTACTTTGAGTGGCTCGTTGGCGGCTCGAACGACGATCATATGGAGCGAGGTTGGTGCCCATGGTTCGTGGCGCTGCAAGGTTTCTCTGAAGATGGGTCGCGGCCGCTGGGATCCGGAGAAACGCTTCAAAGTGGCGTGGTTCCTCCGTTTTCTACGCATAACATAGGCAAGTTCGGAGGTGCTTCGATGTAGTTCGAAGATGGTTTGAGACGGTTCACGAGTCAGGTTTAACTAACTCGAGTATGAGGAATGCGATCGTGTGATCAGATCGTGGATTAAATGGCTCTAAAAGGGTATTTCTTGAGGTCAAACATGGCTTGGTAATAGTATATATAAGCAATGAAATCATCTGGGTAAGGGAGTGCCGATCTGCTACATTGGAATTTTCCAAATTGCAAAAGGAAGACGTGCGCACTGAGTCGACATATTTATTGGACTTTTAAGCCCAATCCACATTTCCGTTCAAGTTCAAACTAAATGGTAAATTCGACATCGAACGTATTTTACTCAAATAATTTTCCTTTAATATTATATAATTATGCGTATTTATGTAACATCGGTACAAACGCTGGAGCAAATCGCTAATTAAATATGGGGTTCATCGGTAAAGACGATCAATTCCTTAGAACGAGCATCTAAGCACTAACTATGAAAGACCGAGAATCGCAACGTTGAAATTAAAGTCCGGAGCAAATAAAGTTCTTATTAGATGATTTCACAACAACAATGGCCAACAAAAGAGATCCTGACAGGGGCACGAGCCGTCGTTAGTCTTCTTTATATTAGCTTTCGAGGCGCAGGGGCACAAGTTGCCCTCAGTCTTTATTTTATTAGCCTTCGGGGCACAGGGACACGAGCTACTATTAGTCTTCAATTTATTAGCCTTCGGGGCGCAGGGGCACGAGCTACCCTCAATCTTTATTTTATTTAATTTCCTAAACCATAGTTCTATCTATTCTCTATTCATTACTCTTCTTCAATTTCCAGCCACTAGAGATCTCTCTTGCTCTCCATCGTTTGTTACTGATTTAAGCGTCGGAGGTGAGTGGGCATGGTCGGTTAACTGGGGTCTCGGTTAACCGAGTTTTCGGTTAATGCTTTTATCATACCATTAATCATTATATACCGTTAAACCGGTTTACCATACATCGGTTAACCGTCGGTTTCGGTACGGTTAATCAGTTTACCAAATAACCATAACATAAAAAAAATTATACTTTAATGATTCAAGTCTTACTACTATTAGTTATTTTAACTTTTTTATGTCGCGACCTCTTGTAAAATGCATAAAAGAAAAATTGAGAACAATATCTTTCATCGAGCTTTTTTGTTTATCACCCAATATGTTTGACACAAAATAGAACAATAAAATACAAAAATCGAATATTGGACATATTTGTTCAATCGAGTGAACCTTTCAACACTTTTCTCACTTATTTGATTTATCTCTATTGGTTTGGATTTTAACGTCTTTATAAATAAAAACAAGATTAAAAGAAATGGATGATATATTACTTAGGCTAACAAATACATCCATTATCTGCCCATAAGCCGCAATAACTCACTTTATTTTGCTCTTATCCCGAAAAATGTAAAAACAAATATATCCATTATATTATATATGCTAATCAATCATATATTACTTACGCTAACAAATAAGTAAAAGAAATGAATGAATAACCAAGTCATTTGAATATGAAAAATGGTGATTGCATGCAAGAATATTCAAATTGAATGCAAAACATTTCATTTCCTTTTAGAATGTGTCTACAATAAGTAGGCCGATCTAGTTATCTTGTTATGATTCCAAAAATATATTTTTTATAATTTCGGTTAACCGAGACAAGAAAAACTTATAACCATTACCGTACCAAATAACCGAAAATTACTTCGGTCGGTTAACCGAAACCGAAAGTCGATTTTTCTTCGGTAAGGTTAACCAAAAAATTGGTCGAATTTTCGATTTTTTTATTCGGTTTTTCGTGCCCACCCCTAGGGGACAAGCCCCGCCTCTGGCTTTTTTCTATGTTCGCAGGGCACTGAAAAGGAGATCTAAAGGATCAACGTTCGTCAGAATTGTGGATTCTCATCGTCGTCATCAATAGTTTATTGTGGTACAAATCTATGCTACCACAATCAACAATTCTGTAACAAAAAAGCAAAGCTTAATATAATAATATCATATAAAATAATCGCAAATATATAAGATTAAATAATAATAATAATATTAAATATATCTGAAAATATTATTGAAAAATGAAATTCTCTAAATAATTGCATAACTTGTGATGCTCATTTGTAATGTTGAAATTCTAATCTTCTTTTTCATGATTCATATATATCTTGCTTTGAATGGCATTCACATTTTGAACGTGTAAACCTTCTAGTCTCATAAAGCATCAAGCTTAAGTTTAGGGGGTCAACAGATTAGATATTGTCATCTGATTGTCTCACTTTTCCCATTGCCAAACCTTTCTAATCAAAACCATCCATTTTGAAATGTTGAGCTTGTCATTCATATTTTCATTAATCAAACTTGATTAATTAGAACAATACATCTTAAATCTTCCTCTCCAAAGGTGAAATAGTTTGAGATGAAAGTATTCATAAATATTACAGCCCAATAACTTATCTCTCTTTTCTTTTGCTTGAAACTCTGAAAATGATAGCGTTATTTTGGGTTGAATGATTTAAGAATTTATCTATTGTAAAAAAATAGTGCACAGGGATCTGTTTTAGATAGGGGATTAATCTTCGCACCACTTACTTTTATTCCCCGTACCCCATTATAGGATATAATCATAGTATATAACTATAAGAAATAACCATAGTATATAACTATAGAATATAGCCATAATATATTACCAAATTGGACATAACTATAAGATATAATCATAGTATATAACTATAGGATATGACCATAGTATATAACTATAAAATATAATATATGATATAACCATAGTATATAACTATAGAATATAACCATAAGATATAATCAAATTGGATATAATTATAAGATATAATCATAGTATATAACTATATGATATAACCATAGAATATAACTATAGAATATAACCATAAGATATACTCATAGTATATAATTATAGGATATAACGATATGATATAACCAAATTGGATATAACTATAAGATATAACCATAGTATATAACTATAGGATATAACCAGAAGATATAATAAAGTTGGATATAACTATAAGATATAATCATAGTATATAACTATAGGATATAACCATAGTATATAACTATAGAATATAATATTGGATATAACCATAGTATATAACTATAGAATATAACCATAAGATATAACCAAATTGGATATAACTATAAGATATAATCATAATATATAACTATAGGATATAACCATAGTATATAACTATAGAATATAATATTGGATATAACCATAGTATATAACTATAGAATATAACGATAAGATATAACCAAATTGGATATAACTATAAGATATAATCATTGTATATAACTATAGGATATAACCTTTGTATATAACTATAGAATATAAATAGAAAAATTATGTTTGGTGTCCCTATGTTTTGGGCTATTTCGAATGGTGTCCCACTTTTAAAAACTTTCTTGTTGGTACCCTCGAGTTTTTGAATTTGTTTGGACCGTGACCCAAAAAACATATAACCTAACGTTTCGTTAGTTTTTGAACAAAAATAAGGAAAATAAACTTGTTTAAATAAGGAAAAATCAAAAGGTAAAAGTCACACTGTAAACATTGGTCATCAAGAAAGAGAACCAGGAAAGGGAAGACAACACACGAACATGTTTCAGTAAACATTGGTCATTAACAATTTTAACAATTTCAGATTGAATATTTTTTTTAGTTATCTAGAAAAAACATAGAGTTAGGCTCTCAGATAACACTTTGAGATGCCAACTAACAAATACATTAGAAAACAATAATGAGTAGAAAACAGATGACTCGTCAAATTTTCACTAAAAATCTATCTTGAAACTAAGTGAGAAATCACTATAGATTGGACATAAAAATAGGCAATGGCTAAATATACGCGAATTAATGTATATATGTACGCTATTTTGTACACTTAACATAGGCGCAAGATTTTGTGCGCTTAAGGTAAGCGTGTAAGGGTATTGTGGGCATTTTAAAAAGATAACTCACAGATGTTTCAAACGAGAAGTAAAACTACATGCTTAAATTATGCGCATAACCAAGCGCTTAAGTTAAGCGTGCAAGTGTAGTTGGGTCGGCCCATTTGGTCGGCGTTGCATTGATTTGATCATTAAAGCCATACACTTTACTTAAGCGCGCGGTTATGCGCGTAATTTACGCGTGTAAAAATAAAATATATGATATAACCATAGTATATAACTATATAATATAATATATGATATAACCATAGTATATAATTATAGAATATAACCATAAGATATAACCAAATTGAATATAACTATAAGATATAATCATAATATATAACTATAAGATATAACAATAGTATATAACTATATAATATAATATTGGATATAACCATAGTATATAACTATAGAATATAACCATAAGATATAACCAAATTGGATATAACTTTAAGATATAATCATTGTATATAACTATAGGATATATTCTTTGTATATAACTATAGAATATAAATAGGAAAATTTTGTTTGGTGTCCCTATGTTTTGGGATACTTCGGATGGTGTCCCACATTTAAATACTTTCTTGTTGGTACCCTCGAGTTTTTGAATTTGTTTGGACCGTGACCCAAAAAACATATAACCTAACGTTGCATTAGTTTTTGAACAAAAATAAGGAAAATAAACTTGTTTAAAAAAGGAAAAATCAAAAGGTAAAAGTCTCTCTGTAAACGTTGGTCATCAAGAAAGAGAACCAGGGAAGGGAAGGCAACACACGAACATGTTTCAGTAAACATTGGTCATTAACAATTTTAACAATTTCAGCTTGAATATTTTTTTTAGTTATCTAGAAAAAAGATAGAGTTTGGCTCTCAGATAACACTTTGAGATGCCAACTAAACAAATACATTAGAAAACAATAATGAGTAGAAAATAGATGACTCGTTAAATTTTCACTAAAAATCTATCTTGAAACTAAGTGAGAAATCACTCTAGATTGGACATAAAAATAGGCAATGGCTAAATATACGCGAATTAGCGTATATATGTATGCTATTTTGTACGCTTAACATAGGCACAAGATTTTGTGCGATTAAGGTAAGCGTGTAGGGGTATTGTGGGCATTTTAAAAAGACAACTCACAGATGTTTCAAACGAGTAGTAAAACTACACGCTTAAATTATGCGCATAACCAAGCGCTTAAGTTAAGCGTGCAAGTGTAGTTGGGCCGGCCCATTTGTCCGGCATTGCATTGATTTGGTCATTAAAGCCACACGCTTAACTTAAGCGCGCGGTTATGCGCGTAATTTACGCGTGTAAAAATATAATATATGATATAACCATAGTATATAACTATAGAATATAACCATAAGATATAACCAAATTGAATATAAATATAAGATATAATCATAATATATAACTATAGGATATAACAATAGTATATAACTATAGAATATAATATTGGATATAACCATAGTATATAACTATAGAATATAACCATAAGATATAACCAAATTGGATATAACTATAAGATATAATCATTGTATATAACTATAGGATTTAACCTTTGTATATAACTATAGAATATAAATAGGAAAATTCTGTTTAGTGTCCCTATGTTTTGGGCTATTTCGGATGGTGTCCCACGTTTAAAAACTTTCTTGTTGGTACCCTCGAGTTTTTGAATTTGTTTGGACCATGACCCAAAAAACATATAACCTAACGTTTCGTTAGTTTTTGAACAAAAATAAGGAAAATAAACTTGTTTAAAAAAAGAAAAAATCAAAAGGTAAAAGGTAAAAGTCCCTCTGTAAACATTGGTCATCAAGAAAGAGAACCAGGGAAGGGAAGGCAACACACGAACATGTTTCAGTAAACATTGGTCATTAACAATTTTAACAATTTCAGATTGAATTTTGTTTTTTAGTTATCTAGAAAAAATCTAGAGTTAGGCTCTCAGATAACACTTTGAGATGCCAACTAACAAATACATTAGAAAACAATAATGAGTAGAAAATAGATGACTCGTCAAATTTTCACTAAAAATCTATCTTGAAACTAAGTGAGAAATCACTCTAGATTGGACATAAAAATAGGCAATGGCTAAATATACGCGAATTAATGTATATATGTACGCTATTTTGTACGCTTAACATAGGCGCAAGATTTTGTGCGCTTAAGGTAAGCGTGTAGGGGGTATTGTGGACATTTTAAAAAGACAACTCACAGATGTTTCAAACGAGTAGTAAAACTACACGCTTAAATTTCGCGCATAACCAAGCGCTTAAGTTAAGCGTGCAAGTGTAGTTGGGTCGGCCCATTTGGTTGGCGTTGCGTTGATTTGGTCATTAAAGCCACACGCTTGACTTAAGCGCGCGGTTATGCGCGTAATTTACGCGTGTAAAAATATAATATATGATATAACCATAGTATATAACTATAAAATATAATACAGGATATAACCATAGTATATAAATATAGAATATAACCATAAGATATAACCAAATTGAATATAACTATAACATATAATCATAATATATAACTATAGGATATAACTATAGAATATAATATTGGATATAACCATAGTATATAACTATAGAATATAACCATAAGATATAACCAAATTGGATATAACTATAAGATATAATCATTGTATATAACTATAGGATATAACCTTTGTATATAACTATAGAATATAAATAGGAAAATTCAGTTTGGTGTCCCTATGTTTTGGGCTATTTCGGATGGTGTCCCACGTTTAAAAACTTTCTTGTTGGTACCCTTGAGTTTTTGAATTTGTTTGGACCGTGACCCAAAAACATATAACCTAGCGTTCCGTTAGTTTTTGAACAAAAATAAGGAAAATAAACTTGTTTAAAAAAGGAAAAATTGAAAGGTAAAAGTCCCTCTGTAAATGTTGGTCATCAAGAAAGAGAACCAGGGAAGAGAAGGCAACACACGAACATGTTTCAGTAAACATTGGTCATTAACAATTTTAACAATTTCAGATTGATTTTTTTTAGTTATCTAGAAAAAAGATAGAGTTAGGCTCTCAGATAACACTTTGAGATGCCAACTAAACAAATACATTAGAAAACAATAATGAGTAGAAAACAGATGACTCGTTAAATTTTCACTAAAAATCTATCTTGAAACTAAGTGAGAAATCACTCTAGATTGGACATAAAAATAGGCAATGGCTAAATATACGCGAATTAATGTATATATGTACGCTATTTTGTACGCTTAACATAGGCGCAAGATTTTGTGCGCTTAAGGTAAGCGTGTAGGGGGTATTGTGGACATTTTAAAAAGACAACTCACAGATGTTTCAAACGAGTAGTAAAACTACACGCTTAAATTTCGCGCATAACCAAGCGCTTAAGTTAAGCGTGCAAGTGTAGTTGGGTCGGCCCATTTGGTTGGCGTTGCGTTGATTTGGTCATTAAAGCCACACGCTTAACTTAAGCGCGCGGTTATGCGCGTAATTTACGCGTGTAAAAATATAATATATGATATAACCATAGTATATAACTATAAAATATAATACAGGATATAACCATAGTATATAACTATAGAATATAACCATAAGATATAACCAAATTGAATATAACTATAACATATAATCATAATATATAACTATAGGATATAACTATAGAATATAATATTGGATATAACCATAGTATATAACTATAGAATATAACCATAAGATATAACCAAATTGGATATAACTATAAGATATAATCATTGTATATAACTATAGGATATAACCTTTGTATATAACTATAGAATATAAATAGGAAAATTCATTTTGGTGTCCCTATGTTTTGGGCTATTTCGGATGGTGTCCCACGTTTAAAACCTTTCTTGTTGGTACCCTTGAGTTTTTGAATTTGTTTGGACCGTGACCCAAAAACATATAACCTAGCGTTCCGTTAGTTTTTGAACAAAAATAAGGAAAATAAACTTGTTTAAAAAAGGAAAAATCGAAAGGTAACAATCCCTCTGTAAATGTTGGTCATCAAGAAAGAGAATCAGGGAAGGGAAGGCAACACACGAACATGTTTCAGTAAACATTGGTCATTAACAATTTTAACAATTTCAGATTGATTTTTTTTTAGTTATCTAGAAAAAAGATAGAGTTAGGCTCTCAGATAACACTTTGAGATGCCAACTAAACAAATACATTAGAAAACAATAATGAGTAGAAAACAGATGACTCGTTAAATTTTCACTAAAAATCTATCTTGAAACTAAGTGAGAAATCACTCTAGATTGGACATAAAAATAGGCAATGGCTAAATATACGCGAATTAATGTATATATGTACGCTATTTTGTACACTTAAGGTAAGTGTGTAGGGATATTGTGGGCATTTTAAAAAGACAACTCACAGATGTTTCAAACGAGTAGTAAAACTACACGCTTAAATTATGCGCATAACCAAGCGCTTAAGCTAAGCGTGCAAGTGTAGTTGGGTCGGCCCATTTGTCCGGCGTTGCGTTGATTTGGTCATTAAAGCCACACGCTTAACTTAAGCGTGCCGTTATGCGCGTAATTTATGCGTGTACAAATATAATATATGATATAACCATAGTATATAACTATAGAATATAACCATAAGATATAACCAAATTGAATATAACTATAAGATATAATTGTAATATATAACTATAGGATATAACAATAGTATATAACTATAGAATATAATATTGGATATAACCATAGTATATAACTATAGAATATAACCATAAGATATAACCAAATTGGATATAAATATAAGATATAATCATTGTATATAACTATCGGATATAACCTTTGTATATAACTACAGAATATAAATAGGAAAATTATGTTTGGTGTCCCTATGTTTTGGGATATTTCGGATCGTGTCCCACGTTTAAAAACTTTCTTGTTGGCACCCTCGAGTTTTTGAATTTGTTTGGACCGTGACCCAAAAAATATATAACCTAACGTTCCGTTAGTTTTTGAACAAAAACTAACGGAAAATAAACTTGGTTAAAAAAGGAAAAATCAAAAGGTAAAAGTCCCTCTGTATACATTGGTCATCAAGAAAGAGAACCAGGGAAGGTAAGGCAACACACGAACATGTTTCAGTAAACATTGGTCATTAACAATTTTAACAATTTCAGATTGAATATTTTTTTTAGTTGTCTAGAAAAAAGATAGAGTTAGGCTCTCAGATAACACTTTGAGATTACAACTAAACAAATACATTAGAAAGCAATAATGAGTAGAAAACAGATGACTCGTCAAATTTTCACTAAAAATCTATCTTGAAACGAAGTGAGAAATCACTCTAGATTGGACATAAAAATAGGCAATGGCTAAATATACCCGAATTAATGTATATATGTACGTTATTTTGTACGCTTAACATAGGTGCAATATTTTTTGCGCTTAAGGTAAGCGTGTAGGGGTATTATGGGTATTTTAAAAAGACAGCTCACAGATGTTTCAAACGAGTAGTAAAACTACACACTTAAATTACACGCATAACCAATCGCTTAAGTTAAGCGTGCAAGTGTAATTGGGCAGGCCCATTTGGCCGGCGTTGCTTTGATTTGGTCATTAAAGCCACACGCTTAACTTAAGCGCGCGGTTATGCGCGTAATTTACGCGTGTAAAAATATAATATATGATATAACCATAGTATATAACTATAGAATATAACCATAAGATATAACCAAATTGAATATAACTATAAGATATAATCATAATATATAACTATAGGATATAACAATAGTATATAACTATAGAATATAATATTGGATATAACCATAGTATATAACTATAGAATATAACCATAAGATATAACCAAATTGGATATAACTATAAGATATAATCATTGTATATAACTATAGGATTTAACCTTTGTATATAACTATAGAATATAAATAGGAAAATTCTGTTTAGTGTCCCTATGTTTTGGGCTATTTCGGATGGTGTCCCACGTTTAAAAACTTTCTTGTTGGTACCCTCGAGTTTTTGAATTTGTTTGGACCATGACCCAAAAAACATATAACCTAACGTTTCGTTAGTTTTTGAACAAAAATAAGGAAAATAAACTTGTTTAAAAAAAGAAAAAATCAAAAGGTAAAAGGTAAAAGTCCCTCTGTAAACATTGGTCATCAAGAAAGAGAACCAGGGAAGGGAAGGCAACACACGAACATGTTTCAGTAAACATTGGTCATTAACAATTTTAACAATTTCAGATTGAATTTTGTTTTTTAGTTATCTAGAAAAAATCTAGAGTTAGGCTCTCAGATAACACTTTGAGATGCCAACTAACAAATACATTAGAAAACAATAATGAGTAGAAAATAGATGACTCGTCAAATTTTCACTAAAAATCTATCTTGAAACTAAGTGAGAAATCACTCTAGATTGGACATAAAAATAGGCAATGGCTAAATATACGCGAATTAATGTATATATGTACGCTATTTTGTACGCTTAACATAGGCGCAAGATTTTGTGCGCTTAAGGTAAGCGTGTAGGGGGTATTGTGGACATTTTAAAAAGACAACTCACAGATGTTTCAAACGAGTAGTAAAACTACACGCTTAAATTTCGCGCATAACCAAGCGCTTAAGTTAAGCGTGCAAGTGTAGTTGGGTCGGCCCATTTGGTTGGCGTTGCGTTGATTTGGTCATTAAAGCCACACGCTTGACTTAAGCGCGCGGTTATGCGCGTAATTTACGCGTGTAAAAATATAATATATGATATAACCATAGTATATAACTATAAAATATAATACAGGATATAACCATAGTATATAAATATAGAATATAACCATAAGATATAACCAAATTGAATATAACTATAACATATAATCATAATATATAACTATAGGATATAACTATAGAATATAATATTGGATATAACCATAGTATATAACTATAGAATATAACCATAAGATATAACCAAATTGGATATAACTATAAGATATAATCATTGTATATAACTATAGGATATAACCTTTGTATATAACTATAGAATATAAATAGGAAAATTCAGTTTGGTGTCCCTATGTTTTGGGCTATTTCGGATGGTGTCCCACGTTTAAAAACTTTCTTGTTGGTACCCTTGAGTTTTTGAATTTGTTTGGACCGTGACCCAAAAACATATAACCTAGCGTTCCGTTAGTTTTTGAACAAAAATAAGGAAAATAAACTTGTTTAAAAAAGGAAAAATCAAAAGGTAAAAGTCCCTCTGTAAATGTTGGTCATCAAGAAAGAGAACCAGGGAAGGGAAGGCAACACACGAATATGTTTCAGTAAACATTGGTCATTAATAATTTTAACAATTTCAGATTGATTTTTTTTAGTTATCTAGAAAAAAGATAGAGTTAGGCTCTCAGATAACACTTTGAGATGCCAACTAAACAAATACATTAGAAAACAATAATGAGTAGAAAACAGATGACTCGTTAAATTTTCACTAAAAATCTATCTTGAAACTAAGTGAGAAATCACTCTAGATTGGACATAAAAATAGGCAATGGCTAAATATACGCGAATTAATGTATATATGTACGCTATTTTGTACGCTTAACATAGGCGCAAGATTTTGTGCGCTTAAGGTAAGCGTGTAGGGGGTATTGTGGACATTTTAAAAAGACAACTCACAGATGTTTCAAACGAGTAGTAAAACTACACGCTTAAATTTCGCGCATAACCAAGCGCTTAAGTTAAGCGTGCAAGTGTAGTTGGGTCGGCCCATTTGGTTGGCGTTGCGTTGATTTGGTCATTAAAGCCACACGCTTAACTTAAGCGCGCGGTTATGCGCGTAATTTACGCGTGTAAAAATATAATATATGATATAACCATAGTATATAACTATAAAATATAATATACAGGATATAACCATAGTATATAACTATAGAATATAACCATAAGATATAACCAAATTGAATATAACTATAACATATAATCATAATATATAACTATAGGATATAACTATAGAATATAATATTGGATATAACCATAGTATATAACTATAGAATATAACCATAAGATATAACCAAATTGGATATAACTATAAGATATAATCATTGTATATAACTATAGAATATAAATAGGAAAATTCATTTTGGTGTCCCTATGTTTTGGGCTATTTCGGATGGTGTCCCACGTTTAAAACCTTTCTTGTTGGTACCCTTGAGTTTTTGAATTTGTTTGGACCGTGACCCAAAAACATATAACCTAGCGTTCCGTTAGTTTTTGAACAAAAATAAGGAAAATAAACTTGTTTAAAAAAGGAAAAATCGAAAGGTAACAGTCCCTTTGTAAATGTTGGTCATCAAGAAAGAGAATCAGGGAAGGGAAGGCAACACACGAACATGTTTCAGTAAACATTGGTCATTAACAATTTTAACAATTTCAGATTGATTTTTTTTTAGTTATCTAGAAAAAAGATAGAGTTAGGCTCTCAGATAACACTTTGAGATGCCAACTAAACAAATACATTAGAAAACAATAATGAGTAGAAAACAGATGACTCGTGAAATTTTCACTAAAAATCTATCTTGAAACTAAGTGAGAAATCACTCTAGATTGGACATAAAAATAGGCAATGGCTAAATATACGCGAATTAATGTATATATGTACGCTATTTTGTACGCTTAACATAGGCGCAAGATTTTGTGCGCTTAAGGTAAGCGTGTAGGGGGTATTGTGGACATTTTAAAAAGACAACTCACAGATGTTTCAAACGAGTAGTAAAACTACACGCTTAAATTTCGCGCATAACCAAGCGCTTAAGTTAAGCGTGCAAGTGTAGTTGGGTCGGCCCATTTGGTTGGCGTTGCGTTGATTTGGTCATTAAAGCCACACGCTTGACTTAAGCGCGCGGTTATGCGCGTAATTTACGCGTGTAAAAATATAATATATGATATAACCATAGTATATAACTATAAAATATAATACAGGATATAACCATAGTATATAAATATAGAATATAACCATAAGATATAACCAAATTGAATATAACTATAACATATAATCATAATATATAACTATAGGATATAACTATAGAATATAATATTGGATATAACCATAGTATATAACTATAGAATATAACCATAAGATATAACCAAATTGGATATAACTATAAGATATAATCATTGTATATAACTATAGGATATAACCTTTGTATATAACTATAGAATATAAATAGGAAAATTCAGTTTGGTGTCCCTATGTTTTGGGCTATTTCGGATGGTGTCCCACGTTTAAAAACTTTCTTGTTGGTACCCTTGAGTTTTTGAATTTGTTTGGACCGTGACCCAAAAACATATAACCTAGCGTTCCGTTAGTTTTTGAACAAAAATAAGGAAAATAAACTTGTTTAAAAAAGGAAAAATTGAAAGGTAAAAGTCCCTCTGTAAATGTTGGTCATCAAGAAAGAGAACCAGGGAAGAGAAGGCAACACACGAACATGTTTCAGTAAACATTGGTCATTAACAATTTTAACAATTTCAGATTGATTTTTTTTAGTTATCTAGAAAAAAGATAGAGTTAGGCTCTCAGATAACACTTTGAGATGCCAACTAAACAAATACATTAGAAAACAATAATGAGTAGAAAACAGATGACTCGTTAAATTTTCACTAAAAATCTATCTTGAAACTAAGTGAGAAATCACTCTAGATTGGACATAAAAATAGGCAATGGCTAAATATACGCGAATTAATGTATATATGTACGCTATTTTGTACGCTTAACATAGGCGCAAGATTTTGTGCGCTTAAGGTAAGCGTGTAGGGGGTATTGTGGACATTTTAAAAAGACAACTCACAGATGTTTCAAACGAGTAGTAAAACTACACGCTTAAATTTCGCGCATAACCAAGCGCTTAAGTTAAGCGTGCAAGTGTAGTTGGGTCGGCCCATTTGGTTGGCGTTGCGTTGATTTGGTCATTAAAGCCACACGCTTAACTTAAGCGCGCGGTTATGCGCGTAATTTACGCGTGTAAAATATAATATATGATATAACCATAGTATATAACTATAAAATATAATACATGATATAACCATAGTATATAACTATAGAATATAACCATAAGATATAACCAAATTGAATATAACTATAACATATAATCATAATATATAACTATAGGATATAACTATAGAATATAATATTGGATATAACCATAGTATATAACTATAGAATATAACCATAAGATATAACCAAATTGGATATAACTATAAGATATAATCATTGTATATAACTATAGGATATAACCTTTGTATATAACTATAGAATATAAATAGGAAAATTCATTTTGGTGTCCCTATGTTTTGGGCTATTTCGGATGGTGTCCCACGTTTAAAACCTTTCTTGTTGGTACCCTTGAGTTTTTGAATTTGTTTGGACCGTGACCCAAAAACATATAACCTAGCGTTCCGTTAGTTTTTGAACAAAAATAAGGAAAATAAACTTGTTTAAAAAAGGAAAAATCGAAAGGTAACAGTCCCTCTGTAAATGTTGGTCATCAAGAAAGAGAATCAGGGAAGGGAAGGCAACACACGAACATGTTTCAGTAAACATTGGTCATTAACAATTTTAACAATTTCAGATTGATTTTTTTTAGTTATCTAGAAAAAAGATAGAGTTAGGCTCTCAGATAACACTTTGAGATGCCAACTAAACAAATACATTAGAAAACAATAATGAGTAGAAAACAGATGACTCGTTAAATTTTCACTAAAAATCTATCTTGAAACTAAGTGAGAAATCACTCTAGATTGGACATAAAAATAGGCAATGGCTAAATATACGCGAATTAATGTATATATGTACGCTATTTTGTACACTTAAGGTAAGTGTGTAGGGATATTGTGGGCATTTTAAAAAGACAACTCACAGATGTTTCAAACGAGTAGTAAAACTACACGCTTAAATTATGCGCATAACCAAGCGCTTAAGCTAAGCGTGCAAGTGTAGTTGGGTCGGCCCATTTGTCCGGCGTTGCGTTGATTTGGTCATTAAAGCCACACGCTTAACTTAAGCGTGCCGTTATGCGCGTAATTTATGCGTGTACAAATATAATATATGATATAACCATAGTATATAACTATAGAATATAACCATAAGATATAACCAAATTGAATATAACTATAAGATATAATTGTAATATATAACTATAGGATATAACAATAGTATATAACTATAGAATATAATATTGGATATAACCATAGTATATAACTATAGAATATAACCATAAGATATAACCAAATTGGATATAAATATAAGATATAATCATTGTATATAACTATCGGATATAACCTTTGTATATAACTACAGAATATAAATAGGAAAATTATGTTTGGTGTCCCTATGTTTTGGGATATTTCGGATCGTGTCCCACGTTTAAAAACTTTCTTGTTGGCACCCTCGAGTTTTTGAATTTGTTTGGACCGTGACCCAAAAATATATAACCTAACGTTCCGTTAGTTTTTGAACAAAAACTAACGGAAAATAAACTTGGTTAAAAAAGGAAAAATCAAAAGGTAAAAGTCCCTCTGTATACATTGGTCATCAAGAAAGAGAACCAGGGAAGGTAAGGCAACACACGAACATGTTTCAGTAAACATTGGTCATTAACAATTTTAACAATTTCAGATTGAATATTTTTTTTAGTTGTCTAGAAAAAAGATAGAGTTAGGCTCTCAGATAACACTTTGAGATTACAACTAAACAAATACATTAGAAAGCAATAATGAGTAGAAAACAGATGACTCGTCAAATTTTCACTAAAAATCTATCTTGAAACGAAGTGAGAAATCACTCTAGATTGGACATAAAAATAGGCAATGGCTAAATATACCCGAATTAATGTATATATGTACGTTATTTTGTACGCTTAACATAGGTGCAATATTTTTTGCGCTTAAGGTAAGCGTGTAGGGGTATTATGGGTATTTTAAAAAGACAGCTCACAGATGTTTCAAACGAGTAGTAAAACTACACACTTAAATTACACGCATAACCAATCGCTTAAGTTAAGCGTGCAAGTGTAATTGGGCAGGCCCATTTGGCCGGCGTTGCTTTGATTTGGTCATTAAAGCCACACGCTTAACTTAAGCGCGCGGTTATGCGCGTAATTTACGCGTGTAAAAATATAATATATGATATAACCATAGTATATAACTATAGAATATAACCATAAGATATAACCAAATTGAATATAACTATAAGATATAATCATAATATATAACTATAGGATATAACAATAGTATATAACTATAGAATATAATATTGGATATAACCATAGTATATAACTATAGAATATAACCATAAGATATAACCAAATTGGATATAACTATAAGATATAATCATTGTATATAACTATAGGATTTAACCTTTGTATATAACTATAGAATATAAATAGGAAAATTCTGTTTAGTGTCCCTATGTTTTGGGCTATTTCGGATGGTGTCCCACGTTTAAAAACTTTCTTGTTGGTACCCTCGAGTTTTTGAATTTGTTTGGACCATGACCCAAAAAACATATAACCTAACGTTTCGTTAGTTTTTGAACAAAAATAAGGAAAATAAACTTGTTTAAAAAAAGAAAAAATCAAAAGGTAAAAGGTAAAAGTCCCTCTGTAAACATTGGTCATCAAGAAAGAGAACCAGGGAAGGGAAGGCAACACACGAACATGTTTCAGTAAACATTGGTCATTAACAATTTTAACAATTTCAGATTGAATTTTGTTTTTTAGTTATCTAGAAAAAATCTAGAGTTAGGCTCTCAGATAACACTTTGAGATGCCAACTAACAAATACATTAGAAAACAATAATGAGTAGAAAATAGATGACTCGTCAAATTTTCACTAAAAATCTATCTTGAAACTAAGTGAGAAATCACTCTAGATTGGACATAAAAATAGGCAATGGCTAAATATACGCGAATTAATGTATATATGTACGCTATTTTGTACGCTTAACATAGGCGCAAGATTTTGTGCGCTTAAGGTAAGCGTGTAGGGGGTATTGTGGACATTTTAAAAAGACAACTCACAGATGTTTCAAACGAGTAGTAAAACTACACGCTTAAATTTCGCGCATAACCAAGCGCTTAAGTTAAGCGTGCAAGTGTAGTTGGGTCGGCCCATTTGGTTGGCGTTGCGTTGATTTGGTCATTAAAGCCACACGCTTGACTTAAGCGCGCGGTTATGCGCGTAATTTACGCGTGTAAAAATATAATATATGATATAACCATAGTATATAACTATAAAATATAATACAGGATATAACCATAGTATATAAATATAGAATATAACCATAAGATATAACCAAATTGAATATAACTATAACATATAATCATAATATATAACTATAGGATATAACTATAGAATATAATATTGGATATAACCATAGTATATAACTATAGAATATAACCATAAGATATAACCAAATTGGATATAACTATAAGATATAATCATTGTATATAACTATAGGATATAACCTTTGTATATAACTATAGAATATAAATAGGAAAATTCAGTTTGGTGTCCCTATGTTTTGGGCTATTTCGGATGGTGTCCCACGTTTAAAAACTTTCTTGTTGGTACCCTTGAGTTTTTGAATTTGTTTGGACCGTGACCCAAAAACATATAACCTAGCGTTCCGTTAGTTTTTGAACAAAAATAAGGAAAATAAACTTGTTTAAAAAAGGAAAAATCGAAAGGTAAAAGTCCCTCTGTAAATGTTGGTCATCAAGAAAGAGAACCAGGGAAGAGAAGGCAACACACGAACATGTTTCAGTAAACATTGGTCATTAACAATTTCAGATTGATTTTTTTTAGTTATCTAGAAAAAAGATAGAGTTAGGCTCTCAGATAACACTTTGAGATGCCAACTAAACAAATACATTAGAAAACAATAATGAGTAGAAAACAGATGACTCGTTAAATTTTCACTAAAAATCTATCTTGAAACTAAGTGAGAAATCACTCTAGATTGGACATAAAAATAGGCAATGGCTAAATATACGCGAATTAATGTATATATGTACGCTATTTTGTACGCTTAACATAGGCGCAAGATTTTGTGCGCTTAAGGTAAGCGTGTAGGGGGTATTGTGGACATTTTAAAAAGACAACTCACAGATGTTTCAAACGAGTAGTAAAACTACACGCTTAAATTTCGCGCATAACCAAGCGCTTAAGTTAAGCGTGCAAGTGTAGTTGGGTCGGCCCATTTGGTTGGCGTTGCGTTGATTTGGTCATTAAAGCCACACGCTTAACTTAAGCGCGCGGTTATGCGCGTAATTTACGCGTGTAAAAATATAATATATGATATAACCATAGTATATAACTATAAAATATAATACAAGATATAACCATAGTATATAACTATAGAATATAACCATAAGATATAACCAAATTGAATATAACTATAACATATAATCATAATATATAACTATAGGATATAACTATAGAATATAATATTGGATATAACCATAGTATATAACTATAGAATATAACCATAAGATATAACCAAATTGGATATAACTATAAGATATAATCATTGTATATAACTATAGGATATAACCTTTGTATATAACTATAGAATATAAATAGGAAAATTCATTTTGGTGTCCCTATGTTTTGGGCTATTTCGGATGGTGTCCCACGTTTAAAACCTTTCTTGTGGGTACCCTTGAGTTTTTGAATTTGTTTGGACCGTGACCCAAAAACATATAACCTAGCGTTCCGTTAGTTTTTGAACAAAAATAAGGAAAATAAACTTGTTTAAAAAAGGAAAAATCGAAAGGTAACAGTCCCTCTGTAAATGTTGGTCATCAAGAAAGAGAATCAGGGAAGGGAAGGCAACACACGAACATGTTTCAGTAAACATTGGTCATTAACAATTTTAACAATTTCAAATTGATTTTTTTTTAGTTATCTAGAAAAAAGATAGAGTTAGGCTCTCAGATAACACTTTGAGATGCCAACTAAACAAATACATTAGAAAACAATAATGAGTAGAAAACAGATGACTCGTTAAATTTTCACTAAAAATCTATCTTGAAACTAAGTGAGAAATCACTCTAGATTGGACATAAAAATAGGCAATGGCTAAATATACGCGAATTAATGTATATATGTACGCTATTTTGTACACTTAAGGTAAGTGTGTAGGGATATTGTGGGCATTTTAAAAAGACAACTCACAGATGTTTCAAACGAATAGTAAAACTACACGCTTAAATTATGCGCATAACCAAGCGCTTAAGCTAAGCGTGCAAGTGTAGTTGGGCCGGCCCATTTGTCCGGCGTTGCGTTGATTTGGTCATTAAAGCCACACGCTTAACTTAAGCGCGCCGTTATGCGCGTAATTTATGCGTGTACAAATATAATATATGATATAACCATAGTATATAACTATAGAATATAACCATAAGATATAACCAAATTGAATATAACTATAAGATATAATTGTAATATATAACTATAGGATATAACAATAGTATATAACTATAGAATATAATATTGGATATAACCATAGTATATAACTATAGAATATAACCATAAGATATAACCAAATTAGATATAAATATAAGATATAATCATTGTATATAACTATCGGATATAACCTTTGTATATAACTACAGAATATAAATAGGAAAATTATGTTTGGTGTCCCTATGTTTTGGGATATTTCGGATGGTGTCCCACGTTTAAAAACTTTCTTGTTGGCACCCTCGAGTTTTTGAATTTGTTTGGACCGTGACCCAAAAAATATATAACCTAACGTTCCGTTAGTTTTTGAACAAAAACTAACGGAAAATAAACTTGGTTAAAAAAGGAAAAATCAAAAGGTAAAAGTCCCTCTGTATACATTGGTCATCAAGAAAGAGAACCAGGGAAGGGAAGGCAACACACGAACATGTTTCAGTAAACATTGGTCATTAACAATTTTAACAATTTCAGATTGAATATTTTTTTTAGTTGTCTAGAAAAAAGATAGAGTTAGGCTCTCAGATAACACTTTGAGATTACAACTAAACAAATACATTAGAAAGCAATAATGAGTAGAAAACAGATGACTCGTCAAATTTTCACTAAAAATCTATCTTGAAACGAAGTGAGAAATCACTCTAGATTGGACATAAAAATAGGCAATGGCTAAATATACCCGAATTAATGTATATATGTACGTTATTTTGTACGCTTAACATAGGTGCAATATTTTTTGCACTTAAGGTAAGCGTATAAGGGTATTGTGGGTATTTTAAAAAGACAGCTCACAGATGTTTCAAACGAGTAGTAAAACTACACACTTAAATTACACGCATAACCAATCGCTTAAGTTAAGCGTGCAAGTGTAATTGGGCAGGCCCATTTTGCCTGCGTTGCTTTGATTTGGTCATTAAAGCCACATGCTTAACTTAAGCGCGCGGTTATGCGCGTAATTTACTCGTGTAAAAATATAGCCGTTGGAAAGTTCTGTTAGAATAATACCGTTGGTGCACTTAAGTTAAGCGTACCAAACGGTAACATTCTAACGGATCTATTTCTTCCTATTATAGTAGTCGAAGCTCTTGCCATTCCATATCCAAGAAACCGAAATTGTTCTTCTCCCAATTTTAAAGATGTATCATAGTTGTGAGGATAGTAGTGACGAAGAAAATGATTGGGTTCAAAGTGAAGAAGAAGAGGAGAAAGACGACAAATGGATGGAGTCGAATTTTTTCGTAGATGTGGAAGATGACGAATCGACTGGCGATTGGGACCCTAGCGGCATATTTGTGGTTAGTGTTAAACTAGTTTTGCTCTTTCCTTCATTGGTATTTTAATACGTAATTAGTATCGTAAATATCGCACTTATTTAGGTAGCCAATCTTTATCATGAATTTGTAGTTATATAATTGAAAATCATATGTAGTGTATCATAGTGATGTAGTTATGATGACTTGTAGTTAACATAAACCGCTACATTTATAGGGGATAGACTATACGTAGCATTTTATTACCGACCTAGTGTGGGATAGTAATGAATAATTGTACGAATGGGCGAAAGAAATAGGAAAGGAGCTTGTGATAGCTTTGGTGAAGCGTAACTCAAGTTCGTACCAAATTAGTATAGTGTGCGATAGGTTTGGGCCTTGGAGATCGGGGAGGCCGAAGGTGAACGAAGATAATTTAGAGTTGCCGGTTTTTAAAATCCGAAAGTCGAGATCCAAAAAGTGTGGGTGTAAGTTTGAGATAATGGATGTTCGCATGAAGAAAGAGGCATGGACGGTTGGTGAAAAGTGGGTCTTGGGTGTGATTGAAGGCCGGCACAACCATAAGCTACGAACTAGCTTTAAAGGCCATGCATTCATGGGTCGAATGACCGAGGCAGAGCAGCTGTGCGCTAGGAGGTGGGGAGACGGTCGCAAGACGCCGAATCAAATAGTTTCGGAATTGAGGCAAAAATTCCCGGGAAATGTGACTTACAGGAAGCAAGTGACCAACTTCTTGCATAAGTTGCAGTACGAGGATCGGGGAGAGTAAACGGTTACGCAGTGTTCCCTAAGATTTATGGTTGAGCAGAAATACGTAGTTCATCCTTTGAGGGATGCGAAGACTGATGAGGTGGCAATCTTATTTTTTGCTAATCCGGAGTCGCTATGGTTGTTGAAGAAGTTCCCTTATGTGATAATCATTGGCGCGACATACAAGGCAAACAAGTAAGTCCTAAATTGTAATAATGTGTAGTTTATGACATAATTTGTTAAGGTATTTCATTTAAGAATGTGTTTGGTATTATGAAATATTTTCCATAGATATGGAATGCTATTTGTGGAGATTGTTGGTTTCACCAACACTCATAAGACGTTCAACATTGCTTATGCATTCACCCAGGCGGAAAGGATTTACCATTACACGTGGATAATGAAAAAAGTTCGGGCATTGTGTTTGGATTTGGGAGTGATGCCGACTGCAATAATGACAGATTGTGAAAAGGCCTTCATAACTGTTATCCATAGTGTTTTTGCACCGAAGTTCAACACCTCTTGTGCTGGGTGCATATAAAGCACAACATCGAGGCATGTGCCTCGTCCATCTTGAAGAAGAAGGAAAGCGTGGATGCCTTTGCAAACCAATGCTGGGCACATTTTTGCTCAACCAGTGAAGAAAGCTATGAAGAGAGGCTTGCCGTATTACGGACATCGTGGAAGAGAGGCCTTGTCGGATACGTGGAGGACACATGGCTTACTCCATACAAGACGAGCATAGTAAGGGCGTGGACGGATCATCATCTTTACTTCTTCACGAGGACTTCAAACAGGTATGACGTTCATAATATGTTTTTTTTACTCATAGTTGTTAATGTCGTACTAACGTCATGTGATTTGACAGGGTTGAGGGGATGCACAAGGTTTTGAAATATATTATTGGCTCTAGTAGAGGGGGCTTCAATAGAGTAATCGTGAGGATCCACCATGCTATCATCCTTCAAATAGATCAGATTAGGGGGAGCATGAACCTTTCACTTTCCAAACGACCAACGGATTTCGATGATGTATCGATGCCGCCAGTTGTACGAGCTACTTTTTCTAGGCTCTTCTACCAAGTGTCGGATAGGTGCTTTGATATGTTGTTTGGCTATTACGATATCTTGAAGAAGGGGGAGTTCTCAGAAGAATGCACCGACCATTGGGTGAAAGATTGCATTGGGTTGCCTTGCGTGCACACATTGCAAGAGCCATCGTTTCAAGAACACCTCTCATTCCGTTAGACGTTCACGAGTTCTAGAGGGACTTGGAATGGGAAGATACTCCAACAACAACTCCTGGCCCTTCTGTCTACGTTCGAATGGACATTACAGAGATTAGACTTCGTGAAATGTTTGCCAGGTTGGAGGTTGGGACATTGAAGAAAGGCACGGCATTCCTACTAGGTGAGTTGTACCACGACTTGGAGCATCCGAAAGAGAGTACTTTGTTGGAGCCGACAGGGATCAAGGCAAAAGGAAGGCCAAGTGGTGCTAGGAACAAGGATAAGGTGGATGAGAAGGTGGAGAAGAGGGATAAGTGCTTGTTTGAGCATAGACGAGATGAGCTCTGCGAGAATGAGAAGAAGGTGGGGCCGAAGACAAAGGCGGAGGGGAAGGCAAGTGCGAGCACTGGTAGAGGCACAGGTCGTCCTAAAAATCAAGCAAGTGCATCTAGTGCAGTGGTGATGGACTTTGACGACTTACAATCCTAACCCCTACCAGAAGAATCACAACCAGAAGATTTGCAGTGGCCTGAAGAACCTAGTCTTCCCATTGTTCATATGGGGGTGAACTTTGGGAATGACAATGTGGATGACTTTTGGATTCCGTACATCAAGAATGTTAGAGATGTACGCCCCGACGGACATTATGGATATTGGTCGATGGATTTATTGTTGGGAAGGCAAGAGAAGGAATATCCCAACATCCGACGCGAGATGGTAGCAGAGTTGCTTGACAACCGAGAGCTATACAAGCCGATACGTTGCCGTATTCGAGAAGGGTCCTAGGATGATCTTATCTTTTAAGTGAACCATTGCAGAAGCCCTTGCTCAGAAGTATACTGGCTTCACATGCCATTGATGGGTTTAGTGTTTGCCACACTATATCAGGTTGGTCTCGTCTTATTAACTTGGGAAGTTCCGACGTTTTGCTTACCGTTGAGGAATAGGACATCAAGCATAGGTCCTCCAGAAAAGATTTTCGTCATGGCACACGTAGGCAATCATGATCACTTCATACCAGTAAAGGTTTCTTCTAATAAAATATTTATGAAATTAGGTTACATTGTTTTCACTACTCAAATAGTTTGTGTGTGTATATGTAGGTGGTGCTTAAGAAAGGGTCGACAATACCGCACACTCCTGGTTCGTGGCGCAGAAACGCAGATCGAAACATTTTATGGTGGACAACAAAGTTTGAGCGGAATTTGAAGATGTATCGAGAGTACTGCATTGCAAATGGTCGGGTACCAGATCCTTTTATGTATGCGGGAGACGGATCCGTTCATGTAATTTCTTGATGATACAAGTATATAATGTGATATTTAGACGGCTTTGTAATTTCCAACTTTAAGTGTTGTGTCTTACATTACGTTGATGTTACAAGTATATAATGTAATATTTAGATGACTTTGTAATTTCCAACTTTAAGTGTTGTATTTTACATTACGTTGATGTTACGAGTATATAATGTGATATTTAGACGGCTTTGTAATTTCCAACTTGAAGTGTTGTGTTTTTACATTATGTATTGATTTTACGAGTATTTTCTACATTGGAAAAATAACACATCCCATCCACCAGGGCATCAATCAACTGTGCACATCTGATATCTGATAAATGAACCCATTATATCAGATATCAGATGTGCACAGTATGTGTTCAAATTCTACATGAAGAGTAAGTAAAGTTAGATCTGACACAAAATTTTGCTTAGGAGCTATGAGGGACTTATGAGGGAAGTCCTACAAACACAAGTCATGTATGTGAAACTGCACACATATCCTAAGCGTATGACTGCACGCTTAACTTAAGCGTGCAGTCATACGCTTAGGTTATGTGTGCAGTTTCACAGACAGGTAACGATCATTTTTCCAACCATTCTATTTCACCCTATAAATACAAACAATGTCATCAGAACCTTATGGACCCTTCTCTTATTGTGTTTTAATTCTCCAAAAGTTAGTATGGCCTCTTCGCCGAGTTCGAGTTCAACAACGGGAGAAAGATTTTGCTTTTGTAATTCAAAGGCGGTCATACACACTTGTGACCGACAGTGGCAGTACGGAAGAAAGTACTTGGGATGCCCTGATTTGGGTAGGTACGATGTCCACAAACCTGGTAATAAAGGGGGATGTGATTTCTTTGCGTGGTTCGATCCACCATACGACGAGAGGGCACACGAGGTCATTATGGGGTTGTGGAAGGAAAAAAAACAACTTCTAAAGCTGAATGAGGGTCTTTGTAGATATTGTTTAAGGGCGATATCAGATAAACATCGTAGGTGTTAGAAAGATAGAAGTAACCATTTGTTATGTTTTGTAGGGATCAAGCGGAATTAGCGAAAGAGGGACATCGAGAAGGTTAATGTATTTTTTCATTTAATTTCCAAGGTGAAATTTAAAATTTAAGATTAATGTAATTTTTCATTAAATTTGTAAGAAACCGGGAAGGTAACGAGGTTGTACTATTTCGCGCCATTATAGGCCCATTAAAGGCCCAATCCGCCAAAAATAGCAATAAATCGAGATAAAAAGCGAGTTTGTACTACTTCGCGCTATTATAGGCCCAATAGGCCCAAACTAACAATAAAGAGGAATTAAAAAACGAGTTTGTACTACTTTGCGCCATTATAGGCCCAATAGGCCAAATCCGCCAAAATAGCAATAAATCGAGATAAAATACGAGTTTGTACTACTTCGCGTCATTATAGGCCCAATAGGCCCAAACTAACATGTATTTAGTTCAAATACTTTATCGTATTGTACTAAGTTCATAAGTATACTAACATGTAAAAAATTCAATTACTTTCTCGTACTTTATATTAATTTGTCGAATTGTACTAAGTTCATATTACTTTATGGTATTACATAAGTAGACTAACATGTACTAAGTTCATATTACTTTCTGGTATTACATAAGTATACTAACATGTACTAAGTTCATATTACTTTCTGGTATTACATAAGTATATGGTAGGTTTTAGTCGTGTATACCTAACAAATAAACCTTAAAAACCTAACTAATGTAGTTTCGGTAAGTAAGGGTCGAACCCACAGAGAGCCAAGCTATTTCTCCTACTAGTAATCGTGTTTACCAATCAATTAAGGAACGTTTTTTTTTAATGATTCTAACACTACGAATTCAAATAAGCAAAACAAATCTACGAAAACAAAAGCTTTGAAACAAATGATGCGAAATAGCTCAGTTAAACAAATATCCACACTTCAACTTAATCGGTTGATCCTTGATAATGTAACACCCCCAAATTTAACCCCATTTGAAAGCGCTACTGCCGATGACCCCAGACGTAAACCCCGAAGTCACCCCAGGCTTTTCCGACGTCATAACTGACTTAAAACACAGTTATAATACTAAAATCATAACTTTTATTAAACCACATGGTCGCGGAATTACACTATTCCAAAAACGACCCAATAATCAGAAATACAACAACGAAAGTCTTTAACAAAATACAAAATAGCACAGCGGAAATCTTTAAAATACAACGACAAAACAACTTGTCAAAACAAAACACCGTCCATCCTCATAGTCGCTCTAGCCTTCTTAGATCTGCATGTGCCGAAATGGACGGACGACACCCCCATGACGTTACAGAAATATAAAAATACAAGAGTTAGTCTAATGAATAGACTAAGCAAGGGCTCAAAGCATAAACATTTACCAATGATTCACACAAATGCAACACAAGCAGTTCCACATATCACAAATCACAATCTTACGTCACATGATTACAGCATATCTCTTATATTAGCGTTGATTCTAGCAGAATATACAACCTAATATAATATCAGATTTTAATTATTTCAAATTAATTCATAACCACTTGCCTGGAAAGACGAGCTTTTCCTAGCTGCACTAGAGCCTAGCTGCACTACTCGCCAAAGTTCATTAATTAGGTGCTTTCAGGCACTTATCTGAATTAAATGACCACACACACACACATATCACGTTATAAACTTTTAACTGGACCTCACAGGATCCAAACCCCTAACTATCGCATTGGGTCTTAATTGCCCTTATAAAGAATGAACCTCACAAAGTCCAAACTTTTACTATCGCATTGGGTCTTAATCGCCCTTATAAAGAATGAACCTCTCGGAGTCCAAACTTTCACTATCGCATTGGGTCTTAATCGCCCTTATAAAGAATGAACCTCTCGGAGTCCAAACTTTCACTATCGCATTGGGTCTTAATCGCCCTTATAAAGAATGAACCTCACAAAGTCCAAACTTTTACTATCGCATGGGTTTTAATTACCCTAAACAGTTATAAAGAAACGCCCATGGAACACACCGGATCCAGGCGCTCCTACGAATACTCGTGCTAACTAACAGTTAAACACGCAAACACATCACACAGAGAACCATCATGGCTCAACATGAACAACTATCACCCTAGATTTAATAATCTAAGCCACACACAATAAATCATATCAAGGACCCTTACGGCCTTCACCTGCACAACAAATCTATCATATACTAGCGTCGGTTCTAGCAGAATATACAACCTAGTAATAATATCCGTTTTATTTCACATAACGTTGTCAAATCAATTTCCAACATAATTAACAATCATCCCAAATTATTTAGCAACAAAACTATTGATAAATAATCAAATATGGAATGATGAACAAGAGAGAACCGCCACTTGCCTTGGATCCGACAACTTCGAATCAAGCTGAGCAACGTCTAGTTCCGGGATCTAAAACTGGAGCAGATCTTGGATATTAAATCCCTAAGAAATGGCCCATAACAAGACCCTAAGTTAGATTCAATACACTTATATATGAATCTAAAAGAATACAAGAAGAAATCAAAGGAAACGAGCAAAGCCCAAAGCTAAACCACAAGACACACAACTCGGACGCAAATACCGCGATCGCGGTAAGTCGCGGCCAATCGCGGTGGTTCGACAGTGGCAAAGCTTCGACAGCTTCCATGGAGTTTTTCTTACCCCAAACCGATTTGTTTGCTTCGATTTGTCTATGGTTCGATCTCCCAACACCTCAAAGCTTCCAACAACACTCAAGAGCACCTTCTCAACTCAAGAGACACTCGAAATCTCCCACACATGAAGCTCACAAGCTCGGCTTTAATGGAGAAAAACAGAGGAGAAGAAGAAGGAAGAAGAAGAGAGCTTAAGCTTCGGTCTTCACCTCCTTTTATAGCCCAATCCGAGTCTCCACCAAGGGAACAAGTCAGGGACAAGGGGACAAGCCAAAGCCAAGTGGATCGAGCCACTTGCCTGCCCCAAAAACAGAGAAAAAACAAAGTGCTACAGTAACCGCCTTCGAGGAAGACGACACTGCTCAGCAAAAGGTCTTACCGCGAGCGCGGCCGGTCGCGGTGAATCGCGGTCAATCGCGGTGAGTCGCGATTTAAAGGTCGACTTCGTTAATTCTTATCCGAACTTGGTTTGGATTAAATTTCTTAACTCCGGGTTAAATATATTCGTACATCATCTAGCACAAACATCTCAAGCAATTACCTCGCACAATTACCGTGCACAAATATCTTATATAAATATCTTGCACAAATACTTTACATAATTATCCTGCATATATTTGTGACACTCCAGGCCAAGCTAACACAGCTACCAAGCCACCCACCCATCTTACATGATGCCGGTGCCGGTACTGGTGCCCGCCTGAGTCCACAATTATCCTACACGAATATCTTATATAAATATTTTACAACAATATCTTATATAATTATTTTGCAACAATATTTCATACGAGTAAAGCTCAAAAATACCCTTAAAAATTATGGGGTGTTACAGATAATCCTCAAATATCTATTGTAATTCACGTTCTACCGCAAAAACTACTATTCTGATTCCTCGTCTTTGTATGCTAATAGGACAACCAGATCCTAATAACACTAACTATCAAATAATCAAGAAACTATCAAGATTCAATTCAACAGTAGCAATAAGTTCCAGGAATAACGATAGATACATCTAACATAAAACAACCAGCCTTATATAGATGCAAACCAATTCTCTCTACATCAACCTAGCACATCCAGTTCTAGATAATTGCAGTTGCTACTCTAACCCAGACGTTTCAACTAGAAACAATCTAAATCTAGCATAAAAATAATACTAATGACCACTAGTTGATCAGACTAGTATAATCAGTATTAATAAAAGACAATGAATTCAAGAGAATCAATAACATTCATGCAATAGATCAAGAGTGAAAATCTTACAACCAAATTAAATCGAATACTTCAATTGCCTGACTAAGCACAAGTAACTTAGTTCTTCATAGTCTTCCAAAAAAAATAAACTCTCAATGAAAACTCAAACTGCCGTCTCACTAATGATATCAAAACCTAAAAACACTCCGTCCTCTTAACCAAAATAATATTCTTCTAATAAAAACAATAATCGAATTAATGAAATAAAATAAAATAAAGGAAACAAAATAAACAAGTGAAACAGCGCATGAAAGTCTTCCGAATTCCGCATGGCCGCGATCGCTGCTACTCAACTACGCCCACGGCTCTTCATAACTTGACTTGCCATCTCGATGCTTCCGCGACTGCAGCTCACCCGCGATCGCCGCCTTGTGTAATTCTTCAAATTGATCTCCCAGCGACTACTGCCTCATGGCCGCGCCCATAGCTCTCATGTACTGACGCTACAGTAGGTCCTAAACTCCTCTAAATCCAGCAATTAAACCACTAATCCTCCACAACTCCTTCATCCTAATTATCTCCTAAACCCACACCAGTAACACCTAATAATGTAGTAACAGCTCCTAGTTACGCACTATAAAGTAGAGCGTATCAGTATACTAACATGTACTAAGTTCATATTACATTCTGGAATTACATAAGTATACTAACATGTACTAAGTTCATATTACTTTCTGGTATTATATAAGTATACTAACATGTACTAAGTTCATATTACTTTCTCGTATTACATAAGTATACTAACATGTACTAAGTTCATATTACTTTCTCGTATTAAATAAGTATACTAACATGTACTAAGTTCATATTACTTTCTCGTATTACAAAAGTATACTAACATGTACTAAGTTCATATTACTTTCTGGTATTACATAAGTATACTAACATGTACTAAGTTCATATTACTTTCTCGTATTACATAAATATACTAACATGTACTAAGTTCATATTACTTTCTGGTATTACATAAGTATACTAACATGTACTAAGTTCATATTACTTTCTGGTATTACATAAGTATACTAACATGTACTAAGTTCATATTACTTTCTCGTATTACATAAGTATACTAACATGTACTAAGTTCATATTACTTTCTCGTATTACATAAGTATAATAACATGTACTAAGTTCATATTACTTTCTCGTATTACATAAGTATATTAACATGTACTAAGTTCATATTACTTTCTGGTATTATATAAGTATACTAACATGTACTAAGTTCATATTACTTTCTGGTATTATATAAGTATACTAACATGTACTAAGTTCATATTACTTTCTCGTATTACATAAGTATACTAACATGTACTAAGTTCATATTACTTTCTCGTATTACATAAGTATACTAACATGTACTAAGTTCATATTACTTTCTCGTATTAAATAAGTATACTAACATGTACTAAGTTCATATTACTTTCTGTTATTACATAAGTATACTAACATGTACTAAGTTCATATTACTTTCTGGTATTACATAAGTATACTAACATGTACTAAGTTCATATTACTTTCTGGTATTACATAAGTATACTAACATGTACTAAGTTCATATTACTTTCTGGTATTACATAAGTATACTAACATGTACTAAGTTCATATTATTTTCTCGTATTACATAAGTATACTAACATTTTTTGTATTAGTATGCTTCATATTACCTAGAAATAGAGGATATACATTGCACGCTTAAGATAAGAGTGTATGAATACACGCTTGTCTTAAGTGCATGACTACACGCTTAAGATAAGTGTGTAGTCATGCGCTTAACGTAAGCGTTTCAATATTGCAGTCTTATCCTCAACTGTAATCCTGGTCTGTTTGGCCAGAAACACTACAACTTATAGTTGTTCATACTTGTTCATTTCGAACGTATTCGTTTTTCGATCGAAGTATACATCAATGGACTATTAACTTTCCATTTTGTACTTATTCGTTTTTCGATGTTAATCATTTCGTACTTTGTCTTTTTTCTTATAGTTGTGCATACATCCTTTTATCGCTCGGTAAAGTTTTGTAAGTTATGTTGCTATTTCGTACTTTGAGGTAAGTATCAAACGACATAATAAACATGAACAAACATACTAAACCAAAAACACAAAATACATAACATTTACAGAAACACTCCCTACAAACGAAGCGTGTCTAATCGAAACATAAAAACTAATATGGCTGCGAGCCACTCCCTTCACCAGGTTCCGTGACAGAATCACGAAACATCTGGGATTGGCGAGGTGGAGGTCGGGCCATGGGTGGAGGGTGCCCAATCAGCATCTCAAGCCATAATCTCGCAAGTCCCTCGAATGTCTGTATCGATGCCTCGGGAGTGCGTAAGTAAGTACGGATATCAGCAACAACTACCTGAATGTGTTGTATACAAAATAAGTAAAATTTTTCAAACTATTGCAATATACACAATAAGAGATGAAACACTCAAACAATTCAACAAAAATTAGCGTACCGCGACTGCGTCTACAGCTGGAGAGACATGGATAGGGCCGATCGGACGATCACGTCTGACGGAACCGAGATCGACCAAGGGATGAGAACACTCATCATACCAATCTAAATAGTCGGCATACATGTCCCAAAAGTGAGTCGCATCCGGTCCATGCAGATCAATCAACGGTCTTGGATCTGCATCCCATGCTACTAGAAGCTCATCATCAAACCTGACCTCGTATCCCTTCAGCTCCGCATTCCTGACGGCCTTGTAATGCTGAATGGGCAAATCTAGGACTGACTGCACTAGCCCAAACTGCCTGAGGACTCGGTCCGGGTGGTACGGCTCCTCAACATCTGTAATGTGCAGTACACCGCAAAACCTAGTAGGAGCTACCTCAGGAGCCTAGAAGTCCAACTCCACCCAAGGGGTCCAGGTAACCTGTAAAGTCAAAAAGGCAAAGTCAATACGTATTTTTGTAATTAAAGACTAAGATATCGAAAAAAACCTAAACTTTTCTACCTCCTCATATCTCATGGCGTCCAGTATGCGGCGTACATCGATCAAACGGCCGAAATCTCTAATGTTAGGCACCTCCGAGGCACCAAGAACAACTGCTCCAAAAGCCTGGGGGTTGGTAACATATTGTTCCAAAAAATGTGGGAAATATGCCCAAACCCAGCACTGTAAATGAATAAATAACGCTATTAATGACCGAAGTATTAAAACATAACTTAATATTTCACAAATCCATCCAATATCTTACCCTAATCAGAATCCCACAAGAAGCAATCCCCTGCGCTCCACGCCTAGACGCCTCTCCCAAGTTGCGGTACACATAGGCTAGAATCCTAGCTCCCTATGTAGTGTCTCCAGTACCGTCGTGGTCAAACAAAAGCGCCACCCATTTGTGCTTCACGGCGTTAGTCGACTTGTCCACCAGGACAGTCGAGCTGAGAAGCAACAAGAGGTAGTATGTAGCAATAACGCCCTCGTCACGATCGTTACTCCTCATTATCTCCACCAGTGTACTCTCTAGAAAGGCCGAAGGAATACCGCCAGCTTTGTGCCAGCTCTTGATCTGATCCTGCCCAACTCCCAGATGAGTACATATGCGTTGTCTCACTGCCGCATCACTAAGGTCTGAACTACAGCTCCTCCCATATATGCGAACCTGCAAGATTTGGAGAATATCGACATGGGTGATGGTCATCTCTCCGAAGGGCATATGAAATGTGTTCGTCTCGGGATGTCATCTCTCCACAAATGCAGAATCCATGCTGCAGGCGATGCCAAGTGTACGTAGACCTGTAACACCGCTCCGCTCAGCCAGCCTAAACCACATATGTGGCTCAGGGCTAATATAATCCTCGTGGGCAGAACAATGGGCAGAGCGGAAATGGATCCTCAGAGTCTTACGACTCTGAATGAACAAAATTTCAGATTAGTATACATTTTCTGATAAATAATATTTTAAAGATTCAACACATAAACTACAAAGTTAAACATACCAAATCCTGCTCCGCCTGACGACGGGGTATTCCGCTAAGACGTGGCTGCTGCTGGTCAACAATATCAGGAACAACAAGATCTAGAGGATCATCGTGAACAGCTACAGCGCCTCCTCTACGTCTCCGTCTCCTTTGTTGTACGGGAGGTGGCATCTGGGCAATAGCCTCAGGAGCGGGCTCAGGTACGGGAAGGTCATATATAGCCCGAGCAATGTGTGTCTCGTAGCTAAGGAGAAGAACCGGACACCTTGGGCCTCCAGGCATCCAAGGATGGTAAGTATGTACGGGTCCTGCATCCTGATGCGGCTCCACAATAGAAGGACCGGCAGGAGGTGGAGAAGAAGGACCGAAAGGAGGTGGAGAAGAAGGACCGGCAGGAGGTGGAGAGGGGACAAGATTGGGGACCGACTAAAAAAAATAGGGGAATGGGAAAAGGGAATGTCGTCTGGACTCAAATCCCGCGTCGGTAATGTAGGCTCCAAAGACTCCATATAATCTGCCTCATCATCCTGATGCGGCTCCTCAACAGGCTGTACATCAACCTCCATATGCTGAGCTGACATGTCGTCGGTGTCCTCCATGTACTCATCATCAGCAGTCATAGGCGGAGGAGAAGATATCCCACTACCCGACAATATATCGACACTAACAAGACCGGCGCGGCGACGTATAGAATCTGAAACACCAACACGTTGTGTGCGATCGGCCACTACCGGTGTCGGCTTTGTACGCCCCGTAGGGGTGAGGGCCGCCAATATACTCGATTTTTTTGGAACATTATTAGATTAGTTCCTTATATAAACATTCTAAATTCCTTATATACTACTTCTAAATAAACTATTTAGTACTTTCTTATTTACAATTCATAACTATTTTTAGTTATGAAAAATTCATAACTATCTATTTCGACTTTTTTTTAATTTTAATAAACTTTTTACTTAGTAAGTAATTACTAACATTATTAGATTAGTTCCTTATATGATTCATTTTAAAATATTTTGGAACATTATTAGATTAGGGCCTTATATGATTCATTTTAAAATTTACTGTACTTATACATTTCGGTATATCACTTTTGCATTTGTGTTAGATTTCATTTAACTTTTTAAATTTAATTTTATCTATTGTATAGATAGTTTTTATAATGGTTTAGGTACTAGTTAATATCTAAATAAAATGTAAATATATGAGCCGATAATTCTAATCCATAACTAATCCGTAATTAATAATTAATAACATTAAATTCTAAATATATGTTAACTAATACAAAAATTAATAACTAATTCTAATCCATAACTAATCAATAACTATATTATTCTAATCCAAATTAATTCAAAATCTAAACGATATTGCATTCTAATCCAAATTAATAATTAATAACATTAAAATCTAAATATATGTTAACTAATACAAAAATCAATAACTAATTCTAATCCATAACTTTATTATTCTAATCCAAATTAATTAAAAATCTAAACGATAATGCATTCTAATCCAAATTAATAATTAATAACAATAAAATCTAAATATATGTTAACTAATACAAAAATTAAGGCATAACTAATTCTAATTCAGAACTAATCAATAACTATATTATTCTAATCTGAATTAATTCATAATCTAAACGATAATCCATAACTATATTATTCTAATCCAAATTAATTCATAACTATATCATTATTTATTTTAAATCAAATATTAACAAATATATTTACGAAAACAATTACGAAAATAAATCTAAATTTAAGATTTAAAAAAAATACCATTCTGAGACCAATCGGACTCGATACAGGCGCTATCGGAATCCAAATTAATAATTTTCGTCTGCCGTCGCCGGATTGCGCTCCGCCGTTGCCGTCATCGTCGGCGTGTTCGTGTGTCTTTGTGTTTTGGTTAATTGATCTGTAATTGGAAGGAGTTTTACTTTTCTTTCTACAAATTCTTTTCCTGTTTCAAAAATTACAAAGAGACTTATATGTTAGTTGGGTCACGGTCCAAACAAATTTAAAAACTTGAGGGTATCAACCGGAAAGTTTTTAAACGTGGGACATCATCCGAAATAACCTAAAATACGAGGGTATTAAACGGAATTTCCCATATAATTATAAGATATAGCCATAGTATATAACTATAGAATATAACCTTAGTATATAACTATAGGATATAACAATAAGATATAACCAAATTGGATATAACTATAAGATATAATCATAGTTATATGTGATTTTCGAGAATAATAATAACAAACGCTTAATATCAAACGAATTGGTGGAGAAACGTACATGAATTTTAGATGAAAAAAAAAGTATATTGAAATCTCATGATACAAACGAATTTATTGTCATGTAATCCTGTTTACTTGAAAACGTCTATTACTATAGTTAAATGTACACAAGTGTACAAATCTAATAGGTATTTGAATTTCCAAATCATATAATATATCAGGATAGATACAATGCGATGAGTATATAGTAAATTTATTTTAAATATAAAATAAATTTGTTGATTTAAATACATGTAGCGCCCAAGTTTTTTTTCTCTCTTTTTTTTTTTTTTGGGCGCTACATAGTTGCGTCCAACTTTTTTTTATAAAAAATATAAATCGGTTTTGAAGCCGGTTTAGGGCCTTGGGCGCTAGCGCCCAAGTGGGATTCAAGTGGGATTTAACAACCCGGTTCATTCACTTGGGTGCAACCTAGTTCATGACAGATTTAAAAAAAATAAACAAAAAAATCCAAAATGGGATTCAAGGAAGAAAAAAATTATTTTCTTGGGCGCAACCAAGATAAACAAAATAGGGTGCGGGGAATAAAAAGAGTGGTGCGAACATTCTCCCGGTTTAGATACTATGCACTTAGTTTGCATTACAAAATTATGTGACCACCATTAATTATGATTCATTTAATTGCAGAATTAAAATTCCTCAAGTCCTTGACTTAATCATTAAGAGAGCATTATGAAACAAAAGTGCTCCCTTCTTTTTGCCTTTTTTGAACGATGGGTAGGTAAAGTTCCCCAAGGCAATGGCTTGATCTATTTTTCTTCCTGGTTTAAAGGGACTTACAAACACTTCATTCAACACTGTTTTTTCCCTATTATTTTCTTAAAATGCTTTTTTTTTGTTGGAAGATTTTCTTAGAATGTAGTGGACTCACATTGAGTCTTTAATGTAGGCAATTCTTAAACTATGGCATGCTAATGAAACAGGAGTCGTGTTTGTCTATGCACAAAATATGTCATAAGTCAAGTATATAAGCAGAGAATATCTAATTACAGACCAATTAAATATAAGTAGTGTATAAGTGTATTCCATCAACATATCAATTTTATACATGATTTTTCTAACTTATATCCTTAAGCACCTTCTAAAGGAAAGATTTTTTTAGATTATTTTATTTTAATATTTTAATATTTTTCTTAAAAAGATTTAAACATTCCTCTTTAGAAAATATATTATTAAAAAAGAAGTCTTAATCTATGTCATAAGAGCATATGTTAGAAAAACCGTTGTATATCTTAGACTTAGATTTATTATCATTATAAGTTATTTCAGTAGTCTTCTATTTTCCAGTGACTATCCATCGGGGAAAATAATAGGGAAATAGCACCCAATACCCCATTTTCATATAGGCTTTGCAAAACTACCCTATCCCTTTTGATTTTTGCAAATCTACCCCAAAGACTTTTTTCCCCCTTGTTTTTTGCAATTATACCCCACAAATAAAAAGTTAAATTAAAATCTGACTTTTCTTTTTCTTTTGGAAAAGAAATTCTGACATGGCACTATTTTAATTGGAAAAAAAAATGAAACCCCAAATCATTTTGAATTCCAAAATAAAATGTGAAAAATTTGCTACAGGTAAAAAAACCCCAAATCATTTCCTTTTCTATTTCTCTCCCAGAGGTTTCCTCTTCGCCGGTGGAATCTAGATTTAATTTTTTCGGCGAGATTCACCGATTCCGGCGTGAAGCTTTCTCTTCCAGGTTTGTTTGCTTGAAACCCTTCTTCACCGTTCGAGGTAGCTTAAACCCTTCTTCACCGTTCGAGGTAGCTTAATCTATTCATCGTCGCTTGAGCTCCGAGTAAGGCCCTTGCGATTCCGCTTAAGGCTCTTGCGATTCTGTCGCGATTCCGATTCATCTGCCTCTTCTATCTATCTCCTTCGAGCCTTGTTGTTCGAGGTAGGTATGTCAAGTTTTTCAGAGTTCAAGTCATTTAACGCCATTTTAGGGTTGCTCCGTTGCTATTCATTTGGTTTTTAGGGTTGATTCACTATTGTTTGAGCTGAAATGAAGTGAGGAAGTGAGGTTGAATGCAGCGAATTGTATCAACCTGTGAAATCCGTGTTTGTAAAATAAGAATGTCAGATTATGTTTGTTTTTGTCACAATTGCAGGAATTACCATTGTATGAACATTTCTTTTCAGCGTTGATGAAATATTTGTCACATCGTATAGTGTTATTGTTGAAATGATTAATTTGATTGTCATGAATGTCAGATTATGTTGTGTTTTGAAATTCTAATGTTGTTATTTTCCTGACATTATAGCTCTCTTACTCTTGCAACTTCCTTGTCTTCTCGTGTGATCTGTACATCTGGGTATGTTGAGTTGAGTTAGGTGCTTAGAAAAATCTTAAATGTTGATATTTTTTGTTGTTTGTCTATCTCCCCCAGTGCAGCTGAAGTGGTGTAGTTCTTCATATTGAAACGGAGGAGATTAAAATGGGTAAAAGGGTAAATTTTGGTTAGCTCATTGTGTGTAGTTTTCCATAGTTGACATCCTATCATGTTGTGTTTAAGTATATGTTCGTTTTGTATATATTGACCTTGTATAATTTGTATTTTTTAGGGTCATTTATTGAGATTTGAAGGGAAAAAATTCATCGGCAGAGTCAACCAAAACTGTTGGCGTGAATTGATGAATCTTATTGAGAAATGCCTCTCCCCTGTGGACTGGCAGAGGATAATAGATGGTCCATTTGGACCTATTGTGAAGATGGTTCGTCGACAAAACTTTTCATGCCAGCTTGTACATTACGTTTTATTCCGTCAAGTAGAAACGAGGAAGTTGTGGGAGACGTGGTATGACTTGCAAGGACAGCTGTTGCGTTTTTCAATGAAGGAATTTGCACTTGTGATGGGGTTATGCTGTCACAGAATGAAAGATAATGAGCTGAACCCGGATAAAAATGCCGTGAAAGAGTTATTTGATGTACAAAATTTGACGTTGGGTGAGCTCGAGTCTTTATTTATGCATACACAGCTTGATAGCCCTTTGAAATATAAGATGGCATTATTGATTATATTAGAGGGCGTCATTCTTGGGGTTGAGAAAAAAGTTCGCATAAGCACAGGTCATGTCAAATTATTGGCTGATATCGATCGATTCACGAAATTAGGGTTAGCTACATTGAAACTCACCAGGGATTGAGTTCAACGGTGAAGAATAGATTGGAAACGGTTGAAACAAGCAGAGACTCAAGTGCAAGGTTGAGTTACAAACTCAAGGGGTTGCCAATGACCTTTCAGGTAACATGACAGGATGTAATGTATATTGTTTTGAAGTTGGTATTGTAGTTACAATATATTGATGGTTTGGCTGTTCAGGTTTGGCTGTTTGAAGCTGTTAAACCAATTGCTTCAGCGTTTGCACATTTGGTGGATAAGGAGGCCTACCCACGCGGTCTACGATGGTCATCAGATTCACAACCTGATGCGACGGCTGTGGAGTCTTTCTTAGGGAAGGCCACATCCCGTTTTATTCCAAATGTGGTGTTGATAGAGGAAGAAGCTGAGGTGGAGGTCTTAAAAGAATGCAAATTTTATGGGGAAGTAAATGACACTTACTTTGACAAGGCAGTTGAGAAATTCGAGCTAAGTAATAAGAGGTCTATCAATGGTAGAAGAAAAGGAAAGAATGATTCGGACTCTGCCCCTGCTACAAAGTCCTCGGGCCTGGATGCAAGACAGGTGATGTGCGCTATGAAAGAGCTTCATGAGCGTATGATTAATTTGGAAAACCAAGTGGACGCAGGGTTTTGTGCTATGAATAAAACCTTGGGCATAATGCAACAGATGATCAAGGAGAGGGTATTCAACAAGTCAGGTTCAACAAATGATGAACAAGAGGAAGGGGAGGTAAGATAACTATCAACAATCGTTATTAAGTTATGTTTGGGAACTTAGATATATATGTCGTGGAAGCTCAAGCATTTGTACTTGTGTAGAATAGTAATGTCATTTTGAATTGTAATTTAGTTATGCATAAAGCTCTGTTTTTGACAAACATTATAGAATGGTGCACTTACTGATTATTCTTTTGAGTTAAATCTAACTTGTAATTTATTGAAGCAGAATGGTGTACATGGTCGTGATGAGGATGTCGGAATGGATAGAATGGGGGGGTCTGATTCAAATCCCCTACAGGATGACGATGATGAAGGTGCCACTAAAGTCGACAATGGCAATTTAGGAAGCATGGTTGTTTATCGAGAGCAAAAGGATGATGAAGATGGTGCAGTTCAGAGAGATGATGTTGAGGGTGCAGTAGAAGATGAGGGGGGAAATGGAGAAATGATGACAAAAGAAGAAGACGATAAGAAAGAAGGAAAGCAAGTTGCAAGGAAGACTCGTTCAAAAAAGAAGAAGGATGATAAAGATGGTGCAGTTCAGAGAGATGATGTTGAGGGTGCAATACAGGATGAGGGGAAAAGTAATCGCAAGGAAGGAAACGTAGTGTCAAGGAAGACTCGCTCAGAAAAGAAGATGGGTGATGAAGATGGCGCAGTTCAGAATGAGGCAAAATATAAAATAGGGAGGACAAGAGGAGTTGAGGTATGTATCAATAAACCATCCTGACAGGATGGTCCCTCAGATCACCAACATGTTATTTATGAAAAAAACTTATTTGCAGACGCAAAAACAAGCTGAGATGGAAGGAGAGTCTTCCAAAGAATCAATTGGACTCTCAACAAGAAAAAGCAGCTCAACAAAAACAATTGATACAACTGGTGAACTGAAGGACCATCCTGTCAAGAAGAGAGGACTTTCCAGAGTAGCCGATAATCCCAAACGATACAAGGTTTCAACGCCCAAAGGATTTTCAAACATGAATAAATTGCAGTGTTGGTTAAACTCGAAGGAAAGGTTAGGAAGTTGTCCCTCCTGTCTTGATTATATGAACCTGTCTTGAAGATATGAATGCGTGTTTGAGGTGTTAATTAAACCATGTTATGATGCAGTGAGGAAATTGTTTCTCCAATTGGAGAATATCTAAAGAGGGAGTTTTTTGAGCCATTGTTGCAACCAAAGGGGTGGCTGAAATCTAATGTAAGCTCCTTTTATTTTTTATATAAATTATCGTGGCATGCAGAAAATTTGTGGTATGACATATATTTTTGGTTTGTAGCACTTGGACGAATGTATGTATTATCTTGGGTGTTACGTGCGTGACAAACCAGTGTCAATATTGGACACCTGGTTTCAGCGTAATTTGGACAAGGAAATGAATAGATGGTTATCAGATAAGCAAAGTTATGTTGCTAATGGAGGTAAGATGAGATACCTACGTGGGGAACTGCCTGCAATTTATGGGAAGGATTGGAAGGATGTGGATCGTATATACCTCCCCTTCAATTTCAAGGACAAACATTGGGTAGCTCTGGAGATACAACTAAGTAAATGGTGTGTCACTGTATACGATCCCGACGTCAATTTGTTCAAATTGTCGGAAGTCCATAGGCTCCTTGTAGAGTTGACATATATTCTTCCTGTCATGATAGCACAATATGAGCCTTTGGCAACAATTTATGAACATAGGCGGGGAAATCCCCTAAATGTGACTCGTGTTCCTACATTGGAGAGAAACAAGAGAGGGTAAGTTGTTTACATAAATTGTTCATTTGTTTGTGTGAAATTGGTTATAATATCAGCAAACCAACTACATTTTTTACTTGTGTGCAGGGGCGATTGTGGCGTCTTCACGATCAAGTACATAGAAATGCTAAGTTTCGGACGTCAAAACATCGTGAACGTGGGTGACAAATTTGTGGATGAGTACAGAAAAAGGATATCCGATAGTATATTCGATATGAACTGGTTTGACTAGTGGAGGATATGTTATTCACTTTCATGTAAGCTTCACTGTAGTTGGGATAGTGCTAGTGTTGTATGATTCCTTGTTGGGGGGTTTTCGCTAGAATTGACTTGTATTGTTGACAATAAGTTGTGTTGAGATTGTTTTGGAAATGTAGCAATATTGGTTGTTGCATTTCTTGTTCAAAATTCCTGCCAGTGTTGTTCAAAATTCCTGCCAGTGTTGTTTTGGAAATCTAGGGTAATTGCCAGTGTTGCACATATGTTATTTGTCACATTGTATACTCCTATTGTCGGAAATATCCTTTTTTTCTGTTGTTTTAGGGTACACAATTATTTTGTAATATTATTTGTTCACCGATTTGACCGTTTTAATAATATTTAATTTAGAATAAAAAGCGTAAGACATACACCGATTTACCTTTCTTCGAAGTTCGAATTCTCCCAAAAGCCCCTCCGTGTTTACCTTCCAAAATTCCCTCCATATTTCTTCTTTTTCCTTCCCAAGAAGGCGACTCTGCAAACATCCATCATTGTTATCAGACATTTTCTTCTTCCCCAGAAGGCGACTCTTCAACTCCTCCATCTTTCTCAATTTATGCTTACTTACTCTTGAAGTCCATCTCCACATTTTCTTACTTACTCCCTCCTCCATCTTTCTCCATTAACGCGTTACAAAGAACCCTAGAAAATGGTAGTGCTTAGAGACCGTAAAGAATCGACCCCAAAGAAGAGTGGAGAGAAAAGGAAGAGAAAAGAAGACGACAACCAGGTTCGAAAGAAGAAGAAGCAGAGAGGCGTAGTGCAGGCGAAAGGCGGAAAAACTTCTAACAGTTCCATAGGGAAAAAAGCCGCGAAGGGCAGGTCGAGGCCAAAAGCGAATGATGAAGAGGGGAATAAACCCTTAATCTTTAAAGAGGATGTAAGTTGTCTAAATTTTTTTGTTTAGGACTTAGCGTAATTTTTCAATTGTCCTGTCACCCATCTGAAATGGTTTACTTTGTATCAGGAGTGTTTTTTTTTGGTTTTATGTTTTTTCATCTGTCGTCTGAGGCTTCTGAAATGGTTCGATTGCGTGTGTTTATGGTTATTTTCATTTGGCTTGCAGATTAGGTACAGTTATTTCAGAGGTGCACCTTTCTACGGCAGAATTAACATAAACTGTAGGGTGCACTTTGTTCGTGAGATTGAAAACAAGTTGACACATGTGGATTGGCAACGGGTTTTGGATGGCCCGTTTGGAAAAGTTTTGAAAATGTTGCAGCAGGTATCATTTTCTTCACAGACAGTGCATGCAGTTCTATTTAAGCAACTTGAAACAAAAAAGAAGTGGGAGTCTTGGTATGAGGTGGCAGGGAAAGAGTTGAGGTTTTCGATTAAGGAGTTCTCTTTCATAACTGAACTGAATTGTGGGGAACTTCCATTTGTGGATACTAAAGCAGACGGGCTAGTAATGGAGCATTTTTTTGGTAGTCCTGGTGGTCCTAAGACGACCATACAAGATGTTTACAACAGATTTAAAGAACATCGTGAATTGGACAACTACAAAATGAAATTGGCACTGTTGTTGATAGTTGAGGGTCTGTTGCTGGGAGGGTATAAGAAGAGGCTAGTGAAGCCGCTGCATGTTAGGCTGCTGGAGAATATGGATAACTTTTGGGATTATCCATGGGGAAGGGTTGCTTATGAAGAGCTTCACAAGTCATTGACCACAGCATTGGCCAAAAGGATGCAAACAGTAGAGAAGGCAAAGCTACTCTCCGACACACCAAGAATTCCATATTCAATTCAAGGCATGCCAGTTGTGTTTCAGGTAGTTTTATTTGCAGCATAGTAGTATACTTTATGATATACTATGACATGATATTTCAGTACTGGGTGACAGGATCGTGGTGAATATGCAGGAAGTTTTTCTTGTTTGATTGACACTACATAGTAGTTTTCCAACATACTATTAATTGCATTCCAGATTGTTTTAGGGTGACCTGATCTAAATTTGTAATGGTTGAAATATTAATTACTGAATGTGTTTTATTTACAGCATAGTAGTATACTTTATGCTATACTATGACAGGATATTTGAGTACTGGGTGACAGGATCGTGGTGAATATGCCCGAAGATTTTCTTGTTTGATTGACACTACATAGTAGTTTTCCAACATACTTTTAATTGCATTCCAGATTGTTTTAGGGTGACCTGATCTAAATGTGTAATGGTTGAAATATTAATTACTGAATGTGTTTTATTTGCAGCATAGTAGTATACTTTATGCTATACTATGACAGGATATTTGAGTACTGGGTGACAGCATCGTGGTGAATATGCCCGAAGTTTTTCTTGTTTGATTGACACTACATAGTAGTTTTCCAACATACTTTTAATTGCATTCCAGATTGTTTTAGGGTGACCTGATCTAAATGTGTAATGGTTGAAATATTAATTACTGAATGTGTTTTATTTGCAGCATAGTAGTATACTTTATGCTATACTATGACAGGATATTTGAGTACTGGGTGACAAGATCGTGGTGAATATGCCCGAAGTTTTTCTTGTTTGATTGACACTACATAGTAGTTTTCCAACATACTTTTAATTGCATTCCAGATTGTTTTAGGGTGACCTGATCTAAATTATAGGGTGACAGGATAAAATAAAATAATGTATCTTAATTTGCTAATTCTCAAACCGCTTGTTATTATAGATATGGGTATGGGAAGCTGTGCCAACATTTGGTCTCCAATTTGCATCAAAGTTGAGTGAATCTGCAATGCCTCGAGGTCTTCGTTGGTTTTCAGATGATGCCCCTGAACATGGAGTGTTGGAGTTGTCTTTGGCTGATCCTACACATGTGGTTAAGCCCATTCTTATTCCCGATGAGAATGAGTTGTCCGACTGCTACTATGTTGTTGAATTGGATGACCCGCATTTTGACTAAATTGTGAAGGAAGCAATGAAGGGTTTGAAAAAGAAGGGGAAGCAAGGAAAAGATGGAGCGAGCTCGAGTAATGCATCTGTGCAGTCATCAGAGGTGATAAGTCAAATGTTCAGAATGATGAAGAGGTTGGAAAAAGGAGTGCTTGACAGGATGAGAATGCTGGAAAAGAGGGTATCAAAGGAGGAGGAGGTGCGTAAGCTCAAGAGTACTGGGAAATCAAAGAATTATTCGGATGAGGATGAATCCTATGGTGAGTCTGATGAGGAAGAGGAGGAAGTTTATAAGGATGATGAGGTGGATGATAAGAAAGTTGAAGGTGTTTTATCTGAGAGTGATGAGGTTGAGAGTGATGATGATGATGATGATGATGATGATGATGATGATGATGATGATGATGATGATGATGATGGTGATGAGGCTAATGACAATGAAGAACTTCGGCATGGTGGTGACAAACCTAAGGAGGATGACAAGGTAGATGTTTCTGATGAGGAGGAAGTTTCTGATGAGGATAATGAGACTGATGGTGAGGAAGTTAAGGAGGCTGCGGAGGAGGAAGTTTCTGATGACGATAATGAGACTGATGGTGAGGAAGTTAAGGAGGCTGCGGAGGAGAAGGCTGCGTTGGAGAAGGTGGAGAAGGTAGAGGCTGAGGTTCAGGAGGCTACGGTGGAGAAGGTACAGGCTGAAGGAAAAGAGGTATGAAAATTATCAATTTCTCATCCCTACTATGACATTATTGTTTGTACGAAGTGACAAGATTTATAGTTTATAGTCTGTGAGTTTTTATGTTTTATAAGAAAAGGCATGATGACAGGATTTGTACGCATGCATGACATGGTTATTATGATTGCAGGATTTTGATAATTCCATTGAGGCTAACAATGATGTTGAGGGTGCGTATGGTGTTATGGCCCTTGTCAAAGACATAAATGAAAATGTTGGCGTTGGGGAAAAGGACCAGGAGCAGGATTTTACTAACGATATTGAAGGAGCACCGGAGGCTACCCAAGCTGAGGTAGAGGAAAGAGAGGAACCTCTTTCAGTGCTAGCCGTTGTGGTTGCTTCATCCAAGAAGGCGAAACCCAGAAATAAACGAGAGCAGCATCTCCAACCGACGAGGTTTCTTCCTAGTCGTATGGTGAAGCCATCCGCCCAAAAAAAAAACACCTTACACAGATGAGAAAAAGGGGGAAATTGTGAAGAAGATAACCAAGAATCCACATGTGAAGGAGATGACTGCTTTGCTGGAATGGATGAATGATGAAAGGTTAGTATCCCACAGATTTAACAATAATGTTCAACTATCTTTCATGGATTGAATTACGCCTTCTTTGTTTTTCAGCTCTAAGCCAATAGTTGGACTGTGTGGTGAAGAGATGGGCAAGAAGTGGATTGGTCTAATACTGGAACCAAAAGCTTGGCTGGAAGATGGTGTAAGCTATTTAAGTATGATGTCAACATAGTTTACTGTTGGGATTTATTGCAATGCCTGACAGGATGAATTATATTTTTTTGAAGCATATCGATGAAGTTTGTGGTTATATCCATAAGACGCTTTTGGAGTCCGAAGTTAAAAGCAAGGCCACAATATTGGACGTTTTCTGGATTGCTGATTATACGGATGCATTGAAATACTATATGAAAAATGACTGCACTGTTCCACCTGCATCTGAACGTGCACATCGCATACTTTAGGGGAGATCGGCCTAAGACTTATGGGTCCAGTTGGGATGATCTGGACTTCATTTACTTCCCCCTCAACATCGATAACAACCATTGGGTGGCTGTTGAGATCGATTTGCAGCAATGGCAGGCAAATGTATATGATTGTAATGTGGCTTTGAACCCTGACTTGGCCATAGAGAACTGCGTGCATGCGATTTGTCGGTTTCTTCCTCACTTCATGACACAGTACCCCCCGCTTGGCAAGAGATTTGAACATCGGGGTACTAAAGAGATTAAATTTGAGAGAATTCAAGGACTGAAGCAGAACAAGCGTGGGTAAGTCGAAATATGAATCCCCTTACTAATTTTATTACATACTTCATCTGAGTAACAAAGTGCATGTTGTGTTCGTAGTCATGACTGTGGGATATATACTCTGAAACACATGGAGTTGCTAAGTGCTGGTTGGAAAAATCTAGACGTTGTGGCAGACAAATTTATTGACGGCTTCAGGAGCGACATGGCTCACAACGTGTTTGACGGGGTCTGGAGGTCGAGCCTAACGAAGTGCATCATTTAGATTACATGCAATGTTATTGGATATTTGGATTGGATATTTGGATTACATACAATGTTATGACAACTTCAACTTGTTTAGATTGCATACCAACTGTTTCTGTATCCTGTCAATCTTGTCAACCGTCATGAAATTATGATTAACTGCCCCCCAACGCCATTGACTGACAATAAAAAATTAGTCAATCGTCATGAAGTTATCATTAACTGCCCACCAACTTCCGTCAATCAGTGACGATATTAACCCAATTAATTAAACTAAGCACCCTCATAAATGTAACCCTAACCGCCACCAACCCAAAAACCTCTTTATATACCCCCTCATACGAAACCATATTTCCTCATCCATAATCTGCTCCAAAACTTCTTCCACTTCCTCACCCTAAAAACTCTAATTTCCCTTCTCTTGTTTCGTTTGTTTCCATGGCTTATGAGCCTAACGACTATGAATGGGGCCTTAACGATCACATGGTTTACACAACTGTCCATACCGGTGGGAGACTCATCCCTTCAAGGGGACAAAATGCCAGGATTTCAAGCCATGTCTACCAAGGCGGGAGGACCCAAAACTGGAGGCCCTCGACTGATATGGTACAGGATATCCATTGGTTGCTCAACCAACTGTTTCGTTTTAACGATTACGAACAGGACGCCGCTTACTTCTTCGAAGTTGTGCCCCCCCATGGCGGGCCTCGTACCTTGAGGGCCTTACAGCGCCGCGGAGACGCCGTCGCCCTTGCCGCCCAAGGTAGATCCGTTGCCTTCATAAACATATATGTCGTCACTGGAGATGTTGTTGATGAAATTTCGCAGCGCGACGGCCCAGAATCATCTGTCTCCTCCGCACATATTTAGTATCTGATGAAGTAATCGAGGTTATGAAGTCTGTTGTTTTATGATAGGTATGTCAAGTAGGAGAAGGATAATGTCATATAGTGACTATATATAGTCAGTAGGTTATGGTATAGTATGTTATGGTATGTTACGGTAATGTCGCATGAATTAATATGTTATGTCAAGTAGGAAGATGATAATGTCATATTATGTAATTCTGTTTTATATAATATAGTATTTTATGGTAATATCTTATTATGTAATTCTGTTTTTCCTGTGTATTATTCAGATACCACTCATGTCGGTCTGTTGGTCATTTGAAGTCATGATAAATATGGAAGAATAATAAGTGGGAAGAAGTGTTAGGTACAGAATGGAGTGAAAGTTCTTTCATATAAATATAACCAAAAGTAGTCAATATTGACAATGTCGGGATATATATAACGATGACAGGATAATATTACATTAACATACAGATGCATATTAACAAAATACATACCATTTATACGAAAAGTAATATGAGTGGTAAGAGATCCTTCATCCATGTGGAACTCTTACTACACATATTAACAAAATAGTAACACAATTAACGGCATCATGGGCCGGCTGAGGGGTTAGGACAGTTTCGTGAGTTATGGCCGACAGCACCACAACTTCCATACCTTCTCCTCGGGCCCCTGTATTCTCCCCGTGACGGGATCCTTTTCTTCCTTGGTCTTCCGGATTTCCTCCTAACAACCGGGGGCAAACATGCTCTATTCAAGACCGTGTCAGGAACTTCCCAACGCTCAAATGCAGGAACCGGATATATAGTTTCCTTGTACACTTCCTTCCACATTTCAGCAGTATAGGAGGGATGAACAAGAGTGACAGGATCCACACCACAATCCTTCGCGGCCGCTATAGCATGCGCACAGGGAATTTGGTCAACTTGGAAGACGTTGCAGTAGCAGGTTCGAGCATGCAGATTTATCAAGAGTGTAGTTCCATTGGCATGCACTTGAAACTCATATTGATTTAGCCTACTCATAACCATTGTCAACGATTTCAAATAATTACCTTCTAGCTCAGTACAAACTGTCGGGGTCAGAATATCCACATGTCCCTCTCCCTTAAATCGCCTGTCACAAAACTAATTACTCATGACATTCAGTATACCATCAAGCAACCCAATCAACGGCATTAGACGCGGGCCCAGTAAGCGACTATTCACGGATTCTGCGTTGTTGGACGTCATAATGTTGAATCTGTTTGCGGGCATATGCGACCTTGTCCACGCTTCAAATCCAACACCCCTGAGGTACGTACCGACTGTAGGAGACTGGTTGCAAAGTCTTGCAAATTCACGATTAAAGTCATGTTTGGTGTACGCTTGATTTGCCTTTTGGTACAGAATCCACAAGTCATTTCTTTTAAACCTCGTCTTCACGTTACCCCATAGGTGAAGTGTGCAACAACCATGCTTTGCGAAGATATAGCGCTCTCTTAAACCTTTGTATATACTTCCATGACGGTCAGACACAAATACGAGGTCATGATCGTCGGCAACAACAGAGCGTAGGTGTTGGAAGAAATACGACCATGAACTATCATTCTCGCTGTCAACAACAGCAAAAGCCACTGGATATATTTGTCTGTTTCCGTCTTGTGCCACTGCAACTAGAAGTGTACCTCTGTACTTTGATCCTAGATGGGTACCATCCACAGTTATGACCTGTAGTAGTTTTCAATCAGCTCTACAATGTCATGTATCGATTTGACAATAGAATCAGGGAACGTGACAAGATGGAAATATACCTTTCTTAAAAACTGCATTCCATGCGCCAAGCACCCAAGCTGATGAAACAATACTTGAATCGACGATTAGAGTCTACTTCAACATGTGTGACTGTCCCTGTATTCATCCTTTCGAGCATGTACATGTATCCATGAATCCTATTGTAGCTTTCTTCAGCTGTGCCTCTATCCTGTCAATGGCGGTTAAACGTGCTCTGTTTGCCTTGTCGTAACCAACTGCCACTCCCATTTTCTTTATGATGTCTTGAATTTCGACAGCACGAGGTCCGAGACATGTACCGGTTGTGTTAAATCTGTAACATGATTGTATATGTAACATGCTAAGGTTAGTTCATATACATGCTCATATATGATCGTACTGACAGGATTGTTTACTTACCTTGACATAATATGGTCAGCAATTACGCTTGAACTTGCATGTCTGTGGTAATTATGCTTTAGCTTCATGCCACATGTATGTTGTCCACAATACTTCCTTACTTGAAATAATCCTGTGCTGCCAAGAGCGGTCCCACGACAAATAAATGTGCAACTAGGATCAATGTACCTTACCACATATAACTTCTTATCAGACTTATGGACGTGCATCTGGAAGCGCCTCTATAATGCCATCAAGGATAAACGATCCTTAAGATCCTTCTTGCAATTGAAATGCTCTCCAACTTTTATTTCCAAATTATTGCCGCTCACCCCATTATCCTCCTTTGGCTCATCCAATTGCCTTTTACACAACCGTTTGCTACGATAGTACTCGGCTTCAATCTGTTGTAGAACTTCCCTCATCAATGTCTATGAATAAGTTTTCGACTTCATTAGTGTCATCCAACAATGTCCCTTCTTCAACATACTCCTCAACATCATCCTCAAACTCATCCTCAAGGTCATCCAATCAAAAATCTCGCCCAACGTCTTCCCCATAATCACTCCCATCAGTTCCGAGTCTGCCTCAGATTGGCCACCAAGTCAACTATTTGTACTTCCCCATTGTTTACACGACAAATTTTGGTTTAAGTTCATACATGTCACAATCAACGATATCCCGTAAAGCTTCAGTGGGATAATTGTCGCTTACCATATTGCTCTTGTCGGATTTGGTACGATCAATGACAGGATGGTGACCTACCACAAGCCTCGGGCTCTGCCTCTTGAGTTTGTGTTAACGTGGCGGAGTCAGACACGGCTGTTATGTCCTCTTCATCACTTCTACTTGGATGCAACCTCCAAACCTCTGGCTCTTTGTTTCCCTTCTTTTTCATACTCGCATAAAA